>CM034148.1:690626751-691852588 GCA_019776745.2 Taxus chinensis
TTGATGACCTTCTCAATCTGCTTAACTTTGAGGAGTACGGGGACATAGATCTCAAGTCAACCCAAAAAGCTTGGGACAATGATCAGGAGGATTGTATTCAAACACGTGAATAAGAAGTTCCTGATCAAAGCCAAGCCGGTTGTTTCTAGGTTTCCAATACTTGTTCCTAGAAGTGATTTCATTCAGGAAATCAATGATATCATTACTTTGCTGAGCTAGGTTTTTGGGTTCCCCGAATCAAATGTTTTCCAAGGATGGATGTACCAATTCATAGTTATCATTAAGAAGAATCAACAGGGGATTGATTGGGGTAGCCTTATCAGTAACGAGATAAATTCTCAGATGACAACAGTCTTGTCTACTGGGAAGGTTTTAATATGTCCTCGTATGTCAGCATATGCAGCAGCCGGCATGAGGAATTATCCCATATTAGACACAAAGGGGAACAAGAAAGTGGAACATATTTATCAATATTTTCCACAGTTTAGAAGAAAAGGGTTCGAAGACCAATTCAGAAGGGTAAATGATGCCTTCTTTTACGAGAACATCTGCAGGTTAAACCCCGAACTGAGGAAAACAAGAGTCTCTGATGAGGCATGGGCTGAAGTTTCGAAATGGGGTTGTGTCTTCTTACAATTCAAGAAGTTCACATACCTTCGGGTGGTCATATACCTGGGTGATCCTTTCCGTTTGCAACTAGATATCTAGGAGACAAACTAATCTTGATGGAGTTGGTCAGGCAATTGTTGGATTTTCACATGTTCCAATAGAGTAAACACAAGGCCGCCGTATCCTTTCGAATTTCTATTGGAAGATATACCTGATCAACGGTGGTAAAAGCCAAGAATGTTGTACACATGAGCTTCAAGATAAGTTGAAAAAGCACATGAAGCCCAGAGACAGGTTCAAATTTCGAAGAGTCATTAAGACATATGGAAACTCTGTACCTGCATGTACCAAACATAGAAGACATCTTGATTGATTTACGTATGATGAAGTTGCTATGTCCGAAGAAAAGATGATAGCAGGTTGACACTTGTAGAGATTCAGACACTCGGGATCGCTGACATTTAAAAAGGGTACTGACGATAATGACAGTGTTCTGGATCCTTCCTATGACGGATTGAATGAAGATCAATATGTTTTCGCACCTATTGATTGGTCTATTGGTGAAAAAGCCTTTATTATAGATAGATCGGCCCTGATTCTCACACGCACCAAGGCATGGCTTACCTCTTGGGGGATGAGTTTCAAAGAAGATAGTTTTTCAAAGTTGGTTGCTTTAGAGGTGGGGCCCTCCAAAAAGGGGAAGGACAAAAGCTCTTCCAAGGGACCTATAAAAGGTCAAATTTGTCAAGAAGAGAAGAGAAGAAGAAACCCCTTCAACTGCTACTCTAGTTGAAACGGTGAACGTCCCAGAGTCACCAACACCACCGAGAAATACGGGAAATCTCTTTGGAAGTAGAGGTGAGTCAGCCCCTAATTTTTCCATTTGCTAACTGCCAAATCAGAAGTAACTCTATCCCTTGCATCCCAGGCTTCAGCGTCAAGATTTGCACTTTCTTACTTCACAACCACTTCCACCTCCTCTTTCCCCATCCACTTCATCAGCCATGGCCAACATTTTCTCTGGACTCTCACCTCTCTCTGCTGAGGACCAAAAGTAGACTACAAATATGCCTCATCCTACACCTCTTTTCACCGAATCTGCTACCACACTGGTGACTATTCCCACTCCACCAGTGAAACTCTCTCCACCTGAAAGTATGACACCAACTTCTACAACAGTGGCAACTCCCTCTGGCACACCTTAATGGTTACTTGAAGCAAACTCCGAGGAAAAGGAAGGTGGTTGTACCCATACTAGCCTTTGATTTCAGTTCACTCAAGGCTTCTACTGCTAAATCAGCCAAGAAACCCAAAACATTTTCAAGGGTTTTAGTGGATTCTTCGAGACATAAGTTTGGAGAGATCACCACTCCCACGACTGACAAGACCAAAGAGGACATAGTGGCCTATAACTATCAGATAACCAGGGTTTCTCTAGGAGAGGTGACTGCATAGAAGGAGCACAACAAGATGCACGAGATGCTATAAACATGCTATGTCAGAAATTAAAGGAAACAAAGGACAACAGGGATGAGCTTAAAGAAAAGGTGGAGCGGTTGAATGAAGTATTACTTAAGCCCTCAAAACCCCCTGAGTCCGTACCATCATCCTCTGTTTCCTATCAGGTTTGATTTCTCATCGGTACCTGTAATTGAAAAGGTTAACGAAAAGGGGAGAGTGGTCGATGAATGGACCCAAAGGCTGCTCCTACAGGGGAAAGAAGTAATCTAAGACACTGTGGAAGTCTATCAATCTTTAGATAAATATACAAAGTGATGGGGAAAAGATGGATGATGATTTTTCTTCAGAGATCGGGAACCTGGAGTTGACTTTCGAAGCTCTCCAGAGTGTTGAAGCAAATCCCATCCTGCACATCTTGGTCGAAGACGGTATCATCCCGCATGCGGATAAGCATTTCTAGCTGACCAAGGCTATCAGGTTCAGAGTAAGGATTCTCAATGAAGCTTGCAGCAAATTGAGAGAATCAAGAGATCAATTGATCGATGGCAAGAGTGACCTGGAAGAAGAGATGATCAAAATCTATGCAAAAGTGTTGAGTGGAGACTCGGGCATCCTATCAGTTGATGATATTTTCAAACAAATCCAAGAATCAATTCAGCATGAACTAACTAACGGATTTGGCATGAAAATCATTGACAGGTTTGTAAAGATTGAACATTCCTTAGAGACTCTGAGAAAACTCAACAAAATATTGAGAAAGCTTCTCGGAAATGCCATTGACACTCATGAAACATGTGAAGTCCTGATCGATCATTCCACTGCTCCTGGTGAGAATGAGATGCAAGGTATAATCCGTAAATTCCAAGAATTTTGGAACAAACAAGCTCAGTTATAAGAAGAGAAAGACGAGGAAGAAAAAGATGACAATTCAGACTAAGTCAAGATGCAAACATGTCATTTCAATCTTGAAATTGACATGTCTTTTTCATTTCTATTTCGTCACATAGGAAGCAAATTTGACTTGGTCTCCTACGTGAGAGTCAAGTAAAATAAGACTCTTGTTAAAACACCTTTTTTCTAGGATTTATCCTGTTTTATCTCTACCCTTTTTATTATAAATAAGGGATGCTCATGCATTCCAAAGGGTAGAGATTTTTGGAATATTTAGAACCTTTGGGTAGAAGAAGAACTTGTGTTTTCTTTCAATCATTCAAAGAACAGGAATCGATGTCATTTTTGTAAAATTTGTATTGTGAGATTCATCTCTCTTAAGATATTTCTCTTATGTTTAGGATCTTAAGTTGTTCTTGGTTTAGTGTTTTCAATCATTTTAAATTGTTTCAAATGTTACATTACATTTTTTATCTAGAACTCGTACGATTATTTCGTGATCTATGTTTGCTCAAAAGAAAGTATGTCCCTGTTATTTCCTTTCCGTGATGTGTTCTTTCTAATCCATTTTACTTCGAAAGCAGCAATATTTTCAGTTATTGTGGATGTGGCTTTCAGGATTCTATCCTAACCCCAATGGTTAGATTAGTGTGAATATTGTACGCATTATTTCTATTGTGTTTTATATTAGTAATAAATAGGCAGCCTCACCTATCTTTGAGGAGGGATTCAATCCCATGTACTATGGTTGAACCTCATATTTCATCTTGACAAAATATCCAACCAACAGTTTTTGGTGACTTCACTAGGGAATACAGATTAATAGCATAAAGCTTATCCTCTTGGTGTTTGGAGACTCCATATTTGCCTTATTTTCAAATAAGATCTCCTTCTCGGTTCAAGCTAGCCAGAAAGATCTTCACTCGGTCGCACCGAGCCCGGGGTGAAACTGATCCGTTCTTTGATTTGCTTCAACAACATAATTTCATACTATCACCCAATAACGTTATTTCTAATCAAACAAGAAGTTCTTCACCTGTTTGGAGAAACCGGATCCCTATAGAATGAGAAGTGTCTGCAAATTGTCGTGTTTTATTCTTTTCCGACACTCGGATCCCTATACACAATCTTTTCAAAAGGATGGCAGCGCAACCTGTGCCCTGGGGCATAGCTATTAGTCCTCTTTCTCTAACTCCACCATTGCATGAGTTACCACATGGATCACGTAATAACATTCCCAAGTTCAATGGCGATGGGAAGTAACATCTTGATGAACACATTGCATCTTTCTTTGTAGCATGCGGTGTCCTTGGAGTAGATCATGAAGATGTCTCTGTTAGACTCTTCATTGAAACATTGCACAATGCAGAAGCTGAGTGGTTTTACCACCTTCTAAATGCATGCATCACAAACTGGGCTACCATGAGGACTAGATTCGAAGAATGATTCAAACTGGCTAAAGATTCTCATGCTTTGTTAGCACAACTTACCCATATGAAAAAGGAATCTCATGAACCCATGTGGGACTTCATGGCAAAGTTCAACAAGCTGAACAGAAAGATTCTGGAACTAGGTGTACCTACTCTGAAAAATCTAAAATGCTTCTTCATTAATGCTCAGCCCCCCGATGTGAGCTTCCTATTAAGAAGGTCGACTATCCCTGATTTGGATATCGCTCAGTCAATGGCTATTGAAATAGAGGATGATCTCATTCTGACGGGAAGAATCAGGAAAGATGCATCCAAGCCTAAAAATAAAGGTTCTTCTCAAGGTAATACTAACCCTATGATTCAAAAGATGGCTAATGATTTGATTTCTTTGAAAAATCAAATGTCCCAGCAGGTGAGCAATGTTCTGTATTGGGATACCCCTAGACAGAATTTCAATAACACCAATGGTGTTCCTGCAAGAGACAGGCCGCAGTTAACTCCTGCTTAACCAAGGTTGGAAATCGAAGATCCTCTTATTAACATAGAAGTAGAGATAGTTGAAGAGGAGGAAGAACCAGAAGAACAGGATTCTTCCAAAGCTTTTGAAGCTTCAGGATACGCTGATGAGTCTTATGATGATTCGACTGGTGACTCCAGCATTGGGTATTTAGAATACGAGGAAGATGAATGTGAACCCGATGGTCAGTCATTTTCTATCTTCACTCAATCCCAATCTCAGAATCCAAGAAAGCCTCTTGAAAGCTCCAAGGAGAAGAACAAGGAAGCTCCCATAGCCTTAGTTAAGAGAGGTACTCCTATCTCAACACAAACTGAAAGAGAAGTGACCAAAAAGGTAACAACTTCCACTCATTCTCCTTCTCCCAAGGCTAGTACCTTAGCTCAAGCTCATGTGATTAGAACCTAACCTAATATCACTCCTTCTTATACTACTTTTGACATTATCGACCATGCAAAAAGAACCAAGATCCAAATGTCAGAAGTAGAATACCTTCAGTCAAATCCTGAACAGTTTGAAAAAAATCTCCAAATTCATTAGAAGCAAAGCTGTTGTTCCCCCACCTTCAAAAGGTATTTTTCCAAATCCTACTCAATCCTCACCTCAGAACAATCTGACCTCTGCTTCTTCTTTAGGAAATATTGAATAATTTTATTTGTCTTTGCTTATAAACGGGTTTAAACTCAGTAATTGCATCATCGACTCAGGGGCCTCCAACAATGTCATGCCCGCAAAAGCAGCCCATGCTCTTTGGATTACTTTGACTAAGTCATATGGATGGTGTTACTCCATGGAAACCAAGCAAGTTCCCTTGATTGGTCAAATCAAAGATGCACAGTTTGCATTCGTTGCTTCCCAGAGAAGAGAGTGAAAATGACCATTTTAGTTATTGATATTCATACAGCTTACGGTATCCTCTTGGGTAGAGGTTTTTATAAAGACGCTAAAGGAGAGATTAATATGGATTGGACCAAGTCCAAAATTCTAGTCAATGGGGTTTATCGTGTTCTCCATCTTGAGCCTCAGGAAAAGTATTTGGTAACTAAATCAGATGACCCTAAGGCTCAAATACTTTTCGAAGATGCTAGTTTTGGAAATTACTTCATGACATCAGAGGTACCAGCTATAAATGTCAAGGAAGAAGATTCTAATGCTATTTGGACCCTCGAATTCAATGGTAGTTGTTCAAACATTGGATCAGGTGCTGGTGTAGTTCTTATATCTCCCGATTCCGAGATCTTTCCCTCTACCTTCAATTTGTAGTTTGATAATACTAATAACACGACTGAATATGAAGCTTTGTTATTAGGATTAGAAATGGCCAAACAAAAGAGAATTTAAAATCTCAAGGTTTAGGGAGACGTAGAGCTTATTGTCAACCAAGTCAAAGGGATCTATCAAGTGAAAAATGATCACCTGATACATTACAGGAACAAAGTTTGGGATAACATAGAATGCTTTGATGCATTCTCCATCAAAGCAGTTTTGAGAGATTATAACGACAAGGCTGATTCTTTATCCTTTCTACGTCTCTCCTTCTCCCTCATCCCCAGTTCAAACAAGATACATACATCATTGAGATTGTGTATCATCCCAGTATCCCAAATAATGCAGCTCATTGGCAAGTGTTCAACGATGATCAATAGGTGTTGTCTTTTCTAGAAAAAAAATGACAATTTTAGTAAGTTATACTTTGAAGGTTCAGAATCAGCTTTCCGTGAATCTATTTCAGATCCATATCAAGAGGTTCATGGCGATTTTATTCAACTTAAAGGCAACAAGATTCCCAAAGGGTTGGTTTCTCTGGAGGGTTTGTTTGACAAGCATGACCGTTTCATTCAAAATAAAAGACAAACTGAAGGAGCTTCTTCCTCGGAGGTAGATCAAGTCAATCTAGGTTTTTCTGATCAACCTCAGATGGTGAATATTGGGAAATGTTATTCCCCTGAGGAGAAATCAAAATTCACTTCACTCGTAAAGAGATACATGGATGTCTTAGCCTGGTACTATGCAGATTTAAAATCCTTCAAGCCCAAAGATGTACAACACAGTATTCCTTTAAAGCCTGATGTAAAACCCTACAGGCAGAAGCAAAGGCATTATAATCCTAAAATCTCAAGAACCATTCTTGTAGAAATCTAGAAGATGTTAGATGCTAGGATTATCTTTCCAATCCACCATTCCACCTAGGGTTGCTAACATCGTACCTGTCAGGAAGAAGAATGGCGAGATCTAGATTTGTGTTGATTTTAAGAACTTGAATCAGTCTTCATTGAAAGATAACTACCCCTTTCCTATCATGGATCAGGTGTTATAAACGGTTACGGGATCGGAGATGCTATCCATGCTCGATGTATTTTTAAGATATAAACAGGTTGAGGGTAGCTATCAAAGATCACCATAAAATAGCATTCACAACCCCATGGGGGACCTTTGCTTACAGGAGGATGCCTTTCGGCTTGATCAATGCTGGAGCTACCTTTCAAAGAGCTATGGATTTAGAATTTAGAGATCTAATGGGCAAATTCATAGTGGTATATTTGGATGACTTGACCGTTTTCTCTAAAAAAATGGAGTGATCATTATGATCATCTAGAACAAGTACTCTTGTGATGCCGGTGTCACGGGATTTCATTAAATCCCAAGAAGTTTATGTTTGGAGTTACCGAAGGAAATTTGCTGTGTCATGTTGTGACTAGAGAAGGAACCAAGATCGACCCCAGAAAGGGTGAAGGCCATTCAAATCCTTACCATACCCACAAGTAAAACTGGAGTTCATTCCTTCTTCGGAAAGGTCAATTTCCTAAGAAGGTTCGTACCTAATTTCACTGATAAAACCAAGGATATCCTTGGGATGATGAAAGGAAAAATACCATTTCGATGGAGTACTGAAGGGAAGCTTGCATTTGATGAAGTCAAAAGGGAAATTTCTTGCGCTCCTATCCTACTATGTCCAGATTTCAAAAAATATTTCATCATGTACAGCTATGCCTCCGCATACACAGTGTCAGCCATCCTGATGCAGGAGAACGGAGAGGGCATTAAATCTCCCATCGCTTTCATGAGCTACCCATTAAAGGAACATGAACTAAAAAATTTCACTTATTGAAAAGCATGCTTATGCAGTGGTACAAGTGGTGAAACACTTCAGGTACTAAGTGTTGACCTCTCATACCCTCGTTCTCATTCCCAACACCACTGTTAAATCCATTTTGACTCAACAAGAGCTGGGTAGTCAACGAGGTAACTGGATAACTAAAGTTTAAAGAGTATGACTTGGACATTATACCTATGAAGTAGGTACGAGGAAGAGGCCTCTGCCAATTAATCATGGAAAATCATGCTGACACAAAATGCGAAAGGACTGAAGGTACCTCTTCATGGTTTTCCCATGGTGCTTTTCGTGAGCACAACTAATGAATGGTACACATATATTGCTTTCTTTCTGACTTATGGTAAATGCCCCCCCACATTTAAGACAAAAGGAGAAGAGGACAGTCAAGTTAAGATCTGCAAGATACCTCTTATGGGATAACGAAATATATAAGAAAGGTATTGATGGTGTATTCATGCGCTATGTTGATAAATCACAGCAGGTAAAATTACTAGAATCCTTCCATAGTCTAGCACTACGGAGGACATTTCTCATCCTCCGTAATAGTGTATAAGATATTACGGGCCAGGTACTATTGGCTCACTCTCTTTCAAGATTCAACAGAATGGGTATCCAAGTGTGAAGCTTGTCAACATTTCGTTGGTCGTCCTAAGCTAGTAGCTCTTCCCTTGAAGCCTGTATGTGAACGAAGAACCTTTTCGCCATTGGGGAACTGATTTCATTGGAACGTTGAATCCTACCTCTAGTTTTGGGAACAATTACATACTTACTTCTATAGACTATTTTTCCAAGTGGGTGGAAGCTACACCAATCAAGCAGGAAACTTCAGAAGCCATGTGCAAATTCCTTAAAGAAAATCTAATTGTCAGATTTGGTGTCCCTCACAAGATTGTGGCTGATAACGCCTCCAATTTCTCATCACATGATTTGATAGAATTTTGTTATGGATTCGGCATCACCCCTGTCTCACTCATCTGACTATTATCCCCAAGTCAATGGGCAAGCTGAGTCTAGTAACAAGAACCTAGTTACCATAATTAGAAATTTAGTAGATGAAAACCAAAGGACATGGCACAAAGCATTGTATGATGTGTTATGGGCAGATCGGATTACCCCAAAGAGAACTATAGGAATTTCCCCTTTCCAAGTACTGTATGGGATTGATGTTGAGATTCCTATCTCAGTAGAGTTTCCAGCCTTACAGGTGGTCAAAGCAGTCGAAGATGTGACTTTTCAATAATCTATTAAAAAAAGGGTCATGTACCTAGCTAGGCTAGAAGAGGAATGAAGCAAGGTGGTAGATCGCATTGTGGATCATCAGAGAAAAGTAAATAAAATTTTTGACAAGAAATCAAGGCAAAGTAATTTCTAAATTAGAGGTTTGGTGTTGCTTTGGGATAAGAGAAGGGAGCAGAAAGGAATGCACGGAAATTTTGATTATTTGTGGAAAGGACCTTTTAAGATTCATCAGTTGAATGGTGAAAATAGTTTCTATCTATCATATCTTGATGGAGAGTCACTCCCCTTGCCTTTCAGTGGCCAACATCTGAAGTTGTTCCATCATTAATGCAAGATGCTCTCTTGCATTGTACATATTTTCTTTTCTGTCATGTGTTTGCTTTTGGTCTTCTTTCTTTCTTTGTTTTTTTTTTCGGTTTTCTTCTTTTCTGACTCCGTAGCCCAATGGATAAAGCCAGAGATTCTAAGTTCTCTTCCTTTGATGTCACAAATAAATTCCCCAACTAGAGTCAGTTGTTATCTCATTTTTGTGTTTACACCCAAAATTTAGTGATAACCTTAGAAAATTTTTGAGCTAATCTCCTAAGAATGCCCTTTTTGAGAGATAATTGGGTTTTTAGGTCTACAGAACGTCAGAACATGCCTTAACTCAAACATGCTTCATGTCACATGTCTTCTGATTCCTAAAACCCACATCAAAGCAAGTCTTTTGGGTTTTCGGGTCTGAAGAGCATCGGAACATGCTTTAGCTAAAACATGCTTCATGTTGCATGTCTTATGATTCTCGAAACCTGCATCAAAGCAAGTCTTTCAGGTTTTCAGGTCTGCAGAGCATCGGAACATGCCTTAGCTCAAACATGCTTCATGTCGCATGTCTTCTGATTGTTGAAACCCACATCAAAGCAAGTCTTTTGGGTTTTTGGGTCTGCAGAGCATCGAAACATGCCTTAGCTGAAACATGCTTCATGTCGCAGGTCTTCTGATTCCTGAATTGATATGAAATCCTTTGTTTCGGGTTTCCGAACATCCCAAGCATGCTGACATGGCATTAATGCCGAGTTATCGGGTAGTTGACACACATGTCAACTAAAGTGTATTAAATGTGAAATTTTTTATAAATAACTCATATTTCCACGTCATTTTTACCAAACGTACTTTTTACCCTCGTGGATTTTTGTGCATGCGTCTTCAAACCCTGAAACTTGATTTTCCTTCGTGTTCAATCATGTTGCTTGTTTTTTATCATTTTTCAATCTGATTGAAGGAATTTCCCTTTGTTATTTGTTTGTGAAATTTGTGGAAGAATTGTGTGATGATCTTTCTAAATCCCTCTTTCTTTCTTGTTAGGTTTTGGGTTTTGATTATTTATTCCTTTTTGGATTGTGTTCCAATCAAGTTTGTGTTTTAGGGTTCACCCTTAGAATGCTTACTTAGTTTTATTCCTTGGAATATGTCATTGTAATGACAATAGAATAATGTATCAAGAATCATAGCAATAGAGAGGAATTTACATGTTTTGACCTGACAAAAACCCAATTCCCTCTTTTTAGGTTTCGCAGGGTGTTTTGCAGTTTCCAAAATCCATATTCTATCAGGAAATCCAAGGTTTCGGACACTCCAAATACTCCAGCATCCTCTCAAGTAGCGGGATTTCCAACCCTCCCAACATCTAACAAGATTGTGGGTTTTCCAAGCCCTGCGACATCTTCCAATGTTGCGGGTTTTTCGGAGTGGCAGACATCTCATACCTTCCGACAAGTTCAACTGATTGTCGGGACTTTCTGAGTGTTTGACACCTAATATTATCTAGTACTCTCTATAGTGTTTCGGGCCTCTGGGGATGTTGAGCAGGTCCTCAAACCCAAAGTGTCTAAATCAGAAGCAATCAGTTCACTCCTCCTTTGAAATTCCTCATGTCGGATCCTGGTTCATCACAGGATAAGATGGAAAAATCAGGAAGGATGAAGTAAAAATTTAGGAAGGTGGAGTCTCCTTCCTACATTTATTGTAATTACGACATCCGGGATATAGAACTCAGAAACATAGATATGGAAGATTTTTGGAATAGAGTCAAGAGTTCTTCCCAAACCCCATGGATGAAATCAATAGTTGGCAGTAGTCCCCCTCTTGCAATAGGTTTCCCCATGTCTGCTCAGTGCCCCAAGTTCATCTTAGGTTTTGCTTCAAATTACGACTCTACTTCTTGTTTTATGAAAAATCAGGCGGGAGAGGTCATAATCAAGTTAGAAGGAGGTTACTTCGATGACCTTCTCAAGTTGCCTAACTTTGAGGAGTATGGGGACGTAGATCTCAAGTCAGCCCAAAAATCTTGGGACAATGATCAGGAGGATTATATCAAACACATCAATAAGAAGTTCCTGATCAAAGCCAAGTTGGTTGTTTCTAGGTTTCCAAGACTTGTTCCTAGAAGTGATTTCATTCAAGAAATCAATGATTTCATTACTTTGTTCAGCTAGGTTTTTGGGTTCCCCAAATCAAATGTTTTCCGAGGATGGATGTACCAATTCATGGTCATCATTCAAAAGAATCAACAGGGGATTGATTGAGGTAGCCTTATCGGTAACAAGATAGATTCTCAGATGACAAAAATCTTTTCTACTGGGAAGTTTTATACGTCCTCGTATGTCACCTATGCAGCACCCGACGTGAGGAATTATCATGGATTGGACATAAAGGGGAACAAGATAGTGGAACATATTTATCGGTATTTTCCTAAGTTAACAAAAAAAGGGTCCGAAGACCAATTGAGAAGGGTAAATGATGCCTTCTTTTACGAGAACATCTACAGGTTAAACCCCAAACTGAGGAAAACAAGAGTCTCTGATGAGGCATGAGCTGAAGTTTCGAAATGGGGTCGTGTCTTCTTACAATTCAAGAAGTTCACATACCTTCGGGTGGTCATGTACCCGGGTGATCCTTTCTGTTTTCCCAGATATCTAGGAGACAAACTAATCTTGATGGAGTTGGTCAAGCAATTTTTGGGTTTTCACAAGTTCCAACAGAGTAAACACAAGGCCATCGTATCCTTCCCAATTTCTACTAGAAGGTATACCTGATCAATGGTGATAAAATCCAAGAACGTTGTACATGAGCTTCAAGATAAGTTGAAAAGCACATGAAGCCCAGAGACAGGTTCAATTTTCAAGGAGTCCTCAAGTCATATGGAACTCTATACCTACATGTACCAAGTATAGAAGACATCGAGATTGATTTACATGATGAAGTTGTTGTCTAAAGAAAAGATCATAGCAGGTTGACACTTGTAGAGATTCAGAAACTTGGGCTTGCTGACATTCCAAAGGGTATTGGTGACAATGAAAGTGTTCTGGATCCTTTCTATGATGGACTGAATGAAGATCAATATGATTTCCCACCTATTGATTGGTCTATCAGTGAAAATCCTCTATTACAAATAGATCAGCCCCGATTCTCACATGCACCAAGGCATGGCTCACCTCTTGGGGGATGAGTTTCAAAGAAGATAGTTTTTCAAAGTTGGTTGCTTTGGAGGTGGAGCCCTCCAAAAAGGAAAAGGACAAAAGCTCTTCCAAGGGACCTATAAAGGTCAAATTTTCCAAGAAGAGAAAAGAAGAAGAACCCCCCTCAACTACCACTCCAGTTGAAACGGTGAACGTGCCAGAGTCACCAACACCATCGGAAATATAGGAAATCTCTTTGGAAGTAAAGGTGAGTCAGCCCCTAATTTCACCATTTGTTAACTGCCCAACAGAAGTAACTCTATCCCTTGCATCTCAGGCTTTGGCATTAGGATTTGCACTTCTTATTTCACAACCACTTACACCTCCTCTTTCCCCATCCACTTCATCAGCCATGGCCAGCATTTTCTCTAAACTCTCACCTCTCTCTGTTGGGACCAAAGTGACTACAGATATACCTCCTCCTACACCTCTTTTCATTGAATCTACTACCACACTAGTGAATGTTCACACTCCACCAGTAAATCTCCCTCCACCTGAAAGTATGACACCAATTTCTACAACAGTGGCAACTCCCTCTGGCATGCCTCAATGGTTACTTGAGATAACTCCGAGAAAAAGGAAGGTGGTTGTACCCATACCAACCTTTGATTTTAGTTCACTCAAGGCTTCTACAGCTAAATCAGCCAAGAAACCCAAAACAGTTTCAAGGGTTTTAGTGGATGCTTCGGGACATAAGTTTGTAGAGATTGCCACTCCCACGACTGACAAGACCAAAGAGGACATAGTGGCCTCTGACTATCAGATAACCAGGGTCTCTCTAAGAGAGGTGACGGCAGAAGGAGCACAACAAGATGCACAAGATGCTATGAACGTGATATGTCATAAATTAAAGGAAACAAAGGACAACAAGGATGAGCTTACAGAAAAGGTGGAGCAGTTGACTGAAGTATTACTTAAGCTCTCAAAACCACCTAAGTCCGTACCATCATCCTCTGTTCCTATCGGGTTCGATTTCTCATCGGTACCTATAATTGAAAAGATTAATGAAAAGGAGAGAGTGGTTGATGAATGGACCCAAAGGCTGCTCCTACAGGGGAAAGAAGTAATCCAAGACACTATGGAAGTCTATCAATCTTTGGATAATATATGGATGATGATTTTTCTTCAGAGATCGGGAATCTGGAGTTGACTTTTGAAGCTCTCCAAGTGCTGAAGCAAATCCCATCCCACATCTTGTCAAAGAGGGCATCATCCTGCATGCGGATAAGAATTTCCAGCTGACCAAGGCCATCAGGTTCAGAGTAAATATTCTCAATGAAGCTTGGAGAAAATTAAGAGAATCAAGAGATCAATTGATCGATGGCAAGAGCGACCTGGAAGAAGAGCTGATCAAAATAAGTGCAAAAGTGTTGAGTGGAGACTCGGGCATCCTATCAGTTGATGATTTTTTCAAACAAATCCAAGAATCAATTCAACATGAACCAACTTATGGATTTGGCATGGAAATCATTGACAGGTTTGTAAAGATTGAACATTATTTGGAGACTCTGAGAAAAATCGACAAAAGATTGAGAAAGCTTCCCGGTAATGCCAGTGACACTCATGAAACATGTGAAGTCCTGAGTGATCATTCCACCGTGCCTGATGAGAATGAGATGCAAGGTATAATCCGAAAATTCCAAGAATTTTGGAACAAACAGGCTCAGTTAGAAGAAGAGAAAGATGAGGAAGAAAAAGATGAAGATTCAAATTAAGTCATGATGCAACATGTCATTTCAATCTTGAAATTGACATGTCTTTTTCATTTATGTTTCGTCACATAGGAAGTAAATTTTGACTTGGTCTCCTATGTGAGAGTCAAATGAAATAGGACTCTTGTTAAAACACCTTTTTTCTAAGATTTATCCTATTTTCTCTCTGCCCTTTTTATTTTAAATAAGGGATGCTCATGCATTCCAAAGTGTAGAGATTTTTGGAATATTGAGAACCTTTGGGTAGAAGAAGAACTTTGTGTTTTCTTTCAATCATTCAAAGAACAGGAATAGATGTCATATTTGCAAACTTTATGTTGTGAGATTCATCTCTCTTAAGATATTGCTCTTATGTTCAGGATCTTAAGTTGTTCTTGGTTTAGTGTTCTCAATCATTTTAAATTTTTTCAAATGTTACATTACATTTGTTATCTAGAACTCGTACGATTATTTCGTGATCTGTGTTTGCTTGAAAGAAAATACGTCCTCATTGTTTCCTTTTCGTGATTTGTTCTTTCTAATCCATTTTACTTTGAAATCAGCAATATTTTCAGTTATTGTGGATGTGGCTTTCAAGATTATGTCCTAACCCCAATGGTTAGATTAGTGTGAATATTTTACGCATTATTTCTATTGTGTTTTAGATTAGTAATAAAAAAGCTACCTCACCTGTCTTTGAGGAGGGATTCAATCCCATGTACTGTGGTTGAACCTCATATTTTGTCTTGACAAAATATCCAACCAACAGACTCAAACTGCACTATTTCATGTGTTTGCAAACAATAGCACAACGATAGAACCAGATGGAGACAGAGAAAACCACGAGAGGTTTTTGTAGAGGGCCCCAATTTGTAGGTCAAAAATCTGACGAGATGTCTTTAGGTGCCATGGAGTCTAAGAAATCACCCATCAAATATATGGTGTGATTGGGCCTCAGGGCTCTTAAGCAACTACGCCCGGATGAGGTAGCCCAAAACCACAGGGAGCGTAGGGAACCAAAATGAATCCTCCACTAGCATTCACCAGGCCACCTCAATGTGTTGGCATAGTTGGTTCCATCCCACAAGCTTCTATTTGCAAACTAAAACCTTTGGCACCCCTACACTAACTCAAACTACACTATTTCATGTGTTTGCAAACAATAACACATCGAGAGAACCGGATGGAGATGGAGAAAACCGCAAGAGGCTTTCGTAGACTACAAAAATCTAACCTAAATAGTCAGAGTAATAGACTAAATCAGCATTCTATTTCTCACATATAAAATGAATTTATACCTTCAAAAAAGAAACTATGGGTGAATGCTCAATCAAAAAATAAATTACAATTCTAAATGAGTTTCAAGCTCATTTATCAATACTTCATTGCAGTTTTTCTTTCCAGTATGTTACTTTTGGAACTACCTGGTTTGATTTTTGAAGTTAAAGTAGCTGGGAGTAATAAAAATAATCAACTTGGCATGTTTTCTTTAAGATTATCCATGATTCTATCGACAACATCACATAGATCTTCCATTCCAGTTAAGTTGTGATCCTTCCATGCTTCCCATTTTTCCTTTTCTTCTGCTCGTATCTTCTCTTTAAGTTCTTCCAAATGTTTTTGGGTAACCAAATTGACTGTTTATGACTTTTAGGAGCCATTTCTTCTTGAATCATAGTGACATCTTCACCTAATTGTTTTTCTTCACGATGTTAATTGTCATCTAAAGTTGAAGACTGGATATTTATATGGCCTTCGGCTTCTTTTTGGGCACAAACAACCTTTTGTAATGTCCAAAAAAATTCAGGATCTTCATTCTCTGTTTGATTGAAGATATTCATTTTTTTCAAACTAAACAGTTGGAACATTGGTGGTCTCCCTAACAAAACAAATTTAATAGTCTACATAGTTTCATCCTGTGGAAAAATCATTGAAAATTGGTGGTTTCCTCCACCCGTGCTTTCGGGCTACCCCGTCCGAGCGTAGTTGCTTAAGAGCCCTGAGTCCTAATCATGCCATATCTTTGAAGGGTGATTTTTCATACTCTGTGGCACCTAAATATGTCTCTTCAGATCTGAGACCTCCACATTGGGGACCTCTATGAAAGCCTCTCACGGTTTTCTCCGTCTCCATCTGGTTCTCTCATTGTGCTATTGTTTACAAACGCGCAAAATAATGCAGACTGAGTCAGTATAGGGCTACAAGACATTGTAGTTTGTAAACAAAAGCTCATGGGACCAAAAAAACTACACCAACACATTGGGGTGCCTAGGTGAACAATAGTGGAGGCTTCGTTTTGGTTCCCTACACTCCTCGTGCTTCCAGGCTACCCTGTCCGGGAGTAGTCGCTTAAGAGCGCTGAGTCCTAATCACGCCATATCTTTGACAGGTGATTTATTGAACACCGTGGCACCTAGAGACATCTCTTCAAATTTGAAACCTCCACATTGGGGACCTCTATGAAATCCTCTCACAGTTTTCTTCATCTCAATTCGGTTCTCTTGATGTGTTATTGTTTACAAATGCACAAAATAGTGTAGTCTGAGTTAGGGCTGCTAGAGGCTGTAGTTTGCAAACGAAAAAATCATGGGACCAAAAAAACTACGCCAACATGTCAGGGTGGCTAGGTGAATGCTAGTGGAGGATTCTTTTTGGTTCCCTATGCTCCCCGTGCTTTTGGGCTACCTCGTCTGGGTGTAGTCGCTTAAGAGCCCTGAGGCCCAAACATGTCATATCTTCGACGAGTGATTTCTTAGACTCCATGGCACCTAGAGACGTCTCATTAGATCTAAGACCTACACATTAGGGACCTCTAAGAAAGCCTCTCACTATTTTCTCTGTCTCCATCTGGTTCTCATCGTTGTGCTATTGTTTGCAAATGCACGTAATAGTGCAGTCTAAGTCAATGTAGGGCTTCCAGACACTGTAGTTTGCAAACAAAAGCTTTTAGGACCAAACAAAATATGCCAACACATCGGGGTGGCCTGGTGAACATTAGTGGAGGCTTTATTTTGGTTCCCTATGCTCCCTGTGCTTTCAGGCTACCATGTCTGGCCATAGTCCCTTAAGAGTCCTGAGGCCCAAATACGACATATCTTTGACGGGTGATTTCTTGGACTTCATGGCACCTAGAGACATCTCGTTAGATCCGAGGCATCCATGTTGGGGACCTATAGTAAACGCTCTCAAAGTTTTCTCTATCTCCCATCTGGTTTCTCTCGCTGTGTTATTATTTGTAAACGCGTGTATAGTGTAGTTTGAGTCAGTGTAGGGCTGTCAGAGGCTATAGTTTGCAAACGGAAGCTCGTGGGACCAAACCAAACTATGCCAACACATTGGTATGGCCAGGTGAATGCTAATGGAGGCTTTCTTTTGGTTCCCTATGCTCCCTGTGCTTTCGGGATACCCCGTCCAGGCGTAGTCGCTTAAGAGCCCTGAATGACTAGATTAGATTAAGAATGAATTTGATAGGGGTATGTCTAAGAACACACAGGAGTTATCAATCACCTAGTAAATCTTTCTTGTTTAGTTCTGGATGGGAGTCAGCTAGCCTATGACTTAGTGACCTTCCATTCATTGATAATTTATGTTATGATAAACCCATGGATGCTTTCAAATGTGCCTTAAAAAGGATAGGGGTAGTCATCAAGCCTAGTGAAGGGTGTGATGTGATTACTAAATAACTTGAAATGCCTATAGATTTAAAGGTAATAACACGAATTGGACAGGATTAGACAATCAAGAATCATTGAGTGTCTGAATCAGAATGGCATTGCATCTTGAGACATTCTCGAGCATTGGAGTAATTTATATGGAGAGACATTTTCAAAATATCAACAGATGAAAGGCAATCAAATTGTGACGAATGTCAGGTGTTTTAATAGGGTGAGAAGACTACAAAGCATAGAAGAATGTATAAGCACATGATAAGATAGGAACATGTATAAAGAGACCATGACCAAGAAGAAGCACAATTAAGGTAAATACACATATACACATTGATAAATTGAATGAATAATTACTCAGATTAGGTAACTCTTTATATACATACATTATATAAATATTGATTTCCATAGTTTCATGCATATTATACATTGAAAATGCTAGTACAATGTACATCACCAATAAATGAAAAAATAATCCATAATGTCTTAAATATTGTCAAGTGCACATCATATTAGATTCATGTGAAAATAATCTCAGAAATGTAAGGTCTCATACAAAATTATCAAGTTCCAAATAGTATTTTAATGTGCTTAATAAATAAAAAAATGCCCAAATAGGTCATATACCATCAAGTTCAAATGCCATATAAGCATACATACAATGCCATGCACATAGACATACAAAAAATATTGTCATGTAAGACATATATTTCCTACTCATCAAAATCTATCCCTCTCTTGGCCTTGCTCGAAGAAGGCCCTCCCTTAGACAAAGATGGATATCCATGAGATAATTCTGGATCATTTGAGCCCATGCTTCGAGTCCTCTTCCGCTAAATACTTGCCTGTAGATGAGCCTGTAAATGCAAACAATGTTTTTTTGTCAAAACTTTATATATATATATATATATATATATATATATTATATATATATATATATATATATATATGTTTTCAACATGTATTTAAGACCATGATAGAATGAAAGTATTTACATAAATACATAAACTTACCGCAAGTTTTTAATCATGCCAAATTTGCATCTCATGGTCAGATGAGTCATCGGGAGCTCCTGCAGTACGAACGGGGGTACGAAGACGACGAGATGGAGGAGTATGTGCCCTCACAGTCAAAATGGAGGGGGTTAAAGCTCCCTAAATACACATATGATTAGAAAATCTAACATCAAAATTAGTGAAAATAGAGCTAAGTACATATATCTACATAATGATAATATTTTAACTAATTTTATCAATATAGAACTATTGTTTTTACCCTGCCACGCCTATGAATCAAATGAATAGGGTTGCTACCTATCACAGGTAACTCCTGCATATACACAATGAAGAACATTATTAACATAATTTAATAATTCTAAAATGAAAGCCATTACTAACATGTAATTTAACATAATATGAATTACACAAGAAATTTAACAAAAATTACGTGTTGTTTGAATACCTCAGTGAGTTGCTGCGCAGATGAAATCGCAGTGGCAACACCTTTATCTACTTGTTGTAGAGATGGTGGGGTGTCTAGTGAATTCAACATCTTTATCAAACATGTATATCACTTGAGTTAGATGGACATACAAGAACATACATATATTTGAATTCAAAACTAATATTTATATATATACACATGTAAATATATATATATATATATATATATACACACACACACACACACACACACACAACATGTATGTGAAAATTTTACATAATTAACATTCTAAATTACCTGTTGAACTGTTGAATTTTCGTGCCACGCCCGAGCTCTAGCCGCGCCCTAGCCGTGCCTGTCGTGCCTGCCCTAGCTGCGTAGCCATGGTAGCTACGCTTTCACGCAGGTCTGCGAGCTCTCTACCGTGCCTGGATTGGCCTACACACGGGATTGGAGACATGAAAAACAAATTTAAACAGGATGCCCTTCTCCTTAGCGGCGGCTTTGGGGAATCAACCCCTTGAGTGTAAAACTGATGGCGGAACCTGTAACATGGGCATGGAAAATACAACACCAATCTCTTGGATTGACATGGCTTTTGATGCAAATCAAGAGCCCCCTTCAAAGAAAATCTGGGATAGAGTTTCTCTGACCTGTCAAAAAGCAGAGGGTCTCTCCATTAAGACAGGTAAAGGTGGCTCGATCTCCCCTAAAAATCTCAACAATGACAATGAATCATTTAAAAATAACGGATCTTCTTTCAAGAGCATGGATAGATCCAACTCGCTTCAGAAAAGCAGTCGCACAGGAACCTCTGGTGTAGCTAAGTCCACTTCTTATGCTTCAGTGGTCTCCATACAAAAGGAGAGTACCAAAAATGAGCTCTTGAAACCCTCTCAGGAGGTCTCGACGCTCAAAATCGGGGAGGATCTTCTTAAAAAAAATCTTAAGGAAGAGGAAAATCTCTCTCAGCTGGGTCTCATATGCAGATTCCATAAATTTTGGCCTAAGCTTTCTCAGCTCCATGAATGGATAGCCCAAAGGTGGAGAGAAAAAATACAAGGTAAGATTGAGCTTTATCCCTGCGCTAAAGCTTACTTCATTGCAGTCTTTGAAACCCCTGTTAATAGGGATTTAATCTTTAGCCAACATTGGGTTTGGGGGGAACATGGGCTAATGTCCAAACCATGGTATCCGTCCTTCGACCTATTAAAGGAGTCTTTTGATACCTACCCAATTTGGGTTCGTTTACCAGGACTTTCGTTACAAATTTGGAACAGATCTTGTCTCACTATTATAGGTGATACTCTTGGATCATGTGTGGCAGTTGATGGTAAGACCTCCATTCAAACACATACTACGTTTGCTCGTATCCTGGTTGATATTGATACCTCCAAACCCTTACCAGCAGAAATCAATCTTCAGATTGGAGAAAGGCTCTGGATACAAATGATTGACTATGAGAGACTTGCCTTTAGATGTCGGCATTGCTTCCAAACTGATCATGTTACAAACGATTGTGAACATTCCAAATGAAAGACCAAAGCTGCTTGGTGGAAGGATTCACTTCCTGAACATCTCACAATTGACTCAGATCTAGCTGAAGATTCTAGTGCCCCCTTGCATGTTGACTCACCCGTAATGACTGATTCATAGGCCAACATAGCGAAACTTCCTACAGACTATCCTCCGCAGATTGTTGATTCAGTGTTTAAGGAAGTTTCGGCCCCACTTCCTATGGGTCACATACACATTAAGTCCATTGCAGATGCTTCATTTGCATTGGATGTAGGAAATCTTGAATGGACAGTGGTAGATCAGAAGAAGAAGGGAAATGTCAAATCTAAACCTCCCACCACTCCGAACAAGGTTTGATTTTGGTCGTTGTTAGTGCTATTATTGTTACATCTGGGCAAATGGCCAACTACACAGTTGTTGTGCAGCTGTGTTACTGTTAAGTGGTTGTTTTTTAGCTGTTTTTGAAGCAGCTGCTTTGTTTTTGCTGGTTCTTGGTTGTTTTCTTTTGTTGGGCTTTCTGGGGTTAAATTTTGCTTTTGAGCATTGTTGTAAAAGGGTATAGTCCCTTTCAAAAAACTATTTGCCAATAATTAAAAAAACATTCTAAATTGCCTCTGTGAATGTATGTGTATGCATGGTGCTCGCTACCTATGGTCGGGATGAAGATGCGCCTCCCGCGCACTATAATATCAATGCATGTACATGTACAAATATAATTATTTCAAAAATTTAGCATATATAAGTAAATCAGGTACTCCAAACTTTTTGTAACACACATAACAAAACATAACAAATTTACCTGCGAAATTGATGCCGATGAATGTAATGCAAATGTCTCACTCAAAAGGACATCTGACATAGTGACATTATCATGTTCACCCCTAGCACCAGGTGCACCAAAACTAGTACGCATGAAAGTATCGTGCTCCTTAGGCCCCAAACATATGCTACCACAAGACGAGCAAATATGTGGCCTCATGCTAGTACTCCCTAAGGGAATACTTTGTGTACCTCCTTAAGCATCTGGCTCAGAAATCTCCCTTGTATGTCAAACAAGGGTCGCAGATAGCCCCTTAAGTGGGTGGAGTGTATCAATCTCTATTGTCTCCTTCACTACTTGAGGGACAATATCAAGGTGAGGGGGATTCTGTGTGGGGAATATACCGTGTTGAATAGGTGCACATTGTGCACCTAGTCGATCATGTGCATATCCTTTTCCTCGGCCCTGGAAATCTCAAAAATAAAAATAATTTGGGATCTTGTGGAGGATAAACTCGCAATAGAGTTTCCTTAGAAAGTATAGTGGTACCTCGTTGTTATTACAAGGTGGAAAATCAAACACTATCCAACATCGGTCCCAAAAATTATTTTTAATCAAATTATTATTGCACCAATGGATGGGAAATCGTTTACATGTCAACAGAATAGGAAAATTAGTGCGGGGGTCTGTGAATAAGGTGCATATGAATTCTTTTGAAATTTATTTTTTCTTTACATCCACATATGAAAATTTGTTGGAATAATAAACCCTACAACCCTCTTTGTAAGTTGTCCAACGATCAATTTGCCCCGTTGCCACGTCAATTTGAACAAGTAATGCCTCCAATGTGTTTGCAACAGAGGCATGGTGGGGGTTTATAGATTTTTCATCCCTCATTGTTTTGATTAAATCCTCAATTTCAATTTTGTTTTCAACTATTTGGGTTGTTTGACTACCCGAGGGATGTTGAGCAATTGTGGGAGTGTCGGGAGGGTTTTTAGGAATAACAGGGTTTGGTTGTGGTTGATTCCCTTGACCTCTAATTGTAACAATACAAAATATGTATTCAATTCAAATTTTAATTTATAATTATCATATTTCAATGCAATTTTGAGAAAATAATTGTGCTTACCTCTTCTCCGTGGCACCATCGTCAATTCAGATCTTCCTGGCGATCTATAAACCATCCTTTGAGCTTGAGATACAGCTGAATGAAAAAATGCAAGGGCATGGTTAAGCTTTAAAACTCGCATTTAAGGGAGGTAAAATGATAGAGGCTTAGGCCTCTTTTTTTTATATAGTAGGCATAACGCATATGCATTATGTAATGCATACGCGTTATGCTTCGGTGATTCCCAAGCCAAACAAATTAAAACACGAGTGTGTTTTAACAAAACACGTAGGTGTTTTTCTTTTTTTTGGATTCTTGTCCATTTTTTGGCCCCCCAAATTTGTGCACTCACCCAAAATTTAAAAAACAAAAGCAAAATTATGTAAACAGAAATAAACTTACCACCAACTGCAACTGCATCAATAGAAAATTCATAGTGAGACTCCAAATAATTGCAATCTTCATAAGATAAAATAACCTTCATCATGACAGGATCCACATATTTGTGTGATAGTCATGTTAGATGCTTAATGTCCTCATGTGACGTTCCAAATGATTTTTTGTGAGATGGGAATTGAATATGAAAGGTGAAAGTGGAAGTGTCATAGTTGGTTAGAAGATTGTTAAATGTTTTACGGTCTATATGAAATTGGGACATATACAATAGCCCTCTGAAACTAGCCACTTCAATCCATTGGGAAAAGGTATTGGGATCTTATAGGAATGTATACACTTGTGGAAAGACCATGCACTTGAATTAAAACTTTCACATATTATCTATTGATGTAGCTAGGCTCTTAGGTTGTGTGGAAATGGACTTCCTTCTTGGCATTTTTGCAATGACTGTTATAATCCTTCCTTTCTATTGGTAGATGTCCTTTCTTTGTGTTTGGACTCTGTAGATCACCTTTTCTTCTTTACTAAGGCTTTATTATCCTTTTTTGTGGGTGTTTTCTAGTTTGTGTAAAGTGAAAATTACTAGACTCCTTGTCTATATATACAAAAAAATTAATTTTCTATCGTCTGGCTACATGAAAAATGCCATCAATTGGCAGCATTATCCACTTTATCATCCAAAAGCACTAGGTAATAGGGAATGTTATCAAGCGATAACATATGTAATGCCACTGACCAGAAATATCTCCAATGGTATTGACTAGTTGCATGGTTAATGTTTTTGGTCAGTAGCATCTCCAATGCCTCCGACCGACAACATGGTTCATGTTGTCATCCGGTAACATCTTCTTGATGTTGTTGTCCAGCAGTATAGTAAATTTAGATGTGTGAGTCAGTAGTATTTTCAATGCTACTGGTTGGTAGAATTCTACATACTATCAGTTAATAACATTGTTGATGCTACCAGCTGTCAGCTTATATAAATTTGTTATTGTTGTCACACAAACCTTTCCTAAAATCATGTTAAAAATCACCTTCCCCATGAAATATTTTTTTGTGATTCACCATACATGCAAAAGTGGTTTTTCCAAAATTTTCCAAATACTTTCTAAGCTTTCTTTAGGGAAACTTAAAATTTTCCCTGAGTTTTATCACTTGTATGCTTATGGAGTGGATCATTAAATATTTTTAATTTATAATTGTTGTTTATTGGTGTATAGTATTTCATGGGCTAATCCCTTTCAATGGCATTAGAGTTAACAAGATCCTAAATAACATGACAAATCTTTATACATATATATCCATGAAATTACTAACACATCGATGATAATCACAATATAATTGGGTATCAAAACTCCTACTTTGAGGCTTTCTCATGTCAACCTCAACGATGGAGGGAGAGAAAAAATATTACACTCAAGAAATTATTTTAGGGAAATATTAGGTGGACATGGTAAATGAATAAATTGTCATCTAACGGGTTGTAACTGTAGCTTAGTAGGTTGATCAATAACATTGACGATGGCTTTCGGAGGATCCTTAACATCATTGATCTTGCAATTAAATGTAAATTTTCTTTGAGATTTAACATGATATAGATTGATAATAATAGCCACATACTTGAGATTATTCATATGTAATAACTTAGTTTACTCTCTTTTATTGTATGACATATATCGATAAATGATTTTATTTTTCAAATATGAATGATTCTTGCAAAGGAGGGAGTAGGATTTATGAAAAAATGTCTCACAAGTCACTATCAACTAGGATATTATTCATTTAGGTAAGTATGGTCCAATTATATAACACATAATAATTGATGTGGTCATTAAATACTTAGCATAACTTGGGAAAATGTGCATAAGAAACATTATCTCCAATTTTGTTAGTAAAGTGGGATAAAAATGGAATTGAAAATGTAATTAAAGAACACAAGTAATGTGCGGGAGATCATAAAACCATAGTAATTCAAATTCCTTAAGACTCCTATGGAATAGTTTCGTAAGAAAGATGTCATGAGAGCAGTAATTGATGCAAGCCACATGAAATGATCTAATAAATTCTACGGGATCACATTTTCCACCATATATAGGAAGCTTAGGTATAATAAAACTAGGAGGAAAAGAGTAAGGTGCCACATCAGGAGCTATTGTATTATGCACGAAACTGGGTTGAGTCTATAGCATGAAGATAAGTGAACACACCTTGTTATAATTTTAAGATTTGATCTTGTAACATTGAACAAGGGTTTCAAGATCTTGTGTGATAGATGAAGAAGCATTTAAACCATTAGAGATGAGATTTGTAGCAATAGTCGATGCATGAATAGACATTGAAACATTATGCATTATAATGTTAAGTTCCCCCAAGAATGTGGGTATGGTAAATGTAAGAATAGTAGATGTTGGTGTGATGAGATAAGGTTGATACATTCCCTAAAGAGAAGCTTCATTAGGTGTATGGTCACAAGAAAGCTTAGCAACAAGAAGAATTTTGATATTAGGATCAACGTGATGATGATTCTAAAGAAGTTTAGCATAAAAATTAGATAGAAGTTTAACTTGGTCTTGGTCCACAACATAGTCATAATCATCACAAGAAGGCTCGCTATGGGTTTCAATATTATGTAGTGGGACCTCATGAGAAGTGTCAAGAATAGATGGTTTAAGATCAATTTGAATAGAATATGAGGCCATGAGGGTATGAGGCTTAGGATTAACAAGAGAAAGCTCAATATGCTCAATAGATTGACTTGTGAACTAAGCACTACACTACAAGGGCATGGGAGAAAGGCATATACAAAATTAAATAAAATGAAATTATTAAGAATTAAAAGTAACATATACCTCTGAAAAATAGAAACCATAGGGAAAAAAGGCACAATGTTAAATTCTCGAGTTGGGTTCACTAAATTTTTATATCCTTTTTATGTTTGAATAGAAGTGTTTATGCCTATAATCAAATAGGGAATAAATAGAAGATACAAGGGGTTATTCTAAATAATTAAATTCTAACACTAACCATTCAATATTAGAATAACACATTAATACTTGCAACAAATATATACAATGTAATTAAAACTCATTAAACACAAGATTGGATGCACTTATTTGATTACAATTCATTGTGGACTAATGTGGATATTTTTATGATGAAACAGGGGTACCTAGATCTAAGAATGCTTCAAAACTAGAATTGTGACTTGAAAATATCCCTAGGAAAGACCATATAACACTTGCTCAAAACTATGACCTGTAACTTGATGGGTTTATTGCTTGTCTCAATCTCTTTATTACTCTATATCAGTTACTATCAATCACACTGCAATGGTATCTACATTCTCTTATCAATATCAAAAACACTAACCATGGATAATAATTATTGAAAAATAAACATTATTTAGGTTGTGGGAACCCCCATGCACCACAAACATAAGCGCTAATCCAAAGTTTCCTCAAAATACATGTCATTCTCCACTATCGTGTGATATCTAGTTATAGTGCAATCATATTTGAAATCCTTTCTTTGACAAAGCTTTACTTGAGTTTCTATCTTTCCAATATACTTGAGTGAGTGACTTTGAGTGTTTGAAAATGTGGGAAATAGTCCCCTAGACCTAGTGAAGTTTGAAACCTATAGATAATGTTTCCCTAATGAACTTGCAGAAGTATTTTTGGAGTGTAGGGAGGTTTGGGTACCTTTTGTGTTAGCTTTTTCAATATGAGTTCCTAAGAGCGATAGCTACTAAATGAGGTGAGATTTACCTTCTTATATAAAATTTTGAAGGTGCTGAGTTGAAAAGGTCAGATGAGGGGAACTAATTGACCTAAAGAAGAATGTGTAATTGAATGTTTGGGACTAAAGTATGTTGTGTAAAAACCGTATACTAGGGATAGGATATAATATTATAAACTGACCATATCGTAATTTTCCACCCCATTGAGGAATTTAATTGAGCTTACATGTGGATATTCTACATGGATTTTATGCATTCAATTCTCAGAAACTACTGGTAGGTGAGTGTATATGGACAAGTAAGCTAGACAACAGACCTATGTATGTACTAAATGAGAATGGGTAAAGTGCACTTTTTTTAGTAGATAGCAATGTCAAAACAAGAAATTTTGAAGAGTAGAATTTTAAGATTTTACTGTCTACTTTCTATCACCTCACTCCCTATCCATACAAGATTACAACTGGTGGTTGTGTCCCTAGCCATATAATGGTCACTTTCTCAATTTGATATCTTTTTCTCAGCCATAATGTGAAATTAAACATATTTACCCCTATATAATTAATTCAAATGCACTCATTTACTTGTCACTTTCAAGAGCACTTGTTAAAAATAGCATTCCTAAATTAATTCAATATCTCCTAAATTCCCCTAAAGTAATGAAACATTCTAGGAACAACCACTACATAGGTCTAAAGAATGCTCAAATAGGTTAGAGAGTCATACTTCTTAACAAAGATAACATCCAAGACAAGTATAGAAAAATATCTAGTTATCACCCCCCCCCCCCCTTCATCTCACTCTCATGAAATCACATGACAACACTTGGCATAATCTAGTACAAGGCACATTCTGGTGTCCCTCTTGTCCCCTTTCCCCTTTTGTCCCCTATTTTTAGGGTATAACTCTACATCAACCCCCTTTTGACCATGTTTGAGCCTAGTTGGGTTAAACATGAGTTTAGGTGTGCAATGTGAAAGAGAAAGGTTGAAATCAAGTACTTAACCCATTTTCATGTTTTCATTTGCATATTTTCCCTCCCAATTTCACTCTCATTATTGTTATGCTTATGGAATGTGCCTAAAGTGTAAATGTTATCGTATCTCCCAAACCCCTTGTCTATTTTCCATGAGATTGCAAGAATAGATCCTTCTCAAAAATAACCTGCAAATGATTCCATCCTTGCATCCAATGGTGGTATACATTATTTTTAATGGCTAGATGAAGTTTCCATTTATGAAAAATAATTTTTCATATCTATATATTTTTAGTAATTAAAAAATCTCTTAAAATTTGAGCAAAACATCCTTATGAAATAAAAAAAATTAAAACCACTCTCATTCTAATCCGACATCAAAAAGACCCACTTCTAAATATAGTAAGACTTACTAATCCTCATATTCTATGAATAATAGGTGTTATAAATATTTCATTCTCTAATTTTTCATTACTCCTTTCATATCAAGAATACTCAAATGTGTCAAATTGAGAAAATGGTAACTAAAAATAGACTTCTTAAATTAAGACTCACTAAAATAATAAGTTTTTGTACATTGGTCAAGAAACAAGCATGATAAGATGCCCATGTTGATGAAGGAACATCCAGGAGTGATTGGGCTAGTTACTGGACATCATGGCGACTTGAAGGACCCAAATTTCATAGTAGTCACTTTCAGTTGAGTATGGGAGTAGTTTCTCTACTTGGAAATGATAAAGGTCACAGACATCTTGGATTACCACCAATCAAACTTAGGATGATATGTGATAGTGACCATGAAAGGAAAGTGATATCAAACAAGGTTTGTAATGGTGAGCCCCAATTCTCAATCATCTTCCCAAGATATGGTATGAATATTTGTTTGAGGAGTATGTCATAGAATGTAGTGTTTATTATTTACATATTTGAATAAGAAGACATTTTCAATGAGGAACAGGTGGACAAGAAGGTGCTTGGGTATCCCGAGGTTGATACCATCCAAGAAAGATATATCATTTTC
Organism: Taxus chinensis; assembly: GCA_019776745.2. Classification (NCBI taxonomy): domain Eukaryota; kingdom Viridiplantae; phylum Streptophyta; class Pinopsida; order Cupressales; family Taxaceae; genus Taxus; species Taxus chinensis. The sequence goes on from CM034148.1 coordinate 690,655,831, forward strand.
ATGGATGTGAATTTTGAAGTTTAAGGGATTTAAGAGGAGGAAGGTGATGATCTCCACATTCCCACTCTGACCTTGTGTTTGATTCTCTTTACAAGAGAAAGGACATAATGAGAATCACATCATGGCAAGAAACTTGTCATAATGAAGTAGTTTGTATAAAAGGTTTCTACTTGGACAAGAGGTGAACACAAGAGCACCATGAAGCTTATGAGGGTGTTGAAACATTGAGATCCCTATTGAAAACCAAGGCATTGAGGAAAAGGTCATGAGGAGCATGAAAAGAGAGGATCACAAGCCCCAATCAGAAAATTACCTAAGGAAGATTCCACGAGTTGTAGAATTCAACTCAGTAATTAAGGGGTTCATTGAGAGTAATCTCTTCATCAATAGAGGCATCATCGTCTCCATATATCCATTTCTCTCTTTTCTTCTCTCTCATTCTCCCTTTTTTCTCTAATATTCTATTTATTCATTAGGAATGTACTTTTTTACTCTTTCATCTTATTCACTTAAGTGGCCTTTTTTTACATAGTAAAAGTCCCTTTTCAAAAATAATAAAATGACTTAATTTCATTCCTAAATAAATATGAAAGGTCAAAAGTGGTGGGAGGATGAAAAGTCGCATAGGGGGAGAGGAAGAGATATCTTTGTAAGATATAAATTGGGATGGCTTCTTTATTCCAAAGGGGTTGGCAATTTTTGGTTGTTGTTAGTTATTGGCCTTTCTTTCACTACTACTGCAAGAAATAAGCTACATTATTTTATTTCCTTTCATATGTTCTTCTACTCTCTCTACTTTCCAACTTTGCAAGCATTGTAATCTTTTACAACCAAGAAGAAACTTTGGGTCTTTATTAATGAATCCATATAACTTTATTTCTCTATTTTATTAGTTTTGTTATTGCTTACACAGTTGATTTATTTCTATTGAATATGGACCTACTCTCGTTAATGTGTGTGAAATATGTAATTCTACTCACAACATTAAGCCCATCTCTCTATTTCCCCATCTCCTCTTTACCTCTCTGAAAATAAAATTCCTCCCTTGTACATAATAAAAGCATGTTGTCATATGTTTAACGGAGTATTCATGTGTGATCCCCATCCTAATGGCCACCCCATAGTTTATTTAATCCTTGCATTTGGTAAATGGGAGTCTCACCATACCCAAGAAGGAGGGACATAGCCCATGATTGTTGGTGAAAACCACTAATATGTCCTGTAACAGCTTATTTCACCAACATCTTGTAACTCCATTATGTGGTAAGCATGATCTATACATAAACAAAAATGTAATAGATATAGATATGCTACACTATCATAGTATAATACATGATTACATCAATCAATTAACCTAAAGGGCAAATATAGGGTTCAGGATACTAAATTTTATGAAGACATTATCAGTGCATTATCCCCTTCTAGGGTTAGTATAACCTCATGAGAGAGTTGTTGTGAATGGATTACAAAAATGATAGGTAGAAGACCTAAGTAGACCAAAGTTGTAAACTCCAAAGATTTAAGATAGACCTTAATCTAGTGTAAATCATATTTTTTTACTCCTATTAACCCAATCCTTTAAATATGACCTTTAATTATTAGCTCCACTAAACCTTAATAACCTCTTCCAACCTCAATTTTTGAAGTAGAACTCAAACCTAGAGAAATAAAATACTCCTTCGAAGAAGTCATGTGATGAGAAGCACCAGAATCTATAACCCAACTATCTGCAAGTGGTGACTGAGATCTCCCAACAACATTAAGTGCTTTGCCATGCTGATTAGAAGGAGGTGACATGGAGATAGAAATATTTTGTTTCTTGAATGCATCCTATAATTCTTGCATTCACTTATAACACATATGTTCTTCATGATTACTACCCCCACAAAAAGAGCATGAACGGCTAGACTTATTCTTGGATTTAGAAGACTCCTTAGGTTTTGAGTTGTTTTCTTTGGGTTTAGGAGAATTTTGAGATGCAGAAGGTGTGGATTTGGTTTTACTATTTTGTTTTCCCTTTCCCTTAGGATTATATGTAACTAATTCCTTTTGAGAGGTGGAAGACTCAAGGTGAGACAATTTGGATTATTCCCTAGTAAGTCTTTCACAAAAATTTTATAAGTTAGGCATTTTGAATGTGTCACCTAAGGCATCCATATTATAAAAAAGGGTGAAGGAAAAATTTGGAATGGTCCTCTCGACTTGGATAGAATCAAGTAAACACACTCTTGATATTTCTTATCTCTTTCACTCCCCTTCAATTGTGTCAACAAATGCTTGAACTTGGTAAGATATTCTATAATTGTTGGAAAATCTTCAAGATTAAGAGAGGTGATATCAATTTCAAGTTGCATGGCTCTCATATGATCTACCTTACTAAATAAATCCTCTAATTTCTCCCATATTTTGAAAGGAGAGTCACACTTTTCCAAATGAAACAAAATACTGTCACTTACATAAGTTCCTATCAAACCCATGCATTCATCAAATTGTACACTGGTACTAAAATTTCTCATATTCTCTAGTGAACACTGGTTTTTCTGAAGAAGTTAAAGCCTATAATCATTTCCACTTAATTATTGTTTCCATTCTTGGTTTCCATGTGTGGTAATTATGTGTTGTTAATTTCTTAACATGATGTAATGCAGAAGTAGATAAAAATGCCATCCTCAAAAAATCACCAAAAGAAATGCAAGAACCAAGCAATGCAACAAGACCCTCAAACAATGCAACAAGAGTCCCCCCCCATATTTTGGAACTTTATAATTATAGTGTGATTCTTGAAATAAATATTTCCAATGGAAAGAGCATTAAAAAGACAAGCACTTTTGCAAAAAATGGCACTCAAAACCGAGTAACCGATCAAAAGATACAAGTTTTTCAATAATATGTTCTACTATTTATTTTAGTTGCCACTAAAATAGAATAAAATGTTCTTTCCTTCACAACACAAATAAAATTAAAGGGGGTTGGAGTTAAGCACCTACTAGTAGGAATCAAAATCTTTAAGCCCTCGTATGACCATAGCATATGACTAAAGGCTAAGGATTTTATACGAAGCTTGGAATAATTGATAAGGAAATGGTTTTCTAGAGGATATATTGGCCCAATCTCAAGAATGAATGATACAACCCTATGTAGTGAGAAGCCTTATTTTATGCTCGAGAACATCTGATAAAACCACCATAATAAGAGGATACACAGTTTTTACCTTGTGTATGCCCTTCACATAATCATTATATCTTGACAAAAATGTCACGTATGCATGCTTATGTTCTCTTGTAGAAGAGGATTACCTAACCGTCATTAAATATTAAACCATGGTTAACATTAACGAGTCACATTGTGAAATGAATAGCCACTGGCTACTAGGATGTCATGCCCACATGTGGATGGGTTGAATTTCGAGATAAGAAGGTTGGTTAAGTGAATGTATGATGTTGGATGACAATACCCATTATTATTTTCTTCCAAACATTGATACCTAATAGATTCAAATTACAAACTATTGCATCCTTGATTGGTAGTGTGTACTATATAAGGACATACCAATAGGAAGGCTTCTAGCCCCATTTTCCAGTGGGGATTTGGAAAGGAGAATGTGTGGTATTTTGAATGGATATATATAGGATCATCGATTTTTTAATTTTAGCAGGGAAAATTCCAAGTGGGGAACACTTACAGTCACAAAGGAAAAGAATGAAAAATTCATCTCATGCATTTACAACTAAATTTATTCAGTATTAACAAGAAAATTTGATCTGCTCATACTCTACTTGGTTATATAAGGCCTTGCACAACAATTCAAGCTTGTTCTTTCTATTTTCTATAAGATCAACATGGAGGAAACCCAATCCATATCATTAATGGATCACACTAGTCGGAAGATCAAGAGCCATGGTTCACTTTAAACCTAAGAACAATAAACAAGTTTTTTGAAGAGAAATTATCTACGAAACTTGAAAGTTCCCAAATTGAACAAATATTTTGAGTAATGGGGATTAAGTAGAAGTGTCTGAGGTGAAATTTGGTGGAAATTTGAAATTTTTATGGGAGTAGCACATCACTATTAGAATGTGAGTGTTTGTAGTATTGTCATTGATGAAAAAGGTGTATACTCATTAAATAAAAATATGTATGAGGTCCAAAGGATGATTATAATGATGATGTCATTGATAAACAAGATGAGGCTTGGTTGCAAGGGTAAATATAATGAGATTATCTTGGTCCAGAAGGCCTAATTATGAGGTTTAGTTAGGAGGATAACATGTTAAAATGGATTGAATGCATCAGACTAATAGAGAATCATGGTCAAGGCATTGAGATAATGAAGAGAGTGTTGAGACACTCATGTGAATCTTAGAGTGCAGGTATATGTTTGAGCATGGTTTGCAAGTGGTTATATAAAAGAGCATGGAAGTGATTTGAAGAGCTAAGTGACCCTATGAGGGCATGCAAAGAGGCGATATATCTTGTCTCAAAGTTGTGTGATTGTCTCCATGATGAATAAAAGGGAAGGTTCATGTATTATGGGTTGAAACAAGCTCAACTAGGCATAATTCAAAAACCTACTACAAGCATGGCTTGGAGTATGAAGTGAATAAAGATGAGGCAGGGTAGTATAAGCATGAGGAGTGTGTTTTATCATTTTAGATATGATGTGGAAGATGTTATAGGTGAAGATTCAGTTGTTAGAGGCATGCTTAAGGTCTTTTGGAGGCATATTCTTGAGAACAAGCTAGGTATGCATGTACAAATCATGGTGTATGATGACTATCAGACAATTTCAAACTAAAATGAGCATTGTTATATGTGAAGGATGTTAACCTAGTGTTGTGGATAAAGTTTCAAGTCAAAACTCCAAAGGATAAGTAAGAAAATTGAGTTTTAGTCCTATTAAGCTTTCAATATTATCATAATCCTTTTATAAATGTTGGGGCATGGAGTCTAGAGAAATTTTCAAGTGGAATGAGGAATAATGGTGTCTTATTATTTATGAATGAACCTTAAGAAGCTAAGGTGTTCCAAACCCTTTTAAACCCCTCCTTTGAAAGCGATGGAGAAGAACTTAATTTTTTTTTTGTCATGAAATGACTTTTGTGAGCTATTTTTATGATTTGGGCATGTAGAGGATTCTTCCTACTTTATTTTGGTGATGATATCATTCTCCATGTCAACTGATAAGGTACTAAAATACCTCTATTTTGTAATAATTTGATGGTATAATGATGTGATGAAGGTTTCATGTTGAAAATCCTGATGTGGGAGAAATCTTTGGAAGTTCCCTAAGTGCCCATGAGAAGAATCAAGTAGGTTATTTGCATTTTTTTTTAAAAGGTTCAAACAAGATGACCTACCACTTAAGGCTAGAAGAGGCAAATCCAATCATGATTAGCTGAGAGAGTGATAATATGAGGGAATTCTATGGAAGTGTAATATGAGAATGGAGGTGATAAAAGTACAATATGACATGGTTGATCCCATATCTTGATATGGTAAAGTAATTTCAAGTTCAAGTTACAATGGTAAAATCTGCCTCATTAGGACAGTCAAGAAGGCCTGAGAAACTAGGTTGCAAATGTAAAATTCTTCACATAACCAATGCAAGTGAGTACTTAAAGTTTAATTTCAGGTCCCCTATGAATTATTTCATGAAGGTGTGTTTTGGAGTGTTAGAAGATATCTTCGACAAGATTGGTTTTTATGGTCTAAAACCCAATATGAACAATCCCAAAAGAAATGATGAATGTTATGGACCCAAGGAGATGCTTAAGGATGTGTGTTTTCTATAAAAGTGGAATATGAACCATAAATAGGTGTTTGAATTAATAAATTGCTCATTTTGTGAGGACTAGTTTTCTGTGTTTGCAAACCCTTAGATACCTTGTCCTAAGTAGTGATTCTTGTTGAGAATGAAGATGGCTGAGATGCTTAAATTTTATGAAGGTGAACTAGAGGCCACATAAGACGTCCTCCATCTATTATGAAGCCTTGAAAGTGCATACATTTGTGTGAATTAACCAATCTTGTGACTATGATTTTAAATATTCCATGTATGTGCATACCCATCTAAAAAAAAGAGAAGTAATGGAGTATTTTACCCTAGCCTGAAACAATTCAAGCACATGATGATGTTTTGAACATCTTGAAGAGATCTCTTACCTATTTACATTACATGATATGAACCTGAAGTGTGTTTCATTCATTCAAGTTGTGGAATGTGTTTTTGAAGATAATGCTCCTAATGAAGCATATGAGTTCCAGTAAAGACTTTGTGATAAAATGGAAAGTAGAAGAGGTTGTAAATGATATATAATGTAAATATAGGATCCTAGAACCTTTATTATAATTGACATGAGCTATATTAGCAAGAAGATAAAGGAATCTACGTTGAGAAGAAGACAAAGAGGTTCAAAAACCATTACAAATACATATGTCTGACTGAAAGAATAATATTTTCAGTTGGTTCCGAGGTGCAACGAGCTCATGGAATTTTTCTCTATCCTAAAAAGTGTTGTAGGTTTCATAACAAGCTGAAGAAAGGTTAGTACTTGTAACTAACACTCTGTAGATATAATGATTGCATTATGGAAGTTTTAGGCGATGCCATCTAGATTCCTTAGTACGAGTTGGAAAATTTAGAAGTTGAAGATACTAGAAGTGGAAGTTGAAGACGTGTAAGTGATATCATTCCCATATATATGTATGTCTCTATGTGCAAGAAAATATGTTATTTTGATGATTATAATGTGTAAGAATGATCTGATGTGAAAAAGGTGGAAAATATGTTCATCCTAGTGTGAGGCCAAATAAGTATGACCTATAGAAGTTTGAGAGGAGTAACACGAGTTAATTCATGAATGAATGAGGGACAACGTGTGTGAGTGAAAGAGGCCATTAAAATCTATTTTTTTAGAAATATGATGTGGTGAGAAAAGAGATGATTCAAGGTGAGTGATGAAGGAAGAAGAAGATAAAAGAGTTGAATAAGAGATCACACTTTGTTGATTCAAGAAACTAGATGAAGGCGATCAAAACTCTGAAAAAGTATAAGTGTGTTCTTAAAAATGTGGTAAGTTGGTGTTTTCTTGTAAATTATAGCTTGCAAAAGGTCAAGTGGGTGCTTGAATGAATTGTTGGGAGTTGGTACTTCTATGCAAGTTGGAGCTTGCAAAATTTTTTGGAATTGGTGCTTCAAGCTGAGTGGGTGCTCAACAAATAGAAATCCTTGTAATCCTTTATAGGAAAATTTTCCTCATAGTTCATTGATTTCAGTTGGTTTTTATCGATTTAAGGGTTTCTCGCATTAAACATTGTCTTCATGTGTGCTTACATGTTCTTTGTTGATGTTTGAATGTCTGTGTTCCCTCATGGTAAAGGTTGATCAAGATGGAATGATTTGTTGAGTTTTTTAGTGTCTTAAAATTTTTTGAGAAGCACTGATTCACCCCTCCCCTCTTAGTTCTTGTGTTTTCCAACAATTGGTATCAGAGTAATGTTCTCTTGGAACAATTTTGATAACTTGGGGGATATCCTTGAAGCACAAACATGGGTAAATTGTCTGAAGAAATTCTTAAAAGAAAATTTGAGATTATTGAGTCAAAAATTCATCAATTGAAAAATAAAATCAAGTGTATGGAAGTAAAGCATTTTAAATCCCTCAAAGAGATGGAATCTATAGTTGAAAGTATATGAAGAAGAATTGATATCCTTGAAAGTTGAATTATAATAAGCATCTAGCAGGTTGAAGATGTATGGAAATTTGGAGAAGAGCTATGAATTTCTCGATTGAATTTTGGAGAGTCAAAGAGCAATAAATGACAACACATGTCTAGGCTTCAAAAGAGAACCTATGGATAAGTGTGAAGATGAAAAGGCTTGTCCAAGAAGATAAGAAAAAATGAAGGATACCAAGGAGAAAAATTCAAGAAGGTCTAACTTAGTTATGCAGCCTAATGCATCCAGGTATGAAAGATATTTCAATGGCTATTGTTATATTTGCAATGGTTTTAGGCATAGAGATTGATTAACAAAAATAAGTATCTAGTTAGCCTAAAAGGGGACACTGGGGTATTAATGTTAATTTAATTAGGAGGAATAAAACATTGTATAAAATGGAATAAATTCAAGTAGACTATTCTAAGTGAAATAAAACCCTAAATGTGTAAGAGAGGGAAGAGAAATAGCTTAGCTGATTGGAAGTTACTGTCACAAGTTGTCACAAATATGGAAATGGAATAAGGAAGTGTAGACGAACACTTAGGGACCCTACGAAGGATATTTCTAGCAGATCTGAGGTGACTGGGGCACCTGGGAGTGTACTAGGGTGCCCTGGGGTGCCCTAGTCTACAATATAGGTGCTTTGAATACTGTAAATACTGAAAAACCTAAATTCTTTTATGGTCATAAGTATTTCTTAGAATAATTCTTATTCTGTTGCATGCTAGATCTTCTCGGATGAGATGGGAAATGACCTACAATGCAAAAGGAATTATCAAACCCTATAAAAATAAAATATACAAATTAATGGGTCGAGACTGACCTCAACCACCAAACTTGTGGTCTTATTACTAATTGTTGCACTACATTTCAGACCCATACATAGTTATGGTGTGTGTGTGTGTGTGTGTGTGTCTGTGTGTGTGCGCATGTTGTGCCCTAGGTGCTCTCGTGTCAGTCACACTTTGTGAATTAGCAAGAAATATTAACTATATAAAATTTAGATAATATGTGTGCATGGAATAAAATAGAATCCATCCCCTTATGCAGTATGTGTGTGATGCGAAAATATCCTATAGCCTTGATGTCATGACACTATGTGGATGCAAGTGATGTAATGGATGCAACTCTAGATGGAGTGATAGTAGTGTGTAATGTTATGACTTAGGACCCTTATTATGGTCTTATAACTTTATATTTATAGGGTTCTCAATGCTCCAATTTTGTAATTAACCCTGACAAGGTTTGACTGGGAAAAAGATAAAGACAAAAAATAGCTAGAAAGGACCCCAAAAAGAAGTAGGGAAAGGATGTGCATAGACTTGAGGCACCCAAAGTGGGACCATGGGAACCTCTGGGGCACCCCATTACAGGCCTGGGGTGCCCTAATTTTAGGTTAAAATGACTAGGGACAGTTTTGAAATGGGTGGATAAGTGCATAGGAAAATATGCGAGGAATGATGAAATAAAATATAAAATAAAGGTGGCCAAAAAGGTGGGATTAATTAGTACTTTATTCACTTGAGAACCTTCTAAATAGTAGTATAAGATTGAGCTAAATAATGCCTAAAGTGCATTATTTTGTGTCTACATTTTTCCCCCACTTTATGTTGGTGAGTGGAACGCTCGGTAAAATAAAGTAAATAGAGATGTGTACCTGATATCCATGTAGAGTGTAGAAGAAGATGTGTCGATGGACTAGACTCAAGCGTGGAATGAAAAAAAATAAAAATGTGGAGGAGCGTGGATTCTAAAGATGAAAAATGTGCATAAAAAGTGATGAGAATGAACCTAGGGGAGAATGTGTGTGTAGTTGTTGCTATGTGTAGTGTACCTTCATGGTTAGTAAAGGAAAGTTCATGTAGCAGTGTGTTTTCATTGTGTTGTTTTTGTTGTTGTTGTTGTTTGCCCCCAATTTGACTACTTGTTTCTCATACAGCTGGACCTGCAAGGAGAAAATGATCAAGTAGTCAAATATGTATGTATATAAAAATGTTGTGAAAAATACGCGTGCATGTGTAAAGTATGCAAATGTAAAATATGCGGAAAGAAAAGTGTAAATGGAACATGTGCACCTGATCCATGTCGAGAAAAATGGTGTAGAAGGATATCATGTACTGTCGCGAGTTTTTTGGGTTGATCTCACACCACCCTAGATGAAGAAGTATAGGGAGGAAATGCTCTGTGTCCTCCAACCTTTAACCACTTCTGCTGAAATGTGTGAAGATATCTTTGTACTATCCTGGTTTTTTGGGGTGATCTATGCCACTTGACTAAGTAGTGTAGATAGGCACACCCATTGTAACCCCCAAGCCTGTAACTACTATTCAGAATTTCCAAAGGACACCATGTCCTGTAGAGGCCACTGTGTATGGAGTTCATAGACTAGTTTGAACTCACTCACTATGTAAATTCTGAACCATTGTAAATACATTGTGTTAGTATAAAACCCTCAATGATGCCCCCCTCTTTGGGGTGCATGAAAACGTCACTAAAAGGATAATGTGGTCCCAAAAGAGGACCAACCGCACTCTGACCTATAGAAATCTTCCCTACAGGGGGAAAGGGAAAGTGCACTTGGTAGATACCAAGGCACACACAAAAAGGGATGGCTAGCCAAAACAAAAGTGTTATTCCAAAAACACATGCATGTAATAAGACAAGTGTAAAATACACAGACAATGTAGTAACTACCAAGCAAAGTAGTGTAAACATGTAAGAAAATAAGTAGATCACACAAAATGGGTTACAAACATGGGACATCACTCACGATGTTGAAAGACATGCAAGGCCATCATGGCCGCAAACAATAGACAAGTGTGCACACAAGAAAATGGAAAAGCCTACATACAATGGAAAACAAAGCAGACAAGTAGAAATAAACAAGTAGTCATGGAAACATGTAATCCTATAAAAACAAGTATTGCACATGGAACACCCGTTAGCATGTTAGAACGATAACCAATATGTCAAAGCATGTATGAACAAGTAGTATAAGATGTTAAGTACAAAATGAAACAATAGCACCTGGATAAGATGAATGTGGATGCCCCCAACGACCAGATATAGGAAGGGTAGAAGGTGAGCATCCATGCCACGTTTAGAGTCTTGTATCTGCAATCACACTAAACAAAGGTGTGAACACACATGTGTGTATGATAATGACATATAAGAAATAAGTCTAACATGTGTAATAAAGTGAGCATGCAAAACACTAGTAAGCAAGAGTAAATGCCCCCAAGACAATGTAGTATGTGGATGGATGAAATGGATTGCAAAATGGAATGATAGGAGAAACGTGCCCCCCAAGTGGATGGCATGTGTATGATTTGAGGTTCATTTTTTTTTCCCCCTCAGTAGTCAAGAATGAACTATAAATGAGAGTGTGTCATTGAGAAATGGTTGAGTAGTTTTGGTTGTGTCTAGCATGTTGTGATGAGTTTGTATATGTATAGATGGTGATGAAATGTGACATATGGAGAGATGTGCGTGAACCCTATAGATGAAGTGTATATCATGACATTTGTTGAATGGAAGAGTGATGATTTAGCCCTAAGCATATATCATTATAATATGGAAGAATGAGTGATGATTGAGCACTAAGCGTATATCACTATAGAATGAGTGGTGATGTAACCTAAGGTGTATACCACTACAAGATGATAATGGGGTTGGTGATTTATCCCTAAAGATTATATCACTACAAGATGAAATATTGAAAATGGGTGACAATTTAACCTATTTGAGTGTATGTCATGTATGGAACTAGAAATGTCGCATGAGGGTGGTGATCACATGGTAAATGTATACCACTACCATATGATAAGACCAGGTGTATGTCATGGATGTTGGAAATGTAATGCTTGGAGGAAAATGTCACATGGTGAATGTAAGTCCATTTGATTGGTAAAACCTCGGAAATCGAGTATGAACCAAGGAACTACAGTGCATCATAGGGTGGTGAGTGCAGTGCATAGAAAACAATGTAGTATAAATGACCAAGTGTTGAATACTAGATGTAAATGTGCAGAATGTGTGATACAATAGAGGATTGTAGCGATGTGTAGGATATGTATAGTGTGTAATGAAATAATAGGTGTATATAGAAATGGAATATGTCAATGATCATAAGTAAAACAATACCCATATGTAATGGAATCTAGTGTAGTATGTAGAATGTATATGGTGGAGAAATACACTATGTGAATTATGCAATATAGGAAATGTAGGTTGTGTATACCGTGTAAGATGTGGTGATAAGTGTAGATAGAATATGTAATGATGACATGGCAAGATAAACCCATATCTAATGTAAACTAGCGTGAATGTAGAATTCATAGGACGAAACGTAAAAATAGTCCCATATGTAGATGATGACTAGTGTAGTATGTATAATATAGATGATGTATAAATGACTAATACGTGCATGAGGGGCATATAGCATAATGTAGGATCTACAATAAGTGTAGAAAGGATGATGCAAGATGTGTGATGTATGTGATATAATATAAATGTGTCAAACTTATAGTGCAATGTGTGGGGTTCAGTCTAATGGTAATCCCTCAATAGTTTGTGTGAAGCGAAGCACAAGAGTGTGTCATTGGGTAATGAGGGTGTTATGATGCGTGATATGATATGATTAGAGGAAATGATAGTAGAGAATTGATATGACCTGTGTGATGTGATACGATGTAATTATGCCAAAAGAAGAAAGGGGATTGTGCAATGGATATGCCCCCCAAGCATTCATGAAGGATGAATCAACCTAATAAGGTTTAGGGATGAAGGTTTTTCGGCTAGTTCCTAGCATGAGGAAAGAGGCATAGGACCATGCTCGAGTAATGGTGGTATGGTAGAAAACATTCTACTTGGCGGAATGAAGTCGATATGCATGCGATGGATGAACTAAAGATGAATATCGCGGTGTAGTAAAGTGTGTGGTCAATGGAGATCAAGGTAATGTCATGCAGAAAGGGGCGGATGATCCATGTGGAATAAAATGAAGTAGTGATCAGTGACAAGATGTGGTAAGTGGTCCTAGGAATGGGCTGATGTCGGTTTATGGGACTAATAGAGTAGAGTGGTTGCATGTAACAGTTAAACGAAGAGGTGAAGTAGGAGTGATGATTGTATTATCGGAGACACCATAGGAATGGTGCTTGGAAGAAGACTAGCATAAGGACTCAAGAGAAGGTGATGCTAATGGTGGGGAAGGAGGTATGTCGTTAATGAAAACAACTACACTTGTTGTAAAAAAATTTAAGGTGCAATTCGATTCATGGATATAATAGATTGGGATTGATGAATACAATTGAAGACCAAGAAGTCAAGTCACATCATTTGATGGATTGATTAACAAGGAAAGGTATAAGAAGAGTGTGAGGATCAACTCTGATATGTAACTTAACCACACCATAGGGTATTTTAAACGAATAGTTGATTTGTGATGGAGGGTAACTGATAGATCGTAAGAAAGACAAGGAACATGCACTAATGGGATGAATTAACCTATAGTATTATTGATAAATTGATCAATAACCTATATGTGTTGGTGTTGATAGTGATTAGAGAATTAGATAATTGGTTGAATCTATATGAGAAATAGAAAATCAGAGAGGTCCATTAGTATGTAAATAGAGGAGTCAAATTTGAACATGGCATGTTCGAGAAGTGGTCAGTGTTGGAGAAGGAGATAATCTATTGAGTCGAGATTTTAGGAATAGGTGAGCAATGAGATAAGTTAAGAGGTCATGGGAGAGAATACATTATATGAATGACATGGTTAGAAGATGAAATAAAACAATGTGTTAATGGTATCATGTTTGGTGTAGCGGAGTTGCATTAAACAATTTAGGGAGTTTTATGTTACAGGGTTATCATTAGTGGGGACATATGTGTTATGTTTGTGGAGCCTATTTTCATGTTAGAGTGTGGTACGCCTTTTATGTGTTACACTCAGGTATTTTTACGGCGGTCCTGCTCGCCGCTGAGCGGATCAGGGCGGTTCGAGGGTGAAGCCCCCAGAGCAAATTTTCATGGGTGGTTTATTAACCCATGGGTAATGGGTAACCGTTATGGGCTGTTTTTGGGCCCATGTTTTTTTCGGTACCCATTGTTTTGTAAAACCGCCTCTTCGGTTACCCATAGGTTTATGGGACGGTTTTTTTTTTTCCCATTGTTTTGATACCCACGGTTTTGTAAAACTACTTAAGCAGTTGTCTATTTATATGGGCTTATGCATATGATAGATGTAGAAGCAAATGTATTGCAGATGTGTTTTGAATTCGGGTGTGAATTCTGTAGAGTTTGTTGAGCATAGCTCCAAACGGATCTTGGTATTGTATTGAGAGAGTGGAGGCTTGTAATAAAATCTGAGCAAGTGATTCTTGGTGGACGTAGCCCAAATTGGGTGAACCACATTAAATATTATCTCTCTGTGTTGTGTTATTTATTCTGCACTTTTATTTTGATCTATAATATTTTCTACATATTAGTTTCTACTGTTGCGATTCTGTAAGGGATTATTCCGTATATTTTATCTCTTATTTCCTAACAATTGGTATCAGAGCCTGGTTTGGTTTGCTGAAGTGTTGAATCACAGGGAAAGTTTTTTATCTTGAGTGGGAGCTATGGCAGATGCTGGAAGATCTAGGGTTGATAAATTCAATGGGTAGAACTTCAGTCTTTGGAAGATGCAGATGGAAGATTACCTTTATTAGAAGGATCTTTATACTCTGTTGTCTGAGAAGGTGAACACACCCTCGAGTATGACATATGCGGAATGGGATTTGCTGGATAGGAAGGCACTTGGGACAATCTGGTTGTGTCTTGCATCTTCGGTATTATTTAATGTTTCAAAGGAAAAGACTACAAAAGATCTAATGGATGCATTAGGGAAGTTGTATGAAAAACCCTCTGCCTCTAATAAGATATTTTTAATGAAAAAGTTGTTTAATATGAAGATGTCTAAGAATAGTTCAGTAGCAGATCATTTAAATGATTTCAATATGGTTGTGAATATGCTAGCTTCGGTTACAATAGAATTTGATGAAGAAGTTAGGGCTTTATTAATTATGTGCTCTTTACCTGAGAGTTGGAATAGCCTGGTAATGGCAGTAAGCAACTCGGTTCTAGCTAACTCAAAGTTGAAGTTTGAGGATGTTGTAGGGGTGATTCTAAGTGAGGAAATGTGAAGAAAAAGCTCTGGGGAATCTTCTACTTCAAGGAATGCTTTGACAGTGGAAACTAGAGGGAGACAAAAGAATAGAGGAAACCATGGAAAATTGAAAGATCGAGGCAAGGTCAAAATCTAAGAACAAGATTGTATGTTGGAATTGTGGAAAGCCTGGGCATGCAAAGAAGGACTGTTGGGAGCTTCGGGATAAGAAGAAACAATAAGAAGAAAACAAGGAGGCAAATGTGGCAACGAGTAATGTATGTCTAGGATGCTTTCATTATTTCTTTGCACAATATTACTGAATCTTGGGTTTTAGATTCAGGGGCTTCTTTCCATGCTTCTCCACATAGGCATTATTTTTTTGATTATGTTCAAGGAGATTTTGGGCATGTTTTTCTCGGTGATGATGAGCCTTGCAGCATAGTTAGAAAAGGTTCTGTTCATGTTAAGATGTAGAATGGGAATACTTGGCTATTAAAGGATGTCAAACATGTGCCTACATTAAGACAAAATTTGATATCGGCAGGGCAGTTGGGAAGTGATGGTTGTACTGTGATATTTATAGCTAGACTCTTGGAAGGTTACCAAGGGTGCTCTTGTGGTGGCAAGAGGTAAGAAGGTTGGAACCTTGTATTTAACCACTGATAGTACTAATGATTGTAATCTTGTGGCTTCATATGCAAATACAACATTATGGCACTATAGAGCTCGGTCATATGAGCCATAAGGGCATGAACATAATAAAGAAGAATTCACCTGGATATACAGAAACAGGTTTGGATTTCTGTGAGAACTGCATATATGGGAAACAAAAGTGAGTAAGGTTTCTCAAGGTTGGACCTACAAAGAAAGAGAGTACAGTTAGAGCTGGTACATTCTGATGTGTGGGGGCCGGCTCAGGTATCATCTCTTTGGGGTTCAAGTTATTATGTTACTTTTATTGATGATGCAACAAGGAAAGTTTGGGTTTATTGTATTAGAAACAAAACTGATGTATTTGACACTTTTGTTAAATAGAAAGCCTTGGTAGAGAATGAAACAGGTCTTAAGCTACAATGTCTCAGGTCAAATAATGGAGGGGAGTATTGCAGCAATGAATTTAATGATTACTGTTCTAAGAATGGAATCTGCAGGCAAAATATGGTTCTAGGAACTCCGCAGCAGAATGGAGTATCGGAAAGGATGAACAGAACAATAATGGAACGTGCTAGGAGCATGAGGTTACATGCAGGACTGCCTCTTTCTTTTTGGGCAGAAGCGGTGAGCACAGCTATGTACTTGATAAACAGAGGACCCTCAAGTGCCTTGGATGGAGGCATACCTGAGGAGGCATGGTATGGTAAGAAAGTTGATTATTCATTTCTTAGAGTCTTTGGATGTGAGGTGTTTTGTTCATATAGACAAGGATGATAGGACCAAGCTAGAGGCTAAATCAGAAAAATGTACTTTCATTGGTTATGGCGGTGATGACTTTAGATTTAAATGTTGGAGTATTAAGGACAAGAAAATCATTCGGTCTAGGGATGTGGTCTTTAATGAGAAAGTCATGTATAAGAAACAGTTGCAGGAAAACAGGGAAGAATCCAAGAAAGAATATGTAGTGGTAGAGGATCTTCCGGATGGGAAAGTGACCCATGAATCAGTTCAGGAACCTACTCAACAGGAACCCCAAACTCCTACAGTGAGGAGGTCTTCTAGGGTAAGAAAAGAACCTGAACATTTTTCTCCTTCTCTTTATTATTTATTACTCACTGATAGTGGAGAGCCATAGAGCTTTGATGAAGCAATGTAGGTAGATTCCAGTAAGAAGTGGGAGCAAGCCATGGATGTGGAGCATATGTCTCTCATGGAGAACCAAACTTGGGATTTGGTGAATCTACCGGAAGGAAAAAGAGCATTGCATAACAAGTGGGTGTACAGAGTTAAAGATGAAGAAGGAGGAAAGAAAAGATATAAGGCTTGGTTGGTTGTCAAGGGGGTTTGCACAGAAACAAGGTATAGATTTTGATGAGATATTTTCTCCTGTAGTAAAAATGACTTCTATTAGAACTGTTCTTGGAATAGTGGCAGCAGAAGACTTACACTTAGAACAGTTAGATGTAAAGACTACATTTCTCCATGGTGATTTGGAGGAGGAACTATATATGCAGCAACCAGAGGCCTATGAGGTCAAAGGTAAAGAGGAGATGGTGTGTAAACTGAAGAAGAGCTTAGTATGGCTTGAAACAAGCTCCACATCAATGGTATAAGAAGTTTGATAGCTTCATGATGGAGCAAGGTTATATTAGATGTCATTCTGACCATTGCGTGTATACAAAGAAATTTGAGGATGGAAGATATATTATCCTGTGTTTGTATGTTGATGACATGTTGGTTGCAGGTAAAAACATGCAGGAAATAAAAGTACTCAAGAAATAGCTAAGTGAATCCTTTGATATGAAGGATTTGGGGGCAGCCAGACAAATCCTTGGTATGAGGATAACTCGGGATAGGAAGGAATGGAAGTTGACTTTATCTTAGGAAGAGTACATTAAGAAGGTATTGGATAGGTTTAACATGCAGGATGTTAAACCGGTTGGGACTCCTTTGGCAGGCCATTTCAAGTTATCAAAGGAGTCAGTGTCCCAAGACAGAGCAGGAAAGAAACCAGATGTCCAAGGTACCTTACTCATTAGCAGTTGGCAGTTTGATGTATGCTATGGTGTGCACTAGGCCTGATATTGCCCATGCAGTGGGAGCTGTGAGTAGATTTATGAGTGATCCAGGTAAATGAGCATTGGCAAGTAGTAAAGTGGATCCTTCAGTATTTGAGAGGGACCATGGGGACAATTTTGTGCTATACAGTGGATCAGACACCACTTTACGTGGATTATGTAGATTCAGACATGGCTGGAGATGTAGACAACAGGAGGAGCACAACAGGTTATATTTACACTGTAGGTGGGACAACAGTGAGCTGGATTTCACGACTACAGAAGCTGGTGGCTTTGTCAACCACGGAGGCTGAGTATGTTGCTGCCACAGAGGCAAGCAAAGAGATGATTTGGCTACAACAATTGCTTGAGGAGTTGGGGCATAAGCAGGAGGAATGTTGCAAAGCTATATAGTGATAGTCAGAGTGCTATACACCTAGCTAAGAACTCTGCTTTCCACTCCAGGAAAAAGCATATACAGTTGAGATATCACTTCATCAGGACAGCTTTGGAGGAAGATAAGTTGAAGTTGGAGAAGATTCATACCAGTCAGAATCCTACAGACATGATGACCAAGGTGGTCACAAGGGATAAACTAAAGCTATGTTTAGCTTTGGTTGGCCTTCATGGATGACAGTGAAGGGTTGAGAAGTTTTCTCAGTGGAAATCAGTCTCCAAGTGGGAGATTGTTATGTTTGTGGAGCTTGTTTTCATGTTATATTTTGGTACACCTTCTATGTGTTACACTCAGGTATTTTTACGGTGGTCCCGCTCGCTGGTGAACGGGTCAAGGGGGTTCGGGGGTGAAGTCCCTGAAGCAAATTTTCATGGGTGGTTTATTAACCCATGGGTAGTGGGTAACCATTATGGGCTGTTTTTGGGCCCATGGTTTTTCGGTACCCATTGTTTTGTAAAACCGCCTCTTCAACTACCCATAGGTTTATGGGATGGTTTTGTTTTTTGCCCATTGTTTTAATACCCATGGTTTTGTAAAAACTGCTTAAGCAGTTGTCTATTTATATGGTTTTATGCATATGATAGATGTATGAAATGCAATTTCATATGTGCTTTGAATTCGGGTGTGAATTCTGTAGAGTTTGTTGAGCATAGCTCCAAGCGGATTTGGGTATTGTATTGAGAGAGTGGTGGCTTGTAATAAAATCTGAGAAAGTGATTCTTGGTGGACGTAGCCCCAAATTGGGTGAACCATGTTAAATATTTTCTCTCTGTGTTGTGTTATTTTATTCTACACTTTTATTTGAGATCTGTAATATTTTCTGCATATTAGTTTCTACTGTTACGATTCTATGAGGGATTATTCAACATATTTTATCTCTTATTTCCTAACATCACGCAACTTAAGAGTGTGACAAATTTGGTCAAACGATGGAAAGGTTTCGAAGAGAACACTATCTTGTAAATGTAGCAAGAGGCTATGGATGGATAAATCTTGTAGTTCTGATTCTGCAAGGACATTGGTCATCTTGTCCAAGCTATTTTTATATAATAAGATTTAACCAGCAAAGCATTCCATGGGGCCTTGTTTAAGCTGAGCTAGTTGCGCATAAGAGAGTGTGGTACCAATATTGATAGAAACGTGTGAGAGAAATATCAACCAGATACATAAACAAAACTACAAAATGTAGTGGTAAGTCATAGAACCAATGCATCACATAGTCTTATAAACTACGTGGAAACAACTTGGCGAGGATAGTATGATCATCAGCATAATCGAAAACGACGACATGGAAAGCACGGAGGTGTTCCTATGGATCTATGTGGCCTTTAAAAATGGGAGAGGTGAAGTTAGGTGGGAATGGGTACGTAGAATAGACGACGCAAAGGGAGAATATAACAAGGAGGCATAGTCAAGCGATAGAGGTCCTTTAGAAGTAGTGACTTGTAATTGGTGTATTTGGTTCTATAGATCTTGGTAGAGGGATAAAAAATTGAGAGTATTAGAGGAGGAACCAAGTGGGACATTAGAAGCACCCTCATGGGTGGGAGGGATGGTAGTTGTTACAGGAGGAGTGGAAACATAAATGGGTGACGTGGATACCATAGGGGTGGAAGAAAACAGATAGGGATGCCTCATGAGCTCGCTTAGCAACAAGTAGGGCATGTAAAACATGAGGAAGATGAGTGGAATTTTCACAGAAATCTTGACAAATATCATTGATACCATTAAGTTTTTCTTGGTCAACATTAGTATCCTCATCATAATATTTCTCACAAGATGTGATCTCGATTTCATGAAGAGGAACCTGGGTAGAGTTGTCTAAGGGGTTTTTGGCTAGAGAGTGTTATCCTGTCAAATTGACAAGGGAAATTCTACATGTAACCCTACCAAATTTTGTCCTGGTCCCTCATCGTGGACCCCTCTGCGTTCGGAACATTGTAAAGTCCCTTTCTGAAAAATCTAGTTCTCCGAACTTAGCCATTTTGGTACCTTTTGGCTGGGCACACCCATTTATCTATGTTACATAGAGTAAATTTGTGCCCCTTTCATTTCCTTTGGCACACCGTTTTATCTGTTGACAACATGTTTTGGTGCACCTTCCTGTGATGCGCCTTCCTTGCATGTGCCAAGGCGCATGCACCTTTGTGTTGACACATCTATTGTTGTGCCGTGTTTGGTATGCCAAAGGGCACACGAAATGGAGTGTTGACAGTCTTAAAATTGCGCCAAAGGCGCAAGTATCCCCATGTTAACAAGCATTTATCCGCACCAAAGGGCGCACAGTTCTACCTGTCAACACATGTTTTGGTGCACCTCTTGAAAAAGTGGTTGGCACATTTATTGCACCTTTGCCTATATATAGGCGCATCTACCCTGTCACTTTCACAATTAAAAGCACATGATATCTTTATTTCTCTGCACCTCTCGGCACGACTGTCCTCCTCGTATCGCATTCGTGGACCCCGTTTCACCTCTCATAAACTATATATTCCGGGTAGGTGGCTCTTTTTCCTCCTATGTTTTGTTTTAATTATTTGTATGGTAGGAAGCAATGGATTTGTAAACCCCCCCCCCCTTTTCTTGTTGTTCTCATTGTCTTTCTCCCCCAAGTTCTTTCTCCTCTTTCCAGATCTGTTGGTAAGGAGGGCTCTACCTCAAAAAACACCTAGGCCTCTTTGTTGTACCATCTGAAACCCTGAAAAAAAAGGCCTACAAGATCACGAACCTATTGGGAAGGAGAAAACTTGAAAGATTAGCTTAAACTATGTTTTTTCCTCTTGGCGCATTCACCACGCCTGTTACATGAAATACAATCGCGCCAAGAAGGCGCACTGATCCTGCTTGCAACATGAAAATTACCTGTGCCATGCGAAACCAAGTAAATCCTAAACAAAATCGCAGGCGCATCCCCTCTTACAATACCAAAAATTTCATGTAAGCCTTCCCTGTGCCGTGCCAAGTTCCCCTTTTGCGCACATAAAATCTATGTTACACACATCAACCTTGCGCCCTTCGGCACACCAAATTTCCCTGTAACATGAAAAATACATGTGCCATCGACGCACCCTGTACCCAGTGCAACATGAAAATTATCTGCACCCAGTATAAAACACATGAATGGCGCAGGCACACTTTTGCTTACAAAAAAAAAATGTCATGTGCGGTGTTCATACACCCTGCGCCCTTTGGCGCTAATTTGTTCATTGTAACACCCTCCTTTTGTGCACCATACTATTAACCCTGCAGCCTATAGTGTTCATGCGCCCTGCGCCCTGAGGCCTTTAAATTATTAACTCCTCATTCTATAATACTCTAATGGAAGATCTGACAGCTAACATGGCTCTTCTGCGTTGGGTTTCACTTCTTCTTCTTGCAGATCAGCAACTGAACTTAGATCCACATATGTCTACATCAAGCAAAAAACTAACCAAATCAAAGGGCAAAGCTAAGCTTATAGAGGAAGAGGTGAAGTACAAATACCAAAGGGTCAGAATGCCTAAGTCTCAGGCAGAATGTGACCTGGATATAAGAGACTTGGAACTCGGTCACATCAACATGGAGGATTTCTGGGCCAGAACAAGGAGAGTCACAGGAAGTCCTTGGATGGACAAGCTGATGGGTAGTGGACTACATTTGGCTGGAGGGATCCCCGTCAGTGCAGTGAACAATGAATCCATGATGGTGGTGGCCCGTTGTTACAACAAAGACACAAGATGTGTCGAGAATGAGAAGGGTGAGGTCATAATTAACCTGACTGCCCGACACTTCGAAATCATACTGGGCATCCCTCACCACTGGAATTTCATGGCCGTAAGCCAAGAGGACTGCATTAAGGCATGGGAGGACAATGAATACCAGTGCGTGCAGCTAATGAATGAAGTGTACTTAAAGAACAAGAAGGTGGTAACCAAATGGCCACAGGTTATCCACCGTAGCGATTTCTCTGAGGAACTAAGTGATATTATCACATTCCTAAGTAGAATATTTGGGATTTCTGACACCCATTACTTTCATAAGTGGATGCTCAGGTACCTGGAGACCATGAACAAGAACGTCCCTGATCAACGCTTCGATTGGGCGGAGATAAATTAACAGCACCATATCCAAACAGCTCCAACAACTCACCACAATGGGGAGGTTCTACATGAACTCCTACGTAGTTTATGTTGTAGCCTTTGAGAGGGATTATCCAGCATTGAGCTGATGTGGGGTTTGGCCCCAAGTAAAGATATACGAGTACTACCCAAAGCTGAAGCTGGAGAACAGCATCTCACAGTTCACCAAAATCAATGATGCCTTCTTCTATGGCATCATCTGCCTTTTGAGGCCAAACATGACTCACGGTCGAACGACCAAGAGTATTGCTACTGCAACAGAGAAGTGGGGGACCTTATTCACGGGTAAGTGCAACAAGATGGGGGACAAAAGGGGGGTCATAAGTGGACGTCATATTGTAAATAACAACATAATATCAACTTGTAGGGATTATTAGAAATACATACACTCAAAATTAGAAAAAATTATATTAATATGAATCATATCATCTGGAATCTAGTTTCTAAAATACTAATTTTTAAAAAAAATGGACAAGATTAGCTATATTAAACTCTCAAAATTCAATGACTTGGTATTTTTTTTTTAAATGCCTATAAAATTATAGTCTGTTTGCCCACGATTTGGATGACCAAAAATTCATATATATTTTTATATTTTGGTGAGAAGTTAGATGCCACTATCTATCTTGGGATGGATTTTTATTTTTATTTTTTTGAGTAATATTTTATTTTTTATGATTTTTTCCGTGAAAGTGGTATGAAAACATAAAGAAAACAGAGCACTTTTCGTTTGCCCGCCATAACTTCGTCAAAAAATATTGAAATCAAATAAATTTTTTTTGAACATGTATATAATTTCATCATGGTTGGGATGGTATAAGTTTTATCATATTTTGATAAGTGAAACAAAATTTACAGTCTTAAACCTAGACATAAACATTCACAGGAAAAAGTGTCTTAAAGACCTACTATTAGTAAAACATTATAAAATGATATTTATCCTATTCTATTCACTTTAAAATCAGTATTTCTACAAAGGTAACAGTCTCCCCTATGCAATGGTACCCTTTTTATGACATATTTTTTACTTTTCGACATGGTTCAAGACTATGGAAGACTAAATTTTATGTTTTGTTGTTTTTAATGTAAAATTCAGGATTTGATGTCCACTTAATTGTCCCCCAACTTGGTGCACTTACCCTCACACAATTTCCCACCTTCACCTATCTTAGGGCAGCTAACTTCCTGGGTGAGCCCACCGAATTGCCGAGATATGTTGGCCCCAAGTTGATCCTGTTGGAACTGTCCAGACAGCTTGTGACATACCACGAAAAGTGTCTGAAAAGAAAGAAGGGTGGAAATCCTTTCCCCCTTACAGTGGGCAGATACACATGTGTCTCTCATCACAAAGCATAGGAAATGGTTGCCAAGCTAGAACTGCTAAATCTAAAGCAAAACTTTCCGGCCAGGCCCACTTTCGATCCAAGGAATTACCTTCCCAAGGAAAAACTCGATCCTATCCACATTCCACAGATTGAGGACATTTATATTGACCTGTACCATGAGGTCGAGCTCAGAAGAAAGGACCATTCCCGCCTAGCCCTGGTAGAGATCATTCAGTATGGCATGGCCATCATCCCAAAAGGTTATCAAACTACTGATCAAGAAGTTGATCAGGTATATTTGGACACGGATGGGGACAACTGGCCATTTGGTGTAATTGATAGAACAAAAGCACCCCTAACCATTGAAGATAGGGTCAAAGAAACTCTTCAGTGGAAAAATCACTGGTGTAGGATGAATGGCCTCATCTACCTCGGGGTATATTTCACTACGTCCCCATTGGGTAACGCACCTGTCAGGCTAAAGCACCTGCCAAAGGTCAAAGGCAAAGATAAGGAAGGTGAATCAAGCACTGCTCAAGAAGAGGCTCTTGAGAGTCCCCCTTCCACCGCACAAGAACATGTTATAATCATGTTATCTCCAGAGAAAGAAGCAGCCGAAGATGTTCCAATAGGCACGTCCCTTTAGGATGTTACCACTGCTACAACCGCTAAGGTCCCTTCTCCCTCTCTTCTTTCTCCTCCGCGCATGACCCAAGTGACCATTCCTTTGGTCGTGTCCTCCCCCCCATCTTCCACTGTTCCCCCTTCCTCGTCATCCATCTTCTCTTCTCTCGTGGAGCTATCCCCCACCATTTTTTCTCTCATCTCTCAGCTCCCTTCCATACCCTCGACCACCTCCCCTGCAGTATCCCTTCCCCCTGTGAGTACTTCGCTGGCCTCTCTTTCAATGCCGCCACCAAGTGTCTCTACGTACTTCCCTTCCACTACTGCAGCTACCCCCTCTTCCACTTCTAGTCCCACTCCCATAAGTCCAGCGTGGATCTCCCAGCATCTGAGCCAGCAAAAGAGGAAAGTTCTTATCACACCGATGGGCTTCTCTGTCATCCCAGCAAAGGGGGATAAGAAGCAAGAACCTATAACCCGCTTCTCTCAGAGTGCATCAGGGGAGAGGGTAATGGAGATTGCATATCCCAATCCTTTAAAGGATAAAAAGGATCTGTCTCCGATAGATTATACGGTGACCCAAGTCACAATGGGAATGTCTTCAGAAAGTCTACAAGGAGAGGCCCTATCTACAGTTGATGCCCTTTGCAAGAAGCTCCAGGAAGCAAAGGAGGAAAAGAGGCTATTAAAGGAGTAAAATAAATATCTTCTCCATGCCTTGCAGAAGATGGGCAGTGCACCTCATACAACTGCCACTGAAACTCCTGAGCCCCTGAGCCAGGATAAGATAAATGAATACGCCAAAATCAGTGAACAAGGTATGGCAGTGTCCACCTAGAGAGACCAAATCCTCAAGGAAAGTGAGGAAGTAATCGCCAAGTTCACAGAATTATACCAAAACATCAATCAGGCGAACAAGGCACTCCAGGTGATTGCGGGACCCATCTCTGAAGAGTTGGACCATGCTAGGCTGCAGCATGAGACCTTCCAGAAAATGCTCGACTGTTCAGTTGAAGATCTGGTCAAGTTCGGCATCTTCAATCATCCCAGAGTGCCCAACAAAATCCTTTCTACTTTGGACTACCAGGTCGATCAGTTGGAGTTTGTCCTCGAAAAGATAGATAAAGTTAAAGAGGAAGCCTTGGAGGTTATGCACCAGATGGAGCAAATCATCCTGAGAATGTCCCTAGGCCTGCTCACTCCTTCTTTCACCCTGAGGAAGGTAGGCGAAACTATTCAGATTTTCAAAGAGATCATCTCACAAGGGTTAGGGCCAGAAGCCACTTTCGACACCGAATGCATCAACAACCTTCTGGCCTATCGTGACTTTATAGGATTCCTGATAGAGGCTGGAAATGAATATGCCAAGCTCCCGGAAAGGCTCGTGGATGAACTTGAAACTTGCAAATTTATCAGCCATCGCCACAAGGATCCTGCTCAGAATCAACTTCAGCCCATGATCAAAAAGTTCATGGAATATTGGGCCCAATTTAACATTACTTCTCCCGAGCAACAGCAGAAGCAAGACACTCCCTTTTGGCCGCGAGACGATGACAAATAGTCTCCTTCCTCTTGATCTTCTTTTTGTAAATGTCTAAGAGTATGTTGGCACAAATGATGACATCATCCATGTTGCATCATGGGATGATGTCATCCACCAAGTTGCCAAAAGTCAACATTTTACTTTTATATATTTTGTAATTAGTTGGTTGGTTTGCTTTTTCCTTCTTTCCTTCTCTTCTTATATATATACTTGAATACTTGTTGTATTCAAGAGGATGGATACTTTTCAGATAAAAAATAGAAGTAAGAAGAAAATACTTTGAGCTTTCTGTAACAGAAGGAAATATTAATACAATATTTAGACTTTGTGCTGAATACCTGTGTTATACATCAGAGCTTTCTTATGTTAGATCTGTATGTTTGTTCTGTTGAATCTACTCCTATTTTATTTTCATTTATTCATCAGTATTGCTTTGTTCATCTATGTGAGTAAGTTCGGCTCTGTTTACTACCAGCCCAAAACATAGACCCTCTGACCTTTCTACTTTAGAATTCATTTCTTTTCTCCCTTCATATCTTTTCTATCTCCCCGTCTCGCTTCTTCCTCCTCTTCTTACAAATTGGAAGTACCTCCACTGGGATGAGATCCCAACTCCTCGAAGGCAGAATATTGTTAGACTTACACATATTCCTGCCGGTAGAATAGCAATAAACCAGTTTCACTTTGTTGACTCAAAGAGGGGCTATGCCCTGCACATTGTTGGCTCATCTATCCATAAACTTGTCCACCTGACAGATTTTTGCGCCAATAGTTTTTGGCGACTCTACTGGGGATCGAACAAATCTATCAGATCTATGATAGTGGTAGGTTAGAAAATCATTAAAAATCAAAAAAATCCCTACCTGTTTGCAAATTTTAAACTTTTGTCTAAAATCCAAAAATTTTGCAAAAGTGACCCAAACTGAAAATTTTCTTCAGAGATCCATAAATCTGGATTAGATAGAAATCTTTAGTTCGCTGATTTTTTACTCCATATTTTTCCGTAGATCTGAGTTTCTAACAGTTTACCAAAATTTTCAAACTCCTTAAAAAGTCAACTCTAGATCTGAAAATTAGCCTACTAAGTCAACCATCATTTTATCCTCGTTAATCTTTGCCATAAAAACCACAATTGGTTGTTGACAGAGGGATAAAATTAAATATTAGAAAAGAGCATACTGCTGATTTTTGCTAGAAAATTCAAAAAACCAGCAAGTACAACCAAAAAGAGTTTTTAGGATTTTCTCTAAAATATTACAGATCTGGAAGGTACATTGGTAGGTGAACCATTCACTCGTAGCAGGAGAGCTCATGGAGAAGTTGATCCTACTTTCGATCTGCTTCAAAGGCACAACTTCAATGTTACACCAGCATGCTTCCCATCGCTAAGCTCAGCTAACCGATCATCCAAGAGTGTCTCACCTCCATAAAGGAAGCATCTCTCACAAAGAGCATCCACATCACTTTGCGGCACTTTGCTGCTCTGTGGGACCATCCTCCTAGCACGCATCCTTTTTCCAGCCGTTCAAATGGCAGTACCGTGGGGAAATGTTATGGGCCCTTTGGCTCTACCACATCCTATTCACGCGCTCCCACATGGAAACTGAAATAATTTTCCTAAATTTGATGGGAGCGGGAACCAAAGCACCGATTCATATATATCTGCATTCATCATGTCATGCAGTATCCTAGATGTGACTCATGAAGACGTGTCGGTTCACCTTTTCCTGGAAACCTTACAAGGACCCGCCGCTGAATGGTTTCAGCATTTTCCAGCCGGATCTTACCAGTTGGGCCACCTTGCGAACTGCATTCAAGGAAAGATACAAGCCTTCAAAAGACGCGTTCACGTTACTATCCAAGATCACTCATTTAAAGAAGGAGGTTAATGAAACCATGCGTGATTTTATTGCCAGGTTCAATGCATTAATCAACCAGGTTCCGCCTGCCATGCTGCCTACACCAGAAAATCAGAATTGTTTCTTCGTGAATGCCATGAGCTCAAAAGTAATTTTCTTACTCCTGCAAGAACAAGTCACTACTTTGGTTCTCGCCCAAGCTGCTGCCATACGAATTGAAGATAACTTACTAATATCTTGCCAATTAAAAAGAGAAATGTCCAAGCCTAAGGCTTCAACTCCTTCTCTCACTCCATCTGATCCGGCATTCCAAAAGATGGCAAATGACTTGCTCGCATTAAAGAAGCAGTTAGCTCAAGCTTCCCCTAGTTCCTCGTACCGGGATATTCCACGAAGAACTTTCACTCCAAACAACATCTCACAAAGGCCGCGTTTGCCTGCAACCACTCCACGGTTGGCACTCGAGGCCCCTCCGGTCAATTCTTTAGCTGAAATCGAAGAGGAGGAGAAAAATTATGAAGAACCTTCATCACCAAGTGAAGATGATAAAGATGTCGGTGAACCGACTGGAGACTCTACTATCGGGTATATGGAATTTGATGAGGAATAATCTGACGAAGAGGAGGGTACCCAAGGATATGCAAGCATACAGTCATATGTTGTTTTTACCCACTCACAAGGAAAAGAAGCAGAAGTGGCTGCCAATACGTAAAAAGAGAAGACTGTGTCACACACGCCTCCAATCATTGTAAAAAGAGGTAATCCCCTTCCTGCTCAGCCTGTTACTAAGTCTTTTTCAAAGAAATATTTTTCTCCTATCTCCCCTCTGAATCAGCCCTCTCATATTCCTATCAAGACTAGTAATCCTACCCTACCATTGTGAAATGAAGGACTCATTCCTTCACCTGCGTAACCCTTGGCCGCATTTGACATAATTGATCATGCTAAAAAGACCAAGATCCAAATGTCTGAAGCCGAGTATCTTCAGTTAAACCCCAAACAGCTTGCAAGGTTGACCAAATATATCCAAAGCCAAGCTATCACAACTACTTAGGCTTCCCCAAAAGGAATCCTTTCCACCCCTCCTGCATCCTGCATAAATGTTGCCTCAACTTCCGCATCAAGAAAAATAGAACCTTTCTATCTCTCCCTCCTAATCAATGGTCACAAGCTGAGCAACTGTATAATTGATTCTAGAGCTTCCGATAACGTCATGCTAGAAAAAGTAGCCCATGCTCTGGGCCTCACCCTTACCAAGCCTTTTGGCAGATGTTACTCCTTGGAAACCAAACAGGTTCCGCTGATCAGTCAAATCAAGGACACTCAGTTCACAGTTGCGGCATTCCCAGATAAAAGAGTAAAGAGGACCATCCTCATTGCCGATATTCCAGTAGCATACGGAATTCTACTAGGAAGGAGCTTTTACAGTGAAGTTGGAGGGGAGATTCATATGGATTGGTCTAAGGAGAGGATTCCTGTCAAAGGTATAATGCAAAAATTGGAGCTGGAATCTCAGAAGAAGTACTTGGTAACTAACTCCAATGACCCTAAAGCCCAAATTCTCTTCGATTCATCATGGATGGGAAACTATTTCTTGTCTACCGAGTTTGAAAAAATGGATGTCCTCATCCAAGCAAAGGATCTTAACAAGATCTGGACTTTGCAGTTTGATGGCAGTTGCGCGACTAGTGGGTGGGGCGCTGGGGCCGTGCTAATATCTCCCGAAGAGGAGATTATTCCCCTCTCTTTCAAGTTGCAATTTTTCAACACGAATAATACTGCTGAGTATGAATCTTTGTTGCTTGGTATGCAAGCCGTAAAGGAAAGAGGAATCAAGAATCTGAAGGTACAGGGTGATGCAGAGTTGTTCGTAAATCAAGTTAAAAGGATATACCAAGTGAAGAATTAAAGGCTCAGGCATTACCGCAACGTGGTATGGGACATCATCAAGGAGTTTGACACTTTTTCAATAAAAGCCATCCCAAGAGCTCAGAATGACATGACCGACTCATTGGCCGTCTCAGCATCCCTCATGCTCCCTCACCTAGGTTTGAAAACAGACATATATACCATTGAGGTAGTTTTCCATCCAAGCGTGCCGAACAATTCTCAGCACTTGCAGGTATTCAATGACGACAATCAACTTATTGCCTTCCTAGAAAAGGCAGAAAATTTCAATGAACTTCATTTTGAGGGATTCACTTCTACATGCCGTGAATCTGGTACTAATCAAGATGGTGATTCAAAAGAAAGTGATGGCATATGTCAGCTCAAAGGAAATAAAATCCTGAAAGGTTTGGTTTCCCTAGAGCGGTTATTCGACAGGCACGATCATTTTGTCAAGAAGAAAAGGCAAGATGATCCTAACTTCTCCCCAGAAACCGAACCGGTTAATTTAGGTTCGGTAGAACATCCGTAGTTTGTAAACATTGGAAAATGTTGCACACCCGAAGAGAAGTGAAAATTCATCAAATTGCTGAAGAAATACATGGATGTATTGGCGTGGTCCTATGCTGATCTAAAGTCTTTCAAGCCAAAGGACGTCCAGCATGACATCCCGTTGAAAGAGGATGTCAAACCCTTTCGCCAGAAGCAGAGACACTACAATCCTAAGATCTCAGGTACTATCCAGGCTGAAATTTAGAAAATGTTGGACGTGTGGATCATTTTTCCTATCCATCACAGTACCTGGGTGGCAAACATTGTGCCAGTACGTAAGAAGAATGGTGAGATACGCATCTGCGTAGATTTTCACAACCTGAATCAAGCATCCTTAAAGGAAAACTACCCACTTCCCATAATGGATCAGGTTCTACAAGTAGTAACTAGATCAGAAATGTTGTCCATGCTTGATGGTTTTTCAGGCTACAATCAGATTGAAGTCTCACTCGAAGACCAATTCAAAACAGCATTCACTACCCCTTGGGGTACATTCGCTTATAGCAGGATGCCTTTTGGTTTGATTAATACTGGTGCCACTTTTCAGTGGGCCATGGACTTTGCATTCAAAGGTATGATGGGGAAGGTCATCATAGTTTACTTGGATGATTTAACTGTGTTCTCCAAGCAGTGAAATGATCATTGTGATCATTTGGAGCAAGTATTGACTAGATGCCGAGAGCATGGGATCTCCCTGAATGCCAAAAAAGTCTATTTTTGGAGTCACGAAAGGAAAGTTACTGGGACACATTGTAAGCAAGGAAGGAACGAAGATAGATGCCGAAAGGGTTAAGGCCATTCAAAGCCTTACTTTACCTACAAGCAAGACCGGCGTTCACTCTTTTTTTGGAAAGGTGAACTTTCTTAGGCGCTTTGTTGTCGACTTTGCTGAAAAGACTCGCCACATATCAAACATGATGAAAGGATCACCAATTTTTGGGTGGAACGAAGAAGGAAAGAAGTCATTTGAGGAGATAAAAGCCTCCGTTTCCCACGCACCAGTCCTGGTGTGTCCCGATTTCTCCAAGGATTTCATTATGTATAGTTATGCATCTGAGCATACAGTGTCAGCCATCTTAATGCAAAAGAATTCTGAGGATGTTGAATCCCCAATAGCATTCATGAGCTCTCCCCTCAAGCCTCATGAATTGAAGATGTCTCAGTTAGAAAATCATGCCTTCGCCGTTGTCAAAGCAGTCAAGAACTTCAGGTATTACATTTTAAATTCTCATACGATGGTACTGGTCCCTAACACGGCAATCAAGTCCATCCTAACTCAACAGGAGTTAGGGAGTTTGCAAGGGAATTGGATCGCAAAAGTCCAGGAGTATAATCTGGATATAAAACCAACTAAGTTGGTAAGAGGCAAGGGCCTATGTCAGCTTATGGCTGAAAACCAAGATTCAGAAGATTCCGGAGGAAGGGATGATTACATTGATGAAACACAAGGCCAGCTGGAAAAAGTTGATTCTCTACCCACAGTTCTGTTTGTCGCGACTAGCGACGAATGGTATTTTGATATTGCTTTCTTTCTCACTTATGGTGAGTGTCCAATCTCATCTAACTACAAAGGAGAAGCATGCTATAAAGCTCAGAGCGGCCAGATATGTCATCTGGGATGACGGTTTGTACAAATGTGGGATTGATAGCATCTTCTTGCGATGTGTTGACAAACCACAACAGATAAAGTTATTGAGAGTTTTCATGACTCGGCCTGTGGTGGTCACTTCTCCTCTTCTGTTACAGCACATAAGATCATCCAGGCCAGGTACTATTGGCCGACGCTATTCCAGGATGCAGCCACCTGGGTAGCAAAGTGTGAGCCTTGCCAGCAATTTGTTGGTAAGCCAAAATTGGTTGCTTTTCCCCTCAGGCCGGTCGTCATTGATGAACCATTCAGGCAGTGGGGAATCAATTTTATTGGAATACACTCAATCCCCAATCGAGTGTCAGACATAGTTATGTCCTGACAACAACAGATTACTTCACGAAATGGGTGGAAGCCATACCTGTCAAACATGCCACTTCCGAGGTGGTTTGCAGTTTCATCAAAGAAAATATCGTTGTCAGGTTTGGCGTTCTAAGCAAGATTGTTGCTGATAATGCTTCCAACTTCTCTTCATGGGAAGTTATCAGTTTTTGCTATGAATACGGAATAACTTTGGCTCATGCCTCAGATTATTACCCTCAGGGAAATGGTCAGGAAGAATCCAGTAATAAAAACTTAGTGACCATCATACGGAAGCTAGTTGATGAGAATCAACGAATGTGGCACAAGTCACTGTACGACGCTTTGTGGGCGGACCGCATTACTCCCAAGAGGTCTCTTGGCATGTCACCTTTTCAAGTGTTATATGGAATTGACGCTGAGCTTCCCATTTCTATAGAGCTTCCTGCTCTGCGCTTGGCACGAGCGATTGAAGATGAGACTTTCCAAAATTCTCTTGAAAAGAGGATCATGTATCTAACAGAGCTCGAAGAAAAGAGAGTAAGAGTGGTCGACAGGATCACCGAACATCAGAATCAAGTCAAGAGGTTGTTCGATAAAAAAGCTAAGCAAAGGGAGTTCCAGGTAGGAGACCTCATCCTTTTGTGGGACAAATGAAAAGAGCCAAAGGGCATGCACAGAAAATTTGATTCCCTATGGAGAGGACCTTTCAAGATCAAACGGCTCAATGAAGAGAATAGTTTCTATCTCTCGTATCTAGATGAGAACTGATCTCCCGCTTCCCTATAGCGGGTAGCATCTCAAAATATTCAGGAAGTAGAGCTTTCTCTCTTCTTTGTATAGTTTACTTTCTGTCGTGTGTTTGCTTTTTGTGTGTGCTTTTTCTTTTGTCCTCGCCCTTGTTTTTGACTCTCTGACCCAATGGATAAGCACATGAAAATATGGGGTTCTCTACCCTTGAGTTTCACTCAAAGATAGTCCCCAGAAAGAGCCAGCTGTTATCCTGTAAAATTGACAAGGGAAATTCTATAAGTAACCCTACCAAATTTTGTCCTGGTCCCTCATCGTGGACCCCTCTGCATTCGGAACGTTGCAAAGTCCCTTTCCGGGAAATCTAGTTCTCCGAACTTAGCCATTTTGGTCCCTTTTGGCTGGGCACACCTTTTATCTGTGTTACACAGAGTAAATCTATGCCCCCTTTCATTTCCTTTGGTGCACCATTTTATCTGTCGACACATGTTTTGGTGCGCCTTCCTGTGATGCGCCTTCCTTGTGTGCACCAAGGTGCATGCACCTTTGTGTTGACACATCTATTGTTGCGCCTGTGTTTTGGTGCGCCAAAGGGTGCACGAAATGGAGTGTTGACAGTCTTAAAATTACGCCAAAGGTGCAAGTATCCCCATGTTGACATGCATTTATCTGCGCCAAAGGGTGCACCATTTCTACCTGTCGACACATGTTTTGGTGCGCCTCTTGAAAAATTGGTTGGCGCATTTATTGCACCTTTGCCTATATATAGGCGCATCCGCCCTGTCACTTTCACAATTAAAAACACATGATATCTTTATTTCTCTACACCTGTTCAGCACGCCTGTCCTCCTCGTATTACGTTCATGGACCCCGTTTCACCTCTCACAAACTATATATTCCGGGTAGGTGGCTCTTTTTCCTCCTATGTTTTGTTTTGATTATTTGTATGGTAGGAAGAAATGGATTTGTAAACCCCCCCCCCCCCCATTTTCTTGTTGTTCTTGTTGTCTTTCTTCCCCAAGTTCTTCCTCCTCTTTCCAGATCTACTGGTAAGGAGGGTTCTGCCTCAAAAATCACCTACCTCTTTGCTGTGCCCCCCTTTACTATTAAAAACCCTGTAAAAGAGGCCTACAAGATCACAAACCTGTTGGGAAGGAGAAAACTTGAAAGATTAGCTTAAACTGTGTTTTTTTCCTCTTGGCGCATTCACCACGCCTGTTACATGAAATACAGTCACGCCAGGAAGGTGCACTGATCCTGCTTGCAACATGAAAATTACCTGTGCCATGTGAAACCGAGTAAATCCTAAACAAAAGCGCGGGCGCATCCCCTCTTACAAAAAACAAAAATGTCATGTAAACCTTCCCTGCGCCGTGCCAAGTTCCCCTTTTGTGCCACATAAAGTCTATGTTACACACATCAACCCTGTGCCCTTCGGCACACCAAAGTTCCCTGTAACATGAAAAATACATGCGCCATCGGCGCACCCTATCCCCGTGCAACATGAAAATTATCTGCACCTAGTATAAAACACATGAATGGCGCAGGCGCACTTCTGCTTACAAAAAAAAAAATGTCATGTGTGGTGTTCATGTGCCCTGCGCCCTTTGGCACTAATTTGTTCCTTGTAACACCCTCCTTCTGTGTGCCATACTATTAACCCTGCAACCTGCAGTGTTCATGCACCCTATGCCCTGAGGCCTTTAAATTATTAACTCCTCATTTTCTATATACTCTAATGGAAGATTTGACAGCTAACATGGCTCTTTCTGTGTTGGGTTTCACTTCTTCTTCTTGCAGATCAACAACTGAACTCAGATCCACATATGTCTACATGAATCAAGAGACCGACCAAATCAAAGGGCAAAGCTAAGCTTACAGAGGAAGAAATGAAGTACAAGTACCAAAGGGTCAGAATGATTGAGTCTCAGGTAGAATGTGACCTGGATATAAGAGACTCGAAACTCGGTCACATCGACATGGAGGATTTCTGGGCCAGAACAAGGAGAGTCATAGGAAGTCCTTGGATATACAAGCTGATGGGTAGTGGACTGCATTTGGCTGGAGGGATCCCCATCAGTGCAGTGAACAATGAATTCATGATGGTGGTGGCCTGTTGTTACAACAAGGACACAAGATGTGTCGACAATGAGAAGGGCGAAGTCATAATTAACCTGACTACCCGAAACTTTGAAATCATGCTAGGCATCCCTCACCACTGGCATTTCATGGCCGTGAGCCAAGAAGACTGCATTAAGGCATGGGAGGACAATGAAGACCAGTGCATGCAACTAATGAATGAAGTGTACTTAAAGAACAAGAAGGTGGTAACTAGATGGCCATAGGTTATCCACCGTAGGGATTTCTCTGAGGAACTAAGTGATACTGTCAGGTTCCTAAGTAGAGTATTTGGGTTTTCTGATGCCCATTACTTTCATAAGTGGATGCTCAGGTACCTGGAGACCATGAACAAGAACGTACCTGATCAACGCTTCGAGTGGGCAGATATAATAAGAAGCACCATATCCGAACAGCTCCAACAACTCACCATAACAGGGAGGTTCTACATGAACTCCTACGTAGTTTATGCTGTAGCCTTAGAAAGGGATTATCCAGCATTGAGCCGATGCGGAGTTTGGCCCCAAGTAAAGATATACGAGTACTACCTAGAGCTAAAGTTGGAGAACAACATCTCACAGTTTACCAAAATCAACGATGCCTTCTTCTATGGCATCATCTGCCTTTTGAGGCCAAACAAGAATCACAGTCAAACAACCAAGAGTATTGTTACTGCAACAGGGAAGTGGGGGGGCCTTATTCACACAATTTCCCACCTTCACCTATCTTAGGGAAACTAACTTCCTGGGTGATCCCACCAAATTACCGAGATATGCTGGCCCCAAGCTGATCCTATTGGAACTGTTCAGACAGCTTGTGACATACCACGAAATGTGTCTGAAAAGAAAGAAGGGTGGAACTCCTTTCCCCCTTACAGTAGGCAGATACGCATGTGTCTTCGATCAAAAAGCACGGGAAATGGTTTCCAAGCTAGAACTGCTAAATCTAAAGCACAACCTCTCGTCCAGGCCCACTTTCAATCCAAGGAATTGCCTTCCCAAGGCAAAACTCGATCCTATCCACATTCCATAGATCGA
Organism: Taxus chinensis; assembly: GCA_019776745.2. Taxonomy (NCBI): domain Eukaryota; kingdom Viridiplantae; phylum Streptophyta; class Pinopsida; order Cupressales; family Taxaceae; genus Taxus; species Taxus chinensis. Next base: position 690,691,638 of record CM034148.1, read on the forward strand.
AGACATTTATATCGACCTGTACCATAAGGTCGAGCTCAGAAGAAAGGACCATACCCGCTTAGCCCTGGCAGATATCATGCAGTATGGCGTGGCCATCGTCCCAAAAGGTTATCAAACTACTAATCAAGAAGTTGATCAGGTATATTTGGACATGGATGGAGGACAACTGGCCATTTTCTGTAGTTGATAGAACAAAATCACCCCAAACCATTGAAGATAGGTTCAAAGAAACTCAACGGCGGACATAGCACTGGTGCAAGATGAATGGCCTCATCTACCTTGGGGTAGATTTCACTACATCTCCATTGGGCAACGCACCTGTTATGCCAAAGCACCTGCCAAAGGTCAAAGGCAAAGATAAGGAAGGTGAATCGAGCACTGCTCAAGAAGGAGCTCCTGCAAGTCCCCCTTCCGCCACACAAGAACAAGTTATGAGCCTATTATCTCTAGAGAAATAAGTGGCCGAAGATGTTCCAATAGGCACGTCCCTTCAGAATGTTTCCACTGCTACAATTGCTGAGGTCCCTTCTATCCCTTCTCCCTCTCCTCTTTCTCCTCCTCGCGTGACCGAAGTGATCATTCCTTTGGTCATGTCCTTCCACCCATCTTCCACTATTCCCCTTTCCTCGTCATCCATTTTCTCTTCTCTCGCGGAGCTGTCCCCCACCATTTCTTCTCTCATCTCTCAGCACCCTTCCATACACTCGACCACCTCCCCTGCAGTATCCCTTCCCCCTACGAGTACTTTGCTGGCCTCTCTTTCAATGCCACCACCAAGTGTCTTTACGTACTTTCCCTCTACTCTTGCAGCTGCCCCCTCTTCCACTTCTGGTCCCACTCCCATAAGTCTAGCGTAGATCTCCCAGCATCTGAGCTAGCAAAAGAGGAAAGTTCCTATCGCACCGATGGACCTCTCTGTCATCACAACAAAGGGGGCTAAGAAGCAAAAGCCTATAACCTGCTTCTCTCAAAGTGCATCAGGGGAGAGGGTAATGGAGATTGCATATCCCAATCCTTTAAAGGATAAAAAGGATCTGTCTCCGACAGATTATACGGTGACCCAAGTCACAATGGGAACATCTTTAGAAAGTCTATAAGGAGAGGCCCTATCTGCAGTCGATGCCCTTTGCAAGAAGCTCCAGGAAACAAAGGAGGAAAAGAGGTTATTAAAAGAGAAAAATAAACATCTTCTCCATGCCTTGCAGAAGATGGGCAGCGCACCTCATACAATTGCCACCGAAACTCCTGAGCCCTTGAGCTAGGATAAGATAAATGAATATGCCAAAATCGGCAAACAAGGTATGGCAGTGTCCACCTGGAGAGACCAAATCCTCAAGGAAAGTGAGGAAGTAATCGTCGAGTTCACCGAGTTGTACCAGAACATCAATCAGGTGAACAAGGTACTCCAGGTGATTGCGGGACCCATCTCCGAAGAGTTGGACCATGCTAGGCTGTAGCATGAGACTTTCCAAAAAATGCTCGACTGTTCAGTCAAAGTTATGGTCAAGTTTGGCATCTTCAATCATCCCAGAGCACCCAACAAAGTCCTTTCTACTTTGGACTACCAGGCCGATCAGTTGGAGTTTGTCCTCGAAAAGATAGATAAAGTCAAAGAGGAAGCCTTCGAGGCTATGCACCAGATGGAGCAAATCGTCCTGAGAATGTCCCCAGGCCTGCTCACTCCTTCTTTCACCCTGAGGAATGCAGACGAAACTATTCAGATTTTTAAAGAGATCATCTCGTAAGGGTTAGGGCCAGAAGCCACTTTTGACACCGAATGCATCAAAAACCTTCTGGCTTGTCGTGACTTTATAGGATTCCTGATAGAGGTTGGAAATGAATATGCCAAGCTCTTGGAAAGGCTCATGGATGAATGTGAAACTTGTGAAGCTATTAGTGATCGCCACAAGGATCCTGCTCAGGATCAACTTCAGCCCACGATCAGCAAGTTCATGGAATATTGGGCCCAGTTTAACATCACTTCTCCTGAGCAACAGCAGAAGCAGGACACTCCCTTTCGGCCATGAGACGACGATGAATAGTATCCTTCCTATCGATCTTCTTTTTGTAAATGTCTAAGAGTATGTTGGCACAAATGATGACATCATCCATGTTGCATCATGGGATGATGTCATCCACTAAGTTGCCAAAAGTCAACATTTGACTTTTAGATATTTTGTAATTAGGTGGTTGGTTTGCTTTTGCCTTCTTTCCTTCTCTTCTTCTATATATAATTGAATACTTGTTGTATTCAAGAGGATGAATACTTGTTGTATTCAAGAGGTTCATTACCTAATGAGAATAAAAAAGGCACGAAGATCCCAAAAACGCATTGTTTCTCCTCCGAAGATAATTTTTTCAGATAAAAAATAGAAGTAAGAAGAAAAGAATTTGAACTTTTTGTAACAGAAGGAAATATTAATACAATATTTAGACTTTGTGCTAAATACCTATGTTATACATCAGAGCGTTCTTATGTTAGATCTGTATGTTTGTTATGTTGAATCTACTCCTGTTGTATTGTCATTTATTCATCAATATTGCTTTGTTCGTCTATGTGAGTAAGTTCAGCTCTATTTACTACCAACCCAAAACATAGACCCTATGACCTTTCTACTTTGGAGTTCATTTCTTTTCTCCCTTCAGATATTTTCTATTTCCCCACCTCGCTTCTTCCTCTTCTTCTTAAAAATTGGAAGTACCTCTATTGGGATGAGATCCCAACTCCCGAAGGTAGAATATTATGAGACTTGCACAGATTCCTGCTGGTAGAATAGCAATAAACCAGTTTCACTTTACTTACTCAAAGAGGGGCTATGCCCTGCACACTGTTGGCTCGTCTATCCATAAACATGTCCACCTGACAGATTTTCAGACCAACAAAGAGGTGGGTATGTTAGCCACGTATTTAGAAGTACATAGAACAAAAGAATGAAGATCACAATAATGGAGAGGTCAAAATTGATCACTACGAGTAATGGGCATAAACAAAAAAAGGGATGTCAGGTTCACCAAAATGATTAACAAAAATAAGGCTCTAGTTGGCCTAAAATGGGACACTGGGGTATTAATGTTAATCTAATTAGGAGGACTAAAACGTTGTATTAAATGGAATAAATGCAAGTATATTATTCTAAGTGAAATAAAAGCCTAAATGTGTAAGAGAGGGAAGAGAAATATCTTAGCTGATTGGAAGTGACTATTGTCGGTTGTCACAAATCTAGAAATGGAAACAGGAAGTGTAAACGAACACTCAGGGACCCTACGAAGGAAAAATCTTGAGGATCTGAGATGACTGAGGCACCTGAGAGTGTATTGGAGTGCCCCAGGGCACCTTGGTCTTCAATCTAGGTTCTCTTAATAGTGTGAATGTCGAAAACCTGGTTCTGGTATGGTCACAAGTTATCTTCGAGTGCTTCATGTTTGTTGCGTTGTATCTACCAGATGAGATGGAAAATGACATGCAATGCAAAAGCAAGTATCAAACCCTAGAAAAATAAAATATGCATATGAATGGGTTGGACTGACCTCATACACCAAACTAGTGGTCTTATCACTAAGTGTTGCACTACATTTCAGACCCAGATGTAGCTTTGGTCTAGGTGTGCATGTCGTGCCCTAGGTGTTCTCATTCCAGTTGCACTTTGTGAGGTAGAATGAAATAGTAACTATATAAAATGTAAATAGCATGTGTGCATGGAATAGAATAGAATCCCTCCCCCTATACAGTGTGTGTGGTGCAGATCTCCTAGCCTTGATGCATGACACTATGTGGATGTAAGTGATGCAATGGATGAAACTCTAGATGGAGTGATAGTAGTGTGTAATGTTATGACCTATGACCCTTATTATGGTCTTATATCTTTATAGTTATAGGGATCTCAAGGTGAATTTAGTAATTAATCCCAAAAAGGCCAACAGAAAAAAGATGAAGACAACAAATGGCTAGAAAGGCCCCAAAAAGATGTGCATAGATCGGGGGGCCCAAAGTGGGACATGGGCGCCTCGAGGCACCCTAGTACAAGCTCGGGCTCCCTGATTTTGGGCTACAATAATAGGGAAGTTGTGAAATGGGAGGATAGTTGCAATAAAATATGGAGAGATGATGAAATAAAATTTAAAATAAAGGTGGCCAAAAGGTGGGATTAATTACTACTTTATCCACTTGAGAACCTTCTAAATAGTAGTATAGGACCAGGATAAATTATGTGTAAAGTGCATAATTTTGTGTTAATAGAGCTGAGGAGTGTAGGAAATTTTTCAAAGATAATAATCCATGGAGAGATTACAAAGATGAGAAATCAAGGAATATAACTTGTTTCAATTGTCAAGAAAAAGGACACACTACCAAACATTGCATATATGAACCATCTAGTCAAATTTGGAGAAATGAATGTCCTAGAGCTAAGAATTCTATTGTGTGTTATAATTATAACAAGGTTGGACATGTTGTTAGGAAGTGTTAAGGTTATAAGGATGCTAATTTTAGTTGGAATCTCATTTTACATCAATCTAGAAGCAATAATGGGGTTGTGTGTTACGATTGTCATAAATTTGGACATTTTACAAAGCATTTCTATCAAAATTAATGTCTTAGGTACAAAAATAGACTTCACAAACTCAAAGGGAAAAGTAAGAAGGTGTTCAAAATGAAAACAAATCCTAAAAGTGAGTCTAACTTAGTAACACTTGGGACAGTCACTAGAAAGAAGGATATTGAGCATAAGAACAAGGTCAATGAAATTGATTCTAGGTATGAAGAAGCAAAGAATGATCAAAAGAAAATATGTATAGATGATAGAAAGGATAAGTAATCTAACAAAATCATAGGAGAGCCTAGTTCAAACAATATATCAAAAGGTTTTGATAAAGATAAGAAGGTAGAGGACAAGCGTAATGAAAATAATGAACAACATATAGCCATAACTAAGAGAGAGCAATTGAATGGAGTGCATCATGTATGTTTTTTAGGGAATCAATTAGAAGATCGGGATATAGGAGATGAAATAATCACACCTAAAAGGAAATACAAGAATAATGAGAGGATTTCAAAGGCAGAAGGAGATAGGATAAAGTCTTTGATCTCTTATGATTACCATACACTATTTTAGTGATCCAATAAGCATTGTGTGCCTTCTTTAGGCTAATAGAAGGCATTTACCATTTAAAAAAATCATAATGTGTTCTTGGATGTGTATTACCATCAGTGGGTTTTGATCAAAGTCTTCACATGTTGCAAATGTATGAATAGTAAAAAGGTATGTTTGTTTAGTCCAATTTTTAAGGTCTTTGTGTATGTTTGGTCTGTATAAGTTAATTGAAATTTTTTCTTATTCATCCAAGCAAAGAAAAGTGTGTACCTTCGGTCATAAGGTCTGTTTTGGAAAAGATAAAGTTGCGAGCATGTTTTTCGTCTATCATTCACTTTAAAATTCATGACTGGTTTGATCAAAAGAGTCATCTTCTGTAGTTTGTATAGAGGTTATTGAAAGGTGTCTTGAAATCTTGCATTTGTATAGGTTGTTAAGGAATGTTCTCAATCATTACGTCTATCTCTGATTAAGTGTGCCATGTTGGTCTATGATATCTATCCTAGTCCTCAGATATAAAGTCATGAAATAAATGAACATCATAAGGTTAGTCACGAGTTGCAATAGGTTTGTTTGAGTCTTAAGTGAGTGTCCTTGCTATGAATAGTGTTTATGTACTTCTCAATGTACAAAATTTATGGTAGTATTCAATAATAAATGTTCCATTAAGTAAGTTTCAAAATTACATACTAATCAAATGTGAACAAGATGCAAGTGTTATGAGTTTTATATATGCTTGATAAGGTGTTGAAATAGTCCATCAATGAAGGAGAAGTAAAAACTTTTAAGGGATAAGTGAAAAGTTGAGTATGCTTAAGAAGGAGTCTATGATCATTAAATCATCAAAGTACATCAAATTCCATCAGTTTCTGTGGTGAATAATAATATGCAGTCAAAGCTCTGTGAAAAAGAAAGTGAATCTTAATCAAACAAGTGAGCAGTTTTCAAGCTCAATGGTGTAAAAATGAAGGATAAAGAAGTCATGAAGTCACTTAAGGTGTCATGGTCTCATTTAATTTTGTGCAAGTGATGTGGAGTATTACTGAGGTATGGTTTTGTTATCCAATTCCTCATATCAATTCATGAAGCAATCAAGTTTGCTCTTATTATGAGTTTGAAGGAAATCTAATAATGATGTTTTGACATTTTGGCACAAGTCAGTAAGATGGTCAAATAATTCCCATTTGATTCCTAAATTCTCATGGGTAGGTCTAGAGAACAACTTATCAAGTTGAATTTTACTATCAAATCAATTAACATGTCTCAGTCCAAGTCTATGTCAAAGCCATATCTAAATATTTATAGGATATTTTCAAATGTGATAATAGTAATGTAAAAATGAAGTCAAGATGTTATTTTGGTATAATGAAGTCCAGGTTGATGTTGTTTTGTACCAACATGATCATTCAATAGTACAGATTTGAGTGGGAGAGCGAAATTACCAATTCTGTAGAAGATATCAAGAAGCGGCTGGAATCTTCTACCACCGGAATCAAGATCCACCGATGCCTGCAACTTATGATATATAATATTATGTATAAAATGGAGAGTTGAAGAGGTTGTAAAGGATATATAATCCAAATATATGAGCTTATTAACATGTGGACACCTTTATTATACTTGGCATGAGCTATATTAGCAAGAAGATAAAGGAATCTATGTGAGAAGAAGATAATGAGGTTAGAAAACCATTACAAATGCAGATGTCAGACTAAAAGAAGAATATTGTTAGTTGGTTCAGAGGTGCAACGAGCTCATGGAATTTTTTCTTTCCTCAAAAGTGTCATAGGTTTCATAACAAGCTAAAGAAAATTCAATACTTTTAACTGACACTTTGTAGATGCAATGATTTCATTATGGCAGTTATAGGCGATGTCATCTAGATTCCTTGGTACGAGTTGGAAAATTTAGAAGTTGAGGAGATTAGAAGTGGAAGTTGAAGAGGTGTAAGTGATATCATTCCCATGTATATGTATGTCTCCATGTGTATGAAAATATGTTATTTTGATGACTATAATGTGTAAGAATGATCTGATGTGAAAAAGGTGGAAAATATGGTCATCCTAATGTGAGGCCAAATAAGTATGAGCTATTAAAGTGTGAGAGGAGTAACATGAGTTATTTCATGTATGAATGAGGGAAAAAGTGTGTGAGTGAAAGAGGCCATTAAAATCTATATTTTTAGAAATAAAATGTGGTGAGAAAAGAGATGATTCAAGGTGAGTAATGAAGGAAGATGAAGATAAAAGAGCTGAATAAGAGATAACAATTTTTTGATCAAGAAACTAGATGAAGGTGATCAAAAATCTGAAAATTTTAAGTGTGTGCTTAAAAAAGTGGTAAGTTGGTATTTTCTTGTAAGTTGGAGCTTGCAAAAGCTCAAGTGGGTGCTTGACTGAATTGTTGGGAGTTAGTGCTTCTATGTAAGTTGGAGCTTAGAAAATTTGTTGGAATTGGTGCTTTAAGTTGAGTGTATTCTCAAGGTAGGAATTGTTCTCAAATCCTTGTTAATGAAGCATTATGCTACATATTTGTTATGAATGGACTAGTATCATGATGAATAAATTGTTTTTTGGATCCCTTGCAAGAGTTATCTGACATTGGAAACATATGTCTGGGAAGAATTCCAAAACTATAAATGGGGTCTGTGTGGAAAAGTTTGAAAGTGAAATTATTAGTTCCCTCAAGGTAAAGGTTGATCAACATAGTATGATTTCTTGAGTGGGTTCTTGAAGTGAAAATTGCTGAAACGTTTGAGAGAGAACACTAATATCACCCCTCATTTCAAAGCTTGATTATGTAAGTCCAACAATTGGTAACAGAGCCATAAGAATATATTTAAGGTTTAACATGTTTATAGACAAGTTGAATTGAGATCCTTTAAGCACAAAGATGGGTAAATGTGTTTTGAAAATTAAAATTTTCTTGTAGAAAGTGAATGTGAAACTGTGGTGATGGGACTAATCTGTAGAGTTTCAATGGAAATGGTAAAAGTAAGAAAGTTTATTTAGAATCAATACATCATTTTTCAATGGAATTTTAAGAGTTTTGAATTCTCTATTTGTTATAGATATGATCATATTTACTCTCTCAGGTCCTTGTAAGAAGATACTTATCCTTAGGGGAAAACAACAAGAAATGAGGGTAACTTGAAAGTTGAATTATACAGATGCATCCAACTTGTTTGAATATGTATGGAACATATGGACATAGAGCTATGATTTTATTGATTGATATTTTTTAGTTTTTGAGCCAATTTTTTGATATATGTACCAATTTCTTGTTGACAGATCCTAGGTTTTAAGCATGAAGAGACTTAGTTGAGATGGGCGTTTCTTGAACTTGGCAATGTTTGTACTTAGTAAAAATTTGACATGATGGTAATGGAAGGCTACTAAGAGAGATTATGGGTTCCTAAGAAGGACTATTTTTTTTCCCACAACCTAATTCATCCAGGTATGAAATATATTTCAAAGGAAAATATTGTTAATCAGGGTACTAGACTGGTTTTGGGCATAGTGCTTGAAGGTTAACAAGGATTTTTATGTTGTTTTCTTGTAATTTCATCATTAAAGGGACATCACTAGGATAATAGAATATTATTTTTCGATGTAGGAAGTTTAATATGCTATATTAAATGGAAGCCTTGGAAGTCAACTATTCTAAGTGAAATGATAACCCTATATGTAGCAAGACATTGGGAAGTCTTCTCATAGCTTAGCTAATGTGACAATATTCTTGTCACATGTTGTCTTAGATAGTAGAAGATTGAATTAGGAAGTGCAGACAAACACTTAGGTACCCTATGAAGGATCATAGGTGGAAGATTTGATATTATTGGGGCTACCTAATTATGTATTAAAATAAAAAATTATGATTTAGGGTCAAGAGTGCTCTGAACACTATAGATGCTTAGTAAAGAATGGTTCAAAACATGGCTGCAAGTTGTCTTTGAAGTGCTAAACCAAAGTAAAGGAAGAACATTAGAGATCTGCCGGAAAAGACTAGAAAATGACTTGCAATATAAATAGGAAATGATCCTAAGACCCTTTATAGGTGAAAATAAGCATATGAAAGAGACTAGAATAATCTCAACTTCCAATTTCATGAACTCAAATTATCTACTAAGAGTTAGCACTACATTGCATGAACCCGGAAGTAGTTGAATGGTCTGACTAGATACATAGTCGTGCACCTATGAAAAGCTCACGTGATTTTTTTACTTATAGGTAAAAAAGGGTTAGCAGGGGATACCTAACCCATACAATAATTGGAGACATAGCATATGTAGCAATGGAGGAAAATATGAGGTCCATCCCACTATGTACCATGCATAGAAAAACAAAAAACACATAGCCACTTGATGTCTGGCAAACTATGTGCATGTAAGTGATGTAATGGATGCAAAACACATAGATAGGAGACATAATAGGAGAGTGAGAATATAAATTACTTATCACCGGTGATTATAGAATTGTAAATAATTGAATAAATAGTTATAGGGATCTCAAGCTTAATTTCATAATTAATCCTGACAAGGATGATTAAAGGAAAAGAGACGATAGACAACATAATCACTCTAAGAGAAAAGGCCCCATAAGGAAGAATGTATTCAAGAAGTTATAAGTAACATTGGATCATTCCCCAAACTATGGGACATGCAAATGGGAATGATCCTCCAGAGAAGGCTAGTTCCTCTTTCCTAAACTACCTACCACAAGCTATTCTAGTGTAGGCAAGCTAATCTAACCTAATCTAACTATTCCAAGGAACAAAGGAGAGAGAAAGAGGGAAAAAATAGAGCCTACAATAAAGTGGTGATACACTAGCAAAGAAAGTGAGATATTCTATTGAGGGAGAAAGAAACAAAAAAAAGAGATGAGGGAGGTCAGACAGAAAACAGCCCAGATCTTCAAATTCACCATTAGAATCCATGAAACACAACATCCTACACTTGCAAATGTGAAATACATGCACAGAAAAACAAATATGGAAGGGAGAGGCATGGAGAAACAACAAAACGATGTAAAGGGTTGAATAACACCACAAAAACATGTTTTTTATTGCTCTAGAAGGTGCACAGACCATTACATTTTTAGAATAGAGGGACAAATACATGTTTTCTAAGTGTAGGATAAGGTTCGCTGCTCAAAAATGGCATCGAGAAACAAATTTGATAGAGTTTCTCTATGCCCCAAAAATGTCTCTCTCTTCTCAAATGAGAAAGTGTTACAATATATAGAAAGAAAGAGAGAGAGCGAAGAGGGAAAAATTAAATCCTATTTTCAACCATCCCGGCCTATGCATTGAGTCCTACCTTGAAGATTTTAATGCCATTAATCAATGCCCCCCTTCAAATCTTCCCCAAATATGTTGATTCTGGCTCCCTCTGTCTGTCTAGTGTGTTGAAGAAGAATAGCGGATCAAATCGAATTAGATCTGGTAGCTGAGAAAATCAGATTCTGTATTAAATGCCTGAAGACGTTTCTCTATTTTTCACCTATCAGGGCCTGTAAAAAAATGATTTTTATCTTTCCATGGCATAGAGGATGTCAATACACTTCCAATGATGTTAGATTTACAATATTTTGAGCCCTGAGTCGAAAGATATGCCCCTTCGAAAGTTTTCATTGGGTCTGTAAAAATGGGCAGGAAAATAGTTTGAAAAATGGGTCCCCCATTTGAGATGGGACACGTGGCACCATTTTTAGAGAAAAAATCAGACTCACGGATCCACAATTTATCTTTTTCCCTTTTTCACAAAAAATGCAAAACTCAAAAAACTCCTGTGGCCCCGAAGCTCCGCTTGGATACGTGGCACCCTTTGTTTGGCCAGGGGGATGGGCTTCACCTTTTGTCTCTGTGCCTTTTGAGAAAAGGTAAAATTTCACCATTTCCTCTGCCTCCCCACTTTGGCTTTAACTCAGGTTCAAACACTGACTTTTTCCCTTTGGCGGAGTTCGTGGCCCATTTTGAAACTTTTATACCTTTTTGGGGGAAGGGGCAAAAAACCAACTTTTCCCCTAATGGCCCACTTTGACCTGGGACACGTGGCAGTACCCCACTTGTTTGGAAACCCTATTAAAATTTTCCTTTGGAGGAGCATCGAGTTGACCCTTGGTAGCCTCTACAGGTCTGTGGACTTTTCAACAGCCCTCTTATCCTTTGGACTCTAGGTTACGTGATGAGCTCGCACTCATTTGGGTCTCCACTTTTGGACCAACTCTTGGAGATGTTCCAGGCTGACACTTGGTACTCTCCACTTGCACTTTTATACTTAGGTCCACTTTTAAGGCCCACCTCATCCGCCTTTGACTCTATTTGACATTTGACCCTGCCTTTGTTTCGCCCTGGGACATGTGGAGATGCAACACTTGTTTGAGCCTCTCTCTTTGGATTCATCTTTGGAGGAGAACCATTAGGACACGTGGCTCTTTCCACTGGCTTCTCGATACTTAGTCAATTTTGGACCTTTTCCTAAACTATTTCAAGCCCAAAAACTTTTAATCCTCGCCATTTTTTCCCCTTCTTGCTCCTGGCCTCTTTGCAGCACTGCCCCTTCTTCTCTGACCCTACAATTCCATTGTTGAATCTTTCTGAAGATTATAAAATAGATTTAAGACATGACAACGGCTTGACAGAGTCATTTTCTTCACATAGGGTTGTTTAATCATTCTCTGCCCCCACCACTCCATTCTTAAGTCCTCCCTCAACCCTTTAAATAGATTTAAGATATGGAAATGCTCAGAAGAACCGTTTCTTCTATTTCTTCTTGTGTAGGGTCAAATTTGACTTTTCGGGCCTCTGTTTCCACTTTGCCTAGTTCTGGAACTCGAGCTTGTGGGTCTGAATCATCTCCCTTCATGTTTTATTTATGTGTAGGGCTTGTTCTGACCAAATTTATCTAGGGGGGAAATTTGGGATAACAATTGGGTGACTCACGGGGACATCTGCTTGCTAGATGAAGAGACTAGTGGCCTTGAAGCATCCATTGGCATGGAGTCTGCTTGATAAACATGAAACTGACCTGAACTTAGAAGTATTGATCCCTGAGCCATTGTGAGCCTGACTACATACCATTTTCTATGTTTTGTCTAACCCTGAGCAGCCCACACGTCTACACTCTCAATTTTCATAAGAAAATCTTGGGAATGGAGTTTCTGAGAGTAAAAATTGTTTTGACCTGGGGCTTCAATTTGTCCCTCAAATGGACTGTCTTGAAATGACTTTAGGTACTTTGCATTTGTTTCTTTTGGAATTTGCAACTGTTACAGGAAAACATGAGCCTTCTTACCTTTAATAGTTTAAGAGCCTGGCCTCATGCCCCTCTTAAGCAATACAAACAAAACTTATATACAAAGACCAAATCATACATGCCTCAAATGAGACATGCAGAGTGTGCATAAGCACTTCTTCTGCTGAAAACAAACCTACCTACACTACTCTAACCAAAACCAAAGGGAGCTCAAACAAATCCTACAACTGGGCATGGAGAAATAGCTTCCCTTCCTCAAAAATGGCATCCATGCAACTGATTTGGCAATGAACATGGCTGGTTAGATGAGTGAAAAACTAACTACAAGCTGATCTTCCACCCAAATCACCAAAGTATCAACTGAAGACAAAACCAATACCTCTTTTAGTTGCTCTGCATTTGGATTGAAGAGATATAGTAGCTGATCCTTGGTGCTTTGTAGCTCATCCTCATGCCCTGAAATGGGCATGACTAGATATGGCTTCTCCTTTGGCTCCAATGAAGCCAAATACCTGATTAGGCAAGGTCTGATCCTTTGAATGCCCCTTGTTCCGAGTTTCAACTTCAAGAATGGAGTTTTCTTATGGACCTTCTTGGATGAATGGTGTGAGAGAGATGATGAACATCCTTCTGCCTTTTTCCTTCCTTCTCTTTTGAAGAACATGGAAGATCAAGATCTTCCAACCTTGGTTCCAGAGGGCCATTATGGAGTGCAGGATTTTGCACTTGAATATTCTCCTTCATGGCAGAAAGTCATGTGTGTGGAAGATGGATGGAGGAGAAAATGATGTAATCTCCATGGGCTCCTCTTCATCAAAGCAATCTCTCAAGTCTGACAGATAATTTTCCTCCTTGTTGTCTTGTTGCAAGTGCTCTACCTCCTTCATGGTGTCCTCTTGATCTGAAACTTGCTCACCATGGTTTCTCTCTTCCTCAAACATGAAGTTTGAGAGATCAAACTATTCTTCAACATTAGAGCTTGAAGGGGATGAAGTGGGAGGAAGAACTGAAGGTTCCCCTTAGCCTGATCCACACTTAGAGCCTCTGAAAATTTATGGTCCTCCTCCATCATGGGTTCATCAATCAAATCAGGCCCTTGAAATGAAAGAAAAAAATCTTCAATGATGCCTTCTTCATTGAGTGGCCTCAACATTGATTTGATCTCTCCCAGCTGCTCCTCTTCAATGGGGCTTGGGACTGATTGTTCCTCCTCTTGTTCTTTCTCTTCTTCTACTGCAAACTCAGCCTCAACCACCATTGGTTCTTCAATCTTGACCTCCTCTATTGGCTTGACCATCAAGGGGATCTTTGTAAACCCAAATTTGGCAGCCCAACTCTTCATATTTTCTGTCATTTCTTTTCTATTGGGCTCCTCTTCTTGTTGTTCTCCTTGACTAGATTCTTGAGTCTCTTCCCAACATGGGCTTGGGAAAGAAAGAGGAGTGGAAGGTTGGGGTTCAACCATCTTTGTAATTGTTTGTGGTGGGAAGGGAGGTGCAACTTCTTGTTTGTTTGGTGGGGATGACTATTTGGAAGGGAAAAGGATAGAAGAACTGAGATGAGGTGGAAGACTAGGAGATGGAGAAATGAAATCAAAACTTGGGGCAGCAAGTGAGGGGCTTGAACTCTTGCCTCTACTGAAATGATAAAGATTGAGGAAGAGACAATGAAAGACAGGGAGTTGGTGATTGACTTACCCATTGACAAGGTTGTCTTGCACTTTTCTCATAAGCTTCAATGTCCTCAATCCACTGTGTAAGTTGAGGTAATACTTCAACCATGAAGTCAAGCTTCTCTTGAGGGTTGTAATGTCTTAGAAAAGGGCCTTCCCATAGATAAGGTGCCCTACAACCAATCTTGAATGCCTTCATTTGTGTTATGCCCCTTGACTGAACCATGCCAACCTCCATTTTTTGGATCTTCTCCAGCAGACCAGCATCTTCCATTTGGTTGTTTTCATTATATACATATCCTTGTTCCTGATAATCTTCATGGCCAAATTGGTTTTGGCATTGCTCTATGGATAGGTATAATGATTTTGAATCTACTCATAATGCTGATTTGGAGGAGTTGTGAAAAGCATTGGAGGTGGAATGTACTGTTGTTTTGTGCAAGTGTGAGTTCCATGAAGGGAATGAAGTCATGATTGCACAACCTCATGGAATGGGAGAAAATGAAAGAGATGGAAGAAGAAAATGGATGAAAATGAGTGGAAATGGATGGAAAAGGTCTGCAACTTAGAGAATGGGTTTTTGACCAGATGGAGTCGCCAGATGTGCTTGCATGTGCCTCAAAAGGCTGAATCCAACCAAGAACACATCAACTTGATGAAATAAAGTGAAGACCTCTGGTCCCACTGGGCATGCCAAAACTGTTAGTGGCACATGGTGGTGTAAGATTTGTTGTTTTTGTTGAGACACTAAGAGAAGATGAAATATCTAACCCCAGTGTCCCACCGGGCATGCCAAAATTATTAGTGCAAAATCACAGCACCCCCAAATGAGTCATGGATCTACTTTTCTAAGGCAAGGTCATTTGGTGTGATTTGCATAACATTGGATCATTCCCCAAGTTTTGGGACTTGCAAATGGGAATGATCCTCCAAAGAAGGTTGGTTCCTCTTTCCTAAACTACCTGCCACAAGCTATTCTAGTGCACACAAGCTAATCTAATCCTAATCTAACTATTCCAAGGAACCAAGGAGAGAGAAAGAGGGAAAAAATAGAGCCTACACTAAAGCGGTGATACACCAGCAAAGGAAGCGAGATATTCTATTGAGGGAGAAAGAAAAAGAAAAAATGGAGATGAGGGAGGTCAGACACAGAAGTAACATGGCCCAGATCTTCAAATTCACCATTAGACTCCATGAAACACAACATCCTGCACCTACAAATGTGAAATACATGCGTAGAAAAACAAATATGGAAGGGAGAGGCAAAGAGAAACAACAAAACGATGCAAAGGGTTGAAGAACACCACAAAAACATGTTTTTTTATTGCTCTAGAAGGTGCACAGACCATTACATTTCTAGAATAGAGGAAAAAATACATTTTCCAGGTGTAGGAGAAGGTTCACTGCTCAAAAAATGGTGTCGAGAAACAAATTTGACAGAGTTTCTCTATGCCCCAAAAATGTCTCTCTCTTCTCAAAGGAGAAGTGTTACAATATATAGAAAGAAAGAGAGAGAGAGAGAGAAGAGGGAAAAATTGAATCCTGTTTCAACCATCCCACCTATGCATTGAGTCCTACCTTGAAGATTTTAATTCCATCAATCAATTCCCCCCTTCAAATCCACCCCAATATCTATTGATTCTAGCTCCCTCTATCTATCTGGCGTGTTGAAGAAGAATGGTGGATTAAATCGAATTAGATCTGGTAGCTGAGAAAATTAGATTCTGTATTAAAGGCCTAAAGAGGTTTTTATCTATTTAGAAGAAGAGACCTTCTAGTGCCTTGAATATTTCGAGCTTGAAAATGATTTTTATCTTCCGTACAAATGGGTAGAATACATTTGAGATGCCACCCTTCTTCCAGATCCAACGGTGTCAAATTTGTAATATTTCGAGCCCTGAGTTGAAAGATATGCCCCTTCGAAGTTTGCATCGGGTTACAAATGGGTGGGAAAAAATTTGAAAAATGGGTCCCCATTTTGAGATGGGACACGTGGCACCCCTTTTAGAGAAAAAATCAAACTCGTGCATGTCCACAATTTATCTTTTTCTCTTTTGCACAAAAAAATGCAAAACTCAAAAAACTCCTGCGGCCCCGAAGCTCCGCTTGGATACATGGCACCCTTTGGTTGGCCAGGGGATGCACTTCACCTTTTGTCTCTGTGCCTTTTGAAGAAAAGGAAAATTTTCACCATTTCCTCCACCTCCCCACTTTGGCTTTGACTTGGGTTCAAACGTTGACTTTTTTCCCTTTGGTGGAGTCGCGGCCCATTTTGAAACTTTTACACCTTTTTGGGGTAAGGGGAAAAAAACCAACTTTTCCCCCGATGGCCCGCTTTGACTTAGGACACGTGGCAGTACCATGCTTGTTTGGAAACCCTATTCAAAATTTTCCTTTGGAGGAGCATCGAGTTGACACTTGGCAGCCTCCACAGGTCTGTGGAATTTTCAACAGCACCTCTTATCTTTTGGACTCTGGGCTACGTGGCGAGCTTGCGCTCATTTGGGTCTCTGCTTTTGGACCAACTCTTGGAGATACGCCAGGATGACACTTGGCACTCTCCGCTTGCACTTTTATACTTAGCCACTTTTGAGGTCCGCTTTCCCCATCTACCTTTGACTCTGTTTGACCATTTGACCCTACCTCTGTTTCTGGCCTGGGACACGTGGAGATGCGGCGCTTGTTTGAGCCTCTCTCTTTGGATTCATCTTTGGAGGAGCGTTCGTTAGGACACATGGCTCTTTCCATTGGCTTCTCCATACTTAGTCAATTTTGGACCTTTTCCTAAACTGTTTTAGAGCCTGAAAACTTCGAATCCTGTCATTTTTTTCCCTTCTTTCTCCTGGCCTCTCTGCGACACTGCCCCTTCTTCTCTGACCCTGCAATTCCATTGTTGAATATGCCTGAAGCTTGTAAAATAGATTTAAGACATGAAATGGCTTGACAGAGTCATTTTATTCACATAGGGTCATTTAATCATTCTCTTCCCCCACCACTCCATTGTTGAGTCCTCCCTCAACCCTTTAAATAGATTTAAGATATGGAAAAACTTAGAAGAACCGTTTCTTCTATTTCTTCTTGTGTAGGGTCGAATTTGACTTTCTCGGGCCTCTGTTTTCACTTTTCCTAGTTCTGGAACTTGAGCTCGTGGGTCTAAATCATTTCCCTTCATGTTTTCTTTATGTGTAGGGCTTGTTCTAACCAAACCTAGAGTGGAACGTGTGTGTAGTTATTGCTTTGTGTAGTGTGCCTTCATGTTTAGTAAAGGAAAATTCTTGTAGCGGTGTGTTTTCATTGTCGTCGTTGTCGTTGTTGTTGTTGTTGTTTTTGTTTCCCCAATTTGACTTCTTGTTTCTCATACGATGGACCTATAAGGAGAAAATGATCAAGTAGTCAAATATGTATATATGTAAAAACACTATGTAAAATACACATTTGTAAAGTACGAAAATGTAAAATACGCTAGAATAAGTGTAAATGGAACATGTGCACCTAATCCATGTCAAGAAAAAGGGTGTAGAAGGATATCTTGTACTGTTATGAGTTTTTCAGATGATCTCAGACCTCCCTGGCTGAAGAATTATAGGGAGGAAATGTGTTATGTCCTCCCATTTTAATTGCTTCTACTGAAACATGTGAAGAGATATTTTTAATGTCCTAGTTTTTTTGGGTTATCTGACACCATTGGACGAAAAAGTGTAGAGAGGCACACCCACTGTAAACCCCAAGCCTGTAACTACTATACATAATTTCTGAAGGACACCATGTCTTATTATGGCCATTGTGTATGGAGTTCGTAGACTGGTCTAAACTCAATCATTGTGTCTAAACCAGTATAAATAAATTATGTTAGTACAAAACCCTCAATGAATCCCCCCCTCCCTCTTTGGGGGTTTATGCGACGTCGCGGAAATGATAATGCAGCCCCAAAAGAGGACCCAACCGCACTCTCACCTGTAGAACTCTGACCTGCAAGGGGAAAGGGAAAGGCTTGATAGATACCAAGGTGTGCAAAAAAGGGGATGGCTAGCCAATACAATTGTTAGTTCAAAAACACATGCATGCAATAAGATAAGTGTGAAAGAGGAATACAATGTAGTAACTACCAAACAAAGTAGTGTAAACATGCAAGAACAAGCATGTCGCACAAAAAGAGTTTGAAACATGGGACATCACTCACAATATCGTAAGACACACAATGCTATCTTGGCCGTAAACAACACACAAGTGTGCACACAAGTAAAGGGAAAAGCCCGCATACTGTGGTAAACAAAGAAGATAAGTAGAAACAAACAAGTATTCATGGGAAAATGTAATCCTGCAAAAAAAATTATTAAACATGGAACACCTGTTAGCATGTTAGAATGATAACCAATATGTCAAAGCATGTATGAGCAAGTAGAATAAGATGCTAATTACAACATGAAACAATAACGCCTGGATAAGATGAATGTGGATGCCCCCAATGACCAGTATATGAAGGGTAGAAGGCGAGCATCCATGCCACGTGTAGAGTCTTGTATCTTCGTTCACACTAAACAAAGGCGTGAATGCGCATGTGTCTATGATAATGACATATAAGAAATAAAGATAACATGTGTAATAAAGTGAGCATACCAAACACTAGTATGGATGGAATAGAATACAAACTAGAATGGTAGGAGCAATGTGGCCCCCGAGTGGATGGAATGTGTATGAAGTGAGGTTCATTTTTTTTTCCCCCTCAGCAGTCAAGAATGAACCATAAACAAGAGTGTGTCATCAAGAAATAGTCTAGTAGTGTAGATTGTATCTAGCATGATGTGATGAGTGTGTATGTATAGTGGTGATGAAATGCGACATGTGGTAAAAGTTTCATGGACCCTATACCATAAACGTATACCACAACTTGTTGAATGGAAGAGTGATGATTTATCCCTAAGTGTACATCACTATGGAATGAGTGTATGGGGATGAGATAAATGGAAAGATCTGTGGGGACCCTATATCATAAGCGTATACCATGACTTCTTGAACAGAGGAGTGATGATTATCCCTAAGCGTATATCACTATAAGAGGAAAGGAGTGAATATGGGTGATGATTTAGCCTAAAGTGTGTGTCACTATAGGATGAATAAGAAGGGCAGTGGTGATGTAATCTAAGGTGTATGCCACTAGAAGATGATAAAGGGAGGGGTGGTGATTTAGCCTAAATTGCATATACCACTACAAGATGATAAGAAGGGGTGACAACTTAATCTAAAAGTGTATGTCACTAACTCATGAAATGGTGGATGAGGAAAATATCACATGTAAGGTCCATTTGATTGGTAAACGCTTGGCAGTCAAGTATGGGCCGAGGAACTATAGTGTCTTCATAATGTGGTGTGTGCAGCTCGTAGAAGACCAACGTAGGGTATAACAGGACCAAGTGATGAATACATGGTATGTAAATGCGTGAAATGTAAACAATGCAATATAGAATGTGTAGTCATGTTTAAGGTAGTGAAATTCACTAATAGGTGTAAATAGAAATTGGCATATGTAAAGATGATAGATGGAAATAGACCTATAGACAATGGGAGTCTAGGGTACCATGTAGAATGTATATGATCAACTAGATGAGCTATGCGAGTCATACAATGTAGGAAATGTAGGGTGTGTAGATGGGATATGTAGTGTGATACGTAAAGCTAGATCCATATATAATGTAACCTAGCATAAATACAGAATGTAAGGAAGAGATGCAAAACTAAAAGTAGATGAGATGATGACCAGTGTAGCATGTATGAGATAGATGGTGTATAGATGATAAATAGATGAGGTATGTGTAGAATAATGTAGGATGTATGGTATGTATGGAAATCCCTTAAAAGTCTATTGTGAACCGAAGCACAAGAGTGGATCAATGGGTAACGAGGCTACTAAAATGCGTACAAAATATACGAATATATGGATGAAGAATATAAAGACTAGAGAGCAACTATGTTAATGATGAATTAGTGTAGCATTGGCTAATGGCGATGCCCCCAAGTGGTCCTAAGGGAGAAATGATCCAATGAGGTCAAAGGAAAACGGTCCATTGACCGGTGCCTAGTATTGTGAAAGGGGAGGGTGATAATGCTCAAGTGATGGTGATATGGCTAGAAAAAAACATTGTATGCGGAAATGAAGTTGATATGCAGTGCGATGGGTGCACATAAGATGACCTATAGTGGCATAGTAAAGTGTTTGGGAGATGGAGAACCGAGGCACTGGCATGTCCAAATGGGAGGATGATCCTTGTGGGATCAAGCAAAGTGGTGATTGGCAGTAGGGATGTGGTAAGGGTCTTAGGGATAGGCACAAGACTTGTGTCGTGTAGGACTAACAGAGTGGCATGGTTGCGTAGAGGCCAATTGCGGTGGTGACAATAGATATACGTATATAGTTGCGGGAAATTTCATAGGGTCTACATGAGTAAAGAGGAGAAGGTGCATCAAGTATCAGAATGAGATATGACACTGATAATGGAGGGTGATTGGAGTAATGACGTTAATAACAATAACTTGGTTGTCATATAAAAGCTTGAGTCATAAATGATTCATAGAAATAATAGCTTGAGATTTATGAATCCAATTGAGGTCTAAGCAGTAAATTGCATCCTATGATTGTTTGAGCTAATAAGGCAAGGGATGAGAATAATGAGAGGACCAACTATGATGTGTAACTTAACAACACCATATGGTTGGTTGAACAAATAGTCGATGCGTGATGGAGGGTACCCGAATATAGCGTAAGAAGGATAATAGAACATGTGCTAATAGGGGAAGATGGATCAACCTTGAGTTGTAGTTGATAGAGGTTGACCCAATAGATGTCTGTATATGTAAATGATCGAGAGAAAAACGTGGTGTGGTAGTCATCATTGTATAAGGAGATGATAGGAAGCGTGAAGCGGCAATGTGAACAATAATAAATTCGAGAGGTCTAGGGGGAGAAGACAATGTATGGTAGATATAATTAGAGGATGAATCAACCGGCTTAGCATCATGTTTTGTAACAGTGGATTGTTAAATATTTAGAGTTTGTGGTTATCATTAGTAGGGACAGAATGTGGGGGATTCAAGGATCTCAATATGGCCACTATCGAGTAATTCTTGGATGAGATGTCAGAGCTTGAAACAATGATCAGTAGAATGTCTGACGCATTGATGATAATCACAATAAGCATGGTCATCAAAGTTACGCCCTTTGGGTTGGGATGGGTCGAGTTGTAAAGGCAGTGGCAGAGTAATGATATTACTATCAATGAGTTTTGGCAACAAGACACTTAGTGGGGTACTACGTTTAGTAAAATGGCATGGCGGTATGGCTGAGGGTGTAACTTCCCTTGGAGTAAAGACCGCATTAATAGCATTTTTTGGATCACTAGTTTTATTTGTAAGCGCCCTGAACAGTGTCTTGCTTAGTGCAGGCGGGTGGAAGAAGAAGGTGCATCTAGATATTTGATCTTGCTGACAATAGAAGACAAGTTTGGTCTCACACAGTTTGACAGCGTGACAAATTTGGTTGAACAATGATGGAAAAGTTTCAAAGAAACACACTATCTTGTAGGGGTGGAAAGAGGTTATGGACAAATAAATATCCTACAGTACTAAGTCTTTCGAGGACATTGGTCATCTTGTTCATGATATATTCTTATATCGTAAGATACGTAATCACAGAAGCGTTCGGTGGGGCCTTTTTTAATCTGAGCTACTTGGGCATAAGAAAGTGTGGAATCAATATTGATAGAAAATTGTGTGAGAAAAAGCATCAACCAGATATGTTAATGAAATGATGGAATGTAGTGATAAGTCATAGAACCAACGCATTGCATACTCTTGTAGACTACGTGTAAACAACTTGGCGAGGATAGTATGATTCATTAGCATAGTCAAGATAGTTGCAACATGGAAATCATGGAGGTGTTCTTGTGGATCATTGTAGCCTTTAAAAATAGGCAGTTTGGGAGAGGGAAAGTTAGGTGGGAACGGGTAAGCAGATATAGATAGTGCACAAAGGGGGAATGTAACAAGGGGGTAGAGTCAAGCAATAGATGTCCTTTAGAAGTAACGACTTGTAACTGGTGGATTTTTGTTTTTGGAGATCTTTGTATAAGAATGTGAAATCAAGATTATTAGAGGAATAACCGAGTGGGACATATGAGAAGCACTCTAGTGGATCGGAGGGATGGTAGTTGATATAGGAGAAGTGGAAACACCAACATGGGTGACGTGGATACCATAGGAGTGGAAGAAATGGGTAGGGATGCCTCACGAGCTCGCTTAGTAGCAAGAAGAGCATGCAAAACACTGACGAAGACAAGCTGGTATTCTCACATAAATCTTAGACAAAAATCAGTGATAGCATCAAGTTGTTTCTTGGTCAACATTAGAATCCTCATCATAAAATTTCTCACTAGACTGCGGTCTCGATTTCATGAAGGGGAACCTAGGTAGAGGTGTCTAAGGGGTTTTTCAGCAAGAGAGGTGGGTATGTCAGCTCAAGTATTTAGAGGTACAGAGAAAATAGGATAACAAAGCTCACAGTAATGGAGAGGTCCAAAGCAACCACTACGAGTAATGGGCACAAATGAAAAAGGGGCGTACAAATTCACCAAAATGATTAACAAAAATAAGGATCTAGTTGACCTAAAATGGGATACTAGGGTATTATGTTAATCTAATTAGGAGGACTAAAACATTGCAATAAATGGACTAAAGTAGCATGGAATAAATGCAAGTAAATTATTTCTAAGTGAAATAAAACCATAATATGTACAGATAAAGGAAAGAGAAATAGCTTAGCTGATTGGGAGTGAACTGTTGTAGGTTGCCGCAGATATAGAAATGAAATTAGGAAGTGTAGATGAACACTCATGAGACCCTGCGAAGGACAAATCTGGAGGATCTGAGATGACTGGGGTGTCTTGGAGTGTACTGGCGCACCCGGGGGTGCCCTGAGTCTGCAATCTGGGCACTCTGAACACTGTAAATGCTAAAAACTTGAGTTCTGATATGGTCACAAGGTGTCTTCAAATAATTCTTGTTTGTCACGTTGGATCTACTCAGATGAGCTGGAAAATAACCTGCAATGCAAAAGGAAGTACCAAACCCTAGAAAAATAAAAGATGCAAATGAATGGGTTCAGACTGACCTCAACCGCCAAACTAGTGGACTTATCACTGATTTTTTCACTACATTTCGGACCCAAATGTAGTTTTGGTGTGTGTGTGCATGTTGTGACCTAGGTGCTCTCATGTCTAGTCGCACTTTGTGAAGTAACAAGCAATAGTAACTATAGAAAAGGTAAATAGCATGTTTGCACATCGAATAGAATAGAATCTCTCCCCCTATGCAGTGTGTTTGATGCACATCTCTTAGCCTTGATGCATGAGAGTATGTGGATGCAAAGTGATGCAATGGATGCAACTCTAGATGGAGTGATAGTAGTGTGTAATGTTATCACCTAGGACCCTTATTATGGTCTTATAGATTTATATTTATAGGACTCTCAAGGTTAATTTCGTAATTAATCCTAACAAGGCTGACTAGGAAAAAGATGAAGACAACAAACGACTAGAAAGGCCCCAAAACAAAGTGATAAAAGATGTGCATAAACTGGGGCGCCCCAGTATAGGCTGAGGCTCCCAGATTTTTGGGATAAAATGATGGGGCAGTTGTGAAATGGGAGGATAAGTGCAATACAATATGCGGGGATTATGAAATAAAATATAAAATAAAGGTGGCCAAACATGGGATTAATTAGTACTTTATCCACTTGAGAACCTTCTAAATAGTAGTATAAGACCATGATAAATTATGTGTAAAGTGCATAATTTTGTGTCAATACAACTAAGGAGTGTAGGAAATTTTTTAAAGATGAACATCCACAGAGAGATTACAGAGATGGGAAATCAAGGAATATAACTTGTTTCAATTGTCAAGAAAAAGGACACACTACCAAACATTGCCTATATGAACCATCTAATCAAATTTGGAGAAATGAAGGTCCTAGAGCTAAGAATTCTATTGTGTGTTATAATTGCAACAAGGTTGGACATGTTGCTAGAAAGTGTTAAGGTTATAAGGATGCTAATTTTAGTTGGAATCTCAATTTACATCAATCTAGAAGCAAGAATGGGGTTGTGTGTTACCATTGTCATGAATTTGGACATTTTACAAAGCATTTCTATCAAAATTAATATCTTAGGTACAAAAATAGACTTCATGAATTCAAATGGAAAAGTAAGAAGGTGTTCAAAATGAAAACAAATCCTAAAAGTGAGTCTAACTTAGTAAGACTTGGGATAGTCATTGGAAAGAAGGATATTGAGCATAAGGACAAGGTCAATGAAATTGATTCTAGGTATGAAGAAGCAAAAATGATCAAAAGAAAATATTTACAGATGATAGAAAGGATAAGTAATCCAACAAAATCATAGGAGAACTTAGTTCAAACAATATATCAAAAGGTGTTGATAAAGATAAGAAGGTAGAGGACAAGCGTAATGAATATAATGAAGAACATATAGCCATAACTAAGAGAGAGCAATTGAATGAAGTGCATGATGCATGTTTTTCAGGGACTCAATTAGAAGATCAAGATATAGAAGATGAAATAATTACACCTAAAAGGAAATCCAAGAAGAATGAAAATATTTCAAATGTAAAAGCAGATAGGATAGAGTATTTGAACTCTTGTGATGAAAATATATTATTTTAGTGATCTAACAAGCATGGTGTGTATTCTCTAAGCTTCGAGAAGGAACTTATTATTTGAAGGATAGCATGAATGTGTTATTGGAAGATGCATTATCAAAAGTGGATGTGTTGGTCAAAGGTATTCAAAATGTTGCAAATGTGTGAGATAGTCAAAAGGTATGTTTGTTTAGTCCAATTCACAAGGTCTTGTGTATGTTTGGTCTGTATAAGTTAATTGAGCTTGTATCTGAGGTTCATCCAAGCAAAGAAAAGTGTGTACCTTCGGTCATAAGAGTCTGTTTTGGAAAAGGTAAAATTTGCAAGATCATGTTTTTCGTCTATCATTCACTTTAAGATTCATGACTGGTTTGATCAAAAGAGTCATCTTCTGTAGTTCCTGTATATAGGTTGTTGAAAGGTGTCTTGAAATCTTGCATTCTGTATAGGTTGTTAAGGAATGTTCTCAATCCAGTACATCTATCTATGATCAAGTGTGGCATAGTTGATATGTGATATTATTCATCCCAGTCTTCAATTATAAGAGTTAAGAAATAGAATTAACATCAGTAGATAGGTTTGTTAATGTAGCTGTAACAGGGTTTTTTGAGTCCTTAAGTAAGTTTTCATGCTATGAAGAGTGTATGTGTACTTGTAATGATTGTACAAAAGGTGTGGTTTTCTTCAAGAAGGAAGTGGTCCATTAAGTAAGTGTCAAAATTACATACTAATCAAATGTGAAGATAGATGTCAAGTTGTATGAGTAATTAGATGATGCTTGATAAGATGTTGAGATAGTCCATCAATGAAGGTTGCTATATGTAAGGTACAATTTAGGGGATCAGTGAACAAGTTTAAATATTCTCAAGGAGTCTATGATCCTTTGATCATCAAAGTCCATCAAATATCCATTAATTTCTGTGGTGAATAAGAAGGTATACAGTCAAAGTTTTGTGAAAGAGAAAGTGAAGTCTTAATAAAAAAAAGTTAGCAGTTCTTCAAGCTCAATGTGATGTAAGGATGAAGGATAGAATGAGGTCATGAAGTCAGTAAATGTTGTTCATAGTCTCATTTAATTTCAGTGTTAGAGATGTGAAGCATTCACTGAGGTATATTTGTGCTAATTCATTGTCTTATATACAACCTCATGAAGCAAGTCATAGTGTGCTCTCACTATGAGTTTGAAGAAAATATGGATAATGACATGTTTTGACACGTTGATTCAAGTCAAGTAAAATGGTCAAATGAATGCTTATTTTAATTCTTAAGAGCTTATTGGTTAGGTATCTAAGGTTACAACTTATCAAGTTGAGGTTGATTGTCAAATCCATTAAGCATTTCTTAGTCCAAGATATGTGTCAAAGTCATATCTAAATAGGTTTGCATAGGAGAGTTTCAAATGTGGTAATTAGTCACTGCCATAGTGAGATTCATGATGTTAGTATTGGTTGATGATTGATAAGGTATATAGTCTCCTAAATAATGGTAGCAAATATGGTCATGAGGGTATACATTTACCATCCTAATAAACTTGAAAAGCTTGTGTCTACTATAATATTCATCATATTATGGAAAAGAGTGTCACAAAGGTGCTACTGTCTGATCCTTGAAATAAGACTTGAAATATCATGTAAGAGGTTTGCTGAATGAATATGGGTGTAATGTTACTAATTCATCATAGGAAATGAGTGTCTATCATAAAAATACCAAATTGATCAAGAGTTCTCATCATATAATAAATGTGTCAAAGTGATGCTTTGCTTATGTAATTGATATATCAAGGAGTCTCAAGAAAATGCGATAAAGGTTAATGTTGTTTCTCTCATAAGATCTTCAATATATATTGATAATGTTTAAGGATCTGACCATGGCGAAGAGATTATGCAAGTCGTCATGAACATGAAGTGTCAATCATAGTGTATGACCAGACCATCACAAACAGAGAAATGATGTTTTCCAGGTGTTCCTATGAATAAAATGATTTTAAATATTGTTATCATAATCTTTGGTTCATGTATAAAGTGTATGAAGTGTGATTATTCTCCATAGATGATGTATAAGAAGAAGTGCAAGCACACTATCAAGGAATGTGAAAGATCAAAAAATGATTAGTGTTTCGAGTTGTTGAGCATAATATGTTAAGCACTGTATATAGTTATTCATGATATTGTAGTGATTGCATCTAACATGGTATTATGGGAATTCAAGAGTGATTTTTTGGACCATTTACAAGTTTAGAGTGAATATTTTAGATCATAATAAATATCGTACAAATTTTATGTAGGTGCATCTAAACTACTGAGGTATGTTCTCTAGAGTTCATATATAGTGATGGTATAAGAGTACTATAAGAGTCATAAAAGTAACTAGTATAACATGTGTTTGCATGATTGTGAATGATGACATGAGTGTGATAAGGATATATAAGTACTCAGAAAGTCCTTGAGAGTGACCATAAATCCCTAGTAAGTGCAAGATTTTTGATAACTAATCACATGTACTTGCATGAGTTAAGACTTGGACAATGTCTCAGGGTATTGTATAAGGTTGGATTGGGGCTTTGAAAAAGTGACCATGTTACTAGGTCTGAGAGATAATGTTTGAAGCAGATAAAGGGGGGGCTGATTTATAACCTCCTAGTGGGTTATATTATGGTGTTAAGGAGGATACAATGGTAGATTTTTTTGATGATTTTCAGGGACATACTCCATATGGGGAGACATAGTATTATGGCTCAATCATTTGATTATATGACATGAAATGAAAGGCAATAAACATTAAGAAGGTAACTCAAGAAAAAAGTAATGATGTTGGGTCATCTATATGATATAAGGATCTATGGTATGTAGGTACTAATTCTTACATAGTCAGATTAGATGGTGGTAGAATGATCCTAGGGGGATAAACAAGGGATCCGTTTCATGCAGTATCAGTGATCTTACATAGACATGATTTTTTTTGAAAAAAAGTACTTAAAAGGTTTGATTCAAGAAACTTAGGTGCTAAAGGCTGTTAATAAACAATTCTATGATGGACAAAAATCAGGTATGTGAGTGAGGTTATAAAGATGAGATATATTGAGGAGGATCTAAGACTGATGATTTTTAATGATTGTTCATTCTTATAATAGATTGTTGGCATGTGAATGTGCATATGTTAAGGGGGAGATCCACATGCGATTTCAGTACAATAATGAAGACAAAAACATAGAGCCACAGGAATGAGCAACAAGTTTGTGAGATTGAGTGTTGAGATTTGGTTGATATTTTTCATCCAAGAAGATTTCCTATTGAGTTGATGAAGAAGAATACCATTTTCTAATAGGTAAGTAATTTTTCATTAATGTAAAAAGGGGGAGAAGAACTAGGTGGTTTTCCATCAATGCCATAAAGGGGGAGATTATTGGCATGTGAGTACATATGGTGTTGTCATTGATGAAAACTGTGTATAAAAATTAATGAAAAATGGTGTATGAGGTTCTAAAGGATTCTTTGGAATGATGATTGCATGGATATACAAGATGAGACTTGGTTGTAAGGGTGAAGACAGTGAGATTATCTTGGTCCAGTAAGCCTAGTTACCAGGATGACCTGGCATGGTGGATTGAAGGCATGAGATAGATAGAGAAGCATGGTCAAGGCATGGAGAGCATGAATAGAGTGTGTTAAGATAAGCATGTGAATCTCAGCACGTGCATGCACATGTTTGAGTATAGTCTATGGGTGGCTATCTAAATAAGCATGGAAGTGAGTTGGAGAGATAAGTGAGCCCATGATGGCATGTAGAGAGGTGAGATATCTTGTCTCAAAGGTGTGTGAGTGTATCCATGATGAAGAGTAGGGAAGGTTCATGGATTAAAGGTTGAAACAAGCTCAACTAGGCGTAATTCAGAGACCTAGTGCAAGCATGGCTTGAAGTATGAGTCAAATCAAGCTAAAGAAGGGCAATATAAGCATGAGGAGGTGTGTTGTAGCATTATAAAGATGAAGTGGAAGATGTTACAGGTCATTATTCAATTTTTATAGGCATGATTGAGGTCTTTAAGAGGCATGTTTCAAACAATATTTTTACACATAAGCTTTGCACATAAACAAGACGGTGCTTGTGTATTTTATTAATATCAAAATCAAGCATTACAATAAGAAGAGAGAGCTGCAATATTTATAGATATTGGACAACTTCTATCTCATCCACAATACATGGAAATAGATAAACTAATATGAGAATAAAATGCAGGATAATATTCACTACCCCTAATTGCACCTATTTCCCCTCATGAAATCATCTGGGAATAAACAAAGTGAGATTGAACAATATCTCACAAAACATGTGATAAGACAACTAAGGACAACTAAAGACAACTATCAGTTGACTTAATCTAATCTAACTAAAGTAATTAAAAAATTACTTTATTATAATATAACATTTAACTCATATGTTGAATTAAGTGTTAGTTTATTTCTAACATTCCCCCCCTTAATTCAACATATTCTGAAGAGAGCTGGTGAGAAATAATCTAAATGCCTCAAATTTAGGACGATGCAAGAGATTTGGTGAAGATATCTACACATTGATGATCTGTCAGGAAATGTTGAAGTTGTATGTTGTTATTCTGAACATGTTCGCGAATAAAATGGACTTGCACCTCAATGTGTTTGGTGTGTTCATGAAAGACTGGATTCCGAACAAGTTTTACTACTCCTTCATTGTCTACATGAAGAATGGTTGGATGATCCTATGGAAGTCCCAACCCTTCAAGTATACGTCTGAGCCAAATCACTTCACAGACAAGCTCCTCCTGCTGTGTGATATTCTGATTCTGTGGAAGACCTTGAAACACAGCTTTGTTTCTTGCTTCCCCATGAAATAGGTCCAGATCCCAAAAAGAACACAAACCTAGAAGTGGATTTTCTATCATCTATATTTCCTGCATGATTTGAATCTGTATAACCAGTCAAGAAGAAGTTATCATTCTTCTTGTACTCTAAGCCAAAATCCACAGTTCCTTTAATATACCTTAGTATTCTTTTTGTTGCTTTCCAGTGACAAACTCTTGGTTCTTGCATAAACTGGGAAAGGTAACTAACTGCATAACTGATGTCTGGCCTAGTATAGGTTAAGTAAATGAGACTCCCAATCAACTGTCGATAAAGAGTTACATTTACTTCTGCTGATGGATCTTTCCGAGACAATTGAAGCCTTGTCTCCATAGGTGTTGCCATTGGGATGTTATCCATCATTTTGAATCTTTCAAGTGTTGTCTTGGAATATTTTACTTGAGATACAAATATGTGATTATTTCTTTGCCATACTTCAAGTCCAAGACAATAATGTAGAAGTCCTAGATCTGTCATTTCAAATGACTTACTTAGATCTTTCTTAGTTGTTTCTATCATATTCACTGATCCTCCAGTGATGATTATGTCATCGACATAAACAACTACAATCACTAACTCCCCCCCTTGCTTTTTGAGATATAAGTTAGGATCATATGGACTTCTTTTAAATCCTTTACTTAAAATATGCTCATCAATTTTTATATACCAAGCCCTGGGTGCTTGTTTTAGACCATACAGTGATTTTATGAGTCTACATACTTTGTCTTCATTTCCTGGAATTATAAAACCCTCAGGTTGAGTTAAGTAGACTTCTTCCTGTAAGTCACCATTTAGAAAGGAACTTTTCACATCCATTTGATGAACTTTCCAACCAAATTGTGCAACTAAGGAAAATATCATTCTGATTGTTTTAATCTTAGTTGTGGGTGCAAATGTTTCTTCATAATCAATGCCTTCTTTTTTAGCATACCCTTTTGCTACTAATCGTGCCTTGTGTTTATCGATGCTTCCATTTGACTTGTACTTTGTTTTAAATATCCATTTACAACCTATTGCTTTCTTCCCTGGTGGAAGATCTGTAAGTTTCCATGTATTATTCTTAATCAAAGACTTATATTTAGAATTCATTGCATCTGACCAAGGTTTTGATTGTAGGGCTTCTTGAACTGTAGTTGGCTCAGTTGATTCAATAACTGTGCTCATTAAGGCTAAGTTAACTTCATTTTGAGCCATGCTATGAGTTCTTGGTCCAAAAGTGGATGTGTTTGGTTCACTATCCAACTTAGCATCTTTTATTACATTTGTATACCACTTAGGCATATGTTTAGTTGTAGGTGATGAAGTTGTATTATCTATATGATCATCATTATTATTAAATTTATCATCATTATTTTCTTCAAAGTCATAGCCATCTTCAATTTTCACAGTAGGACTATCTTGAGAATTGCTTAAGTTTTTGAAAGGAGCATTTGCTTCCTTATTCTCAAAGAACTCAACATCTCTACTTGTGAAAATTTTCCTTGTTTTTGGATCCATTAATCTGTATCCCAAAGCTTCTTCACTATATCCCAAGAATATGTAAGTTTCTGATTTCATATCAAGTTTCTTTCTTTTCTTCTTAGGAATTAGCATACTTGCTTTGCATCCAAAAACTATTAAGTGTTTTATTGATGGCTTATGCCCTGACCAAGCTTCCTGTGGAGTTATTCCATCAAGTGCGGAAGTAGGAGCTCTATTCAACAAATATATTGTTGTTTTAACTGCTTCTGCCCAATATGTTTTGCTTAACCCTGAATCATCAATCATGCACCTTACCATATCCATTATTGTTTTGTTTCTTCTCTCAACTACACCATTTTTTTGTGGTGTATATGGAGGTGCCATCTTGTCGACGAATTCCATTTGTTTCTAAGAAATCCTTGAATTCATTACTGGTGTATTCACCCCCTCGATCTGAGCAGAGAGTCCTTATCTTTTTACTAGTTTCTGTTTCAATGGCTACCTTAAACTTTTTGAAGGTTGCAAAAGCTTGATCTTTGGTTCTTAAGCAGTAAACCCACATTTTTCGTGAGTAATCATCTACAAAGAGCATGAAGTACTGAAACCCTGTATGACTAGGTCTCATTGGTCTGCATAGATCGGTATGCACCAGATCTAATATACCACGGGCCCTGTATGTACTTTTGTGAAATGGTGCTCTATGTTGTTTGCCTACCAAACAATTTGTACACTTATGTGTATTTTTTCTGAAATGTGGCAGTCCTCTAACCATGTCATATTTCTGAAGTGTGTCAAGATAGCTAAAACTTACATGGCCAAATCTTCTGTGCCATAATTGTGCCGATGAATCTTCCTTACTGATAAGATCCTGATTGTTGGTTTGAAAAAATTCCAACTGAAACATCCGACCCATTCCTGAAGCTTTAGCTACAATTTTGGAGTTTTTAGACTTATCTTTGATGAGACACATCTTCTTTCCATTTGTACAATCAAAGTCTACTTTCAAGTTGTGCTCCAAGAGTTGACTAACTGAAAGTAAGTTCTTTGTTAATCCTGGAACATAAAGGACATCTCGTATAGTACATTTTCTTGATCTGAGAGGTAACGAGATGTTCCCAATGCCTTGTATTTTGTATGAAGAATCATCACCTAACAAAACATGGTCTTTGTTAGGTGTGTTCCTTAACTCAGTAAACCATTCATTTGTCCCTGTCATATGCTTTGTAGCCCCTGAGTCTACATACCAGATTGACTTAGGTGAATTGTTGACTTGAGTTGATTGTGCAGCAAATAGGAAGTCCTCATCTTGTGGGTTATCTTCCTCTTCGGCTATGTTACCATGTTGTTGTTTCTTTTTCCAGTTTCCTTTCTTTTGACTTTGTTGATTGTTCTTGTAACCTTGATTTGATTGTTGAGAAGTTGGTTTCTTACCACTAGATGATCCTTTCTGAAAAGTGTTATACCAACATTATTTCAAATCATGCCCTTGTCTACCGCATATCTGACACTGTTTTGATTCATTGTGTCTCTGATGACTATGTTGTTGATTCTGTTGCTGATTAGTCTTCTTATTTCTTTGTGATGAATTCATCTGATTCTTCCCTTTGTGATATGAAGAGAGGGATTGTTCCTCTTCTTCTACAGGTTTGTGTAATGACTCTTCTTGTTGAAGCATGTTCACTAACTGTTCAAAAGTTGTTGTTGGACCCATTATATTAAGAGTTGTTACAAATATCTTGTATGAGCTTGGCAAAGATCTTAGAACAATAGGAATTAATGAATCATCTTCGATTTCTACTTCCATAGCTTCAAGAGAAGATTTTAATACAGCAACACGTCTTAAAAATGATTCTATTTTTTCATTTGATTTCATTTTAAGACTATGTAATTGAGTTTGAAGTTGTAAAATAGTGTTTTTGTTCTTAGCTTCATACATTGTTGCTAATTTTTCCCACGCTTCTTGAGTAGTTTTACATTGTCTAATGTGAGGTTGTACTTCATCAGTTACACCAAACATTATTATTAACTTATCTTTTTGATTTTCTCTATCAAATGCGTGTATTTGGGTTGCGTCAATTTCTGGTCTCGTTAGCGAGCCATCAATTACACCTATTAAATCTTCAAATTCAAGTTGTGTGCATATTTTCATTTTCCACGCAACATAGTTATCTCCTTTCAGGAGTTGTGATTCTATCAGAAAAAATTTAGGTGTATTTTCCATGTTGGGTGATAGAATTGAGAGAGAGAGAGAGAGAGAGAGAGAAATTAACAGTATGACACCCCCCTTCAGATCACACTCAAACACCCACCCCAAATTTCTAGGTTCTACTAATTTTTGGGCTCCTTTTTGGTTGTGTTACAATGAATTTTTGGCACTATTGGCCCTGTTACAATTTTGGCTCTGTGGCCGATTTACAAAAATAAAATAAAATTTTGGACTCTTTGGCCTCTTTTCAAATACAAAAATCTTATTTTTGCAGTTTTTACAAAATAAATCTTTTTCAAATCTGATTAAAAACTAGACCAAGACGTAGAGCTTGCAAAAACACACACTTTTAAAAAAAATGGCACCTCAATCCGAGGTACCAGTTGAAAGTTATGACTCTTTTAAGTTATAATATTTTTATCTTTCCGGACCCCTTTCCAAAAATGGAAAAAAAAAATGCTTCTGAATCGGTTCGTCCAAAAAAGGATATTTTTTTTAAAATACTTTTTTTAACAAAAAATGTGGCTGAGACTTACGTGCATGTGTGAAGCTTTGTTTCGTCCACCACATCCTTGTTTCCTCCGCCACCACCTCAATTTATCATATTTTATACATCTTTTCTTTTACTTGGCTTTACACATATTTACTTTTCTCCAACATCATTTGTTTCCTTCTTTTCTTGTCTCTGTTGATTGCAGGATCTGCGTGTGGTTGGGTGTGCAAATGGAGGTCAATCTGCAAACAAGATCTCTTCTTTTCTTCCTTTGGCCACTGCTTCTATTCTTTTGGCCGCTTTTCCTCTACTCCCGTTCATACAGGGTTAGACGCTTGGAGATGTCAGTTTCGAGATTGATCCAATGCCACAACTCACTGACAGGGTCTAAGAGAACATAGATTAATAGAGGATAATGGGGGTCTCTTATTTTAGAGACAAAAAAACCCCCAGAACAATTGCATATAATTTTTTCTTGAATGAAAAACAATATATTTTTTTAAATTCAAGAAGTGAGATTCAAACTATAAATTCAAAAAAAAAACTTCCTGTGTAATTTTCTGCAGTACTTCTTTTGTTGTTACTGGTGTGTAGAGTATGAGCAAGGGCTGTGTGAAGAGGCTGGGGTCAACTTTGGATCCTCCTAGCTCAAGCTTCTTATTCCTCCTCCCTCAAACTTCCTACACTCCCTAGCACTTACAAGTTCAGGCTCTTCCAACTCTGATACCAAATCTTGACAATGAATACTTGAAAACAATATTTTTACACAGAAGCTTTACACAAAAACAAGACGGTGCTTGTGTATTTTATTAATATCAAAATCAAGCATTACAATAAGAAGAGAGAGTTGTAATATTTATAGATATTGGACAGCTTCTATCTCATCCACAATACATGGAAATAGATAAACTAATCTGAGAATAAAATGCAGGATAATATTCACTGCCCCTAATTGCACCTATTTCCCCTCATGAAATCATTTGGGAATAAACAAAGTGAGATTGAACAATATCTCACAAAACATGTGATAAGACAACTAAGGACAACTAAAGACAACTATCAGTTGACTTAATCTAATCTAACTAAAGTAATTAAAAAAATTACTTTATTATAATATAACATTTAACTCATATGTTGAATTAAGTGTTAGTTTATTTGTAACAATAACTCCAAAGGAGAAGCAAGCAAAATGAGTTTTAGTCTTATCGAGCTTTTAAAATGGTCATTTCTAGCTCAAGGGTTGAGTTTGAGTTGCTCATTGGTAGGTTAAAATTTTGCATGGTGACCTAAGCCTTTCATCAATGTTGGGGCATGGAGTTAAGAGTGATTTGCAAGTGGAATGAAGAATAATGATGTCTTATTCTCAATGAACAAACCTTAAGAAGCTAAGGTACTCCAAACCCTCCTAAAAACTTCCTTTGAAAACGATGGAGAAGAACTTAAGTTTTTGGTCATGAAATGACTTTTTTGGGCTAAGTTGATGATTTGGGCATGTAGAGGATTCTTCCTCCTTCATTTTGGTGGTGGTCTCATTCTCTAGGTCAGCTGATAAGGTATTGAAATACCTCTGTTTTGTAAGAATTTGATGGTACAATCATGTGATGAAGGTTTCATGTTGAAAATACTAATGTGGGACTAAGTTTGGGATGTTCCCTAAGTTCCCATGAGAAGATTCAAGTAGGTTCTTTGCATGATTTTTTTGAAACAGGTTAAATAAGATGACCTATTGCTTAAGGCTAGAAGAGGCAAATCCAGTCATGATTGGTTGAGAGAGTAGTGATATGAGGGCATGCTACGAAAGTTTAATATGAGCATGGACAAGAGATATAAGTCCAATATGACACGTTTGAGCGGATAACTTGATGTGGTAAAGTAATTTCAAGTTCAAGTTACAATGGTCAAATATGAATCATTAGGACAATCAAGAAGGTCTAAGAAACTAGGTTGCAAATGTCAAATTATTCACATAACCAGTGCAAGCGAGTACTTGAATTTGAATTTTAGGTCCCCTATGAAGTGTTTCATGCAACTCTTTTTCATGAAGGTGTGTTTTGGAGTGCTAGAAGATATATTAGACAAGACTGGTTTTTGTGGTCTAGATCCTAGTATGAACAGTCCTAGAAATGCAAGCATACTGATGTTATATAACTTGGAATGAAGAATTATATGGACCTGAGGAGATGCCTAAGGATGTATGCTTTCTAGCAAAATGGAATAGGAGCCATGAACAGGTGGTTGAATGAATATCTTTCTCATTTTGTGAGGACTTGTTTTTTGTGTTTGCAGACCCATTAAGAGTTTGTCCTACACATTGATTCTTGGTGATAATGAAGATGGTTGAGCTACTTCAAGTATCTGAAGGTGAACTAAAGGTCACATAATACATCATTCATGCATTAATAAGCCTTGAAAGTGCATACATTAGTGTGAGTTAACCAATCTTGTGAGTGTGATTTTGAAGATGTCATGTCTGTGCATACCCAACTGAGAAGAAGAGAAGTAATGGAGTCTTGTACCCTGACCTACAACAATTTAATCACATGATGATGTTATAAACATCTTGAAGAGATCTCCTACCTATTTCCATTACATGATATGAACATGAAGTGTGTTTCATTCATCCAAGTTGTGGACTGTGTTTTTGAAGATAAGGCACCTAGCGAAGCATATGAGTTCCAATGAAGACTTTGTGATAAGATGGTGACTTAAAGACGTTATAAAGTATATATAAGGAAATGAGAGGATCCTAGTAATGTGTGCACACCTTTATTACACTTGTCATGATCTATATTAGCAATAAGACAAAGGAATATACGTTGAGAAGAAGACAAGGAGGTCATAAAACCGTTACAAATGCAAATGTCAGACTAAAAGAAGAATATGTTCAGTTGGTTCAGAGATACAACAAGCTCATGGATGTTTTATAAGTCATCACAAGTGTCAGAGGTGTCATGAAAAGCCCACGAAAGGTCATTATTTCTAACCGACACTCTGCAAATGTAATGATTGCATTATGGTAGTTTTAGGTGATGTCATTTAGATTCTTTGGTATGAGTTAGAGAAGTTAGAAGTTGATGAGATTATAAGTGGAAGTTGAAGAGGTTTAAGTGAGATCATTCCCATGTATATTTATGTCTCCATGTGCATGAAAATGTGCTTTTTTATGACTATATTGTGTAAGAATGAGTTCATGTGGAAAAAGTGGAAAATAGGTTCGTCCTAGTGTGAGGAAAAATGTGTATGAGTTATTGAAGTGTGAGAGGAGGAACATGAGTTCATTCATGTATGAATGGGGGACAAAGTGTGTGAGTGAAAGAGGTCGTTAAAATTTTTATTTGCAGCAATATGAAGTGGTAGATGAGTCAAGGTGAGTAATGAAGGAAGATGAAGATAGAAGAGCTGAATAAGAGATCAAAGTTTATTGATTCAAACATCTAGATGAAGGTGATCAAAAATTTGAAAAGTCTAAGTGGGTGCTTAGCAGAGTAGGGAGTTGGTGCTTCCTTGTAAGTTAGAGCTTGCAAAAGGTCAATTGGGTGCTTGACTGAATTGTTGGGAGTTGGTGCTTCAAGTTGAGTGGGTGCTCAACAAATTGAAATCCTTGTAATCCGTTATGGGACAATTGTCCTCATAGTGCATTGATTTTGGTAGGTTTTTCTCCCTTTAAGGGTTTCCCACATTAAACTTTGTCTTCATGTGTGCTTGCATGTTTTTTGCTAATGTTTGAATGCCTTTGTTCCCTCATGGTAAAGGTTGATCAAGATAGAATGGCTTGCTAAGTTTTTGAAGTGTTTTCAAAGTTTTGAGAAGCACCAATTCACCCATCCCCTATCAGTGCTTGTGTTTTCCAACAAACATGGGCTAGAAGATTTTGGTTCTTCTCCAACCAATGGTTCAGATCACATTTTTGATTTTTTTCATCGACCACGTAGCTTCTCATGTGATAAGAGCCTCAATTTTGTTCCACACATTCTGCGTAGCCTACTTAGCTTTTGGAGTAATGCAACATGTCGATAACTTAGTTTACTCTATAATTGGGGTCTTGAGTAGAGTGCAAGTCATCAACAACAAATGAAGATGATTAATAATTTTGTGGCGAGTGTAGGTTACAGATAATGGACATTATAATACTATATTCGATTTTAACATGTTAGATATCAATTTCAAGGTCTTATGTTATATATTAATTAATTAAATTTATTATTATTATTATTTAAATAAGTGGTCAATTTTAAAGGTATTAATGTGAGATTCCTTTCTCTAAGTAGTCTCTACATCAAATATATTTTTCATTTTTCTGTAATTTAACCTCCATTTTGACAATAAAAGCAACCAAATGGTCGAAAAAGGCCTGAATGTTGAACAATCGGCCATTCGACAACTAAAACAGGCTTAGCTTAGAACACATTCTTAATATTTTAAAGTCTTACTTATGCTCGAATGTTTGATGACATTCTACTGATTTGTGAACCTTGGTTTCACATAAATGTTAAATCATATACTTAAGATTTGTTAAATCACAACCATTTCCTACTATTTCTGCTATTTCATTCAATCGTCTCATTCGTGTAACTCCTTCCCTGTAATTGTTCAAGGATAAAAATGAGAAGGGGGCTTACAAATTTCTATAAGAAGCATAAGTGGTGTCCTGAGGTTTTCTACCTCTGTTTTGATGAATTTTCCTCTTTTTTGGTCCCTTAAAGCACCAATTGCACACATGTAAGTAATGCAAGCGAGATTGAGATGATTAAGTGAAACATAAATAACATATAATATTTGGAACATGTGGGTATTTCGTTCCAAGCATTTTATCTTCAAAATTCCATTCGCATATTTGCCTTGTCTAACAACTTAAACACTACATAATTGAAACCGTTGATGCTAATAATAAAATACAATAACCCTATTTTTTAAGCTTGTCACTACGTTGTTTCCACCATAAACGCCTTGCACCATGC
Organism: Taxus chinensis; assembly: GCA_019776745.2. NCBI lineage: Eukaryota > Viridiplantae > Streptophyta > Pinopsida > Cupressales > Taxaceae > Taxus > Taxus chinensis. Next base: position 690,730,354 of record CM034148.1, read on the forward strand.
CGTCAAATCTTTATCAAATATTGACCATCATATCATCTGCAAATCTTAACCATCATTTATTTGTTACGTTTGGAATTCCCCCATTTTAATTTTTTTTGGACCTTTCAAGCTCACATAACTAGTTCGGGATAGAGCTCAACTTACCACGTGGAAAAGGTGTGGGCCATTGAGGTGATTAATTTCTACTGTCCAATCAAAATCCTCAACGATCCACACTCGTGCCCTTTTTTAGTTGGTGATTGTTGAATGTTGATGCCATCACAATTGTCGACGACGAGAACTGCGCACGACGTTGCCACCTTCAGATGCAACTTCCACTCCACATATTCTTGTCTCTCAATGCAAGGGCTAAAACTACAACCACATTTTTAGCTCAATAAATTTTTTCTACCGCTCCTTACAACCATATTCATGTCGTCGTTGGATAGTTGCATTTCACGTTCTTTTCTCCTTTCCATTTTCACTTGCCACACACATCTCCATCCTCTAATCTCTTTTTCTACACCCTTCTTCCTCTTCTATTATTTCTCAACCTTCAATGTGATTCTTTCAAAAGGTCCCTTTCAACGTTTCTACATCTCACTAGTTATGTATTTACACATTTAAAAAATATCCAATTTGACAACTAGTGAACACCATGGGGCCGTTTAGTTTGGTTGGGGTGCGGACATAAGATACGAATAAGTAAACAAATAAATGGGAATGAAATGTATCGACGACCCAAATGTTGCTGGTTGGTACGCCACAAACAACACACCATCGATGCACTCCAAACCGTCCGTCATTTACTTAATCCTCACACAAATTTCTGTAACTGCAGCTACCCACCCAAGGAAAACAAACACTCATGGCGTGCGTCATGGAGTACGTGTCGTCATGCATCCCATACGATAGCTTCGACTTCGTCCTACCGAAAAAAAAAACAAAAAAACTGGGAAGAAAAGAGATTTATATTGCGAAAATGGCCGGTCAACTCCTAATCGGTAGATACGAGGGGTCCTCACGATGCCCGTCTGGTGCAGTAAAATAATGGCAATGGTTGTTATTGGGGGTTGGTGAAGAAAGTAGGTGGGAAAGAGAGAGAGAGAGAGAGGGGCAGGCGAGCATGCACGCGAGCGAACATTACACCTCACACCTCCTATAGCGTCTGCATCACCATCTACTCTTCCCACCTCCAGAAAGACAAAAAAATGTCTATATAAATCGATCAGGGCTCGTTCATTTCCCGTCAGCAGCATCTCCACGCTGTGTGAATAGCATTAGATTTTGCTTATCGAGATGGAGTTGGATTTGTTTAAGGGGCTGGTCGCCCTGTTTGTTGCACTGGTTGGTCTCATATTTTTATCGAAACTAAGATCTAAGAAACTGAAGTTGCCGCCAGGTCCTCTGGCGGTGCCCATTTTCGGTAACTGGCTCCAAGTTGGGGACGATTTGAATCACCGCAATCTCAGCGACCTCGCCAAGAAATACGGCGAAATTTTCCTGCTGAAAATGGGGCAGAGGAATCTGGTTGTGGTGTCGTCGCCGGATTTGGCCAAGGAGGTGCTGCACACGCAGGGGGTGGAGTTCGGGTCTCGAACCCGCAACGTGGTGTTCGACATCTTTACCGGAAAAGGACAAGACATGGTGTTCACGGTGTACGGAGAGCATTGGAGGAAGATGCGGAGGATCATGACGGTGCCGTTTTTTACCAACAAGGTCGTTCAGCAGTACAGATTTGCGTGGGAGAGCGAAATTGCCAGTGCTGTGGAAGATATCAAGAAGCGGCCGGAATCTTCTACCACCGGAATCGTGATCCGCCGGCGCCTGCAACTGATGATGTATAATATTATGTATAAGATGATGTTTGATAGGAGGTTTGAGAGCGAGGAAGATCCGCTGTTCTTGAGACTTAGGGCGCTCAATGGCGAGAGGAGTCGATTGGCGCAGAGTTTTGATTATAATTACGGAGATTTTATTCCTATTCTCAGGCCCTTTCTCAGAGGGTACCTCAAGATCTGCAAGGAAGTTAAGGAAAGGAGGCTCACTTTGTTTAAGGATTACTTCGTCGAGGAACGAAAGTAAGCAATCTTGGCACTTTTTTTTTTTTAACTTTTTCTGCACACATGATTCTCTTTCTTCACGCTTTTCGTACTAATTTTATTGTTATGCGATTGAACTGAACAATTCTTGACGCTTAAATAATTATACGCCAGAAACAATCACATTTTTTATTTTGATAACGAATATGCATTTACAGAGTCTGTAAGTATCCCACTCCACACAGGGTGTTAGTTGGCTATGGTTAACCACTTAACATACACAAAAAAAAAAAATCACACAGAAAAAAACAACATAACAGGAGAAAAAAAAAAAAAGAGTACGGTGTAGACTCTTTTCAACAACTTTGTAATGAATCTACACTGTAGTGTTGCACTCTTTTTTTTTTATTCCCGGGGTGAAGTGTATTTATTCAGTACCTGTCACAAGATCTTTACCGCCAGACATATTAGAGGTATAAAATTTGACAGCTACTTATGGCTGTCAAACAAACAATATGTTTTTTTTAGTGTCGTTATTCCACTCTCTGATGGGGGAATTGTGGCGTCTCTACAAATCTAAATGTCCGTATGGTTGGTTGATTCACCATTGCGAAATCTTCCAGTGGGGTTTGCATACCTTCGCGGGATGATCCTTCTCCTTCCGGTGCGGCCACATGTGCTTCATCTGTTTTGGTTTGATGTTTTAAGGTGGTGCTAATATTTGCTGACATTTGTTTTTGCTTGCCCTTTAAGCATTTTGTGGTGCTTTATGGTCTTTTTGTGGGACAGTGAGATGTCTGGTCACCCCTACTTTTACAACTCTATTATATTGTTTTAAATATAATATGCAGTTCCAATAGTAAAATTATACAAAACAATATTAATATTAATAATTATAGAAAAGACAACCTTCATTTGCTATATATTTGGTATTCAGTTTTTGTTCAATATATTTTCTTTCATATTTGCAATTATATCTCACTTCTCATCATTTTAAATTATATCCCGGCTCTCAACTTTTAAAAAAAGCCGGACGTCCAATTTAAAGGACGTCCACCCATAATAAGTTATTAGGTGAATTACTTTTTATTATTGTTGCCAAATAAGACCACTTTAATTTTTGGGCAGGCCACCTAAACCTTTCTAACTTTCTCCATCTATCAAATTAATATTTAATATTCTATCTATTCCTTTATATCAAAGGAACCTATAGCCCGAATATTCCCAACATATTTTATAGTCAAAGCCTGGCATGGCCTGCATTTGACAGCCTGCCCACCAAGCCACAAAATATTTAAGGTGTACCAATTATTTAAAGTGACATTTTTTTTAGTCATAATACATAGTTTCTATATATATTTAGGAAAAAAATTAAATTTAAATATTAATAAAATTGACACTTTACTGAATTCAATTTAATTGCGCCTGATAGATGTATTTTTTTGCCATGCTGTAAAATACTATTGAAAGAAATGCTTAAAAATTGGAATCAAATTAAGTTTTCCTAGGAACGAGGTCAATTTTAATCCGTCTTAATTTTAAAGGTTGTCTTGTTCACATGATAACTAATAACGAAGGGCTTTACGAAGGTTAATTCAGCGAAGTTTTATTAGAGTAAGTTTTCTTATAATTTCTAATTGTAGTATAGTAAACCACTTAGTGTCCCCGTCTATAAGTCGAGAGTTGAACCCATAACTTAAACCATATAATAAGACTATTTACACCAAACATGCCAACCAAATCACCTAAGATCAACTTTAATAACATACTAATGTTCAAAGGTTGTCGCCCTCTAGTCTTTAAATACAACTAAATTGTGAACCATTCTTTTTCTCATAAAGCCAAGGATATAAAAACTGTCTAATTCTTTTCCTAAAAGAAACCCATTTTTTTTTCCTTTTCTAAGCCCTGCTACTCTGACTGGGTCCCTTATGGCCTAACAGGAACCTGCCAAAGCCTTTGCAACATGACTCATGGACGAGTGCATGTGTGACTATAGATCGTTCTAGTTATGTGAACCGACATTAAGATTCACCAACCATAGGAGTCTGCTCCATGTAAGGGGTAGAAAAATGGGGTGCTAGGCTCGTATGCCAATGCAGCAATAATGGTATGTGGGGATTAAAAATAAAATAGACCTGTAACAAGCCACTATCTATTGACAATTTGGCAGGGGAAAAATGACATTTCTTGAGCTTTATGGGAGGCCTAACAAAATCTTGACATCTCTAGAGTTTTATTGGAGGCCTAACAAAATCTTTTCAAGGTGGAATGGAGAGATCTCAATCACTAATTTTTGACCTTGCCAAGAATGACTGAATAGACCATTCCGAATTCCATACACTTTATTTCACACCATTGACCATATCAATGCTAATTGCAACTACTTTTGGAGTGGCCCATCAAATAGTAAAAGATATCTAAAAATATTTCAGGCTTTGAAATGGGTAGTTCTAACATGAAACTCATTTATTATGTAAGGATTTACATCCATAATGTTTGGGCTAATTTAGTTTTTCCTTATAATACAGGAAAATGGCAAGCACTAGAGGCCCCGTAAGCTTGAATGAGAAGGTTGCAATAGATCACATTTTGGAAGCCCAGGACAAAGGTGAAATCAATGAGGACAATGTTTTGTACATTGTGGAGAACATCAACGTTGCAGGTAGGTTTCAATTTTGATATCTGTTATAACATTGTGCCTTAACATCGTGTCGATATTTTGATTATAAAGTCAAATTTCTAAAGATATTTTAATAAATGCTTGGATTGGGGCGTTAAGTTGTCGAACTGGAAGTCATACTTCAAGAATTCAAGTTTTGTTGATTTTGATTTTAGTTTATGCAAACATACATGATGTTTATGCTCTTCCCTATAATAATGGTACTGATTTTCATTGTAATAACTCAAATTGAGTTTTAACCAATCCTCTGTATGTTGGGTTGTTGCAGCAATTGAGACAACCCTGTGGTCCATGGAATGGGGCATTGCAGAGATTGTGAACCACCCTGAAATTCAACAAAAGATCCGCGACGAGCTCGACACCATGCTTGGTCATGGTGTTCCAATCACAGAACCAGACACCATCAGGCTTCCTTACCTTCAAGCTGTAATCAAGGAAACCTTGAGGTTACATATGGCAATCCCATTGCTGGTTCCCCACATGAACCTTAATGAAGCCAAGCTTGGAAGCTATGACATACCAGCCGAGAGCAAAATCCTGGTGAATGCTTGGTGGCTTGCCAACAATCCTGAATGGTGGGACAAACCTGATCAGTTTATCCCTGAGAGGTTTTTGGACGACAAGATTGAAGCCAGTGGAAATGATTTCAGATATTTGCCTTTCGGTGTCGGTAGGAGAAGCTGCCCTGGAATCATCTTGGCTCTGCCCATTTTGGCCTTGGCCATTGGACGGCTGATTCAGAGCTTTGAGCTCCTGCCCCCACCTGGGCAATCCAAGGTTGATGTATCTGAGAAGGGAGGACAATTCAGCTTGCACATTCTGAACCACTCAGTTGTTGTGGCCAAACCCATTGCATGATCAATGCACAGTCACACCCTGTTATAAACCCTGCTGCACCCAAACTGGATTAGATTTTGCACTGTATGTTTGTTTGTGTTCTTCTCGTAATTGGTAATCTATATCAATATGCTTTTAGAATTGTTACAGTATATGGATGGCACGTCTGAGAAGAGAGGAAATAAATCGGTCATAAGAGGCTGATCATGTGTATGCTTGTATTTACATGGTAAATTTGTTAATTTAATGGAAAGGCATTTGAAAGTACAATGTGTTTCACAGGTTGATTTTGATTGTATTTATTATTTCAATTTTGGTTAAATGATTGGAATTTAGGATCGTGGTTGGTTTTACTCTATAATCATAATTCATTCTTTTAAGGGTTTATATATGGCAATAGTTAATAATTGTATTTATCATTTTAATTGGTATTTATGTAAAATTGTAAAATAATTAAAATTTGGGATTGTGACATGTTTTACTCTATGACTGTAATTTATTGCACTATCAATATGTGTACTTATTATTTCAATTGGTACAAATGCAAAGAACTTAAAAATAGAAATTTGGGATGGTTGTGGAGTTTCCCTCTATATTCCTAATTTATTGTAGGGGTTTATATCCAAAAAATTAATAATTCTATTTAATATTTCAATTAGTACAGATATAAAGTGAGTAAATAATTGAAATTTAGAATTGATGAGGTTTTATTGTATAATAGTAATTTATTGTGAGTTTTTTATATATAAAAACAGTTAATAGTTGTACTTATTATTTCAATTGGTTTAAATGCAAAGTAGTTTGATATTTAGTATATGAAACTATAGTGGAATTTCACTCTATAATTGTAATTTAGGAATTTATATATAGAAACATTCAATTTTATTAAGAGGTTACATATAATATTCTATAAAAAGGTGCTAAATTTTTTTTTATTATAAATAAATATATATTTGAAAATTATTTATAGCAGTAATAATATATATATATATATATATATATATATATATATATATATATATATCTGTTAAAAATCATGATTAATTATGTAGAATGACTCAAAACATTAAATAAAAAAGACATACACTACTCTTCTCACAAGCTTCTTATAATAATGTCTTAAATTATATGCTAGTATAGATATCTTAAATACATCTATGTAAATTATGTCATAGGCATATACGAAAAAGGTAAGAATCAAAAATAAATATAATAGAATAAGTATATTATAAAAAATGTATTTATATGACATACATCAATAGATATCAATTTCAAGATTCTTAGGTTTGATTTTTTACATATTTTTTTACTAGACAACTTCATTAAATTTTCTATCACTTTCTTGTTGGTGACATATAGAATCATTTAGCTATGCGATTGTGTAGTCTAAAAAATATTCATTGAAAAAAGACCCAACCATTATTATATCACCGAGATATTACTATTTTTTATCAACTTCTACAAACAATTTTTTTTTATTTAAGTGACATTCCAATAGAAGTCAAATTTATGAATGAACTCTCACATGGCGATCAAATGAACGTCAAATTTAATATCGAGAATAAACATGAACAACACACTCCATTACAATCTTGCTTGCAATTGTAGAACGCCTCTAGACATAATTAATCTTCTAAACATTATTAATATTTTTATTACATAATAAATTTGCTAGTTTTAGAATCGTAATACAATATAAACATTATTAATATTTTTTATTATATATTAATTTTAAAACTAGAAATTACAATTATCTTTTTAGGATATATTATTTTTAAAAAAACTGGAAATTATAATTATTTTTTAAAGTATATATTAACGTTCTAAAACAAAATATTCAATATATTAATCTTATAAAAAATGAGCTCCTCCAAATTCCATGTAGCTCAATGTTCATGGATTCTTTTCTATCAAGGAATTTTTTTTATAAAAATGAGATAACCTTGCATTAATAAAATTATAACAATAATTTGGTAAATATATGTATCTTGTTAATGTTACATTATAATATTTATTATATATTTTAAAGAATTATATAACAAACAATTTAAATTAGAAAATAATAATATTTATAATGATATATTATAAATATTTAATAGCAAATATTTTTAAAATAGAAAATATTTATTTTTATTATAAACAATAATATTATAGTACTCTTAATTGGATATTTGAAAGAAAAAGGTATAATTTATAATAATAAAAAATGAAATTATAATAAAATTTAAAAAATATAATTTATAATTAAAAAAATAATGTTTTGTCCTCAAAATGTAACTACCATTCGTGTGTATGTTATTAAAAGTCAATTCAATTTGCGACTTTCCTCTACCTAAGTACTCTTAAAGTAGAGTGAAATATAATTGAAAAACGTTTTTTCCACTGAAAATAAAATGGTGTGTATCATTTTAAATGTCAATTCAATTGTAATGCCAATGGAACTACCTACCCACCAATTGTAATGCAAATGGAACCACCTACGCACCAAACTAAATTCAAAAGTAGCTATGAAGCAACTACCCACCAAACTCAACTCATAGCCAACACATGCCCAAAATCTTAAGTTCTTTGTCTGCTCGTATTAGGGATGTTATTGGGCCCCTTTTCCCAATAAATAATATGAAACTTGGTTACAGAGTTTGATAATATAATAATATTTATATTAAAGGTTAAAAATAAATATTGAGGTAACAGTTTTTAAATGGTTGACATATAAAATATGCATACTGAATATTGAAAAAAAGTATTTTATGGTTTGGTGGGTTTGATGCAAATATTCGTTCATATAAGATATAGAGGGCTCTAGCATGATTTTATTTCTCATATACACAAACTATGGAAATAGTATTAAGAAATTAAAAGTGTATCACTTAATAATTGAAATGATATCATATAGACATCATATTTTAGTAGTATATGCAACACACATCTTTTTTTTAAATTGAAGTTTGAATATTTTGACCAAGTTGTTTGCTCATATAAGTATTGAATGCTTAAACAATATTAGTTTTTGAAAAATGTTAATTTTTTGGTTCATTATTACGTCGAAGTCGTTATCCCTATGGGAAAAGGTTTTGTGGACATTTATGGGACTGTGTCAAATTTGACGGCCTAAATGACGGTTTTACTATTTTTAACAATTTTGACTTTACTATTTTTAACAATTTTATTTTTTGCTTTTCTAACAATTTTACTTTTATTTTTTTAATTTTTTAAAAGATATTTTTAGCTTTTTTGTTTTTAACAATTGGATGGTGAATGCTACGTATATATATAGTATTTAAGTACCTCACTACCACACTACTAGCCACAACAAAGTATTTAAGTTAAAATTGCTACAATTTCTTTCAAAATTAGGATTATTTCAATTGAAGAAGAGAGCAGGTGAATTTTAAAGAAATCATACTACATGACATTCAAATTATCGGTGCCTCTCAAATCAAAATTTGTTGACGGCTTAGATCGCTAAGGTGGCTGGGAATTCTATTCTTTTTATATAAAAATTTCCATTTTTTATATTTTCACAAACTAAATAACGAAAAAATATTAAAAAAAATCTACGGGTTTCTTATTTTTAGCCCTGTAATTGTCTACACCCGCCTTAATTTATTACGGCCTCCTGACCGTCAATTTGCAGGCCCATAGTTGATTTTCTCTGGTCTGTTTTGGTTTGATGAGGAGTAATTGCATTTGTAACACTGATTGTCAAACACTCGAACAAATCTTGTCCATATCCATTTTGTCTTTGTAGCGTGCTTCGCTGGCTGTTAAGATTTCTCAGAAGTTCTAATAATGATGGCTATGACGACTTTTTTGATGTTTACGTTTTTCCTGGTTGTTTTTAGCAGTTTTACCTTTTCTTTTTTGCATGCTGAATGCGGGTTTGTTGTTTTTAGTTTTGCATGTTGAATGCGGGTTTTTTGTTTTTAGTTTAGCATGCCGAATACCAAGTATATTTAGCAATACTGCAAGTTTATATATATATATATATATTCTCTCTTTGAAGTTCAATGTTCTTATTTGCAAGAGATTTGTAGAAGCAAACAAATTCTTTGCACAATGCATAGAAATTCATCCAACAATCTTCACATAGGGCACAAAACATTCATCCAACAATTCCTCTAGCAATTTATTTTCAAATTCGCGGTAAGTTTTGTGACTCAAACAACTTTGTCCTTTGTCATCCTCTCTTTTCTACCCTCCATCGTCTTCTTTTGCTTTGTGTTCTTAGGCTTTGGTGTTGATTGATGGATTGATTACAAAATATGAGCTTCGTAGCAAATTAACTCATTTACATTGCATAGTAAAATTGTTTTGGTTAAGGAGAGCTTCACATCGTTCAGAGAGTTTCTAAGGACCTGAATTATATTTATATCTTAAAAGTGCTTGCCAAATAATTTAATTTACTTATTCAATTTTTGTTTTCAAACTGAGGAAAAGCGGGGCATCATATGACACTGTTTAATGATTTTGTGTTGCTTCATTTGGTAGATTTACCAAATCTGCAATTCCTATAGGATTGCTGCCATATACAATTTGGAATAGCGTGAACTCTTTAGTTTTATTTATGCAAATTTTGCCTGAGGTATCACTCTATACGATTGTTCTGGTTTCTCTCCAGCTAGACACTTCAATAGATTGCCAAGTGACCTATAAATATTTTTGTTCGCCCATCAGTTTGTCGGTGATATGCACAACATAATTAAATTGTAACATGGTATTCATTTTTTTCAAAAGAGTTTTCAAAAAATAGCTTAGCAATTTTGTGTCTGATTCAGAAGTAATGCTTCTTCGTTGTTTGTGCATCCTCAAAAATTCTTTAAAAAATAAATTGGAAAAAAAATTCTTTAAAAAACATATTCACAACTTGTCAAGTATCCTTAATCTTTCTACAAGGTAGGAAATAGTCCATTTTAAAAAATCTATCAACAATAACAAGGATCGATTCACCCATTGTGTTATAGGTAGATTCAAAATAAAATCCATTGAAATATTATCTCATATTCAAATAGGAACATGCAATAGGGTCTACATTCGCGTGTTTTGACTTCTTCCCTTTACCACCTAGCCAATTCTTCACCCTTTCACTCTTCTGCTATTATCTTTCCTTTAAACTGGCCAATAATACCATTCTGCTATTGTTGCTAAAGTCTTTTTCCCTCCCTAAATGGCCTACCATTTCTCTCTAATTAACATGTCCCTCAATGAGTTTTCTTGTATATAGTTTCTTTCTATAAACAAAAGTCTTCATGTAGAAAATAATCCAAAATTAAAAACCTTTCACACTTCTCCAGAGTTTTTGTCAACAAAAGACCAACCAAACAATAGATGCAATACTAACACAATTACTCTGAAATAATTGCAAACCACATCAACTATTAATAATTGGAAAGCTTAGAGACCGGGTCAAATTTGGAGGACATCTAATAGTTTTCTACAAAAGTAAGAACTATCTTTCTAAATCGAATAACAAGTACCATTTGGCATTCACATTGCATTGTACACATGCGATTGCTAGTTTAAGACTCAATACAATTAAAATTGGAATAACTAACAAAATCTCTCTAGCATTAAATTTTACATGAAAGTGTGTGTGTGTGTCAAATTTGCTAAAACTACATTTCTTTTATTACCTTGTTATAATTAAAGAATATAGGTTTAGAATTGCTTATCATATAGACATGCATTTAGTAATACAACATTTCTTTTATTACCTTGTTATAAATAAAGAATACAAGTTTAGAATTGTTTATTATATAGGCATGTATTTAACAATACAATATTAAAATATTTTATTGTATTAGACTTTTAATTAATAGCAATTTGAGTCTATTTAAGAGGAGAGTCACCCACTTAGGAGGGGTAACAAGTTGTAACATTTAATTTATTTTAAAAAATAATAATTTAGACAGAAAAATTAGCATATAGGTTAGCTCATTGCAAAATCTTATTAAATGACATATTTGCATGTTCATTTTAGTAAAATTTTCAAAAGAACCCTCATGGTCACCTTTGGAAGCTACAAAGCTAGCTTGGTGAGCACATATGGAGACACTAAAGAACAATGATGTCAAAAATACACACATTTTAAATCTTTATTATGTCAAAGGCGTTCCCCCTATGGGAAAGGCTTTGCGGATGTTTCTGCAACTGAATTAAATTTGACGTTTTGACAGCCGTCTGGATGTTTTTTACGTTTTTTAACAGTTTTTTTAGGCGTTCTCTCTTTTTTCGGCTACTGTTGAGGTGTATCGATAACATGTCAAGAATCACGCCCGATACCATGTCAAGAATCACGCCGTTGATACGTCTCGTTTTGAATCAAGTGAAATGGACGTGTTGTGGGGGGTTACAATTTCCATTCTACCCTTTCGTATACGCCTATTTGAGTTCCTGCTCGTCAAAATAACCGGGGCTTACCGAATGCAGACTGCATGAATCATCTTCCAATATAACAGACGGTCCAGGTAAATCAAAAAATAATCTTTCCCAATCGACTGAGTTTTGTATAAATCCTTGCCTCGTCACTGTGCTTGTATTAAAAATTGAAATGGGTAACGTAATGTGAGGAGTATTGAAGAGTGAACGCCATCGACGGATAAGAATCATGAAAGTCGACGGAATGGTGATCAAACTGTCGACTCCTGTTAATGTTAAGGAAATTCTTGTCGACCATCGAGATCATGGGGTTTTCGAAGCAGACGCAGTTAAGTTTTTCCGGGGGTCACCCTCAGCTTAAATGTATCTGTACAAACACCCAAAGGCTTATATTTATACAAAACATTCAATCTAACTTCATCTCATTGTTATATAAATGAAAATTTACAAAGTTTTCCCGACTCACCATTTTTACAACAGTCTGACTAAATGCCTTAGGGTTGAGCGGGAAATCTTTTGAATTTGAATTTGAATGTATTCACTAAGAAAGCCTATAAATAAGGGTCAAGAGCCTTGGGATAATAATAGAGAGAGAAAGTATGTACTGTTATGTGTTGGTTTGTGCATAGCATGTATACAAAATCAAGAAAATGTTGAATGAGCAATAGAATATCTTATGTGTTTTTGTTAATTACAAAAGTGTCTGTTAGGCATCTAGATTTCCTTGCATAGTCTCTACTAGAATGGATTAGAACTCCCAATGATGTTTGTATATTACTTGAATGGTTTCTGAATGGTAGCATGAAGGATAATGACTACCTCCTCTCTAGAGACTTCATTAAGGGCATGAGTCCCTTTCCACTGTAGAGAAAAAGACATTCAGCTTCCTGTGCTTTGGGTGAGCACTTATGGCGCAAGATTTAAGTGAAATGCCAGTAAACAAGGCTATAAATGTTGGGGTATGTGCTTGGGAGTGCACACCCTCCTAGGTTAACAGGATAGAGAGGAATACCCAACACAAGATCTAAATCTGTGTTACAAGTTGTTCTAAGGTCTTACTGAGAGAAGTCTTTCCATGATATTCTGAGGCTATTATGGGGAGGATTCACAAAAATGGCATAAGTTCTTTCATTCCAAATGATTGAAATAATATTTAAGTAAACAACATGTTGGACAAGGATCCCCAAGAAAGCATGTTCCCGTGAATCACTGCCTTTCCTGGCAGAGATGCCAAAATAACTGGGAATAATCTTGAAAAGTCTAGATTGCAAATTGAATACAATGTAGTGCCAACTAGGTTTAAACTTAAACATCTATTTCCACAGAATAAAGGCAAACATCGATTATTTCGTGAGTAATGTGTCCAAGTTATGTTCTCTGTAGGCATGCAGGAACATTTTCCACAATAAACCAAGAAGAACAAATGCATAAACAAAATTTTTCTTGGATAATGTTTAATGAAACCTAATATTACAAATGTCTTAAAAGTTAGAGGTTAGTTCATGTCAAAAGAGAATGTAATGCAAAAGATGATGAACAATAAAAGAAAGTAAACGGTGAACAGGAAAAACAAGCAATATACTTGAGGTGCATCGAATAAGTATCTCTTTGTCAAGAAATGGCATTGTACAGTCACAGAAGATGATGAATAGTAAAAGCAAGTAAAGGGTGAACAGGAAAATCAAGCAAAATAATTAAGGGAAGACCTGCATTGAATAAGTATCTCTTCATCAAGAAATGTCATTATACAGTCACATAACATGTGCATGTGGCAGATCTATGAAGTAACTCCTAGAATTTCCAATTTAAGCTATCCAAAATACTTTTCTATCGCACCCACACCAAATTTGCTAGAGATTCAAGTTAGCATTGCATTATATCAACATACAATTTCCGTTTTTAGAAATAGTGTGACCACTGACCAATGATTGACATTTTTTCTTTCTTTACCATTTGTTCTTTAGTGTCCCTGACTTAATAATAACACCACAAAACCTGCAAAGATATCACTAAAACCTGGCACATCTCCTCTTTTTCAAAACTTTTATACAGGTATACTTAGTAAGGTTTTTCTTTTCTTTCATTAATGCATTTAAATTTTGTTTTCTATGTACATGATAAAGAGTTCTTCGAACATAGTCACATTTAGCTCCAAATCAATGATGTGTCAACTGACGGAATCTTTCATGCCATTAAAAGTGATTCAATTTTGCTACAAATCTGGGCGCCCCATGCGGTAGAAATGCCTTAAATGGTTAGACATTAAAGTCTTTTACATCAAGATTGTTGATCGCACTAGAGTGTTTGATGGTCCATTACCTGCAGGCTGCCGCCGAGCACTTGACTGGAAACTGAGTTAGAAGCATCAAACATTGGAATCTTGTGAGTCTGCATGGATATTTGCTTTCTCCACATGGAAACCTGTTGTATTATGATTACATGGTAAATGGAAGTCTATGGGACATCCTACATGGTGATTACAATGATTATGTTATGAAGAAGAAACGAGGAGTCAGACTACTATCACTCAACAAAAATAACCTGTCAAAAATACTACCCTTTACTTTGATAGCACCTCCACTACTAATTTACTCAAACTTCTTGTATCCAAACTGATATCAAATGTTTTCATGTTTAGTGCAAATAAAATCGGCCAGAAAAGGCAACCACTTATGATATAAAAATTGCAAATATACGGAAGTCTTCATGTATTCATGTTTAGTTCAATTAAAATAGTCCGCAAAAATCTACCACTCATAATATGAGATTTGCAAATGTGTATGTATGAATTTGTAACAATTTTGAAATGTACAGATAGAACCCTTAAATGTAATGCTTCATCTATACTCCTACACTTACACTATCAATCACACCCCTCATCAACATCAACTACAAAAGTAAGAACTATTCCTCTAAATCAAATAACATATACCATTCGGCATTCACATTACATTGTATACATGCGATTGCTAGTATATTAAATCTTGTGATCATTACTACAAAATATGAAAATATAACTTCACTATATTAGTGACCATTAATGACCATTTATTATAGTGTTTAATAGTTAAAATACACATAAATAAAAATCCTACAAAATTTAATATGATTTTAAATAACACTTATAATAAATTACAAAACTCATTTCAATTAATAATTTACAATAAACAATCATTAAACAATTTTGATATACTATTTTATTTATTTAAATTAATTTTAAAAATATTATTTCATTTTTTCAAATGAGAATATATTTAATAATAATTATGTCATCTAAAGTTTCTTATATTCAATTATCTCATATAACTAGTTCATATATTTAGAATACATTTATATAATTTGTGTGTGTGTGATGCATCGATTTTTGGAAAAATACTACATAGTTATTCAACCTTAGAAAATATATTACTAAAAGGAAAAAATAAGCTTCAAAATATTAAGATTTTAGATTGAATTTTAAAATTATTTTTTATAAAAATTCTAAATTTTAATTTTAATTTTTTTCCAAATTTAAAATCAACATTAAAAATAAATACACTAAGTATAATTCAATTCACTACCCTGACTACCATGTTCTTTACATCAAAAGAAGAGCCACAATTCCACTCAGAATTAAAATATAAACTTAGGTATAAAATAAATTTTATTCTACTCTCATTTAGATAACCAAGCTGTATACGATACAATAAAAAAAATAAAAAGTAAACAAGAGCTGTGAAGGGGAAAATTCTTACCTACGTGGTAAGAGATGCGCAAACATGAATTAAACGTAAATATGCCAAATGTGGCATAGACATTTGCAAGCATGAAAGCAAAGATTTGAGAGTAACATTGCTGAAGATTATTTTTTTGCCAAAGTATTCCAAATATAATGCATTTATGACTACATGTAATTTTTACAATGTGAGGATCTAACATGAACTTTGTTTGCCATTATGAAGAGTTTTTACTTAAATCATACTGGAGTGGGCAGAGTTTTTTAAAAACAAAATCTTAAAAAAAACTGACAAAATAAAGAAGGGGAAGTTAATTGATGCTCCCAAACTTGATAACGGGAAAGAATTCTGATCAATGTACTTTTAATTATAATGGAGGTAGATTCAGCCAAGATTCTTGCAAATACTTAATTTGGTTATCTTTGTCAGGTGGCAGGAATATCTGTTTTTGGTCCAGATTATTATGGCGTGTTGATGTTCCCTCCAAGAAATAAGTTGTTGAATGGAAGGGAAGCTACCAACCAACCAACAAATGAAGAATAAAGAAATAGTAAATATATAAAAAATCCTTGGTCTACAGGAAGTTGAAGTATATGACAAGATTAAATTTTTAAGATATGGCCATCACATGATAATGACACGTCAGGCACATGGTTGTGTTTAGTTTATGCTTAATTCTGACACATGCTTTTTTTTTTTAACGAGAACTGTCATGAAGGGAATGCCATCAAATTATATTCGTATCTATTCAATCTAATATTCTAGCAATTTATGACCTCTATTTTCACTGTTTTCAAGACTTGGCCTTAACACCTGAATTAATGTAACAATTTGTAGAGAAAATTGTAGGAGCAATAGTGAGTGAGGAAAACATGGAGGATTTTATTATGGTTGGGTGCCATTAATGGTTAAATAAAATATGAATGCTAATAAAAACACGGGGAATCATCTAATACTTGGAAATGCACTTTGATATGAACATTTTTCTTTAGGTGATCACTAGAAGTGGATAATGGATAAAATTGCTAAGTATAAGCATAGAGTAGCCTTGATCTTGAGCTTGTAATTAGAATTGCAATAAAATCCTTCTAAAAGCTTATCTTCTAAGATAAATTTTAGTCCCCAGAACTTAGATGGAGTTGGAATGTTTTTTTTATTTTATCATCAAGATTATGCTCTATATAAAGATTAGTTGTTACAACAATGAAAATAGTGCAAAGGATGTATAGTAAAATAATAAATATTATATACAATGAAATTGCATATATTCTGAATTGTGTTGTGCACATTGTTTGTTCTACTTATAAAGAAAGTAGGTTGGATATACATGTAAACATAATTCAAGATTACATTTTTGTTGGATCAAATTGTTCATTGTTATATACAATAGTATTGTGACATGAGAACCAAAAATATTAGCAAAAAGTTTATCATAGTTGTTTCAATTTTTTCAATGACTAAATATTTGTATGTGTCATTAATAAAATTTAAATTTATATAAGGACTCTACTAATAAGATAAATATAACAGTATTCAAGAAAGATATAGCTATAGAAATATCAGCAAGAGTGATAGATAGGGTTTGTAGAATGACTTACTTTCTCTATATGTCTGAACCGGTTCTGGGTTGGTGACTAATCTATAAAGGCTAATTATGGACTGTGTAAGCTTTGATTCAGAAACTAGAACGTGACAATCTCAGGGACATAAGCACCTGGGAGAGGACACTGCCGCCTAGGCACTAGTGTGTGTTATGGGTGCTAACATATGTGGAATAACTTCAGACCTTGTCTTTTTTGTGTCGCTTCTTGTTCATTGTAGGTCGCATCAAGTTCACTACAATTGTGCTCAATGACATTTTATACCTACAAAATAAACCCTAGCTACCCGCACAATACTCAAACACATATTAGGTGAATAAATAATGCATATGCTTGAGTCAGAATGACCTCATCGGTCGCCCCAATGTGATTGTCACTGAGCAATGCACTACATTTTAGATTCAATGTAGTTCTAGTGTGTGTGTGATTGGAATAGTGTCTCTTGAGCTAGGATGCCCTAGTGCTAGTCGTACAAAGAATAACATGCTACAACTACTCTGTCCCAATGCAAAAATGTATGGGATGGAGTTCATAATAGTTCCCCTATGTAGTGAATAATGCAGTCCTTTGGTGATGTAGTAGATTGGAAATATTTATCTCCTTTCGGTAGTAAATGCCTCTTGAAATGCTTTCCCCCTAATGGAGTTAAATAAGTCTCTCTCTCTCTCTCTCTCTCTCTCTCTCTCTCTCTCTCTCTCTCTCTCACACACACACACACACACACACACACACACACACACACACACACACACACACATGATTCATTTGTTTAAGTTTCATCATTAACAAGTGAAAGGATGACCTAGGGTGATAAAAAAAGACAAGAAATAAGTAACATCTAAAAAAGAGAGAAAAAGAGAGAAAGGGGACAAAAGCGCCTAGAGGGGACAGTAGTGCCAAGGTGCTCCTGTCCCTAATGGGCAGTTCTACACAGGGTGCTCAAAAGGTAAAATAGTGAAATCAGAGTAGGATAGGATGCTACGCTGGTATGTAAAACTGTAAGTTGCAAATCAAAAGAAAAAATAATAAATATGAAAAAGATAAAAGCAATGTCAAAGTAAAGTAAAAGGTTGTTAATGAGTAATTCTCTTGTTTATGAATCATGCATATAAATGACATTTTTAGAGGCCAGATGTACATAGTAAGTGTGTGATTTAATGATTACATTTTCCCCCACTTTATGCTGGTGAATAAGGATTCAGTAGTATAAAGTAGAACAGAAAAGTGTACCTTGGGGAGTCGAAAGAAAATCGTGCCTAGTAGCGTGCCGGATGATGTTGTAGTGTGCCGAATGGAATAATGAAAATATATATACTATGGAATTCTAAGGGAAAGAAAGGATAAGGATCATAAAGGTGACCTTTATGTGCATGGATTGATAATGATGTGTGCATGTAGTGACAATGATGTGTGCGTGTGTAATTCCTTGGAATATTATCTTTGTCAAAGTGTGCTTGAGATTTGCTTCCTAGTTGCTTGTGTGATTTGCCTTCGTTGGGATAGGTAGGACCTGCAAAAGAAAATAAGTATAGTCAATGCTCATGGTAAATGCAATTGAACTTTAACTTGAAAATATGTAAAATTGGAAATGTGTATTGGATTAATCTAATCTAAGGGGTTAGAGTACACCTGAAATGATGAAAGAGAAAGGGGTAGAAATTTGTTCATGCTTGTAGACTTGTTGCTTAGGATCTGGTTGGAATAATATGGATGATTTGGGCATCTTGTCACCAAGCTAGGGATTTGAGTGTCCTGATGCTAAACTTCATATTTAGGCATCTTGTTGTCGATAAGGGAAAGTGTATTGGGAGAGATCATAGGATTTTCCCTCCAACCATTCACTCTTCCCCACAGATAAGTGCCACTGCAGATGATCACAAACTCAATTTGTAACTTGCCTCAAGTGACACATTATTCCAGGCATATCATTGTCCTACATATGCCCTAGGTGCCACTTCCTTATTTGGTTTCTTCTTTATTTCCTGAGTAAGTAGTTAGTTCCTTATTTAGTTCATGTTAGTAACTAATTGCAATCTGAAGATGAATTTGTAACTACTGATATTGTAAACTATTATAACTGTGTAATTGCTGAAACTGCTCTGTAATTTCTTGTACCTCCAGAACAGGAGTGCCCAGGTGGGACACTAGTGCCCACCGTTCTTATCTATACTGGGCGGTTCTGTCCAGGCTATGAATTGTGGCCAAGTTTATTTTTGGTCCTATCATGTAACTAATTACTATTATGTTCTTATGAGTGTGATTCTATAACTAATTTTTTTAATTGCTATGAGGGTGAAAAGGTTCACCCGATGTTTTCCCCCACTCATTTGGGGTATGCAAGTTGAACATGAGCGAACAGATCCCAAACAAGGAAATCTAAAACTGATATGCATATCTGATACAGGGATTCCTGTAGGGGAAATAGGGATTACACATGGTAGTTACCATGGTGTAAATAAAACAATTGGAAAATGCTAGCATATAAGTGTTAGTGATAAACAAACAATGCACATGGAAATATCAAGTAGTAAAAGCATATAGGAAGACAATAAACAAGGATACAATGAGGAGCCAGTTGCATAAATAGGACACCACTCAGGATGTCACAAGATAATTGAAGCCATCAAGGCTTGTGCAAACACGGTAACAAGAAAACATAGAGCATATCCCATAAACAAGGTATACGCAAATCAAACAACCATGATTAGAAGGAGTCCTACAAAGTAAAGACTACACATTATTTGAATATAGGAGTGAAAATGTGAAATATTACTTGATGATAGAACCTTATAGTAAGTGGGAAAAGGAAAATTCCCCCAAGAGCCTCATTAGGACTGGTAATGGACAAGGCCAAGCATCATACATCATGTAACAACCTAGAAGTGACCTTCATTCACCCCAAGATACCATGTGAATGTGCATGTGTGTATGAAAAATGATAAAGCATACTAGGATCTGTAGTAACATGATAAGAAAAGGTGCAACATATAGCAGTATAAGGAAGCAAGAGTACATCCAATCAAGATCTAAGAAAACATGTTTTTAGATTTTTAACTGTAAATATGTGAAAGAGAAAAAATAGAAGGGAGGAATAACAATGCCCCTCGATGTATGTGTGTCAAGTGAGGTTCATGTAGGTAAGGATGCCCTCAATAGTCAAGTATGAACTAGGAACATGAGTGTGTCATTGGGTGGTGTGGAGGAAGATAGTCATCCTGTAAGGATGTAAATAACTAAGTATAATATTGCTTAAGGTGCATAAAATTCATGGGAGTTTTGACAAGATTTCCAAGGAGGGTTGCAAGATGACAGACACCCTGCCCATTTATTTTAGTAATAACATATAGGACAAGCCAATTGGGTTGAAACTTTCCTTTTAGAGAGGGGTTGACATTGGCATTCTTTTGATTTTCTTTGAGCACTAAATCATCAACATTGAATTCACAGGATCACACTTTGTTATGATATGCACTTTTGATACGATCTTGGTAAGAACGAAGATGTTCCAAACGCTTGGACACATTGATAATATAGAATTTCAAGGTCGTGTAAGCATCGTTCTCAATAGTCGCTATCTTGGAGAATATTTTTAAGGAAAATATGTAAATTCAGGGTTTTGAGCTCTAGATGTATGATAGCTTGAGTACTGTACATGAGAGAGATTGATGTGGCATTTGCAGGAGTAGAGATGCAAGTGTGGTAAGCCTAAAGAGAATATAAGAATTTATTGTGCCAATCACCGCCACTACGATCAATGGGTTTTTAGAGAATTTTGATTATCATTTTATTAGTGGATTTCACTTTGACTATTTCCTTGAGGGTAATAAGGAGTATAGAATGTGTGTTTGATTTTGCATTTTTCAAAAAAAATTAACAATGCAGTGTTTGAAAGATGACCCATTGACAGTCATAATTGCAGAGGGGACCCTAAAGCGGGTTATGATATGAGTATTAATGAATTTAAAAATATCTTCTCTAGTAGTATTTTGCAAGGGTGCAACTTTAACCCATTTAGTGAAGTAATATGTACTAGTAATGATGAATTTATGTCCTTCTAATGATTCAGGGTTAATCTTTCCAATGAGGTCAAAACCCCATAGTGAAAAAGGCCATGGGGATGTAATAGGTTGTAAATCATGAGCTGGTGCATGGTGTAGGTTACCATGGCATTGGAACTTATCAAAACATTTGGCATGTTCTAGAAATATTTTTCTATGGTGGGCCAATAATACCCTTGTTATAATAATTTTTGAGCCATATATTTTCCACTAAAGTGTTTACCACATGTACTATCATGTATCTGAGAGAGAGAGAGGGTGAGATAATGAGATATCTTGGAGTCCCATACAATGAAGGATATTACCATCAGGTGCACATTTGAATAAAAACCACCAATAATGACATGTCGGGTGGCATTACAACAGAGTCATCATGCCTTGTGTGGGGGTATGTTAGCAGGAATATGTTTCCGATAAAGGAAATTAAAAATAGGAGTGTACCATTCCGGATTGTTAGCACTACGGGTAACAACAAGAACTTGTAAATAATTTATGATATAGGAATCAATGGAAGGATGGCACAAGTGAAAAATAAATGTAGCATGACCATATGTAATTCCAAGAGGAACAATCATGCAACACCAACCATGACATCAACATGCTGACTGTCCTTGCAATGGATAACAATGATAGATTGGGAATAAAATGTAGCAAGAAACCCGTTACAATGATATGATATGGGATGATTTTCTCTTATTTTATTTGGTATGTACCATTAACTTGATTAACAACAAGATGAGAATCTCCAAATATACGAAGATGACGTATATGAAGAGTTTGAGAAATAAATAAACCTAAAATTAGGGCTTCATACTCAGCTATATTATTTGTGCACTAGAAACTGAGTTGATAAACAAAGGACATAGGTTCACCATGTGGTGTAATGAAAACAACACCAGTGCTGACACCTATGGTGTAGTGGGAGCCTTCAAAATACATGGTCCAAATGTCATAATCAATGGTATATATAATAACATTTCATTGGGACAATCATCATAAATGGGGAAATGATCATGGATAGGAAGCCTCTGTCTCTAGTAGGTCAGTGATGAACATTTTGACTTTGATAGATTTTCTCCTTGGAACAAGTTTTAGATTAAATTAAGTAAGTAACATGAACCAACAAGATAGGTGGCCATGATAGATGGGTTCGTGTAAAACAAGTAATGCAAAGGGTCAACTTTGGTAATAACATGAATATTATTATTGATCATATAGTGATGTAGCTTTTCATATAACGAATACTTTGAGGACAAGATATAACTTTTCAATATAAATAAATTACATTCGTAAGAATGTTTAATGTGTCACTGATATAATAGATGTCACATTCACGATGATTCATATCATGATTTGAGAAAGCAAATATTGTTCTAAGGCATGAAAAGATGGTCAAAGATGTACTAAAAGTGAAATGGTTGGTCAGGCACATGAGGAGTTAATATAGGAATATTAAGTAACACAAGCTTTGATACCACATCGCTCTCAATTCATATTGAAAACTAACATCCCAAGTAACTATAAAAGTATCCTTTTTCATGAGACATGTAGAATGGGTGGGTCTTGTTGGCTAGTTGTGCAATGAAATGATCGATAACCTAGATTTTAACTTGTCAAGAATTAAGGTGATGAATGTTTCTTAGAGGAGGAATATCAACAATGACACAGATATTCTAGGGATCACTTACCTCAAAATACCTCATTGGGAAATGATGTATCCTAACAATTTTCTAGTCTAGATAGCCTCCTACAAACACATTTTTTTGGATTAGTTTAGGCGTACATTATATTATCGTAATGCGTGTCAACAATGTATAAAGATTTCCTGACCATGGTCAACATGATGTTTATATTTGTGAAATAATGTCATCATCATATGAGGTATCCCTTTTGGGGACAAAATAAAACTGAAAATTAAGGAAATTAGCAAGTAAACCTCCTAAAATAACCAAGTCTAATTTTTATGACAACAATTAATAAAGGACAGGGAAATACTCTCAAACCTTTAGCAACTAAGTAGTAGAGAGAGAGAGATCAGAGAGAGAGAGCTTTAGAGAGACATCCACTATATTTTCACAATACTCAAATTTATTATGAGAAGAGATTCAAAATGGATTGCCCTTGATTTTAGAAGTTTTTAAGTAAATGTGATCAAATCATCAAACTCAGAATTTTAGAATTTATGGTGGCACAAAAATAGCTGAAACTTGTAAATGTCAATATGACTTCTTAGAATACAAAGAATATCCACACAAATTTAATACTTAAAATGATCATAACCTAAATACTAGCAATCAAATGAGTTCAAATATCATAGTTTTCCAACCATGAAAACAACTCTCAAAATTGATCCCAAAATCTGTGAATGAGTAGATGAAGTTGAAATCTAGGTCCAAACTATCACCAAAACGTAGAGATTCCATGATTTATAAATTATGCCGAAGGACGCAGAATATAAAATCAGATTTGTAATTTGTGCCCTAGAAGGCAATCAAACACCATCAAACCCTAGTCGCTTCAACTAGGGATGGCTTTGAAATACATGCAAATATTTATAGATGATGTCTTTGATCCTCCAACATGGCACAAATTTGCATAAAGGTCTTTAATAAGTCTTCATTCCAACCAAGGAAAGAGGGTTTTTCATGACCAGCCAATAGAAAGGTTTTTGTTATTTCTAGGAAGAAGCCACACACTTGGGTTTTCATCCAAGAGTGGATAGAACAAGGAGACAACAATGTTGACCACAATGTCCCAAGTAAATAGAAAATGCATCCAATAGTAGATGATCCCCAAATGAGCTCCTCTAATCCTCTTTTATACATTTATTTTGGAGCCAAAGTCCATAATGATGGTAAGGCTAGATACCCTAATAAGTCATTATAAGGTATTTTATTAAGTCTTCATTAATGGCATATCTAAACCCAACCGACCTCATTAAGAAGGATAAATACAAAAATAAAACGGGAATATGAATGATGAAAATTGACCAATACTTAATGACCATGATCTTACCTTGTAAGGCATCACACCATTGCTTTCTAAGGAATCCTTATATTCTTAGATTAATTCAAAAAAGGGGACATTACAACATAGTCCTCAATGATATTATGAATATAATCATGTAATATGTGGGTCATAGCATACTCGTATGTAGCCCCAAATTTTTTGAGACCAAAGGGCATACCAATATAGTAGAAAGTTACCCTAGGGGTCGGCAAATGAGGTTTTTTATTAGTCAAATGGGTTGATTTTGATTTGATTATGTTGGCATGTAAGGTCTCAACACTCCCTATGAGTTTCGTGACATAGAATAACTACCTCTCATGGATCCCAAGTGTTGAGTATGGAGCTAAATTACTCATGTTTTAGCATGCAAATAGAACTTGCTGGAAGTTGACAGTAACCGGCATCGGTTAGAGTGTGACCGCCATCGGTCAGGGCAAGTTAGAACTGATGACGGTTGGGCAGAACTAACATCGGTCACCTATGTAGCGAGCTTTTAATTAACTCTCGGGTTTTATATCTATTTTTGGCATTGAAGAATAGATTTAATGAATGTAATTGCATGGCTAAGTGCCCTAAAGTCTTAAACATGACTATTTAAAGCAAAAAGCTAGGGTTTAGAGAGAGATGATTGATCATAATTACAAGATAATTATGTGAGAGAGAATTCTTGGTGAAGAAGGCAAAAGCTTGAAGGAAGAAAGTACTGAACATATGAGAGGTGTGGAATATTGTAAATCTTCATTGTATATCTTGTCAAAGCTTTGGATAATAGATTGGCTTGTTTCTTGGTGGACGTAGCCCACACTGGGTGAACCACGTTAAATCTTGTGTTGATTTATGTCTCTTGTTTGTATAATTCTTCTGGTAGAATATCCACTTTTATTTGCATGTATGCTTAGATATGATATATTATCTGTACAACCAGTGTGCTAACCCCAACAACTGGTATCAGAGCTTTGTTTGAGGGTTTTGTGTGTTGACATATTTACTCACAGAGGGTTTTCTGATTAAGTGGGAGCTACAACAATGAGAGAAGATAATAAATATAAGGTAGAGAAGTTTGATGAGCTGAAATTATCAAATATGGAAGATGCAGATTGAGGATTATCTGTATCAGAGAGATTTGTACTTACCATTGGATGAGAAGTCTAGACCTACGAAGATGACTGATGAAGAATGGAAGATTCTTGACAGAAAGGCTTTGGGATCTATAAGATTGAGCCTGGCAGCATCCGTGGCTTCCAATATTACAGAAGCGGCTTCTATGGTAGAACTTAATGAAATCTCTTGCAAATTTATATGAAAAACCTAGTGCTTCAAATAAATTTTATTTGATAAAGAAACTTTTTAGTTCTAAGATGCATGAAGGTGAATCTGCCTCTAGTCATTTGAATAATTTCTGATCTATTGTAAATCAGTTAAAATCTATTTCAATACCGTTTGATGATGAAGTAAAAGAACATTTATTCTTATGTTCTTTGCCTGATAGTTGGGATAAATTTGTAATGGTTGTTAGTAATACAACATCTGCTAATAATATTTTGAAGTTTGATGATGTGGTTAGTATAATCTTGAATAAAGAAATTCGCAGGAAAAGTACAGAGGAAACATCATCTGGAAATGCTTTGAATGTAGAAAGCAGGGGCAGGAAGAAGGAGATATCCAAGAGTAAGAGTAATGGGAAATCAAAGTCAAGGGATAGCAGATCTAAATCTAGAAGTAAGGGAATTACTTGTTGGAAATGTGGAAAGAAAGGACATGTAAAGAAAGATTGTTGGTCAAAAGATAAAGAGAATCAACAACCAGACAAAGGTAAAGAGGTGAATCTTGCTGCATCAAAGGTAATACAAGATGCTCTTATTCTTTCTTTAGATAGTAGAATTGAATCATGGGTTTTAGATTCAGAAGCTTCTTTCCATGCAACCCCTAATAAGGGTTATTTCAGAAATTATGTCCAGGACAATTTTGGGCATGTCTATTTGGGTGATGATGAACCTTGCAGTATTACTGGTAAAGGGGAAGTTCATCTAAAATTGTAGAATGGAAATACATGGGTATTGAAAGATGTGAGGCATGTGCCAAGCCTCAGAAGGAATCTTATTTCTGTAGGGCAACTAGGAGAATCTGGTTGCATGGTTACTTTTACAGGAGAATCTTGGAAAGTCACCAAGGGTGCTTTTGTTGTGGCAAGAGGTAAGAAGGTAGGAACATTATATTTATCTACCTGTATTACTGATTCCTTTTCTACATTATCTACTTCAGATTCAGATGCATGCATGTGGCATAATTGGTTGGGTCATATGAGTCAAAAAGGAATGCAGATCTTAAAGGCTAAGGGTAAGTTATCAGATTTGAAAGATTTAGATCTTGATTTTTGTGAGCATTGTATCTTTGGAAAGCAAAAGAGAGTGAGATTTCTCAAATTTGGGCCAACTAAGAAGGAGCAAAAATTGGAGCTTGTACACTCAGATGTGTGGGGACCAGCTCAGGTAGCTTCTCATGGTGGATCCCAGTATTATGTTACTTTCATTGATGGTGCTACAAGAAAGGTATGGGTTTATTCTATTAAACATAAATATGATGTTTTTGAAACTTTTAAAAGATGGAAAGCCCCTGTTGAGAATGAATCAAATTCTAAGTTAAAGTGCCTTAGATCTGACAATGGTGGTGAATACTGTAGTAAGGATTTCAATGATTATTGTTCAGTGAATGGGATACGTAGAGAAATAACGGTTCCAAGAACACCACAGGAGAATGGTGTTGCAGAGAGAATGGAAAAGACAATCATTGAACGTGCTAGAAGTATGACGATACATTCTGGATTTCCCTTGCAATTTTGGGCAAGAAGCAGTTGATACAACAATTTATTTGATTAACCATGGTCCTTCAAGTTCACTAGATGGAGGAATACCAGAGGAAGCATGGATTAGAAAAGAGGTAGATTTTTCTTTTCTTAAAGTTTTTGGTTCAGAAGCATTTGTGCATGATGATAGAGAAAATAGAAAAAAGTTGGATGCAAAATCCAAGAGGTGCACTTTCATTGGTTATGGATATGGTGATTTCAGTTTTCGTTTTTGGGATTTAAAGAATTCTAAAATTATTAGGAGTCATGATGTTGAATGGAATGAAAAGAGAATGTACATGGATCAAATTTTGGTACCCAAGGATGAGAAAATTGAGAAGTTTATTGATGAAAATGAAACTCTCAGGTTTTAAAGAAACACCTTTAGAAATACATAGTAACTGTGGTCAGGTTAGGCCCTGACCAACATCGGTTAGATGAACTGACAATGGTTACAGAGGATCAGAACCGGCATCGGTTAGCTAAACCGACGTCGGTTAGAGGTGATTGACATCGGTCACTATTAGAAGTTGATACTAATGTCGAGGAGCTCTAGATTGAGCCTCCGGTACCCCCAAACTCCTATAAGAAGGTCACAAAGGGTAAGTAAACTTCCAGAAAGATTTTCACCTTCACTATTTTATTTATTATTGACTGATAGTGGTGAACCAGAAAGATTTGAAGAAGCAATGCAGGATAAAACTCATGTTCAGTGGGAGCATGGCATGGATGAGGAGATGAACTCTTTGGAACAGAGCCAAACTTGGGATTTGGTTAAATTTCCAGCAGGAAAGAGAACATTGTAGAACAAGTGGGTTTACAGAATTAAGGAAGAAGAGAATGGACAGAAAAGGTACAAGGCAAGGCTTGTAGTAAAGGGATTTGCACAAAAGGCAGGTATTGACTTTGGTGAAATATTTTCTCTTGTTGTTAAGATGAATTCTATTCGTACTGTATTGAGTTTAGTTGTAGTAGAAGATTTGCATTTAGAGCAACTAGATGTGAAGATGGACTTTCCTTCATGGTGATTTAGATGAAGAGATTTATATGCAACAACCACTTGGGTATGAAGTCAAGGGTAAGGAGAAATTAGTGTGCAGGTTGAAAAAGATCTTATATGGGTTCAAGCAAGCTCCAAAGCAATGGTACATGAGGTTTGATAGTTTTATGCATGAGCATGGTTACTTGAGATGTGAATCTGACCATTGTGTTTATTTCAAGAAGCTTGAAAATGGGAGCTATATTATTTTGTTATTGTATGTGGATGATATGCTTATTGCAGGATCTAGTATGTAGGACATTGGTGAGCTTAAGAGAAAGCTAGCTCACACGTTTGCAATGAAGGATTTGGGGAGCTGTAAAAAGAATCCTTGGCATGCAAATACATAGAGATAAGAAAAAAAAGAAATTGTATTTGTCTCAGGAGGATTATATCTACAAGGTGTTAGAAAGGTTCAACATGCAGAATGCAAAACCTTTTAGCACACCTATGGCTGGACACTTCAAATTGAGTAAAGATCAGTGTCCTTCATCACAAGAGGAGGTCAAATACATGACACGAGTGCCATATGCTTCAGCAGTTGGAAGTCTCATGTATGCTATGGTTTGTACCAGACCAGACATTTCACAGGCAGTGAGAGTTGTGAGTAGATATATGGCCAATCTAGGTAAAGATAATTGGAAAGCATTCCAAAGGATACTCAGGTATTTAGAAAGGGAAATTTAGCATGTGGTTATGCTATGGAGGTTTCAGATATTTTCATTATGTGGCATATGTTGATTCAGACATGGCTGGAGATCCAGATGATAGGAAGGAGAACTACTGGATATATTTTCACAGTAGGTGGGATGAAATTTAGCTAGATTTAAATATTGCAGAAGGTTGTGGCTTTGTCTACTATAGAGGTAGAGTATGTTGCAGCTACAGAGGCTAGTAAGGAGATGATATGGATGATTAGGTTCATGCAATATTTGGGAAAGGAACAAGGATGATTGCAAATTGTTCACTAAAATTCAGAGTGCAATTAATTTGGACAAAGAACACAGCATTCCATTCCAGAACAAAACACATTCACTTGAGGTATCACTTCATATGGCCGGTATCGGAGGATGTGACAATTTAATCTTGAAATGATTCATATGAGTAAGAACCCTATGGATATACTAACAAATACATTAGCAAAGGAGAAGTTAGAGCTACACTCCACTTCTATTGGTCTTCAAATTTGAGACTTGAAGGAGGAAGAAACAAAGCTAAGGAAGGATCCAAGAATGGATGTTGTACAGGTATAGTATGCAATAATTAATCTCCAAGTAGGAGATTGTTGAGTTATGGAGCTAAATTACTCATAGTTTTAGCATGTAATATGAGAACTTGTTGGAAGTTGACAGTAAGTCTGGCATCGGTTATGGAGTGTGACTGGCATCAGTTACCTATAACTGATATTTTTTAGGAAAGGAGGAACCGATCATCCGTTAAGGCATAACCGGCATCGGTTACCTGTGTAACAAGATTTTAATTAACTCTTGGGTTTTATATCTATTTTTAGCATAAGAATAGATTTAATGAATGTAATTGCATGGCTAAGTGCCCTAAAGTCTTAAACTATTATTTAAAGAAAAAAGATAGGGTTTAGAGAGAGAGGATTGATCATAATTACAAGATACTTATGTGAGAGAGAATTTTTGGTGAAGAAGGCAAAATCTTGAAGGAAAAAAGTACTGAACATATAAGAGGTGGGGAAGATTGTAAATCTTCATTGTATATCTTGTCAAAACTTTGGATAATAGATTGGCTTGTTTCTTGGTGGACGTAGCCCACACTAGGTGAAACCACATTAAATCTTGTGTTGATTTATGTCTCTTGTTTGTATAATTATTTTGGTAGAATATCCGCTTTTATTTGCATGTATGCTTAGATCTGATATATTGTCTGTACATCCGGTGTGCTAACCCCAACACAAAGTTTGGTGATTGTAGTGGAGATTAACACATGCAGGTCTTGGTCTAACGAAAATCATGGTCGAACAAATGGTATCAAAGTGAGACGTCTCAAGTTTAAAACTCACTTGGGTAATGTTGGGGGGGATTTTTTGCAGGTGTGTCCAACTCTCCCTATGAGTTTCGTGACATGGACTAACCACCTCTTGTGGATCCTAAATATGGCGATTGTAGTGGAGATTAATGCCTGCGGGTTTTGGTCTAAAAGTAATCGTGGTCCAACAAATTATATCCAAAAAACCCATCTATAAAAGAAAGCACATGGCCAGCAGTGGAATCAACAATAGAATCAATGAGTGGTATAGGAAAACTATCTTTAGGATTGGACTTACCCATTAGGCTTCATAAGTGGAACAATATTGGAGACCCATTGTGGATAGTCCACAACACGAAGAAATCTTACATCTAACAAAATTTGAATTTATTCTTTTATAAATAAGGCCACACATAGATGAATTTTATAGATTTTCTTTTGAAATGGTTTAACATCTTCATATAAGACAATGTTGTGCATAGATGTA
This sequence comes from Taxus chinensis, assembly GCA_019776745.2. Taxonomy (NCBI): domain Eukaryota; kingdom Viridiplantae; phylum Streptophyta; class Pinopsida; order Cupressales; family Taxaceae; genus Taxus; species Taxus chinensis. The sequence continues at coordinate 690,761,020 of CM034148.1, forward strand.
GAGGGGTCAATTCCTAGCATGTCAGTATAATGCCAAGAAAATAAGTCATGGAATTATTGTAGCTCTTTTGTATATCATCCTATTTAGTATCACTAAGGGAAACATCAAGAAGATTAATACATTGATCATCATCAGTGCCTAGATTATAAGGAATGGTTTATTCAGTAATCAATGTAGAGTGGTCTTCAGTATATGGTTGAGTGGATATAGTGTCAGGAGTAGTTTGGGACATGGTAGGATCAATCTCACTAAAATATGCAACGGTGTGTAAAGAGTGGGGAAACCTCTTCTTGTGATGGTGTGAAGGGATAATGTCATATACTCCCATGTACTCAAGGAGTGCCTCATCATTGTGAAACTCATCTAAAGGGGGGAGATCATGAGAGGTAGTGCCATCAAAAAGGTTTAGATGAACTAGTTTTAGAGTGGAGGAATGAGAAGTAGTGTAGATCTCAGAGTAGGTAGGAATGGGGAGAAAATAGGTTCAACAAGAAATTACAGTAGAGGATTGAGGGACAAAGCCAATTCTAACTTTATCAAGATTCTTGGGGATGGAAATGGGCTCAATGATGCCTTGTCCATTCTTTCCAAGTCCCAATCTAAAAAATCTATGTCAAAGCAAATACTTATAACTAGCATAATAAGAAGTATAATTGTTGGGATTATGAAATAATACCGAAGTATCAAAAGCACATATGATAGTGGCATGAAAGGAGGGGGCGCGTGGATATGCATGAAAGGTTGATATAATTGTGGCCTAAGGTTTCGTATCTAGAGAAAAAATTTCAGGACTTAGCCATTTTTGCATGTTGCAGGCTAAAAATAGGATGGAGTGCAAAGCAATAAAAGATAAGAGCATGAAGACTTCGTGACTAAGGAAAGGATATTTTAGGAACAAGTGGAAGATCAAGAGACATGTCAAGTTCAAGATAATAATAGGATTAGAAAATGGTTTATTTATGGAGATAATCTAATATTAGTGAAGTTTGCATGCTTCATAGTTATCTTTGTATTGGTGCATGGCTATTTTGAGCATGCAACCTATTTAGAGGGTGCATGGGTGGTGAAGGGCAAGCCCCCACCCCTATATATATGTACCAATCTGTATAGTTTAGAGAGTCACGAGTTTAATGACCAAGTATTACAGAGTTATGTTGCCCTACTGTTCCAAGCACATGACTATCTAGTAATTAGTATGATGTATTCAGCTATTGTTTTGTAATGAATCAATATAATGGATCATTGTGGATGGATATTTTTTGTTTACCTAACTATTCATGGTGCTTGTATGGTAAATCTGGTATTAATTCTTCTATGATCACTATGTTTTCTTTATTGTGATTTTTTCAAATGTGAGCTCATGGATCTAGTTATTATGATGGAGTATACACTTTGATTATGGTTATTATGAACATGCATGCTAACACCTTAACAAGACAATACCAAAGAGGGACCTGATAGCTTTGTATGCTTCAGGTGAGTGCTCAAACCTATCTGAGTGAAGTGTCAGCGCGCCTAGGCATCTAAGTATAAAATAAAGATTACATTTTGGTTCCATTGTTGGGGCCTCTTTTCAAACCGTTTACAAAAATATTGCATGATGATGGCATATCGAGTGACTCTTGTGGCCATTGAAGATTGGGTAATTGACGAACAAGATCAGTTTACATGAAGATATGGTCCTGGACCTGATTTCAATACGCACAAGTGGGTGGAAGATAATCTATATCATGAGCTTCATGAGATGTTCTTTTGCTACTTTCCAATAGAATTGTACGAGTGGTTGTCCGCATATGCATCAAAGAAAAGTTGGAGGTACATATCAAGGGTTTGGAAAAATGAAGAGTATTAAGATTTGTTTGATGTAGATGAACCTTAGAGGCATGATGTAGATCATTAGTGGGATGGTGTTGTGCAAAGCTATACTTTAGAATACACTGTTTCTATGTTTTGCTGTCCGAAAGTTGCTAAGTTTGAATTTTTATGCGATCCCTGAGGATCATACATTCATGATATTCCTTTAGCAATTAAAATCTTGATGGAGGTGCCATGTTTAGAGCACTTACCTATGGCTAGCTAAACATACCACCATATACAGGGGAAGGATCAGGTGTGGTGAGAAATGACGGACCTTGCAGCAGAAAGACAGAGAGAAGAAATGTGGCTTAAGTGCAATGAAGAGAGGGAGAGGAAATTGGTAAAGAAAAATGATATTGAGGCATCTTTGGAATTGTGGAGGAAGATGTATCGAGAAGGATTTTAGGATCAAATGGAAGACATAGAGCCATAGCATGAGGTTCTCCCCCACTTAGGTAAGCACAATAGAGAATCCCCTTTGTCTTCTTATGAGAGCATGTCATAGGAGGAAAGATTGAGGACTGCGAGCGCACATATGATCCCACCTAGTGACCTAGCCCTTATGCCTAGTGTTCCAGTTCCAGAAGTAGTCTTTGATAAACAAGTGAGTGCACGTAATTCAGTAGCTTCAGGTAGATATCATTTTCCTTTGAATACAAAAGTGCATCATGAAACACATTCATCTATGGAAACAAAAACATCATCTTTGTTATATGGAGGCCTGATTAGAGGAATATTTTCTGGCGCGTTATCAAGATAGAATGTAGGTGCGTAGAACATTGGGAAAACGTCTGGAAGTACTACAACTTCCTAGAATATGGGAGTTCAGTTTAGTACTACTATTTAGAATCAAAGAAGTACATCCACTAGTCCGATGCCTGCTACTGGTTGATCAAGAGGATCGGTAGGGTTAAGATTAAGTGGATTAGGAGGTTCTGGTGGTGGAGGAAATACTGGTGGTGGTTCTGGTTCTATATCTGGAGGGAATGGCCCACATCCTTAACAACCCCCACATCAACCTCAACAAGTTTATTACGAGATGTCTCTCCACTTACCAAAATATAGAGGTATTGAAGATGATGCAAAACATGTGCACAAGTGTGAGTTGTTATGGTGTGCTAAGGAATCACTACTTCAGATAGGAAGGAAAGTTAGTTTGCTACTACTATTCAAGGGTGCACACATAGCTGGTACAGAAAGTATGAACCGCATCAAACTATTGTGAATTATGATGCTTTACGCTCTACATTTCTAGTGAGTTCCATATTTGAGAGTTTGAATAGAAAAGTATCAGTGTGCTTAAGGACATTAAACAAGGATTATCTGAGATCATTCGAGAATACGATGCACGTTTTAAAACTTTGTTGTCAAAATTGTCTTATGACATCCATCCTAGTCAGCATTCACAGTGGTTTTTTGATGGGTTTTTGACTCCGTTTAGAAGGTCGCTATCTCATATGAACTTTGTGGATCTGTGTGATGCTTTGGATGTAGATCTGCACACAAAGGTAGTTAGGACTATGGAAACTGGGGTAAGCCTATTTTTAGAGGCACATATGGCAGCAATGGTGAAATAGTTGGAGAAGCTCTCTGATAATTGAGCTCATGAGATGCGCAATGGAATATGGTATATAAATTACGAGGTTGAGTGGAATACCAAGGATATCTTTCCTCACAAGTCAGTTTGTGCCACATTGTTAAATTATGAGATTTTCCATTTGGACCATGATGCGAGTAGATGCCCTCTTTTACAACATGTGATCTAGAAGAATGTGGGTATGTACTGTAAGATTTACAAGACTCACTGTCATGACACTATTGACTATATAGTGATTGACCATATCTATAAATCCATTAAAACTGAGGTGCACCAGACTAGTGTAGTAGGTGAATCTAAGGAACAAGGATAACAACATAATGAAGGGCACAATAATGGAGATAACATGAGTAGAGGATTTTGGGGAGGATATAGAGGTTGAGGTTGCGGTGGTGGAAGAGGAGGATTTCCTAGAGGAAATTTTTATACGTGTGGATCTCCTGATCATTATCAACGCACATGCCCTCATAATGTAGTTTGCTCATGGTGTGGAAAACAACACAAATTTGAAGAATGTCAAGACTTGTATGAGCATATGAGCAAGCAACATAAACAAGACAAGGGATCTAATATGATTAAGATATAATGCACAGATGGAGATCAATAATTCTAAAGGTTGGACTTAGTTCCTAATTACAACTCATCTTATTCACTACACGCCCTGAGGCTGTGTGTGCTCATGATAATCCAAAGTATAAGCCGACTATAAAAAATTGAGAAGTGATTAATGCCAAGTATTGTGATACTGCACATCAGAAAGAGGTTTACTAAGAGACTATGGACGTTATCAGAGATTTACAAGGAGAGATTCATATTTTGAAGGAGTAGGCGTGCGTGATGGAACAAGCAAAGAAGGTTAAACTCCCACAGAAGGACGTAGATGAATTGAAGTAGGTATGTCAAATGTTGCATCAAGAGAACATAATCGCCTTATTAGGAGAGTGGTTGAGAGAAAAATTACCACTCACAGGTAGCGAGCATGAGAGGTAGATACTTCATACAAATATGCCTCCCCATAATCATGAGTATGATAAGGAGATTACGTTGAATGTAGTCATAGATGAATGGCTTCTGACAAACATTTTGATAGATACAGGTGCAGAATTTAATGTACTCACATTGGATGCTTGAGATTAGATGGGAAGGCCACCATTGCAGTCTTCTTCAAATATTTTATACATGGAAAATAGAACTAGAGTCATGCCTCTTGGAGTACACAAGGATGTGACTATTACAATTTAGGGAGCCAAGTTTACTGGGGAATTTGAAGTGTTGGAGCTAGCTAAAGAAGATAGTTTCCCATCATAACTTGGGTACCTTTGTTATGCGAATAACGCAGATTTGTGCTTCAACAAGGGGTACATTAGCTTTGAGAACAAGGAAGAGCACATCATTATACCTTTGACAGATGAAAAGGAAACTCCGTATGTTGAGCCTTTGAGTGAAGAATACTTGAACAAAAGATATGCATGCATAATCAAAGACCCTAAGGTAACTGAGCCATCTAAGGAAGGAGTGATACAATAGGATGATGCTTAGTCAGTTAGTGATACCACATGTATTACTTGTGACAACTGGGCACATGGAATGTATGTAGTAGTTGGGCGAGAGGTTAAGAAAAAAATTACCACGTGATCATGTCGCGCATGGTTAGGCACTTAAGTTATAACTAGGTACACTGGTACTCTGGTGAAGGGAACCCTGATGTATTTCTACGCGCTATGGAAGCCCAGTGGATGAATTAAAAAGATAGATGGAATATGATGGTGTATACTCTACGTGGGACAATAATGTGCTAGTGGGTTACACATAGAGACAACCTATTGGAATGACAAGAGGTGAGAATCACATTTTCTACTACATTTCTATTGAGAAATGTACCTTCCCAGATATGCAAATTTCATGGGAAGTCCCCTACTTTGCACCACGTCCAGGAATGTGAGAGACTTTGGACAAAGGAGTAGGAGGCCATACCATCATCACTCTAGGTACATAAGTTCTACACCACCCTAGGAGGTTGCATGTGTGCATGGTATGTCCATGAAATATTGACAAGAGAAATAATTAATTGATAATATATGTCCTTAGGTATGATTCATACTTTTTTTTACTTTTCTACTAAACCTCTGATCAATAAAGCACTACAGATTATGAAGTGCCTTACTTTAGGAGATAACATGAAGGATGAGAAACTCCTGTTAGATATGTTTGGAGAGTTGGATTTAGAGGTGTGCCTTTACCTTGAAGTGGTTAAATAAAAAGAGACGGGTTGTTCCTAGGAAGAAGAGGAAAAAGGTAAACTGGTATGCCTGATAAATGATAATGATGATGATGATGATAACCTAGATGTTAACCAAACTGAAGATACATGTGAGGTGATGGACACAACATATGAAAAGGTGTACGCATATCATGAGCCTATGAAAACTAAGAAGGTTAATATTGGAACAGATGAAGTTCCTAAAGAGGTCATTATTGGTGACTACCAGTCGGAGAAATAACTGGCTAATATTATTGAACTCCTACGTGACTTTCAGGACTTTTTCCCGAGGGGATATCATGAATTAAAAGGAGTAAACCCTTCTTTAGGTGATATGTGAATCGATCTTAAAGAAGGAACACACCCGATTAGGAAGACACCTTATAGGATGAACCTTAATTTGTGTGTTAAGGTAAAGGAAGAAATTGATAAAATGCTCAAGGTATAATTGAGACCATAGATGAATATGAATGGGTTAGTCCCATGGTCATCAATATTAAAAAGGATGGAAGGATAAGGATCTATGTGGACTATAAAGAATTAAATGCTTCATGTGTCATTGATCCTTTTCTCACCCCATTTACAGAAGAAATCCTCAAAGGAGTTGCATGGTGTGAGATCTACTCTTTTACAGATGGGTTTTTAAGATATCATCAAGTACACATGGAAAAGGAAGATCAGGAAAAGAAAATTTTCACCACCGAGTGGGGAAGTTTTGCATACACAGTGATGCCCTTTGGTTTGAAAAATGTGCCAGCTATGTTCTCACGTATTGTTGTGTAGGATTTTCAGGACTTCATTTATAAGTTTTTACAGGTATATGTAGATGATTTGACAATGTATGGTTTGGTCAAGGAGCATTGTGACAATTTAAGGCTTATGTTTGAGAGGTGTAGGTAGTTAAGCATCTCTCTAGATATTAAGAAATGCATCTTTGTAACACCTTCTGGCACTTTACTTTACTTGGGCATGTTTGAATGCTCTACCTAATCACCCACCCTACCCTTCACAATCACCATACCTAGGACCCCTCGCTTCTCTCACCTATCACCCTACCTTATCAAACCATCCACCGACTCTTTATTCTTCCTCGTCAGTGCCTGATTTGAGGGGGGAATCAATCTTGTCCCTACTTGGGGCACCCAACATTCACCTCCTCACCCTAACTTCACATGGGGAAAAAACCAACCTTCATTTTTGTCACGCCGCCTACCAATACATGTTGCCCAACAAAAAGGGGAAAAATGTAGACACCAAAAACTCGTCACCTTTCATCATTCTCCTCCAAAATGACCTAATAACCACATACTACACAGAGTGACCTGATTTAAACCTAGTTCAATCACCACACCCCCTTGTGCACACCACAATGACCCTCATTCACACACCCAAAGATTTAATTAACATCAATTAATTAAATTCCCTCTTTTATCCACTCATCAAGCCACCTCACCTTGCCATTAGCCCAACCACCTCACGCAACCACCTCACCATTCAATTACCCCACTTTCCCCTCCACCTCACCCTTCCACTACCCCACTTTCCCCTCCACCTCACCATTCCACTTCCTCACCTTGCCCATAGCCTAGCCCAAACCCTTCTAGAAAGCCCTAATAGTGGCCTCCCCACTCATAGGACCCCTTTTTGTCCTATTCCCTATTCTAAGGGTGGAGGACGCATGTGCTCTGCCACTCAAAATCAAGTGGGGAAGGAATATTCCCCACTTTTCAAAAAATAAACCCCCCGATATAACCGGTGTAAGTAACAGTATTACCGATGTTGGTCAGGTGGGACTGACGTCGATCACCTGTAAATGCTCGGTTCAGAGCTCTTTCCAAAGGGTTGGTTGAGATTTCTGTTGATTGGTTCATTGCTTGTTTGTGTGTTGGAATTTTCATTTAGCACTGGCGTTCGCATTCTCCATTGGCAACTCGTTGGAACACAACAGAGCCATCATAACTCCAAGCTAAGACCATTAGTGTGAAGTATTCACAAGAACCTTTGTGAGAACAACCATTGAAGGAACCTAAAGCCAGACATGGAGCTCAAGCAAGAGCTCTCCAACCACCTCCTAGCCTTCACCAACATTTTTCACTCCTCTTCATCAGCTCCTCAGTCTTCTACATGCATTGGACTCCGGGTAAGTGGATCCCTTCATCCTTTCACTTGTGTTTTTGTACTTTGCTCCTCTATTTTCCTCCCCCAAGAGCAAAATCTCTCTCCTGCCCCTTAAACCTCTACCTATTCAACCCATATCCATCTGCAAGACCCCTTTTTCACCCCATTCCGCTCCTTAGAGTAACTCTATGTCCAAACACAGAGAGCATCCCTAACCCCCACTTTTACACCTCTGATCAGATTACAGTGACCGTTACCGGTTAACCCATAACCATGACCGGTTGATCCTGACCACCGTTGATTACCTTGCTATCTGTCAGCTCCCCACTTTCTATCTAAACATACCCAAAAACACCCCCCAAAGACCCCAAAACTCTGGCCGTAAACCTACCCTTCATATTTATCTCACCTATACCCTTCCAACCCTCTATTCTAAGACAGAGTGGAACCAAACACCACCTACCTAAACCTCTGTCACTTCTATAGTGACCGATACCAGTCACCTTTAACCGACATTGGTCAAACAGATCGGCGTCGGTCTCTATAGTGGCTCACATAGTTCAGACTGGATGACCTACCCACTCACCCAAAGAAACCTAAAATACCTTACCCGGCCCCACCAAGACCTTGTATGTGATCTGCAGACCACCTAAACTACCCGTGACCTGACCTGAATAACTTTTACCTACATAGTTTTAGTATTTAATTGGATCGACACTGATAGTAATCTGAGGCACCCAAATCAAAACACTAACACTAGATTCCTTTTATTTACATGTTTCAGTTATTTAATATTAATTGATAAAATAGTGGATTAACAACCCTCTAAGAAGTATTGCACTTCCTGGAACTAGCATACGCTAGGCAGTCCACTACCATATACTATTTAACTCTCTCTTTTGGTCTTATTTTCTATTACAAGGTAGTCCTTCCTAGCCAAAAAGGAGTTCACATGATCGACCAAGATCAGAAGTCTACACTCATGCATTCCACCTTATACCCATCACCAAATTATAGATATTCCTCCTACACCCTACACCCTTATCTGTTTCAGTCTCTGATTGTACGCAAAAAGAATCGAAACATTTTGTCATGCCTCGGTGGGACCCATATGGGGTTCCTTACATTTTGTTCATTCTTAGGAAAAGGTTGTATGATTGTTTCCCTTATAAAAGGCTTCTACATTAATCTCCTTCTCTGGAACCTTCTTCTCTTTCTATTGTCTCAAAGAAATCATGTTTTGGTGCTTTAAAAAGAACACTTCTTTCCTTTCATTAGTATTGCATTAGTGAAAGAGCATCCCTTCTCCTATTCATCCATTGCGACATCGAATATCACATTTCAATTTGGGTCTAAAACACTTACATCTGCATTTCTTGTATGTTGCATTTAGAGCACATTAAAATTGAGGGCAACCTATATGCTGGAAGTCATGCCCAGCTGATGGTTGACGTAAATGAATCATAGAAAGCACTTTCTCTCTCTACCAGACTACACAAAAATTGAAAAAACATATCTTCTTAAACAACATCTTACCTGAGAACATCTATCTGCGATCACACGATCCAGGTTGGCAGGTACTCCCCAACTCGTTTCATCTGTCAATTCATTATCTCATAGGATGGCCCACCCCCACCATAACATAACCTGAAACCTCGCCCTTTAGATCTCCTTCTTCATATGAAGCCTTCATCACCAAAAACTCTATTCTAAAGTTCATGAGTCAGTCCTTCTAAATAACGTAAGCTTAATCACTTGTTGGATAACATCTTTTTTTTTTAGTGTTTGGGTGAAGTGTGTTTCAAGGTGTGAGACTATGTTATCTTCCTTTTTTTTTCTTTCGCCTTTCACACTCCCCAATCACAATTGGAGTATTCCGACTTCTTCTGAGAGTGACAAGGCTTCATTGTATCATCCACCAATCTCTGAGTTGATTATTCTTCTGATTCAAATTCACAATAATCTACTTTTCTAAAGTTTTTCAATTTCCAAAATAACCGGTATTAGTTTACTCCTCACTAGCAGCGGTTATACCCAACCGGTGTCGATTTCTGTTCTTTTGGGTTAACTTGTCCAAAAGACCCCTCTTTCAATTTCCTTGCTGTCAAAATTCCTTTGAGTCTTTGTACACTTTGTGCTCATGTCTAAAAATCCATCACAAAACTTTCCCACATGATCATTACCTCTCTTTTGCCTCAGTTTGATAAAATTTCTCTTATCTTTCAGTAACCGGAATCGGTCATTCCTAACTGGCATCGGTCAGCCTATGTTGATTCTTAACCGATAATCTTAACTCGTATCTGAGCTAATATTATTCTTCAACCTTTCCCACCTACCTCTTTGCCACCTTCCATGCCAACACTTATGGACCTCCATCGTACCATACCCATACCTGTAGGTGACAAGAATTTTACTAGCTTCCTAGATCACAACCGTCAGGCCTTCCAGCACTACCTCACCAATTATCCAAAATAGACTACTATGCTATCTCCTACTCCTGAATCCTGACCACTTACCCACCAAATGACTATTCTGTCATCAGGGTATACCTATCCCTTGACTCTTGCCATACCCTCACCCACATTCCCTTGGGCCACTATCCTGTCGCCATCACCTCCTTATATGTCCTCATACATACAACCACCAGTTGAATCAACCTCTTATGACCCTTATCAAAATTCAGGCATACGTACCACCTACACCCCTATGCCGAGTTCCACGAAGATCTTTACATAAATTCCTCCCCCCTATATCCTTCCTCACACACAACCCATAGCCTCAACGTTATATTCAGGGGGCTACCCCTTCTTCCCTACCTATATACCCCCGCAACAATTTCTACAACTGGCACAACCATACACCACTGCACCGTCCATGTCCTACCCTTCTCATCACACCCATTTCACCTCCGAGGGTCTTCCCCTACTGGACGAACAAAAATGCTATACCCCTGCAGGAGTACCACCGCATAATCGTGATATTTCACATCCTTGGTCAGCATGGTATAATGAACATGGCTTCCGTACCTATCATCAAGTTAGGGGGCATACTAACTCCAACTATGCACCATTCCAGGAAATTAGCCAAGCTACGTTGGATATTGGGGGCCTTTTATGGGATGCTCCTACTATGTCAACAACTCAAAACCTCCGTACCTGTGATCAACCTCTCCCAAATCATACTACTTCATAAAAATCGATGAGTGTAACTTATCTTGGTAACCTCAATATTTATGACATTTATGTTGCCTACAACCCCATAACTGTCCCCTTCTCTCCATTTCTCCCTATTTCATCTACTGTGGAAATATTTCCCCAAAACCCTCTAATTGTGGGGGAGCCTACCTCATCTGCTTCTCTACCCATAGAGAAGGTGACATTACCTACTACCTTACCTACACCCCCACCTACGATCAAACCTACACCCCTACCTATGACCTTACCCGTTACCTCACCTACACCCATACCTACGATTAAACTCACTTCATCTACACCATACCTCTGACCTTACCTACTATCTCACCTACACCGTTACCCACGACCAAAAACACCTCACCTACATCTCTATATACAACGGAACCAACCCCATTAACCCCTCTAATTGTGGGGAAGCCTACCTCATCTACTTCTCTACCCATGGAGAAGGTGACATTACCTACTACCTCACCCACACCCTTACTTATGACCAAAATCACCTCACCTACACCAATACCTACGACTAAACTCATTTCACCTACACCCATACCTCTGACCTTACCTACTACCTCACTTAGACCCTTACCCACGACCAAACACACCTCACCTACATCTCTATATACAACGGAACCAACCCCATTAACCCCTCTAATTATGGGGTATCCTACCTCATCCGCTTCTCTACCCACATAGAAGGCAACCTTACTCACTACCTCACCCACACTCTTACCTACGACCAAAATTACCTCACATGTCCCCCTACCTACGACCTAGCTTACCTCATCCGCTTCTCTCCCCTTCGAGGAGAAGACTATACCCATTATTTGACCTACCGAGTTACCTACCCCACCTACTCCTCTACCTAAAAAGGAGCCCACCTTACTCACTCATTTACCCATACATAAGTCTTCCTTAGTTTCCCCTCTACCCCCAACAGATTTATCCTCACATGTTTACCCACCTCCAAAAAAACCTACCCTTCCATCATCTCCACCCATAAAAGAACATACCCCGCTTACTTGACCTATTCCTCCACCAGCAGTAGGGTCATTTATTCCCTCACTACCTATTCCACCTGACCCCCCACCCATAAAAGAACCACTTTTCTTGATTCCCCCTAATGACGATTCTCCTCCAAAGGCTGCTGAAAACTCCTCCGCTCTTCTTGCCTTACTTTTTCCTATCAAGTCAGAGATTGAGACCCTCCCTGTTTCACAAACATCAGGGATCATCTTCCAATTTTCATCCCCTTCCACTACCTTGGGACAAGCCTCAGGTTTGGTTGATCAACTGAAATATTTTGATTACCCTATCCTTTGGGAGAGCCCTAGAATCCCTATTCCTACACAAGTGTCATCACCTACCACCTATACCTCAATGACCGACCTACCAATTGGAGAATTCACTGTGATTATCACTTCTAAATAAAAAATGTCAACCCCTTCCTCTTTAACAACCTCATCAACCTTACCTTCACCTTGTATTCCACCTACATCTTCGATGTCTCCTATACCTTCCATTCACCTCCACCTCTACCGCCAATGATTATCCTGCATCCTCCCACCATAGCTAAATCTCCTAAAAGGACAACCCAACCATTTAGGTACCCTATCCCCAAATCACCCATTCCTTCACCTTCACCTCTTCCATCTAGCTTAGGCCCACATCCTTCTTCCCTGGTTGACTGGTCTACGAGAGAAGCCCAAATTTTCAAACCTCTTAAATTTTTGTCCCCTACACCTATTTTTTCACCTTTGCCTTTACCCTTAATTTTAGGCCCCTCACCCTTCAACCTTGGCCCATTTACCACATTGCATAAGCCCAATATCGATGAAAAAAACCCACAGTTTCTTCTTTACCCTCTACATTCCATTCACCTCTGCTTTCTCCAAGACCTCCTCTCACACGTTATTTTCCCAAGTTACCCACATTTCTTTGTCTTACTGTACACCTCAAATATCAGGCATACAAGTTCACCCACAAATGGGAAACTTCCACCCAAAGGTAGACCCCAACCTCTCTTACCTACCATAAAGAAAGTCTCAACCACACCACTCCCATTAACACCCCAGCAAAATCCTGGGCCCATAACTTTACTACTTACCCAAAAGATATCCCAACTAACTAAACCTCAAACTCCACCTCCTTTCCTAAATTCACTTGCTCTTCTACCTAAACCCACCATTACCTCCCACTCTCATCCATCGACAGAATCTTACTCTGACATTATTTCTACATTGTTAAATTATTCTATCATCACACTACCACCCCTTAAGCCTTATGATCCATTTAAACCAGAAACCCAAATGGTTTAATGACACTAAAATTTGTGCCTATCATCGCTCGCCGAGGCATGATGTTAAAGGGTGTAAAGCTCTTGAGAATATTCTTCAGAAGCTCCATTCTCCTACTATTTCCCCCAATACAGACAACATTTTATGAGAGGATTCCATTCTCCCTACTAACCAACTCCACCCTTTTTATATTATGCCACCTGTACTTTCATACCTACATCACATACCTATTTCTCACCCAACCTCTGAAACCAATACTATGTATACAACCATTTCGTCACAATCAAAACCCGATAACCCTTCTACCTCATCTTCACTTATCCCACCTCCTACCTCTCCACCTCAATTAGCCTATGCCAATGCCTACACAAGGACCATTAAATAAGTAGAATCAAGGCCTACAAATTTCATCCCCCTCGCACTCACTGACCATAGTTGGGGGGACCCTAAATCCTCCTACCAAAATAACTACTTAGCACAAATTCCCCCACCTGAACCCATCAAAGAAACATCTATGGGGTAAATTTTCTCCTAATTGGCTTGGACACTATATCATTACCCATACCTATGGATCAGGTGCTTATCATTTATATTCAATTGATGGTAAACTTGAACTGGAGCCCCTTAACATCTTGCATTTTTTACCGTTCTATTGTTGAACCAAGTGCTCTATCACCCATTGACTAATACTGGCTCATCCCATGATCACCCACTCCTTTTATCCCCACCTCACATACATACCCATGATTAAACAAAGAATCATGTGATTGTATGTCACTTTTTCAACCTTGTCTTCAATATGAGTACCATGGATCTACTCATGGATATTTTTTCATCCCCTCATAGATGAAATCCCATGGTTGTATACCAATCCAACTCTACCTCCACCTCCACTCCACCTTTTGACCCATGCTGTTTGTATTCCTCTATAGCCTTGTCCATGAATTAATTGGTAAAATAAAATTCAACTATCAAATGGGATCACCCTCCTTGAGTCAAAATTTCAAGCACAAATATGAATCCCTCGAAAGGACATCTATTATTTGTATCTAGTCTCCATAAATAGACTAATCCCTTGAAGGACAACTATACTGCACTAGCCATACTCTACCTAGTAAAAAAAAAGACTAGGCCCATTCTAAAGCTTCCCACATCGATCAACTTCATGAAGAACTCAAGGAGATTATCTAATCATCCCACATAGACTTCCCACATTGATCTGTCTATCCAAAAATAGTAACACACCCTTTTTACCATGGACTCATCTATTTGGGCTATCAAAATCTTGTACAAAAGGGATGTTATTCTCCTCCATGTTTCTAACCCTTCACCATATCACCCCCTTTTTACCCTTCTATTCCTACCCACCAGAAGATGATGTCACTAATATGATTTGTCGTGATCCTGCACATTGTTTCACCTTTAGAACAGTCCAACCTGCAAGGGATTTTAGGGGCTCAAGGTTCATAACACCTACCCTTGGTTTACGCATTGATGGTTCTTCCCAATCTGGCCACATCATCCACCCTGTTATAGTTACCTTCTTTCCAAACTGTTGACATTCTTCAACTGAAACAAATATTTTGAATTACCTCCACCTACCTCTCACCCATACCTCCCTTGAACTGTCAATCCTCATTTTACACCACACATAACCCACATCACCTTACCAAAATGCACCTATACCTATGACCTAATATCTAATCCTTTCTACCCTTACCCGTGATTTGTGCCTATCTACCCATTTACCCATATCTTTGACCCATGTCAACCATGCCTATATCTTCGACCTAATCACCAACCCTCACCTATTTACCCATTTATCAATTTCTTTGACCCACGTCAACATTGCCTATACCTTCGACCTAATCACCAACCGTAATCTATTTCCCATGTTACCCATACCTTGACCCATGGTCCACCACACCTCTACCCTTGACCCAAATTTTTTACCCTACCTATCTACCCATATCCATGATCATTACCCACTTAACCATACCATTGACAAAAACTCTACCTCACCTATTTACGCTTACCTAAATAACCATGAACCCAACCTACCTCAAACCTAATAAACCTTCTTTATACCTATTCTTTTCCTCCCTAGCTTATGGGAGAGCTACATTGGTCTGAGGCCCCTTTTCATCGGGGCTATGTAGGCAGCACTCCAAGGGCATGGGGCCCTTGGATGTTAGCTCGACCATCATTATCACCTTCTTCACCTTTTCTCATCCGCAACCGCTCACCTCTCACCTTTGGCTACCTATTCCTGTCACATTCCACTCTAGTTAGCTTTCATTTTATTACCAAATAATTAGAAATTAATGCACTGTCACAACATTCATTTCATCACATTTACAACAATCATACCAAAAATTAAACCAAAACATATGCATACCTTGTCATTTCTTTTCCATCATGCCTACAACCTGACTCAAACATGCCTATAACCTGACTCCATCATGCCTATTACCTGACTCAACCATGCCTATAACCTGACTCCACCATGCCTAACACACCTAGTTTCCATCCATCTCTACATAACAATCAAATTCTAACAACACAAATACATTATCAACAAATAAACCATCTCATCATAAAAATCAGCGTGTCCATATAATATACATTGATATCAAATAATATGAATCTCTCAAACAATCTCATATATAGCCTCACCATCTTCGGCACGCAGGCTGGTATATGATAAAAAATAAACAAACTCTTGTATACATCCTCACTCTCTTCGGTATGCAAGCCGACATATATAAAAAATACACAACTACATTAAAATGGAGGTACATATGATTATCAGGCATCATCCTACCTGATATCCTCCATATCTATCTCGCCTGTCTTCTCCTCCTCCTTAGCACATGTATGGTGGCCTGCTAACATCTCACCGCCTATCATGGGTCATGACCGGGTCTCTTCTAGTACATCACCTAGGGCTGGCATCCATGAATTGGTGGCCTCACTTTGACCTTGTCTCGAGGCTCGATGGACCCCCATGCTCTCCACACTCTAGGTGTGTGACTTGGTCCTCTCACTCAAGGCTTGTTGTGCTTTGTACTTTCCATAGGATAATAAATCTATCCATGTGGCCATCATCTGGTCCAGATAATACCTCACCTCACCTAGAGCATCCCACAATCTGGCTATGGGTACCATCTATGGTGGCACCATCAGCCTCTGACCCTGTATCTGTCCTGTGGGACCCTATCCCAGCCCTACCTGTAAACTGGTACCCTGTCCCAGTGCTTGTGATGGTGTCATCGGCCTCATACCCTATGCATGTATCTGGGCCCATAGGGCCACAATCTATGCCTATGCAGTGGCCAAATGAACCTACAAACATGTAACTTACGTCTGTAGAGCAGCCACATGTACTCCATCTCCATCTCCACCTTGTGCAGGTGAGTGTCCCTGTACTACCTGGGCATGAAGACTGGCCACTTGTGCCTGTAAAGTGTCAACTTGTACCTCTGAACCTGTCAACTTCCCCTACACCATCCCCAACTATGTAATTAGGGTAGCCACCTGCCCCTGTAGAGCATCTCTTTAAATAGTGATGGTGGCTAAATCTGGCTGCCCCGACCTCAACAGTACCACTTGTAAATGTGTGGCCCAATACTGTCTATATCTATCCATCACCCTGACATCATCAATCCTCCGGTCTCTCACCTACTCCTCCTACCATATAAGCACTGTCGGCTGTGGTAGAGGCAGTGGCCTCTCCATGTCATCTCTCTTGTACTGTGGGAACGTTGGGGGTATATCTTGAGGTAGCCTGAACTGCTGTCTATGGGTATCATCTCGTGCTCTCCTGCACGTTGCTCCTCTATCCATATGAGTAGCTACAGTCCATCTAACTCATCGACCATCTGCATGTATAATGGGAAACCCACATATGGTCTCCAAATGATGTCCATGTCAGACAAACCCTCCAGTAAATACCTGTAATAGGCTACATCATGAGAATCCCTAGCTACTAAGTGCTCTCTAATAACAAGCCCCCATTTCCTGTAACCCACCTGAAACAAACCTAGCTCAAATGCATCATCCCTAGGCATACCAAATGGGTGCACACACACACAATGTGCTCATATGCCCAACAATGTAGTAGGAAAGTGCAACATAAGCTGAACCTCCATAGTCACCCATACGCCCATAAATCTCTATATAACTGCACCAGGAATGTTGACACCCATGTAAATAGGTCCATTCCACCACCATATCATGTAGGATCCCCATCAATGATCGTGGGAATCTCCCACCCTTTGCATCTGGCAGTGTAAAACAACAGACTTCCTCCATCAGCAACACCACAAGCCTAGTCTCCTCTAGATGGGCCCGGTACATCTCTTCGTATCTCATAGAGGCACTGTGAAACCTCAACTCCACCAACCCCTTGCCAAATAATGTCAGCATAAACTCCTGAGATGCCTATGAGAAAATTAAATATACTTGCGTCCCCAATATCAACAACCGCAAGATCCTGTACACATCCTCTAGGGTGATTGTAATCTCACCCGTCGGTAGATGGAATGTGTTGGTCACCGAATCCCATCTGTCAATGAGGGTGACCATCAAACTCGATTGTCAGACTATGTTCCAGTAATGTTTGAACCTAATTAGGGAAACCTCTACAATATGGCACCAATCCTTAATTGTCACACCTCCTCAAACTGTCACCAGAAGGGGTGGCACCCTATCTCGCATCCATAGCTGATCTCTCACCTGCATCCAACCAAACATCACATTAATCCACCTTGACCATACCCAAAATCACCCTTGACACCTCACCTATACCTATTACGCTACCTCATTTTCCCTCACAACCTACCTTCTTATCACATATCCTATCTATCCATCCCAACCCTAACCAACTACCAATCAACCACACCTATTTTAAACTCTCACCCATGCTATTTTTCTTGTCCCCAAACATCTTCTTTTACCCCTAACTATTTCATCCACCCACCCTACGACTCTTTTGGCCCTTTTTTCTCCAACTACTGACCGGTACTGGTTACCCCTAACTGACTGTGGTCTCTCCTCAACTAGCATCAGTCACCTCATCCGTGACTGATACTGACTCAACCCCACTGATGTCAGCCACCCCTTGACTGATGCCAGTCACTGTCACACCAAAATTCGCGACACCCAAAACCAATTTTTCTCAAAAAACTCCCTTCTTTTACCCTTCTACCCACCCATTCCTACCTAAACCTTCCCTCAACCCCCCCATCCCTCGTTCACCTAACCACACCCCTCTCCATTCCTATTTTTACCCAATTGTCCCTCCCAAATTCAAATTCCTTTTCCCCCCCAAATCCCATTTTTCCCTACCCAACCTCTATACCTAATCTACCTCACCAAATAGGGAATGTGATTAACCCTTACCTCATCATGTTGATGTCTCCGTGGTGGCACATTGGGCCACTGCACCATTGATCCACCCAATCCCTCTCCTACCTCTTCCATCACCAACCAACCTCATCACCTCTAACCAACCGAATCAAACAACCTGATCTCGTGGACTCACCTATCGACTACCAATCACCCGCTATGAGGCTCACCAACTCAGCTCTATGTTCTGCTTGGTCACTTTGAACCTTTTTCTCTCTCCTATTGTTTTATCCTATTTGGAAAATGACAAATGAATCTGTAAAAAGTGGAAATTTCCTTTCTTAAACCCTCCCTGACCTGACCTACATTGGTTTTACCTCGACAGACATTGGTCATGTTCCCTAGCCTACCGTGGTCGGTTTCCCTTGACCGGTGTCGGTTACCCATTTTAACCACATGACTACCCATTTCACTTGCTCTACTTGCCTGCAACCTTTTTTTTCATCTCACCCAAAGCTCACCCTAACCCTTCACCTCATCTTCTAGATGTCATCATTCATCACCCACCCTCACCATCAGTTGGGGCATATTTATGTCCCTCTCGTGGAATTCCCCACGCCACATATTTTTACCCACACCTACCCCCTTGGGGTGACCATCAACCTTACACACTCGCTTTACCTTGTGATGATGTTACCATGTTGTTAGCCTACCAAACTTACCTTGCTTATGGCCGTGACCCTTACCCAAACAAACCTTGACCTTCTGGATGTACCGGAACCACCCTATGCATTCCTATATCTTACCTCATTGAGTGCCTGGACTGTATCCTTTACCTTGGATACCAGACCTCAATAACCCTTGTTTAGATAACCTGATCAACCTTGGATGATATATATTTTGAAATCTCTTCACCATGGTACCGTGCCGTGATCTCTGCATGTGCGTATGCTTGATTAACACTACCCTACCCACACCTACCTACCTACCCATTGATTATGTGGATATTCTCATGTCCTCACATGTTACATCTTGTGATGACGATACCTATTTTTGTCAGCCTAATGACCTTACCTTGCCTATGGTCGTGACCCTTGTCCAAACAAAACCTTGAACTTTTGACCTTTGGGATGTACCGGAACCACACCTACACGTTCCTTCATCTTACCTCGTTGAGTGCCTGGACCGTATCCTTTATCATGGATACTGGACCTCAATAACCCTAGTTTGGATGACCCTTGCGACCTGAGCTGACGTAAATTTGTTATGTTGTGTAACCCTTGTACTTCATTACATTTTATAATATGTGTATACATTTTAATTCTCTACCTGCTCACCCACCCTACCATTCACAATCACCATACCCAAGACCCCTCACTTCTCTCACCTCTCACCCTACCTTATCAAACCATCCACCGACTCTTTATTCTTCCTCGTCAGTGCCTGATTGGAGGTGGGAATCACTCATGCCCCTACTTGGGGCACCCAACATTCACCTGCTCACCCTAACTTCACATGGGGCAAAAACCAACCTTCATTTTTGTCACGTTGCCTACCAATACAAGCTACCTAACAAAAGGAGAAAAATGTAGATACCAAAAACACGTCATCTTTCATCATTCTCCTCCAAAATGACCTAATAACCACATTCTACAAGGGTGAGTGATTTATAATTCAGTCACTCACACCGCCATTCACACACCTAGGGATTTAATTAACATCAATTAATTAAATTCCCTCTTTTATCCACTCATTAAGCCACCTCACCTTGCCACTAGCCTAGCCACCTCACCCAACCACCTCACCATTCCATTGCCCCACTTTCCCGTCCACATCATCCTTCAACTACCCTACTTGCCCCTCCACCTCACCATTCCACTTCCTCACCTTACTCATACCTAGCCCATACCCTTCTAGAAAACCCTAATAGTGGCCACCCCACTCATAAGACCCTTCTTTGTCCTATTCCTGATTCTAAGGGAAAAGGATGCATGTGCTTCGACACTCAAATTCAAGTGGGGAAGGTATATTACCCACTTTTAAAAAAACAAACCCCCGACATAACCGGTGTCGGTCACAATATTACCAATGTTGGTCAGGTGGGACTGGTGTCGGTCACCTGTAAATGTTCAGTTTGAGCTCTTTCCAAGGGATTGGTGGAAATTTCTGTTGGTTGGTTCATTGGTTGTTCATGGGTTGGAATTTTCATTCATCATTGGCATTTGCATTCTCTATTGGCAATTCATTGGAACATGATAGAGCCATAAAAACTCCAAGCTGAGACCAGAAGTGGAAGTATTCACAAGAACCTTTGTGAGATCAACCACTAAAGGAACCTAAATCCAGACAGAGCTCAAGCAAGAGCTCTCTAACCACCTCCCAGACTTCACCAACATTCATCACTCCTCTTTATCAGCTACTCGGTATTCTACACACATTGGACTCTGGGTAAGTGGATTCCTTCATCTTTTCAATAGTGTTTTTATGATTTTTTTCTCTACTTTCCTCCCCCAAGAGAAAAACCTCTCTCCTACTCCTTAAACCCTACCTATTCAACCCATATCCACCTGCAAGACCCCTTTTCATCCCATAACGCTCCCTAGACACTCTCTATCCAAAAACAGAGAGCATCTCAATCTCCACTATCAAACTTTGGCCAAATCATAGTGATGATCTCTGATTAACCCAAACTGTGGTCAGTTGAACCTGACCATCGTCGGTTACCCTGCTATCTATCAGCTCCCCACTTTCTATCTAATCATAACTAAAACCACCCCCTAAAGACCACAAAACTTTGACCCTAAACCTACCCTTCATCTGTATCTCACCCATACCCTTCCAACCCTCTGTTCTAAGATAGAGTGGAACCAACACCACCTACCTAAACCTTTGTCACTTCTACAATGACTGATACCAGTCACCTTTAACTGACATTAGTTGTACCTCAATTGGCATCAGTTGCGCCTCAATCGGCATCGGTCAGAAAAATCAGCGTTGGTCTCTGTGTCGGCTCACACAGTGCAGACTAGCGACCTACTCACTCACCCAAAAAACCTAAAACACCTTACCCAGACCCACCAAGACCTTGTATGTGACCTGTAGACCACCTAAACTACCTGTGACCTGACCCAAAGACCTTTTACCTACATAGTTTTAGTATTTAATTGGATCAATGCTGATAGTAATATGAGGCACCCAAATCAGAACACTAACACTAGATTCCTTTTTTTTACATGTTTCATTTATTTAATATTAATTTATAAAACAATGGATTGAAAACCCTCTAGGAATTATCACACTTCCTATACCTAGCATATTCTAGGCAGTCCACTTCCATATACTATTTAACTCTCTGTTGTGCTCTTGTTTTCTATTACAGAGTAGTCCTTCCCAACCAAAAAGGAGTTCATGCGATCGACCGATATCGAAAGTCTACACACACACATTCCACCTTATACCCATCACCAAATTATAGATATTCATCCTACACCCTACACCCTTATCTGTTTCAGTCTCTGATTATACGCAAAAAGGATCAAAATAAGCACTAGATAATTGAGGATATAATTCCAGATGCACAACTCTTTTGATTGAACCGCGTGCCCACTGAACCAGAGGATATTTCCATATTCTTACACACTAGACACACACTTGAGAAAATGAAGACCCTAGAGAAGAAGAAACTTGCAATACGCTCGACACCTTACTAGTTAATAGCCGGAGATTTTTACAAGCTAGGCCATGATGAAGTTTTGTGCTGGTGTATTCTAGAGCATGAGCATGAAGTTATTATGGAAGAAGATCATTGTGGAATTACAAGAGGTCATTATGCAGGTGATGCTACCACACACAAGATTCTGATTTCTGGATTATGGTGAGAAACTCTATATAAAGATATAAAAGAATATATCAAGGCGTGTGATCATTGCCAATGTCTTGGGAAACCTGGAACTAGAGATGAAAATCCTTTGAGAACTATTGCAAGTTTTGAACCTTTTAGGAAATGGGAAATTGAATTTGTAGGTCCTATTTCCCTACCTGCATGTAGGAATGGAGCTCATTACATTATAACTTGTACAAACTATCTAAAAAGGTGGGCAGAAGAAGCATCAACTAAGGATTTTACAATAGTTACAATAACAAGATTTTTGTGGGAAAACATTACTAGCAAGTATGAATGTCCTTTAAGTTTAAAAAGTGATAGGGGCACTCATTTCTTGAATGATACCATCATAATTCTCTTGGTTGAGTTTATGGTGGCACACCATAAGAAAACACCATATCACCCATAAGATAATGGTAATGCTGAAGCTTTTAACAAGATTATGGGATAAACACTGACAAAAATATGTGATGTTGGAAGAAAATATTGGGATGAAAAATTTTCAGCTGTACTTTCAGCATATATGACTACCTACAAGAGGTTGAATAAGGCCACACCCTTTCAATTGGTGTTTGGCACAAAGGCTGTTCTACCCATGGAATTCATGTTACCCTCCTTGCATATTGCGGACATAGGTGGACTGGCTTATGAACAAGCACTTGAAGATCACATAGATAAATAGATGTAGTTAGATGAGAGGTGTGTCATTGTGCGTTGGAGCCAAAAGAATGATAAGGTGAGGAAGAAGGCATGACATGACAAGAACATTCAGAATAAGAAGTTTGAATTTAGACATATGGTTCTATTTTATGACTCCAAGATTGTGCACCACCCTGGGAAATTGAAAGTGCATTGGTTAGGACCATATGTAGTAACAAAGATTCTTGATGCTGGTGCTTGTCAATTGTAGGCGCTGGATAAAAATATATTTCCCGGTTAATTAAATGGTAGTAGGTTGAAGCCCTACTATAAATAAGTCTTCTTGGTGTTTACAATAAGGCAGTATTGCCACTTAGATTATATTTCCCTTATATGTCTTTCCTTTCATCATTGTTATGCTTTGTCAATTTAGTTTAGTGTTTTGTTGTAATAAGCATGTTTGCATGCCATAGTTGATTACTATATTTTGAGTTCATGTGCAGAGGACTGCACATACTTTTAGTGTGGGGTGGAGCAGATACAAGTATAATATAGGTACATGTATGGGTTGAAAGTTGAACCTCCTTCAAAATATTGGTGCGCATAGAAGAAAGACGTTACAATTGCTTAGGTTAAAGGTATTTTAAAGAATTTTTCTTGTATTGAATATCATGCATAGATGGATGAATGCATAGTGTAACGTAAGGTAGAAAGTAGCATGTGAAACAACTTGGTATAAGGTGTAGTGGATTTGTACTTCAGTGCATAGAGTCGTGTGTAAGGAGGTTTGTGTTCAAGAAGTAGTGGGTTTGCCAAAAGGTTATGACTGGGGTGTGGAAAAATCAGTGAAAAGTGTAGGAAAATAAAAAAGGCATAATCAATGTTAAGTACGATGCTAGGTGGAGACAAACTAATATGGATTTTTTTTAAAAAAACCTATAAAAAGGGTCCTTGTGAGTTCATTCCTACCTTGCATAATTTGAAGTTTTTGAGCTGAGAAGTGCGTTTTGAAGAGTGATTAGATGTGAAGTGTGAAGAGCGAATGTATAAAGCTACGAACTAGTCAAGAAGTGGGCTATGACACAACTCCACTAGAAGGGTGTTTGAGACAGTAGAACTTTAAAAGGCATGCATGAACAAGATTTACAGAGCTAGGGTTTTATAAAAGAAAATCATTGCTAGGGTACATTAGGGCACATGAAATTCGAAGTTTCAGAGGTTAAATGAGTGTAGGGATATGTTTTAAAAAACACAATGGCACCCAAATGAGTAACCAAAGCAACTACTCAGGGAAAGAATAAAAATGAACCAGATGTGCATATTGAGGATGTGCTGGAAAGAAGGTTTTCGGAGATGCAGTATCCTAAGGCCATAATAATGGGGTGAGATTAGGAGTCGCATATTAGAAGGAGTAAGGTAAGAGACTAAAATCATTGAACAAAGGAAACTAATGACGAGATGGATAAAAAATTGGCGAAGAAGACAAGTTTGCAAACAACAAGTGATAAGCCGATCTATGATGACTCTAGGGAGAAGTTGTTGGAGGAAACAAGGATCTTACAGATTAATGAGTTATCATACTTTAGAAAAAAAAAATATTATACCGGTGGTTAATGTCCCGAGTCCATGAGGACTTCTTCTATTTTTTTTGGAAAATGGGTGCACCTCACTGCACCTTTGATTGACAAGTTGACTGGGTTAAGGAGATGAGGCACCAAAATTGCAAGTGACCTTATAGGTGATACTGGTGTAGAGGAAAATTCTGTATAATTGTCATATGAAAATGGCATGCGTGCCATGGACATCAAGAAGTTGGACTCATACCCTGTGATTAAAGTTGTTACACATCTTCTAACTAAGCTAAATAACTCAGAGTGTTGGACTCAGGTAAACAAGAGATGGCTGCATATTGCTATTAATATTTTTGAGGGGTTTTTATATAATGTATCTGCTTTTATATTTGAAACAATCATTGAAGAATCAAAGAATGTGGATAAGAAAACATTTGGTGGCATACTTTTTTCAATGATATTTGTGGAGATTGGATTGCCCGATGGGCCAAATGATCAAATTTAGAAATTTCCTGAGAAAAATAAATCTCTTGCAGAGATATTTGAGAAGTACATCTATGAGGGATCCATGAGTGGCCCTTACAAAAAAGTACTGGAAATTTGGTGTAAGCACATGTGTGAGGCCTTTGAGCATGAATGGAGAATACATAAGGATCTTACTTTAGTATTAGAAAAACATGCTCAGTTTGTGGTGTTCTAGATTTTTTGCATTGACAGGTTTGAGACAAAGGATGGAAAGTGGAGCCCATGGTGCAAGATCCTCTATGCTTTCACTACACACTAATTTCAAATTTCAGTGAACAGATTCTCCAACACGCACAAGTTGAAGTTTGATGAAGATAGTGTAGACTATGAGTAGCATACACTCAGGAAGAGATATGTG
This sequence comes from Taxus chinensis, assembly GCA_019776745.2. Classification (NCBI taxonomy): domain Eukaryota; kingdom Viridiplantae; phylum Streptophyta; class Pinopsida; order Cupressales; family Taxaceae; genus Taxus; species Taxus chinensis. The sequence goes on from CM034148.1 coordinate 690,786,665, forward strand.
TATCCAGGGAAGTCTGCTTATATAGAGAAGTTAATATCTAATGATGTAAACATCAACTCCATGATCTTGGCAATTGGGGGCATAGGCGTGAATAAGGTATAAATCTACCTTAATCCTACATTGGTGAGTGGGAAATATATTGAAAATGACTTTAATCTCCCTGAGTTGGCAAAGGGGAAGCATATAATGGGCACCTTACAGGATGACGAGCCCACAATTTCAGATGAGGAAGAACCTCATGAAGAGGAACTATTGAAGGAAGATGGTGGTAGTTTGGGCCATGGCTCATGAAGGCAGCCAACTATAGGGGAAAAGAGAACACATGAAGTTACTCCTCCCAATTAGAAAGAAGGGGGAGAAGTGAGAGAGGAGATGGGCACCGAAGAGATAGAGAAAGATGAGGGCGGTGCGAGGGATCAAGGTTTTAGAAGAGTACCGAGGAAGACAAGGACATAGGGAACTTGTTGGAGACCCTTACAGCTGGTAAGGAAATCACCCAAAATCTCTCCAACAAATTCTGAACCAACAAAGAAGAGTAAACAATATGTTCCCAATAAGGAGAGAAAAGAGGAGGTATCAGATGACAATGCACATATAGTCTATGATACACCTGTTATTGATGTAGAAAAAGAGGAGCTTCAAAATGAAGAAACACAACATGATATAGAGACATATGAAGAGTGCAAGGAAGTAGAAGGCAATGTAGGAGAATAAAAAGAAAAGGATAAGAGCGAGTTGTCAAGTGAGCCTACTAGAGAACAAGAAGGTGTGATAGGTGAAGGAATGATTCTGGATACTGAAGCATAAATTCCCTAAGGGGCATCAGTCTAGGAGGAATAAGGGTGAAGCTATGTATAAGATGCATGCAATCAGATACATTGATGACCCCTCTAAAATCAATCGCACCAGGTTTTAGAGTACACTAAATCCTGAGAAATTATATCGGTGGGAGTTGATGGATCCAGAGGAAAAAAATATGTGCATGAGGAAATAACTGTCTTGGAGCATGTAAAATCACATGAATGAGTTTGAATTTTATGTGAAGGATGAAACATGCATCAAAAGGAAGATGAAGAAGAAATCCCAAGCCGTGCACATAATAGTAAGGCCAAAAAAATTCACAGATGAACATGCAAGTAATGCCTTGACTAAGATGATAGCTGAAGTGGAGTGTAAAAATGTAGATAAGGCATCCACACTCAGTGCAGTACTAGAGGATAATAAGATCATAAAGGAACAAGTAGAGAAGTTGGTTAAGGGGCAAAGGAAAGATAAGGAGAAGAAGGAGAAAATTACGGGGTTTTCCACAGAGATTGGAGGAGAGATCATATAGGCATATCCAAAATTTGACACACTTATATATTAGACATACTCTACCTCCTTAAAATTTTGGCAGAAATGTGTTCACCTCCTACTAGAGAAGAAGTCAGGCACGCTAGCAGAAACCAAGGAGATAGATGCACAGAGGAAGAAGGAAGCTATAATAAAGAAGGAGAGAACAAAGAAATAGGTCGCATTTTGTATAGTTGAATATGATGCCTTACTGCAGACTATAAAAGATGAATAGAAAAGGGAGAATTTGGTGCTAATGGTGTGTGAAGATCTAGAGCCAATAATAAAAATAAGAACATTGATAGAAGAAAATGAAATCCTTTTCACCAAGAAAAATGACACTTTGGGGCATGAAGAGAGGCTGACATTACTGGAAGAGATGAGTGATGTGCTCAAAGAAGCCAAGATCCTCGTGATGACTGAATAAAGGAGATAAGAAAGATGATAGCATGGAAGATGGATGTAATGGAAAAAATAGTTTCATGTGTAACAAATGTAGTACGGAAATTAAAGCACAAGGGTGAGGATATGACCCTGGAAGATATGGATGTAGTGCTTGGAGATATTCCCACAAAGGCAAAGAAGTGGCTCAGTGGATGGAACGAGTTAGAAGATGACATCAAGAATGAGTACCGTGAGCTATTGATACCTATTGACGAATAATGTGTTGGTTGATGAACTATTCTTTATATTCTTTCATTTATGTTGTAAATTCATTTTTTATTCTTTATTCATTACTCTTTGGAGAGATAAGGTGGGAATCCCCATTGTCGACGGTGGAAATGATATTAGTGTGAGGTAATGTTGGGCTTGTGAAATAATTCCTAAGTATCAAAAGTGCATATGATAATGGAAAAAAAGGAGGGGGAACGTGGATAGGTGCGAAAGGTTGAAAAATTACACCCTGAGGTTTTGTGCCCATAGATAAAAAGTTTAGGACTTAGATTTTTTTGCATGTTGTGGGATAAAAATAGGATGGAGTGTAGAGAACGTAAATGATAAGAGCATTAAGACTTCATGACTAAGAAAATGATATTTTAGGAACAAGCAGAATATCAAGAGACATGCTGAGTTTGAGCTACTATTTGGATTAGATTAGGGTTTATTTATGGAGATAATCTATTATTAGTGAAGCTTGCATACTTCATAGTTATATTTGTAGTGGTGTATGGCTATTTTGAGAAAGCATCCTATTTAGAGGGTGCATGGGTGGTGAAGGGTGAGTCCCCACCCCTATATATATGTATTGATCTGCATAGTTTAGAGAGTTTTGAGTTTAATGACCATGCATTACAGAGTTATGTTTCCCTATTGTTCTAAGCGCATGACTTTCTAGTAATTAGTATGATGTATTCAACTACTATTTTATGATGAATCAATATAATGGATCGTTGTGGATGGATATTATTTGTTGACCTAACTGTTCATGGTTATTGTATGGTAAATCTAGTAAAATTCCTCTTTGATCGCTATGCTTTCTTTATTGTGTGTGTTTCTAATTTGAGCTCATGGATATGATTATTATGATGGAGTATACACTTTGATTATGATTATTATGAACATGCCTGCTAACACCTTGGCAAGACAATACTAAAGAGGAACCTGGTAACTTCACACACGTCAGGTGAGCGCTCAGACCTATCTAAGTGAAGTTCCAATGCACTTAGGCATCTGGGTATAAAAATAAAGACTACAATAATCAACAACATATGGGGTGGGAGGAGATGAGGAAGTGGGTGGGTGGTCATGCGAAGTGGTATTATAACAAGTAAAATGGGATAGATCATCTAATACACCATAAACAACTCAAAATGAAATTTAAGCCAAACATGGAGGGTAGAGGGAACAACATGCATAGAATGTAACCAAGGGAAGACAAAGAGAAAATTATAATTGATATTATTAGGCATAACATGAAATGAAACATTGAGGGTACATGGTCCTACTATAATGGGAAGAGAAATTTCACCTAACACTTGCTTGGGAGTATTATCAAAACCAAGAATGCATAAATTAGATGGGGTGAGATTAGCTGTAAAAAGGACTATTCGATGTAAAAATAAAATATTTGATATGTTAAGAAAATATCTATTATCAACCAAATCATGCTTGAATAATACATTTTGAATATGAGACTAAATATACAAAGTCCTATGCATTATAAACTATTGCTTGGGAAAGAATATCAAAAGAAGTAAAGGTAATGTGCTCATGAATTAAAGCCAAAGCTAAAGATACTTGATGTGTAACATAGGTTAGGGAAGTATCAAATTCTATTACGATATGATTCATAGTGTTTCGTAAAGAACCAATACACTTCGGATGGACTTGGTAGAATGTAGTCACAGAGATATCCATGAAGGAGGCTAAGGTTCGATCAATAAATGGGTTCACCAAATGATTTTAAAAAATTTAAATCTATGTAAAGAGAATGATGATCAGATAAATATTAAATTATTCAAGCAAGAGTGATAGATAGGTTTTTTAGAATGACCCATCTTGCCTCTGTAAGTCTGAACCGATTCTGGGCTGGTGACTGATCTAGAAAGGCTAATTCTATACTATGTAATATACGATTTAGAAACTGGAATGTTTTGATCTCAAGGAAATAAATGCCTGGGAGAGGACACGATCACCAGGGTGCTATTTTTTTTCAATCCGTTAGCATCTATGGAATAACTTCTATCATGGTATTTTCTGTGTCACTTCTTGTCACTTGTTCATAATAGGTCGTGTCATGTTTGCTACAATTCTTCTCAGTCACATGTATACCTGCAAACTAAACCCTAGCTACATGCACAACACTCAAGCGCACATTAGGTGAATACTTAATGCATATGCTTGAGTTGGATTGACCTTGTTGGTCACCCTAATGTGATTATTATCAAGCACTGCACTACATTTCAGAATCAATGTAGTTCTTGTGTGTGTGATTGAGAGTGTGAGAGAGACAAATTAATTTCCCTTGAGATAGGATTCCTTAGTGCTAGTCACACAAAATATAGTGGGCTACAACTACTTTTTACCAGTATAAAATGCATGGTATGGAATTTAGAATAGACCCTCTTATGTAGTCAACTATGCAATCCCAAAATGTAGTCCTTGATGTAGTAGATATAAAATATTAGCTCATTATAATAATATGCACCTCTTGAATTCTTTCCTCCTAATGAAGTTAAATAAGACATGTATATATATGATTCATTCACCTAATTTTTTTCATTAGCAAGTGAAAGAATGACAAAGGGTAGTAAATAAAGACATGAAAGATGTAACATCAAAAAATTTAGAAAAGGGGAGAAGGAGGACAAAAGTGCCCATATGGGATAGTAGCACTCGAGTGCTCATGTTCCTAATGGATGGTTCTATATAGGGTGATAGAAAGATAAAATAGTGGAATTAGAGAAAAATAGGATGTTGTCTAGTGTGTAACACTGTAAGGTTTAAATCCATAAAAGACAAGTAATAAAGATAAGAAGGATAAGAGAAATATTAATGAAAAAAAGTTTTTTAAATGGCTAATTCTCTTTTTTGGGAATCATGCATATAAATGAAATATTTAGAGGCTAGTTTGTACATAGTAAGTGTGTGATTTTTGACTACACATTTATACTTCGAGCTCCAAACCATTTATACTTACGATTAATACTTCCATCTCTCGAACATTCATACTTCTAGTTGTGATTCATTTATACCATTAGCTCCAAACGATTTCTACAACTAGTTTTGAATAATTCACTTCCATTAGCCCCAAAATTTTCGAATAGTTGTAGACCATTTCAACACAAAATGTGAACAAGATCTAGGATATAATATATATTTTAGGTGCTTCTATATGCAAATTGATCTAAGAATGGAAGTAACTTAGTATAAACATGATGATTATAACAAATCTTGTTTCTAATAAAATATCCACTTCCTAGAGAAACAGGAAGTGGAGATATGATCGATTTTTCTATTTTGATTTTTTGGATTGATTTATTAGCCAAATCATTTAATTTGTTTTGTAAAATTTGGTATAAATAAATCTTCTTGGATGAAGATTAAGGAAGTGGTTTAAGCATATAATTTCAGGAAGAACTTTCTATTCATTTTTGTAATCCTTTTTCTATTAATGAAAATCTGTTGAAGATCATACAATTTGTTAAAGCGCTCAATTCCTATTCCAAGGGAGAAAAAAACCCACTCGCCTGAGGAGAATGGATTTTAGTAAAGTAGTTTCCTTTAATTTTTTGTATTCATTTACAATTCTGTTAATTGATTTATGCCATTTCTTTCCTGTGTGATTTCATTTCTAGTAATTATTTGCATTTCAGTTATTCCAATTGTTGTTTATTTCTTGATGCATTTTGATTTATGATTTGACATAGTTTAAATTTAAATACTTTATTTTTATTGTTGCAAGACTGTGAATATTTCTTTGTTCCTATTGCATATAGCTTTAGGCATCCACCTTGCGTTTTACAATTAAATATAAGTGAAGGGGGGTAATGACACCCCAACATTCCCATTCTAAACATTTTCATACAAGTATCTTCCTCATTCTTTCTATATGTTTCTTTCACAAAAATCTTCCCCATTCTTACAATTTTTCCTGTATGAGAATGTGCATATGCACATTCTCAACATTCTCAGAAAAGTATATTCATCAATTATATATATATATATATATTTCTTTCATGATAATCTTCCTCATTATTTCAATATTTCTTGTATGATAATAGGCATATGCCCATTCTAAACATTGTCATACAAGTATCTTTCGTATTCATTCTAAATGCCAATTTTATGAGAATATTATTCATTCTTTTGATATTTCTTGTATGATAATGGGCACATGTCCATTATAAACATAATATTATAAGGATATTCAACATTCATTTTGTATTCCCTTTATGATAATGGACATCTGCACATAATAAATATTCCCATACAAGTATCTTCACCATTCTTTCTATAGCGTGTTGTACATTTACAAGAATGTTTAGATTGGGTCAATGCACATTATTCCTCTATATGTTGATTATCATATAATTTAGTTTTGTATAGAATGGGCATATTTCCATTCTTAACATTCTCATGCAAGTATCTTCCTCATTCTTTCTATATGATGCATTTATGAGAATGTTCAGAATGGGTAGATGTTGATTCTCATATATTTTAATTTTGTATAAAATGGGCATGTGTCCATTCTAAAAATTATATGATAATATAGAATAAGTATACATATAGTATTTAACCTTTATATGGAATATACTAGATTGGACATCTTCCCATTCGAAACATTCTCATACAAGTATCTTCTTCATCCCTTTTATATGTTGCTTTTAGGAAAATGTTAAGAATGGGAAGATGCATGGTCTTCCTCTATATGTCGATTATCATTTATTTTAATATTGTATAGAATGAGGATATGCCCATTCTGTAAACCACTAAAATATATGAAAATCAACATCTAGAGGAGGAATGTGCATCTACCCATTTTGAACATTCTCGTAAAAGCAACATATAAAAGGGAAAAGGAAAATAATTTTATGAGAATGTTTAGAATGGGAAGATACCCAATATAAAAAATTAAATATGTAAATAATAAAGACATTACATATATGATTTTATTATTATAATGTGCATATTCTTGTTCTCATAAAGGAATAAAGAGGAAGAATGGGCATCTTCCCATTCCAAAAATTCTCGTAAAAGTAACATATAGAAATAATGAGGAAGATACCTGGATGAAAATGATTAGAATTGGAAGATTCCCATATGCATAAAGGAATTATAGAAAGAGTGGGGAATATTCTTGTAAAAGCAACATATAGAAAGAATGAGAAACATACTTGTATGAGAATTTTTAGAATAGGAAAATTCCCATTCTCAAATAGGAAATATAGAAAGAATATAAAAGATTCTCGTAAATGAAACATATTGACAGAATGAGGAAGATATTTGTATAAGAATGTCTAAAATGGGCATATGCCCATTTTATAAAAAATTAAAATATATGAGAACTGACATATAGAGGAAGCATGGGCATCTGCTATAGAATGTATATAATAAGCACATGCCCATTCTAAACATTCTCATACAAGTATCTTCCTCATTCTTATTGATATGTTTCTTTTACGAGAATATTTTATAGTATTTCTATATTTTTCATATGAGAATGGGTTTCTCATTCTAAGCATTGTTGAATACAAGTATGTTTATCATTCTTTCTATATGTTTCTTTTATGAAAATATTCCTTAGTATTTCTATACTAACCATATGAGAATGGGCATATTACCATTCTAAACATTCTCATACAAGTATCTCCCTCATTATTTTTATATGTTACTTTTATGATAATGTTCAGAATAGGTAGAGGGCCATTCTTCCTCTAAATTGAAATTTTGAGAATGGGCATCTAAACAGTTTGTGGTAATTTAGAAGATATACACATATAATATTTAACCTATATATTGGCTATATGAGAATGTACATCTACCCATTCTCATAATATTTTACTTATTCCTTTTATATGACACTTTTATGAGAATGTTCAGAATGGGAATATGCCCATTCTTCCTCTATATGTTAATTCTCATATATTTTAATTTTGTATAGAATGGGAATATTCCCATTTTAAACATTATCATACAAGTATCTTCCTCGTTATTTTGATATGTTGCTTTTATGAGAATATTTTTCATTCTTTCTATATAACTTGTATGATAATGGACATCTACAAATTCTAAACATTCTCATAAAAGTATCTTTCTCATTATTTATATATGTTACTGTTATCCAAAATGAGCCCCTGCTTATTTTGGCTAACTTGCCTTCATTCTTTCCTTCCTTGTGCTTCAAATTCAATTTACACACATTTCAAGCACTCAAAATATTCTAGAAATGGATTCATCAGATAGGATTTTTCTTCCCCTTTCTAGAAAGGTAAATAAGTCCTCCTAACTCCTTGTATTTTTTGAGTTATGGATTGGCGGAGTTTGGAGGTGAAATTTTCCCTAGGTGGGCCTGCGATCCAGGTAAGGAAGAACCAATGGTAGTGGAGGGCAGGCTGGTGGAGTGAGGAAAATTGGTCTACCAGGTTGGCAGAGGAGCGCAAGAGGAAATTTGGCACTTAGACCTTCTAAGGAATGGAGAAAATTTTGAAGGATCCCACGGACCAACCGAAATGATGCCACGTGTCCTAGTCAATAGTGGGAATCGGGGGCGTCGAGGAGAATTTTGGAGTTTTTGCCAAAGTGGTGAAAAGTGCACAAAGGAAAAAATGTTGAAGCACATCCCTACTGGGTGAATCAGGAAATCTATCACGTGTCCACATCAGTGGCGGGGATTTCACCTGCGGAAGACCTTGGAAAAATTTTCCCTTGCGGGAAAAATGTGAGGTTTGAGGCCGCAGATTAATCTAAGAAAGTGCCACATGTCATTGGAGGAGTGGGCAGTGGAGAGTTTTTGGGAAATTTTCCCAAATGAAAAAAAAGGGAAAAAGTTCAAGTTTCGCCTGCGAACCTGATTTTTGCCCTAAATCTTCAGAGGGGCATAACTTTCGATCCAGAGCTCGAAAATTTTCACGTTCTTTATATCATTGGAAAGATGTTGAAATCCTCCACATGATGGAACCTTCAATTTCAAATTTTGATGGATATTTATGGGAAAAAATGGAGAAACGTGTCTGGCATGCATAAAATGGCAGAAAATGACCCCAACCACCAAAATTAATGAAGTATGGGCCTCTTTCTTGCTCTGTCAAAGCAATGTACTTCGAAGTATGGGCTTTTTCCATGGAAACCCATAATTTTTAGGCCAATTAGATGGATTTTTTTAGTGGTTGGAGTTTCAAATCAATTTTCCAACGTTTTATCACATTTCTTTCATTCTGTTCGATCGTTAAAAGCTAGTTTTGGCTCATTTGTAAAAGGTTGTTCATCATTCTTCTCTGCCTCTCCCTTCTTTTCTTCCTTAAGGTCAAAAATGGAGTTTGAACCTCCTCCCCTACTCTGTAATGGCATTTTTTTCCTCTTACCCATGAAATGATGTTTTGTGCAAACTTCTAGAGCAATAAAAAACATGTTTTGTGATGCATTTGTCCATCCTTGCTCATTTTTTGGTCTGTTTTCTTCTTGCCTCTCTTCATTGCAGGTATTTGTGCATGTTTGAATGTTCATTGCAAGTTTTGGAGCCATGTTCATGGAGTTTTGGAACATTTTTTGTGTGAAATCTATCCTTGGTTTTGTGATGCACTTGTCCATCCTTTCCATTGCTCACCTCTTCTTGTTCCATGGCAGTTTTGATAGATGTTCAACATTTTCCTTCTCTAGTGTATCACCGTTTTAGTGTAGGCTCTAGTTTTTCCTCTGTTTATCTCTCTCCCTGTCTCCTTGGAAGTTAGATTAGGATTAGATTAGCTTGCTTGCACTAGAATAGCTTGTGGCAGGTAGTTTAGGAAGAGGAACCAACCTTCTCTGGAGAGCTTTCCCCATTTGCAAAGGTCCCACACTTTGGGAAAGCTCAATGTTGTGCATTCACACCAAATGACATTGCCTTAGAAAAGTAGATCCATAGGTCATTTGGGGGGTGCTGTGAATTTGCACTAATAGTTTTGGCACACCCGGTGGGACCTTAGAGGTCTTCCACTTCATATTTTACAGGTTGGTGTGTTCCTGTGAAGATTTCAGCCTTTGGAGGCATATTCAAACACATCTGGTGACTCCATCTAGTAAACAACCCATCTCTGAAGTTGCAGACCTTCTTTCCATTCTTTTCATTCATTTTTCATTCATTCTTCCCTTTCCATCTCTTCCATCTTCTTTCATTCCATGAAGTTGTGCAATCATGACTTCATTTCCATCATGGAATTCACATTTACAACAACAGTGCAATGCATAATCCACCTCCAACATGTTTACAACTCCTTCAAATCAGCATTTTGCCTCAAATTCAAAATCAGCATGCATATCCATATGAGCAAGTGCCAAAATACAGTTTGGCTATGGATCTTTTCAAGAGCAAGGGTATGCATATAATGAAGATAAAATCAAATACAAGATGCTGATTTGTTGGAAAAAATCTAAAAAATGGAGATTCGCATGGTGCAATCCAAGGCTCAAGCACAAATGAAGGCATTTCAGAATTGGTTACAAGAGCACCTTGTCCATGGGTGAGGACCTTTTCCAAGACATTCCAGCCCTCAGGAGAAGCTGGAATTCATGATTGAGATGTTGTCCCCAACTTACACAATGGACAGAGGAGATAGAGGCCTATGAGAACTTGGTGCCAGTAACCTTGTCAATGGGTAAGTTATACACCATCATCATGGTTTTTCTCTTTCCATCTCCTCAAGCAACACCATCTCATTTTAGGGCTTCAAATTCAAGATCTTCCATTGTTGCCCCAAGTGTTGATTCCATTTCTCCATTCTCTAGTCTTCCACCTCATCTCAATTCTTCTGTCCTTTTCCCTTCCAAACAGTCCATCCCCTCCACAACAGCAAAAAGAAATACCTCCCCCTCCAAAGAAACAATGAAGTTTTGTCTCCCTTCCACCACCACAAATAATGCAAAAAATCAGTTGAGTCACAACCCACCCCTCCTCTTGCATTCCCAAATCTAATGTTGGGAAGATAGAAAACAGAAAATACAAGTGAAGGAGAACATCAAGAAGAAGAGCCTAACAAATAAGAAATGATTAGAAAGTCTTGAGTAAGTTTGGATCTTAAATTTGGGATTGACAAAGATCCCCTTACTGGTTAAGCCTACAAAAGAGGTAAAGGTTGAAGAACAAGTGGTGGCCAAGGCTGATTTTGTTGCAGTAGAAGAAGAGAAAAAAGAAGAGGTAGATCAGTAATCATTTGGCTCAGAATGTAGTGTCCATGTTGGCACTCTACTTGAAGAAGATGCTGATCCAATAGAAGTTGCACAATCAGCCATGGAAGAGGAAATCTCTAAAAGAGATCTTGTAGCCCCAACTTGTCCTCTAGAGCAGCAAATTGAAGAGTTTGATTTGACAAACTTCATGCTAGAGGAAGAGTCATTCAAGAGAAAGATTGTCTTCAAGCAGCCAGAGGAAGGAGAAGCTGCTCCAAATCCAAAAGAAGAGGAGCACATTCTAGTTGTGGAGGAGAAAAGTGCAGATCCAAAAGCTTTGAGCACAAAACATGCTATAGAAGAACCTTCAGTTCTTCTTTCTACTTCATCTCTCTCGAGTTCTAGTGCTGAAGAAGAGTTTGATCTTTCAAAATTCATGTTTGAGGATGAAAGAAACCATGGTGAACAAGTTTCTGATCAAGAGAACACCATGGGAGAGGTTGAACATTTGCAGTAGGACAATAATGAGGTAGTTTATCTTGTCAGATTTGGAGGACTATTTTGATGAAGAGGAACTAGTTGAAATCACACCATTTCTCCTTCATCATCCATCTTCCAAACACAAGAGCCTGTTGCCATGAAGGAGAATTTCATTTGTAGACAGCCTACATTTTATAGCAGCTCTTTGGAATCAAGGTTGGAAGATATTAATCTTCCATGTTCTTCATAGAAGAGGAAGGAAAGCATCAGCAGAAAAGTTCATCATTTCTTCCACAACATCCATTCAAGAAGGTCTACAAGAAGACTCCATTTTTAGAGTTGAAATTTCAGAGCTATGGGCATATCAAATGGATCAGACCTTGCCCAATAAGGTATTTGGCTTCATTGGAGCCAAAGGAGAAGCCACAACCAGTCATGCTTGCTTCTAAGCATGAGGATGAGCTACAAAGTACCAAGGATCAGCTGTCATACCTCTTCAATCCAAATGCAGAGCAACTAAAAGAGGTATTCAATTTATCTTTCAGTTGACACCTTGCTAATTTTGGTAGAAGACCAGCTTCTTGTTGATTTTCCACTCATCCTAACAGCCATGATCAACTCCAAATCATTTGCATGGCTGCCAATTTTGAAGAAAGAAAGCTATTTTGCACAACCAGTTACAGGGTTTGTTTAGCTTACCTTTTCTCTTGGTTAGAGTAGTGTAGGTAGGTTTTCTTTCAGTAGAAGAAGTGCTTTTGCACACTCTACATATTCCATTTGGAAATGTATGATTTTCAGTTTTGTACATAGTTGTTTGGTGTTGTTTTGGTTGCTCTTGCATAGTCCATTTCAGTGGTTTTGGTGAGGATCAACTCCAAGTTTCAGTGGGTTTCCAAGTAGCTCAGAGGTCATATTTTCATAGTTCAGTTCAAATTTGGTTATTAGGCTTGACTCCATGCCCAATGGATGCTTCAAAGGCCACTGATCATTCATCTAGCAGGCAGATGACCCCTCTGAGTCACCAAATTGTTATCCAAAATGAGCCCCCTGCTTATTTTGGCTAACTTGCCTTCATTCTTTCCTTCCTTGTGCTTCAACATTCAAATTTTACACATTTCAAGAACTCAAAGGTTTCTAGAACTGAGCTACATTAGATAATATTTTTCTTCCCCTTTCTAGAAAGGATAAAGAATTTCCTCCTAACTTCTTGTATATTTTGAAAGTTATAGCTCAGCGGAGTTTAGAGGGGAAATTTTCCCAAGGTAGGCCCGCATCCAATGAGAAGATGCCACGTGGCAGTGAAGGTCAGGCCGGGTGGAGTGAAGTTAAAAAATTCACCAAAGTGGGCAAAGGGCGCAAAGGAAAAAACCGGCCCGCAGGCCCACGGAAGGAGGATGGAGAAAAGTTTAGAAGGCCCGCAGACCAACCAGAGGACGCCACATGTCCTGTCAACAGGCAAGAATCGGGGGTGTGGAGGAAATTTTGGTTTTTTTCCAAAATTGCAAAAGGTGCAAAGGCAAATGTTGAAGTGCAAACCCGTAGGGTGAACTAGGAAGTGACACATGGCAACGGGAGCTGGCAGAGAGTTTTTGGGGAAATTTTCCCAATGAAAAATCAAACTGAAAAAGGTGAGGTTTGAGCCTGCCTTTCCATCAACTAATGGGAAAGTGACATGTGGCATCAGAGTAGTGGGGTGTGGGGAATTTTTGGGAAATTTTCCCAAATTCAAAAAATGGAAAATTTTCAAGTTTCAGCCCGCCAACCCAAATTTTGCCCTAAAATTGCCATTTTGCCATAAATCTTCAGAGGGGTATAACTTTCGATCCTGAGCTCAGATTTTCACGTTCTTTATATCATTGGAAAGCTGTTGAAATCCTCCACATGATGGAATCTTCAATTTTTATTTTTGATGGATATTTTCAAGAGAAAAATGGAAAAACGTATATGGCATGTAAAAAAACACAGAAAATCTCCAACCACCAAAATTAATGAAGTATGGGCCTCTACTTTGCTCTGTAAAGCAATGTACTTGGAAGTATGGGATTTTTTTATGGAAACCAATCATTTTTTGGCCCATTAGATGAATCTTGTTGGTGGTTTAAGTCCCAAATCAATTTTCCCACGTTTTCTCTTTTATTCCATTTTACTCAATGGTTAAAAACCAATTTTGGCTCATTTGTAATGGTTTGTTCATCATTCTTCTCTGCCTCTCCCTTTTTTTCTTCCCCAGGGTTGAAAATGGAGTTTGAACCTCTTTCCTTGCTCTATAATGGCATTTTTTCCCTCTTACTAGTAAAATGATGTTTTGTGCAAACTTCTGGAGCAATTAAAAACGTGTTTTGTGATGCATTTGTCCATCCTTGCTCATTTTGTTTGTCTTCTTCTTGCCTCTCTTCATTGCAGGTTGTGCATGTTTGAATTTTCATTGTGGGTTTTGGAGTTGTGTTCATGGAGTTTTGGAATATTTTTTGTGTGAAATTTATCCTTGGTTTTGTGATGCACTTGTCCATCCTTTTCATTGCTCACCTCTTCTTGTTCCATGGCAGTTTTGAGAAATGTTCAACATTTTCCTTCTCTGGTGTATCACTGTTTTAGTGTAGGCTCTATTTTTCCCTCTTTTTTCTCTCTGGTCTCCTTGGCATTAAGTTAGATTAGGATTAGATTAGCTTACTTGCAATGGAATAGCTTATGGTAGGTAGTTTAGGAAGAGGAACCAGCCTTCTCTGGAGAGCTTTCCCCATTTGCAAAGGTCCCACACTTTGGGAAAGCTCAATGTTGTGCATTCACACCAAATGACATTGCCTTAGAAAAGTAGATCCATAGGTCTTTTTGGGGGTGATGTGAATTTGCACTATCACAACCTTTTTAAAATGTAGGGTAGAAAATTTTGGTGTCTGATCTTCTATTTATAACTTTTACTTTTCTCCGCAATAAATGTCATACCACCTACCAACATACTCTTGCATAATAAAGGTGCATTTTTAAAAAATGATGCCAACCTTTAGCGCTTTTCCTTTGCGTGCTCAATCCTACGTGAACACTTCCGCAACCTTCTAGCATGCATAATTACCTTGACCATACAATTCTTCATGCTTTCATCCCTTGCGCTAAAGTCAAATCTTCCTCTATGTCTTGGACCAAGTTCTTTCCATTTCCTACCTCATGTTTCTCATATGCTATTTACCCTTGTACATGGTTTCTTAAAGTCTTTTGACACCATCCTTCCCTTCATGTTCACCTTTTGCTATGCGTGCAATCTTCCAATCCATGTGTTTTTTATTTTTCAACCTGGGCCATCCACAATCATAGCTTTCAGTACTTGTCACATCACTCCACCCCACACAAAAATAGATGTGCAGTCCTCTACACATAGAAAACTTTTGAAAATAATAAGTGCTTACTAGCGCACAAATGTGCACAACAACAAAGCAAAAAGAAAGGGAAACACAAATGAAGGAAACTAGAAACAAAGCAAAATCCTAGGCTAACTGGAAATACTACCTTATTTATAAACACAAAGAAGACTTATTTATAATAGGGCTTTAGCCTACTCCCATTGAAATGGCTTGGTAACCATGTTCCATCTAGTGCTTGTAACTGGAAAGCACCTGAATCAAGTATATAGGATACAATGTATGGGCCCATCCAATGGACTTTGAATTTCCCAGGATGGCACAGAAACTTGGAATCATACAATAGAACCATATTCCCAACCTCAAACTATTTGTTCTTGATGTGTCTATCATGTCATGCCTTCTTCCTAGATTTTTCTATTTTCTGACTCCAGCGAGCAATATCCCACCTCTCATCTAACTGCATTAACTTATCAATCCTCTCCTCAAGCTTGCTTGTTCATCATCTAATCCTCCTTTGCATGCATTATACACAACGATGGTAACATGAATTCAATAATGTAACACCACTTCTGTATCAAACACCAATTGAAAAGGTGTGGCCTTGTTCAATATTTTATAAGTAGTCTGATATGACCATAACACAACAAAAAAAACTTTATCATCCCAATCCTTTCTTCCCACATCAAAAATCTTGGTTAACATGTGATTCAAAATTTTGTTAAACATCTCAGCAGTCTCATTAGCTTGTGGGTGATAAGGGGTATTCTTGTGGTGGGCTACCATGAATTCTACCAATAAGATCCTAATTGTCTCATTCAAGAAATGAGTACCCCTATCACTTGTTAAGCTCAATGGGCATCCACATCTATTGATTATGTTTTCCCACAAGAACCTAGCTAATGTTATCATTTTTTAATCCCTTATAGGTATTGCTTCTTCCCACCTTGTAAGATAATCTATGCATGTAATGATATAGCATGAACCTGTCCTTCGTGTGGCTGGAGAAATAGGGCCTACAAAGTCAATTTCCCACTTCTCGAATGGTTCTGCACTAAATAATCGGTCTTAATGGCATTTCATCTCTTTTCCCTAGTTTACCAAGGCGTTGGAAGTGGTCACATGCCTTACAATACTTGATACAATCCTTGTAAATTGTTTCCCACCAAAAACCTACTAGAAGGATCTTCACATGGTTGCATTCCCTGCATAGTGTCCTCCTGTAATTCCACCATGTGCTTCCTCCATGATTGCAATGCATTCATGTTCTAACATGCACCGACGTAACACCTCATTGTGACCTAGCTTGTATAAATATCCACTAATTAACATGTAGGGTGCAACATGTATGGCTAACTTGCTTCCTTTCCAAAGTCTTCATTCCTCTCCAGTGCCACACCCATCTTGAGAAACACATCAATATCTTCCAAGTCAGAGGGTGTGCACTGCAATATGCTAAATAGTTGTGCATCTGGCATTGTATCCTCAATGCTCTATGCATCCTCCCCTAATTCAATCCTTGATAAATGGTCAGGTCCCAAATTACTCTTACTCGGTTTCACAATAACCGTAAACTCAAACTCTTGAAACAACAGGACCCACATGCATATGTGCCCTTGTAAAATGGCCTTGTTTACCAAGTACTTCAATGCCATGTGGTCCGTGTAGAATATAAAGGGTGTTGCCAACAGATACTTCCTAAATTTTTGTAACATGTAGATCATTGACAATGTTTAGTGCTCAGTATTAGTATAGTTATATTCTACTGGGATTAGCTTCCTACTTGACAAATCACAAGGGGTGGTCAATAATTCCCTCTCTAGGTTGTGCTAAGATTTCCCCAATCACCACCCCTGAAGCATCAACATGTACATGGAATGGCTTATCCAATAAGGAAAGCATAATATGGGTGCAGTGATAAGCTTATTCTTCAATGTATCAAATTTCATCTTTTGTGCCTCTCCCCAGTGAAATGTAATTTTGTGTTTTAGTAAATTTTCCAATGGCAGGGTGATCTTGGCATACCCCTTAATAAATTTCTGGTAATACCCTGTATGCCCAAGGAATTGTGCATTACGCTCTGGCTGGTAGGTTCCCCCAATCCCACAATAATAGAAAATTTGGAAGGATCCACCAGCAAGCCTTCCTTACATATGATATGCCCTAAAAGGGTTCCAAATGGAGTAGTGAAAACTCATTTCTTAATGTTGAGGGATATCCTCAACTGTCAACATCTTTCAAACATCAACCTTAGATTGTCACAATGGTCCCTCACTAATCCATATATCATCCCATCATCAAGGTAGACTTGATAAAACTTATGGATGAAGTCTTGAAATGCTTGCACCACAATGTGAAAACACAGTAGGCACATTCTTCAGTTCAAAAGACATGATTATGTAGGAAAATATTCCCCATTCAGTGGAAAAATTTGTATTTTCTTGGTCCTCCTTTGTAATTCTAACCTGATGATATCCTAAGAATCCATTTGTGAAAGAATAGATCTCACACCCAGCTACTCCTTCCAGGATCTCCTCAGTGAAGGGGGTTGGAAAAGGATCAATGACACATACCACATTCAGATCCCTATAATCAACACAAATACTTATCCTCCCATCCTTTTTAATGTTGATGACCATTAGACTTATCCATTCTGATTCTTCAATAGCCTCAATGATGCCTGATATGATCATCTTGTCAATCTCCTCCTTGACTTTGACAAGTAGATTCAGATTCATTCGATAAGGTCTCTTCCAAATTGGGTGCATCCTTCCTTTAACTTGATCTTCATTTCTCCCAAGGAGTGGTGAACTCTTTTAAGCTCATGGTACTCACATGGAAACAAGTCCTCAAACTCACACAATAGATCAATGATCTTTGAAACCTCCTTTTCTATCCAGTAATCTCCAATAGTAGCCTCCTTAGGTTCTGCCTCCGAACCAATGTTAACCTTCTTAGTTTTTAGGGGTTCATGGTAGTGTGCACTTTCTCATCAGCACTATCCATAACCTCATGTGTACCCATAATATGGTTAACATCCCAATTTTTCACCTCTTCACCATCAATCACATAGACCAATTTTCATTTCTCTTTTTCCATGCATGCATGCTCAAGATTGTATCTCCTTTGATTCTTCCTCATCAAAGAACACTTCTAAGCTAGGTTCACCCAATAATTCTAGTATTCTATCCTCCACCATGGCACTATCTCCCATAGTTAGGTTCTTAACAACCTACAATGCCTCATCCACTAATGGTTTAGTACTCCAATATTCGAAATCTTGAAGGAGGTCAGTCGTCAACTCCTGCCAGTTTCCTGTATGACAATGCATCTACGAGTGAATGTACCATGCACGTGCATAATCTTATAAGGTGGAGTACAAGCTTATGCACCCATAAAGAAGCTGTGTAAGGCTTCAACACCTTCCGTCCAGGCCTTCTCACATGCATGGACATGAAATGAGGAGAGTTCCTTCCCATGATAATCTTGTATGATAGTAGGTCCATTAATTTGGAAAAATCTAACAGAGAACATGATTCTCACTTCATGCCACTCTAGAAGGTTATCGCAATGGCTTGCCCACCAATGTGCTGTGGTCCCGAGAGCAAGGTATAGCTAAACATCCTTCTCCTTTTGAATCTCACATCTCCACTAGGTCTCCATTTCTCATAGGAAAACATTAGGGTCGGATCCCCAAGAATAACTTGGAATCTTCTTTCCTCCTAGGTGCTTGACTAAGAGCATTGTTTTATTACTCTTGTCAAAGAGCCTCTTACTTGGCTTCTGACTAACTCATATGTCCCGTGCGCCTAATTGTCACATGCCACACTAGTTGTATCACTTATAGATTGAGCATATCTTCCCACTGAATAACACCCTCTTTTGTTGGTTGCACAACTTCAGGGTCCTAGATAGTGCACACATAAATTCTATCAAGGTCTTCTTCTCCTAAAGGCTCAATATAGGGTGTTGACTTCCCATCCATCAAAGGAATGATAACATGCATTCCTCTTTGTTCTCAAAATTATATACCCCTTATTGAAACATAAGTCAACATTGTTCTTATAGCATCAGGGGCACCCAAGTAATGCTGGAAAGTTGTCCGCCTCAGCAAGTGCTAAGATTTCGAAGTCCCCAGTGAATTTCTACCCTTGGATAGTGATAACAGCATCTTTTAAAACACCAATGGGCATTACATTTTTCTTATTAGCCATATACAAAACATTTGAAGATGGCTATAATGGGGGCCTTCCCATTTGATTTCAGGTGTCTAGGGTGAGAACATTAACTTTTACACCCATATCAATCATAATATTTCTTAGGAGTCATCCATCAATAAGTGCATTCAAGGTAATCTCCTTATTGTAGTTGAGGTTGTGGGGAGGAAGGTTAGCATGTAAAACCTGCCTCTCGCACTCTACTCCAATGCTTGGTATCTTATCCCTTAACAATTCTCTTAACAGAGGAATGATATTCTCTTGGCACAATATCTTACACACCTCTCTAACATCAATTATATCTGACTGAGGGACCTCAACGCTTTTCTTCTGCCCCAAATTCCTAGATTTCTCCTTTAGACATTGAATTTCCCCTTGAAGACTCATGATTATGTCAATGGTCTCTTGATAGACTTCCTTCTGATGGGTAGGGTCAAGATAATTCCCATATACCACCTCTTCTCTTATGACCAGTGGTCTCTACTTTGGTATTTCCCTATGGTGTGTAGCCTCAGCTCGCATTGTCATCAATACAGGTTCTAATTCTGACTCACGTGCCACCCTTGACATCCACTGTGAGTTTTTTTCTTAACAATTACCATCTCGGCACTCCATTGTCTTTCCATTTTTGCTGGCTCATGTGTTCAAATAGCTCTAGTCACTCCTCATACTTGTGCTTCTTCCCACACCATGAGAATTGTATTAGATAAGGACATTCGTGCTTTGTAATGCTCTCTAAACCCATAGTTATAAAAATTCCATGCGAGATAATTCACCTCTTCCACCTCTGTGATTTCCACTGGCCTCTAAATCCTTCAAAATCTTCTATCCACAAGCTCCTCCATCTGCACGTCCTTCATAGTGATGACCATCATCTTGTAATTATTTACAATGCTTGTTTGGCACACACCAATATCAATGGCATCATGTATCTAGTCAATTAATTTACAATCCTTGGTGTCATGAGTAGGAGAGGTGAAAATCTTGCAATAACAAGACACATTCTTATGGATTGCACACTGCACTAGCGGAAACCTACTCGCATCATGATCTCTATGTGGAAAATTTCATAGTCTACCATCATGGCACATACCAATCTTCGAGGAAAAATCTCCTTCATATGCCCCTCTACCTCACAATCCATGCACCATAGGCCACTGCAAGCCTCATGCACAAAGTTCGCAGATAACTTCTCTAGTTGCTTTACCATGACAACAATCTAAGCTTCAAGAAAAGGAATAATGTCAGTATCCATGATTCCCACATCCTCAGCACATAGGGCAGCCTCCAAGGTCTTGCGTAGGTCTATGAAAGTTCTTATGTGAAAGCGCTCTCTTGAAAGGGCATTATTAATCCTCTAATAAACCATTGAGCATGTTGAGAAGGATGAATATCATAAGATAATTTTGACAAGAGAGTTTTAAAATGCACATCATACTCCCACACATTATTTTCCATTCCCTATTGAATCTCCTTCAGTGTGAAAATTCTCTTTTGTTCAAACTCAAGGATATGGAATTCATCTAAGAAGGAATTACATAACGTGATATAATCTACTACTTTTGGTGGGGGTCATACTTCCAGTACCAACTATGTGTGTGCCCTTGCAATGTTATTACAAACTGAATTTCCTTTCATTCCAGGGTAGTGATCCCCTTTGCACGATGCCATAGAATCTCACATTTTGTGTACATGCTCTGCAACATCCTCAACACCTTTGTAATATGACAGATGCAAAGACATTTCAAAAAATACTTGCTGAGGTGGTTGATTCCCTTTTTCACCTGATCTAAAACCTTGATTCCCTCTGGTGTTTCCTCTACCACCAGATCCACTAGATCCACCAGTGTCCTATCCCTCCTGACCCACTAGATCCCTCTAGGGCCACCAAGTCCACTAGGTTTTTCCTGTTCCACCTGACCCACCAGATCCACCTCCCATTGTAGTTGGTAAGGGTCCTGAAGTGGTCATGCCTTGTGTCCCCACTGTCGCGATCAACTGTGTGCCAACAAGTCTGTGATATTGCACTGCTACCAGATGTGTGTCCCATACCACTTCTAGATGTGATACCAAGGTTTGTTATACCCATAATTTTCCCAAATTTCATTCCAGACAATATACCTCCAAACACAGGAAATGATTGTGCTACCATAGATGTGCCAAATAAAAAGTTATACCTCCTAGGTGTTGATCGGTCACTTCCACCAATACCAACTAGGTTAGTAATACTTATCTCTAGATTTGGAAAACTAAGCTCCAGGGGTTGGTCACCAGGTGGATTCAGATGCATGCCAATGAATCTTCTCCTTTCTTCATATGATGAGCTCTCTCAAGAAGCCAAGGGGGTGTCTCTTATGCGCTTTCCAAGATGGGGTAGAAACAGATAAATCAGGATCCACATCCTCCACGTGAACCTCAAATCCTTTCCGCAACGTCTTCTTCCATAAATCCATCACTCCCATAGCTTCACGTTTTCTTGTCAACTCCCTTTCCTGAGACTCATTATACTTAAGCCATCTTTCTTCCCTCTCCTTATCAGCCACAAGGTCCACCATCTTCCTCCACTCTAGCTTCCTCACCCATTACTCAGAAGAAGCTTATCTAGCCATAGGAAATGCTTCCAAACTTAGTGTAATGATCATAATATTTATATCTAAAGGGATAACACACAAGAATGCTCCTCTTGGCTCCCTCAAGAACTTAAACTCAACAATCTCTAGACAGGAATACATAGAAATTGTGTACTCCAAGGTGTAACTTGTAACCTCTCTAATCCACCAGTGATCAACAACATGTATCCAAGTCAGATGAACATCATGCAACCTCTAATACTCATCTTGGGTCAATACAAGAGGTCTATAGTACCAACTTGATCTAGATACATATGCCAAAATCCATTCATATAACTCCACTGGAAAACAACAAAAGGTCTCATACAACACATGATACATATGTTCTTTTACCCATTTACATGCATCAAACTCAAGTCTAGTACTAAATATCTGAGTGAACTCATCCTCTATGCTTATAATCCATGCTTCGATACTATCCAAGGTCAAGCACTCTGTCATCATGCACTATTCTCACAACAACTTTGAAAAGAGGTCCTGATAACAGAACCAAGATATAGTCACTATTTTACCCTTAATACTTCTTTCCAACCCCAAGTGCATCGGCCTATCATCCAACATATGTTGGGTGCTTACCTGAGGCATGCATGGGCACCGAGCCCCTCCTTTATGTGAGCTTTGTGAGAGAGTTCTACCATTAATGGAGGATTAATTGTAGAAATATAAGTACATTCACTTACTTAAAAAAGGTAGAAGATACAACTAACATATCTAACATTAATGCATCACAGAAGCTAAATTACATTGTAAGAAGTATAATCAACTAGATCTGAGCCATGCTAAGTCATATAACATGAGGGTTTACACCCATAAACAAGATGTACACAACAGATCCATGTATATTGATTTTACAGAATCTCTGGCAGCCATACTACATTCAAAAGGGTCATCGCAGACCATATATATTAAATGAAAAAGACTTAACTCCTATAAGCTTCTCTGATATGAGATCCTAACCATACATTTTCCCATTTTATCCCTTGCTATAAAACCCAATACCCATACATATGCTTATGACATCCCTTACAACCCTCCAGCACTAAGTACTCTAAACCCTATCAAAACTGCAACACTTCGTTACTCTCCTTCTCTTTCTCTACATTCTCTATGCATTCTCTCTGCATTCCCTTCATGCCTCCATATATTTCTGCCCATGTGTTATGTCTATCTCTGTATATGTTCCTGACCCAAACATATCTTTAAATAGGATTATCAACCACCGCTATGAATTCTCTCTAGAGTAGATTGCACGCCAAGTGTCGATGTGGTCCTCCATTGATGAATGTTTATCCTCTTCAAAAACCTTCCACTAACTATAATGATGTCTCTAAGAATATTCCCTATGGGGAATATCCTTTTTCTTGACCTCCGAGGTTCCAAGCTGGAATCTTATCCACTCATCATGCCTAGTTGGGTCCTCATGTTTTTTCTAAGTGACTCCATGATGCCGGTTATAACTAAGTCCTTAAAAAACTTGTTCTGCCTCCCCCACATGCCATGGCTTCACTTCAACCCTTCTTAAACCCCTTTTTTCCTGTTATCCATATTTTTCCCCCTGATAAAATATTGGATCAACCACAACCCCTCACAAAAAGAACAAGAGAAATCAATGATTGTAATCCTGTAGACAATAGGTTGTAGGGAGACTTTATAATGAAGGTGGTGGGTTATGTGAAAGATCAAATGACCCTGTGCGTAGGAGAAATTAAAAAAAAATGGCTCTATCAAGAAAATCTGTGCCTTAAATCCATTAAAAAGATTACAGGAAAGCTCGAAAGTGGAATAATAGGGTTGGGGAAAGAGTAGACAGTGTCAAAGAGGCCAGAGGTTCAAAGAGAAGAAACAGTGAAAGTTTGAGGTTTTTGGGCTCTGGAATAGTTCAGAATGAGTCCAAAATTGACTAAGTATGGAGGAGCCAGTGGATGTTACCAAGTGTCCAAGAATCTCAAACAAGCGCATCTCCAAAGTCAAAGCCCAAAAAGTTGGAAGGCTCAAGCAAGTGCTAGGCCGCCATGTGTCCCAGGTCCAAAATAGAGGTAGATTCAAAGCTAAAATGTCAAACGGCAGATAGGGTGGGCCTAAAAAAAGGCTAAGTATAGAAATGCAAGTGGAGGCTGCCACGTGTCAGCTCGATGTGTCCCTAAGGGTAAATCCAAAAGTGGAGGCTCAAACGAGTGCCATCTCACCACGTAGTCCAAGGTTTGAAAAGGTAAGAGGGAGGTCATTGAAAAGTCCAAAGACCTGCAGAGGCTTCCAAGTGTTAACTCAATGCTCCTTCAAAGGAAAATATTGATCAGGATTTTAAGTGAGCATGAAGCCTCCACGCGTCCAGTCTCAAAAAGGGGACAGAGTCGGGTTGAATAGTCAATGCATTGTGACAAGCTGGTAAAGAGTGCTAAGTGTCCAAATGGAACTAACTCAAGGGAAAAATTGAAGGGAGGGTTTTCCAAGCAAGCGCCAGGCCGCCACGTGTCCCCGGTCAAGATATATGACCCCGCTGAACAAAGGACTTAGCCAAAAAACATAAGAAAATTGAGCAGGTTCAAGAAGAAGCCACGTGTCAATGCCTGCACCACGCTATTCCAAGAGAAAAATATAGAGACCGCCCTCCAAAGCAAGTGCCAGCCCTCCACGTGTCCCATTTTAAAAGGGGGCCTATTTTTGAACCAGTTTTCCCACCTTTTTGTACGGACCCAATATAAATTTTGAAGGGGCATATCTTTTGACTCAGGGCTCGAAATCCAGACAAATATGGCACCATGTTGGAAAGATCTCAGCCTCGTCTATGCCATGAAGATCTGAAACTTTAAGTTTGGGGAGGTTAGTGGGAGAAAAATGGAGAAATATTCTTCAGGCCATTAATGCAGGATATATTTTTCCCCAACAACCAGATCAGGATTCGATTTGATCCACCGTTTCCTCCTCCTTCGAGGCACCGAATAAGAAATTGATGCAGTAGAAAGACAAGATTTGGGGCTAGATTTTTTGGGAGGAAATTAATAGTAGTGGTTGAGCTTCAAACTATTTTTCCAGCTTCTCTCTCTTTCTCCCCTCTGTGTTGAATCTATAAAAGTAGGGTTGAAACTCATTGTAAAGGGTTGGACATTCTTTTGTTTTTACAGGCTCCCCTTTCCTTCTGGAAAAGGAATTCATGGAGTTTAGACCTTCCATTTAAATTGCAATATGTTTCCTACCCTTCTGGCCATTTGTAATGCATTGTATCAATCTGTAGAGCAATAAAACACCGTTTGTGATTGATTTTAGATCCTTTCTTGTCTCCACTTTCTCTCATCTGGTCTTCCATTACAAATCTGGTTATATGTGCTTGATTATTGTATGCATTTTGTTGGTTTGTGTCTATCAGCAAAACTAATGTTCATCATTCCTTTAGTGCATCACCTTGTAGCTTAGTTTTGATTTCTTGTATTCCTTTTATCCCTGTCTCCTTGGTAAAAATTAGATTAGGTTTAGGAATAGGTCCTCTTGTAAGTTTCCACATGCATGCACCTAAATAGAGGAATAGGAACCAACCTTTAATCTGGAGAGTTTTCCCATTTGTAAAAGTCCCACACTTTGGGGAAAACTCAATGTTATGTGAATCACACCAAATGACTCTACCTTAGAAAAGCAGATCTAATGACTCATTTGGGGGTGTTGTGATTTTGCACTAACAGTTTTGGCATGCCCTGGTGGGACAAAGAAGTCTCCATCTTTACTACAGTAAGATTGATGTGCACTTGTTGTGATTCTAGATTTTAAGAAGTTTTAAAGGAACTACACATCTGATGACTCCAAAAGGGATATAATCCACTGGTTTCAATAGTCCAAGATTCCCAAGTTCATGAGAAGGATACAAACAAGGTCAAGAACAAGAGAAGAGGGACAAGTTTTTACACCTACACTTGTCTCCAGACAGAAGGAGAAGAGGAAGAAGAGCCCAGAGGTCTCCATCTCCACCAAATAGAGCCTTATCAACACCTCCTCCTAGTAGGTCATTCTTTCAATCAAGAAGGGTGCTTAGGCTGATCAGGATGGCACAACCAAATCCTTATGTCAATTTCACTGGTAGTAGCCCACTCACTCTGAATGCACAAAATCCAGTCTCGGTGGAAGCATTAAAGAGCATCCCATATTTCACTGGAGAAAACCAGACTTCTCTTGGTGACCACGTTCAAGACATTACAAATGTCTGTACAATCCATGAGATCATTGAGATGGACATTGTAGTCAAGTTGCTAGCCTCTTCACTCAAGGGTAAAGATTCACAATGGTTCAGGAGCCTAGCAGCAGGCTGTATTCAAACTTGGGACCATCTATGCAAAGCTCTTCATGACCAGTTTGGAGAAAAAGGAAGATAACCTATCCTTGTTGGAGAAACTGACAACAATCAAGAGAGCTCTGAATGAGCAGTTGACGTATTTCAACCTCAGATTTCAACGGACTTGGGACAAGATTCTAGTGGACGTAAAGCCCACAGAAGAAGGTGCCTTCTTATACTTTCTTAGAGCTTTAAATTCTGATATTGCTTTAATGATTCAGTCAATGGGAGGCACAACCTTACCTGCAACTTATATCCTTTCCATAGGAGCTGAGAATCATTTAATTCAGGTGCTGGAAAACTTGCTCCTAGGCCATCCATGCCTCTATACCCTGAATTAGGAAACCCAAGTACCAGCCAAACACCCACATTAGCTCCTATACCTACTCCCGGGAGTCAAAGTTCAGCTGAAGCCTCCACCTCATCATCTAACACCTCAAAAGAGCTTCAAGAAGTTATGAAACAACTTCAAAACCTAGGGAATGAGTTAGTAACCATCAAAAGATAGCAGGCTCAGAGTTCTAGGCCATATCATCCTCAGGCTAAGTATCAGGCTAGACCCCCATATCAGCAAAATAGACCACCAGCTCAGGCTATAAATCAGATTCAACACCAAGGACAACCTCAAGCTGCTAGACCTTTCAGGTCATATGATCCAAACACAGCTTCAACATCAAGGGCATTGGTTTCAGCACAAAATAACATGGCATCAAGAATATGATTAGTGTTTCCATGCAATCAGCCACATAATCAATCAATGTGCTTCAATGGTGCACTAAATCAGGCTTTGATGGTGAAAACCATTGGTGTGTCACAAGAACCTAGCCAAGAAGAAAATCAACAGCAAGGAGCTCAACAAGAGGGACCTCTAAGTAAAACTATGCTTGTCAATTGGCAAGCTGAAGACTTATGTGGAATGAATCAGGATCCTTCTCAAGGTATAACTGCCAATACATGGTCCAAGAAGAGAAATATTGGAGAAGGACATTCACCAAACTTAGGTGATACTCAATCCTCCATTTCTCCACAAGGTATTGGAATTCAAAATACAACTCCCAATATGTAAGGCCAATCCAAGCCACCTTCCAAATCCACTCAGGAACCGGTTGTAACAACCCATGTGCAAGAGAAAAATGTGCCAAGGGAAGGGGCAATAGAAGGATATCTCATTTAATATCATTGAGAAAATGAAGAAGACAAGTGTGAACATTTCACTATGGGAGTCACTGGCCATTCCAGGGTAGAGGGATCTATTGCAGACTGTTATGGCCAATTGGTCAAGCTCAAATCAACCCCCTAACCAACAAGAGAAAGTTCTTACCAATACAGATCAACCTAGGGGAAACCATCAAGAGCAACAAGGTAAGAACCTAAGACCTCCTCCATTCTATGTTTCATTAATCATTGGGGAAAAATTGGTGCATAATTGCATGATTGACTCGGGGGAAAGTAGTTCTGTAATGCCCAAACAAATAGCTGATCAACTGGGTCTCCAGTATGAAGTCATCTCTAGAGGGGTAGTAAAATTAGATGGGACAACAGTGACAACTATTGGAATCATCAAGGATCTGAGCCTCACTCTGCATGCCTGCCCCAATGTGACTGTATTGTAGAACGTATCAGTCATAGACTTGCCACCCACATTTTGCATTGTGTTTGTCTAGGGACTTCACTACCAAAATTGGAGGCTATTTGGTTGCTGAATGGTCACATATGCTCTTTAGAACAAGGTATGGGAGAAAAGGCCACAATCAGATCTAAGCCATAGTGGATTATCACATTGAGTCTTATGTGCCTAGCCCAATCAATGCAAATTGTTCAGCTTTTTGATCAAGAGGACCTCCTAAACACTTGTGAAGTAGATACCAAGGTGGGGTGTATCCCAGACCTAACTCTCGATGAATGGGTGGTCAAAAGACATGATTTTGACCCCTATAAGGAGATGGAAGAATATCTGAGCTAGGAGTCTACTGCCTGCATGAGGAGAATCATCCTCTTCTTGACATCATTAAGCTGGAACACAAAGATGACAATGAAGTATGGAAATTTTTCTTTGATGGCTCGAGAAGTAGGCAAGGAGCTGGAGGAGGAGCTATGATTGTGTCACCCCAAGGTATGAAATACTACTCAACTTTCCATTTCCAATTTTCCTGTTCAAACAATACAACAGAATATGAGGCTTTGGTTCATGGATTGCATTGGGCTAGAAGACGAGGAATCAAGAACTTGCAAGTGTTTAGTGACAGTGAACTAGTTTCCAATCAAGTCAAAGGACAAAATGTTATAAAGAATGACCTGCTCAAGAGCTACAAGAATAGGGTATGGGATCTCATTGAGGATTTTGAAGCCTTCAACATTGTGTCCATACCCAGGAAGGAGAACGAAGCTATTGATAGGCTTGCAGCAGTTGGAGAAACATTTGATGTGGTTGAAAGCATCAAGAGGGACAAAGGACAACCACATATCCATGTGATTGTGAGGCCAACAGTGCTAGATAACAATACATGCTGGCAGGTGTTTGAGAATGATCAGCAGATCATCAATTTTTTGCAAGAGGAAGCTGAATTCTCAGCTAGGAAATCAAGACAAGATTAGAGCAGCAATATGGAGATCAAGTAGTGTAGCTATGCATACAAACAAGCTTCCCAAAGGTTTGGTGACATTAGAATCTATCTTCAATCCTAATGATCAGTTTCAAAAAGAGAAAGCTAACATATAGATCAAAGGAGAAGATTTAGAGTCAATTCTAGTTGGAAAAGGAAAAACACTTCAAATTGGAAAAGTGGCCACCGAGCAAGAAAGGTATGAATTCATGAAACTTTTCCAAGATTTTCCAGATGTATTTTCTTGGAGCTATGAAGACCTAAGAGGTTCAATCCATGAAGCTAGCACAACACACAATTGAAACTAGATCCAACTGCTAAGCCCATCAGGCAAAAATTAGAGACCAGTCAATCCACACATTGAACCTCTGATGAAGAAAGAGCTAAACAAGATGATAGAGGCAAGTATCATATTTCTAATCAAACACTCAAGCTAGGTTGCAAACTTGGTCCCAGTCAGGAAGAAGAATGGAGAGATTAGGTTGTGTGTAGACTTTCAAGACTTGAAGAGAGCATCCCTCAAAGACCACTACCCACTCCCCTCAATGGAGCAGATCTTGCAAGTGGTGTCTAGATCAGAGAGATTCTCTCTCCTAGATGGCTACTCAGGGTATAACCAAATAATGGTGAAAGAAGATGATCAGTTCAAAATAGCTTTCACCACCAAATGGGGCACCTATGCCTATAGAAAAATGCCATTTGGATTGTCTAAGGTACTGGAGCCACTTTCCAAAGGGAAATGGATATGGCATTCAAAGGACTGATCAACAAAATAGTACTAATCTATCTAGATGACATTATTGTGTTCTCCAAAAATGCAGCAAAGACCCACCTTTTTCACCTAAGACAGGTGTTTCAAAGATGTAGGAGATTTGGGGTATCATTGAACCCTCAAAAATGCATATTCTTGGCCCATGAGGGTAGGCTTCTAGGCCATATTGTGTCAAAGGAAGGTTTGGCAATTGACCCAGAGAGGGTTGAAGCAATAAGAGCATTGCCATTGCCAAGCCATAAGAAATCTCTTCAAAGTTTCTTAGGAAAAATGAATTTTGTCTACAGGTTTGTACCAGACTTTGTTGCCCTTGTCAAGCCAATAATGTTGATGTTGAAGAAGAGCTTGGAATTTAGGTGGACAACTGAAGGAAAAGCAAGCTTTCAGGCCATCAAAGAAGCTATATCACAATCCCCAACTCTCGTGAATCCATAATTCTCTAAGGAATTCATACTATATGCCTTTGGTGGTAGTGACACAATTTCTGCAATCTTAGTACAACAGAACAAAGAGGGTACAGAGCAGCCAATTGCCTTCTTCAGCCAGGGTTTGGAAGATTATGAAGTGAGATACTCTTCATCAAAAAGCATGTCCTTGTAGTGATCATAGGGTTAAAGAATTTTAAACATCTGGTTTCAAACAATAAAATCCAACTGTTAGTCTCCCATGTAGGAGTTAAAGACTTCCTTCTCAACAAGGATCTGAATGAAAAATGTGCAGGATGGATCACTCGTGTCATGGAGTATGACATTGAGATCAAGGTTACTAAGTTGGTCCATGGGAAGGGATTGTGTGAACAACTAGCCTCGAGTCAACAAGATGAAGCAAGTGGTAAAGAGGAAGTTGTTTTTGTTCTGTAAAATAGTCAAGAGGAAGAAAATGATGATGTAGCCACTCCTTGTTGGATTCAGAGTATTATGCACTTCCTTCAAATAGGCATGTTTCCTCCAGAAATGAGTAAAAAAAAAGGAGACACTTCAGACTATAGGCCATCCCATACGTGCTTATTGATGGCATCTTGTTCAAAAGGGACATCAATGGCATTCTGTTAAGATGCATTGGGACAGATCAAATAGAGAGAGTGTTACAAGAGTTCCATGATGAAGCAGATGGAGGCCATTTTTCTCCATGGGTGATGGCACTCAAGATCATGAAGGTGGGTTATTATTGGCCTAGGGTGTTTAGTGACTACTATGCATGGATCAAAAAGTGCAAGAACTGTGTGTTCTTCAGAGGCAAAGAAAGGCTAACAACACTTCCATTGCACCCAATTTCAGTTGACCAGCCATTCATGCAATGGGGATTGGACTTCATTGGGGTCATCAATCCAAATTCGAGCCAAGGCCACAAATGGATTCTGACAGCAATGGAACTATTTCACCAAGTGGACCGAAGGTAGTGGCACTCAAAGAAGCTAATGAATCTAGCATACTAGATTTCTATGAAGGAATAGTGACTAGATTTGGAGTGCCAACCACTATTATATCCAACAATGCATTCGCATTCATAGGTTCCAAAATCATAGAATGGGCTGTTAGGAATGAGATTTACTTGAGCACTTCATCAAACTATTACCCTCAAGGTAATGGCCAAGCTGAGTCCACAAACAAGAACCTGCTAAGGATTGTCAGAAGAACTCTGGATGAAAATCAAAGAACTTGGCACATGAAACTCAAATCAGCCTTATGGGCTGATAGGACAACACCCAAGAGGTCTACATGTAGCTCTCCATTCAAATTGTCTATGGGAAAGAAGTAGTGTTGCCTCTATCACTTGAGTTTCTAACATTGGAACTCATGAAGCAGTTGGAGATGTCTGATTTTGAACCAATGGAGGCAAGGTATGCAGAACTGATGGAATTGGAAGAAACCAGAGAGCATGCACTTCAACAATGGAGAAGGATCAGGTCTCAATCAAGAGATGCTTTGATAAGAAAGAAAAAACAAGGACTTTCAAGAAGGAGACCTAGTTTTGAAATGGGATGCAGATTGGGAAAATCTAGGAAAACACTCCAAATTTGATGCCATCTGGAGTGGACCTTACATGATCACAGAATGCAAGAGTAACAATGCCTTCCAGGTGACTAAATTGGATGGAAAAAAATTACAGATCCCAGTAAATGGGATCCATCTCAAACATTGCTACTGAATGGGAAGTTTCCACCCCTGTAAATATTAGCATAGGATTTTCATTTCCCTAAGTGCGTATGCATGTTGTTTTGTTGTAGTGTAGTTTTTGTTTCCCTAAGTGTTGTGGCACAGGTTCTTTGTTGCTCCAGGTTATGTTGTTACACAGTCCAATGTGCCTCCAAGAGGATGCGCTATCCCTTTCAACATTCACAACAAGGAAACTCATAGTTACCTATAATAGTTTCCATCTTCAAAAGAAAACAAATGCAGAGCAACTAAAAGTCGTCTTCAAAATAGTCCATTCAGGGACAGGTGAAAGCCCTGGGTCGAATCAAATTTCTACTCTCAGAAACCATTGTCTTGAGTTTTCTTATGAAAATTGAGACTACGAATGGTTGGGCTCATGGATCAGAAGTAGGATCAGTACCAGGCCATCATTCTCGACTCCATGCCCAATGGACATAACAAGGCAACTGGTCCTCTCATCTAGTAGGAAGATACCCTTGCGAGTCGCCAAAACTCTTATCCATATTTTACCCCTTAGTAAAATATTGGATCAGCCACGACCCCTCATAGAAAGAACCTAAGAAATCACGTTCGAATCCTGCAGACAGGTTGTAGGGAGACTCTACAATGAAGGTGGCAGGGCCTGTGAAAGATCAAATGACCATGCACAGGAGAATTAAAAAAAAACTACTCTGTCGAGCGAATATGTGCCTTAAATGCATTAAACAGATTACAGGCAGGCTCAGAAGTGGAATATTAGGGTCGGGGCAAGAGTAGATAGTGTCAAAGAGGCTAGAGGTTCAAAGAGAAGAAACGGTGAAGGTTCGAGGTTTTTGGGCTCTGGAATAGTTCAGAACAAGTCCAAAATTGACTAAGTATGGAGGAGCTAGTGGACGCTGCCAAGTGTCCAAGCGGTGCATCTCCAAAGTTGAATCCAAAAAGGAAGGCTCAAGCAAGTGCCAGGACACCGCATGTGTCCTAAGCCCAAAATGGAGGTAAAGTTAAAGCTAAAAAGTCAAATGGTGGATAGGGTGGGCCTAAAAAAAACGTGAAGTATAGAAATGCAAGCAGAATTTACCACGTGTCCAAATAGCTTAGCGTGTCCCCAAGGGTAAATCCAAAAGAGGAGACTCAAACGATCGCCATTTCGCCTCATAGTCCAAGGTCTGAAAATGTAGAGGGAGGTTGTTGAAAATTCCAAAGACCTATGGAGGCTTCCAAGTGTCAACCCGATGCTCCTTCAAAGGCAAATCTTAATCAGGCTTTTAAGTGAGCACAAAGCCTCTACGCATCTAGTCTCAAAAAGGGGACAGAGTCGGGTTGAATAGTCAATGCATTGTGACAAGTCGACAGAGAGTACCAAGTGTCTAAATGGTGCTAGTTAAAGAGTAGAATTGAAGGAAGGTTTCCAAGCAAGTGCCAGGCCGCCGCGTGTCCCCTGTCAAGAAATATGACCCCGTCGAGTAAAGGACTTTGTCAAAAAACATAGAAATTAAGCAGGTCACAGAAGAAACCATGTGTCAGTCCCAATGCTATTCCAAAAGAAAAATACAAAGACCACCCTCAGACATGTGCCAACCCTCCTCGTGTCCCATTTTAAAAGGGGGCCATTTTTGAACTGGTTTTCCTACCCTTTTGTATGGACACGATATAAATTTCAAAGGGGCATATCTTTCGACTCAAGGCTCGAAATCTAGTAAATCTGGCACCGTTGGAAAGATCTCAACCTCGTTTATGCCATGAAGATATGAAACTTTAAGTTTGGGGAGGTTAGTTGGGAGAAAAATGGAGAAATGTCTTTGAGCCATTAATGCAGGATCTATTTTTTCCCAATAACCAGATCGGATTCGATTTGATCCATCGTTTCCTCCTCCTTCAAGGCACTGAACAATAAATTGATGCAGTTAAGATAGATTTGGAGGCTGATTTTGTAGGAGGCATTAATAGAAGTGGTTGAACTTCAAACTATTTTTCCCGCTCCCTCTCTTTCTCCCCTCTATGTTGAATCTATAAAAGCAGGGTCGAAACTCATTGTAAAGGGTTAGACATTCTTTTGTTTTTGCAGGCTCCCCTTTCCTTCTGACAAAGGAATTCATGGAGTTCAGACCTTCCATTTAAAATGCAATACGTTTCTGTCTTCTGTCCATTTGTAATGCATTGTATCAATCTGCAGAGCAATAAAACATGTTTGTGATTGATTTTAGATCCTTCTTGTCTCCATAGCTCTCCTCTGGTCTTCCATTACAAATATGGTTATCTTTGCTTGATTATTGTATGCATTTTTTTGGTTTGTTTCTATTAGCAAAACTAATGTTCATCATTCCTTCGGTGCATCACCTTGTAGCTTAGTTTTGATTTCTTGTATTCCTTTTATCCCTGTCTCCTTGGTAAAACTTAGATTAGGTTTAGGAATAGGTCCCTTGCAAGTTTTCATGCATGCACCTAAACAGAGGAATAGGAACCAAACTTTAATCTGGAGAGTTTTCCCATTTATAAAAGTCCCACACTTTGGGGAAAACTCAATGTTATGTGAATCACACCAAATAACTCTGCCTTTAGAAAAGTAGATTTGATAACTCATTTAGAGGTGTTGTGATTTTGCACTAACATTTCCCTAATCACCCTTTTATATGTTGATCATGTGCACATGTGCCTCTTGGTACTTAGCCAATATTTTAGGTTCCAACATAAAGAAATCTAGATCCATTCCACTATCATAGTGTAACTTGCACAAGGGAAACCTAAGGAATCATTACACACACATACAAAAAAAACTACATGGAGTATGAGATGTATTACAACACTCGCTCGTAAGTTCACTCTTCGGGTGACCACTGGAGTTAGTCCAACTCCACATTCTACATATTTTTTATTATATTTGACATAGTTTGTGGAAATGTGCAAGTATACATTTGTTTTGCAGGATACAAGTGCAATCAAAACCACATGGAGTATGAGATGTATTACAACGCTCGCTCGTAAGTTCACTCTTCGGGTGACCACTGGCTTCAGTCCAACTCCACATTCTACATATTTTTTATTAGATTTGACATAGTTTGTGGAAATGTGCAAGTATACATTTGTTTTGCAGGATACAAGTGCAATCAAAACCATAATAGCGAAGTCAGAGTGAAAAAATGAATATTAGAGTGAAGACCTTCCGACCTAGAAAAATTGAGAACATGAGCATCTAAATGGACACTAGTACCCAGATCAGACACTAGCACCTGTTGCTATTATCCTCTTGTGGATGTTTTTGTCTTGCATATTTGTGTACTTCTGAATCTTGTTAAAGAATTTACAACATTGTTTCCAGCCTATTCCAGAAGATACTCAGTCCAGATCACTCAGAATCAACTAAGTCACATTCCCTTCTCATTTTCTTAGTGTTTCATATTATTACATGCTTATTGCTTGCATCTTATTGTAGTTTATTGCATGTATATCATTATTTACATTAGTTACTATGAAATTAAGGTTTAATTCAATTAAAATTATATCATTTGGTGAACATATACCCGCATTCAAACACTCAATCTTGATCTTGCATTTTACCTCTGGCTTGCTTATCACCCTAGATATCATTGAATCCTTCCATTTTTATCAACATGGATGTATCTCTCTCCAATTTCTTGTAGGTGAATCCCATTTAAGAACACAAAAGATGATCCTTTTTGTTTAACACATACCTTCATCCTAACACTTCTCCTGAGTATGTGTAATATAGATTCTCTACAACATTATATTTTACCGAAGAGCATATTAACATCTACTGAAATTTATTCTCAATATGTTTTAGATAATGATCCACCCATTTACATTCAAGTTTGTATCAATCAAATAGAGGCTAAGAGAGATTTAGTTGATAATGGATATGGGCTTAATATTTGCAATCTAACATTTTTTCAACAACTTGGCCTTTCCAAAGCATCCCTAACTCCCTCATCTATTTCTATTCATGTCTTTGATAATATTCCTAAACGTGTTGTAGTTACTATCACACTTCCCATTACTATAGGGCCATGCACTTTTCCCATTTGATTCCATGTAATTCCTAATAAATTTAATTATAATATTCTTCTCATAAAACCTTAGATCAATGCCATGCATGCGGTCCCTTCAACCCTTCATGTACGTCTTAAATTCCTATACCAGGGTGTGGTCTATGAGGCCTTAAAAAATACCTCCCCATTTTCCTTTTGTAACACTATCAATCATTCACCTGAAGCCCCTACTTCTGCCACATCTCCTCTTAATTTTACAAACTATGGTCATGGGTATCAGTAAATGCTTCGTTATGGTTTCACTGGCAATGGATTAGGAAAATATGGAAAGGGATTCACAGAGCCTCTTTCCATTCCCACATAATCCACCAAACTCGACATTAGATATCACCCTTTGTCTACTCCTTTTATTTCTACCACATCTTCTCTTGAGGTTTATACTACTTCACATGCTCCTCATCTTCCTCTACTACATCTCAAGATTATTGGCAATCCCACTTCCTCTGCTTAGCATAAATTGGATAATTTCCTTATGGATGATGCTTTACTAGAATATATGGGGACTTACGACCATTTCCCCCCTTACCATAAAAAATATATTTTCCATTTGTTTTCAATACTACAACATATTTTGGCAAATATGATCTTCCTAATACCAATATCGATACTTCTGACCCATTTCAACATCTTCCACCATGACATGGTCTCTCTCCCATCATCTCATAGATATCCATCACTCGCATAATTGGGGGACATCAAAATTTTCCCCCATAGTCACATGTTCTCGTTGAGAGTTTCCCTTCCATACTACTCACATGCAATCCTATACCTTACTTTTTCTTTTCACTTAAAGTCAATCACTCCCACAACAATTTCTCTTATCTATACTTTGAGAACACCTTGCTATATCTATATATGATTACGGATTCCCTTTATGATATTATAATACTCTATATAAGCTTTTCTACTCATGCCTACTTATGGATCCTTCTATTCATGGTACACATACTACTTCATATATACAATATACATCCTTTCATGCACTATACATACTCTAACTATTCATGCCCACAATGATCACATTTATTTGGTATCATCTCTTGATATACACACTTGGGGGCATCGCACATCCGCCCATCACTATTCATTGTCTCTATTGTCTACTTCTACCTTTTTTACTACACTTCGCACTCTGTGCTTCATGCCTACCTTTCTGAGCACTCTTACATCCTTATTACACACACTGCTCCTACCATATTCACATATTGTATATCGCAACACACCATCACTTTCACATAACATTTGTATATCTTGGTTACATTTACGCTTGTCAGTTTATACTTCACACGTGTTACACTTTGTTTCAAATTCTATTTGGATGCTTAGTATGTCATTATATTTCTCTATACACACATGCACATTCAATTGATATCTTGAGGTGAATGCAAGACCTTTACAGATTCCCATGTGATGCATGATTCTCGACACTACTCTTTACTAGTCCCGCTGAGGCTCCTTGGGGCATCTACCTCTCCTACTGTCATACTCCACATAATACATGTTCTATTATTACATTATTTATTACTTCTTTCTATGACCACTTACTTTTCATTGATTTATACACGCTTTAAAATAATACTTATCTTACTAACATGGTAATGGGTGCTTCATGTGTAGCATTTTCCTTGCATGATCTATACAACCATGGTTATATGTAGCATTTTTCTTACTATTTTTTGTGGGATGTGCCCTATTTCATGCTTGATCATTATTTTCTTATGGCCGCTTTGGCCCTGATTCTCTTGTAAAATTGTGAGCAATGTCTTATGTATGAAACCCAATTTTTGTGGTCTATCTTTTCTTCTTAGTTTATTGTTACATTGTCTTCTATCACATGCTAGTCCCTTTTCACTAACACTTATTTCTAGCCTATATTTTTTGCATGTGCCTTGGCTTCTACCATGCACATCCCCTACCCTCTATAGGTATCCACTCTCAGATATACATATCACTTCAAGTCCTCTCCTTTTGGCTAAATTCTCCTACAATTGCCGCATGCACCCAAAACAAGGGGGAATCTATTGGGTGAAAAAATCACCCTTACAACAACTCAGAGCTAAAAAAAAACATCACAATACATATTTGACACAAGAACATAGTTATAGAGTGGTCCATAATCAAACTTAGATCATAGAAACACAACGAAAATTGGCACCCAATAGTAGGTAGTAGCGGTGTGAGCTTGTGTCTACCCCTAGGTGCTAGTGTCATAGGGGAAAAACTAGTCAATTTCTTAGTTCAACACAATCTCTACAAGTTTACAATATATTTCTCTAGTAGCAGGCACTCACCTCCAGTTACAATCAGGAAAAACATGTTACAAATAAGGGACATACCATATGTAGTGGTGCTTATTGGGAAGCATCATAGAAGGAGACTAAAACAATACCTCTCTCCCATAAACTGTTCTCTTGGCATGAGATTGCCCAAAAAACTTTCTCTTGGCATGAAATCACCCAAAAAACTTACTCTTGGTGTGATATCACCCAAAACAATCACTCTTGGTGTGAGATCACCCAAAAACCTCACCATTAGAAACAAGACATTCAAATCTAGAAACATATCCAAAGAAAACAAGACAATTTTCTATCTCATACTCTCTTACACATCAGGTGCACTCTTTCCTATACACACTTTCTAATTACTTATACATACATTTTGCTAATTTTTCATCTACACAAATTTGACTACTTTCTTGCTCTTCTTTTGCAAGTCCATCCTTATACACAAAAAGAATAAACCCACGTCAACAAGCACAAGATCTAATAACACACGCTATTACACATACACTTCACCCCTAGGGTATACCTTCCCTTCCTAGTCTCCACACTTCACATTATGATCACTTCATGCTTCACTTGTCCACTCGGCATGTTATCAACAACACTCGTATCTATAAGATTACAAGGTACACATATTCTATTTAATTTATGTTATCAAGTATTCAATTAAAAAAATTCAAATGGGGGTAAATGTAGACACAAAATCTATGCATTTAGTTATATTTATAGGTTATAAATCATACTAATATATACATGAATTCTAATCAAGAAAACTAGTGGTTGATAACCTCTTTTGGGCCTTTTGCTTTATCTCTTGCACTTTTATTGGCCTTACACATCTTATAG
The DNA here is from genome assembly GCA_019776745.2 of Taxus chinensis. Classification (NCBI taxonomy): domain Eukaryota; kingdom Viridiplantae; phylum Streptophyta; class Pinopsida; order Cupressales; family Taxaceae; genus Taxus; species Taxus chinensis. The sequence continues at coordinate 690,825,501 of CM034148.1, forward strand.
ACTTGCTCAAAATTGAATGATTTATCTTTTATGGCCTCACACACTAGCGCCCAGTTATGGCAGAAGCACCTAGGTGCTCCTGACATTATTTATCATTTTCTTACCCTTTTGGGTCTCTTTACTTCTTATTCATCTTTTAGTACTTTGGGTCAACCTTTTAGTTATCAATTAAGAAATTCAAATAAAGGAAGCATATATATATACTTAGTTATTACTCTCAAACAAGGGGCCAAGAACTAAGAATTATCTACTATCACCTAATCTTACATCTAAAGGCATAAGAGAATTACAAATCATACATATAGCACATCCATATAAGGGACAAGGGTTGTGTCACTCTACATACACAACATAGGAAGGGAATTTTATTCTGTTCAATCACACACATCTTTATACTTGGAGTAATCTAGATCTAGCCCACTATCATAGTGCAACTTTCAAAAGGATAACCTAATGCATCATTACACACACATACACAAAAAACTACATGGATTTTGAGATGTAGGGAAACACTCAGTCATAAGTTCACTCTTTGGGTGATTGTCAGGGTCATTTCGACTCCACATTCTACATATGTTTTTATTATATTTGATTTGCTTTGTTGTAATGTGTAGGTAGACATTTTTTTTGTAAGATACAGGTGTGATCAGAACCCTAAAAATGAAGTTAGAGTGACAAAATGAATATTGGAGTGAAGACCTTTCAACCCAAAAAATTTTAGGACCAGAGCATCTAAGTGGACACTAGCACCCAAATCAAACACTTGTGTCTGCCATTACTATCCTCTTACAAACATTTTTGTCTTGCATATTTTTATACTTCTGAATCTTTTTCAATCCTTTGCAACATTATTTCCAACCTATTCTAGAAGATACTAAGTCTAGATCACTCCCAGATCATATAGAATTAGCTAATTCAAATTTCCTTCTCATTTTCTTAGGGTTTCATATTATTGCATGCTTATTGATTGTGCCTTATGGTAGTTTATTACCTATAAATCGGTAACCAGAGCTTAATTGGAATTTTTTTTAGATCTATTTGGATGAATTTGGTTTTTTACCCCTCAATAAACTAAGTCAAGTTGGATATGATACAAATGCCTAAAATGTGCTTTTTCAAGGGAATGGGTAAAATGAAAAATTCTACACCATTATATGAATAATAATGAATATGTTTGCATTGACATATTTTATTTCTAAAACCCATAGTCACAACAATCGAGGTGATTATGGAAGGGTTATGTTGTAACAAGCGGTTACTTCCAGTAACCAGTCTTTCGAAGTGGTCACAAGAACCGCTTGGAAAAAATGACCATCAATTATTTTGGTGATGTTTCAGGGTTGGCATGATATCCTCAAATGAATAGGAATGATTAACAATAGTTAGAATGTGGAAAGGAATCATCATCCTGACATTGAACACCATTGATAGAAGGTGTGTCGTCATCTAACATGTCAGGATAAAGAAGAGGAAGGGAAGATGGCACCTCACCAACACGATGATAGGTCAGAGTCCCAAAGAAACAATGTTGACAATTTTTTTTTTAGGAGGGATGGATTCTGGATCCATGGACTTCGTGGGTGAAGGTGGTGTGGTAGGTGACTTAGGTGGGTAAGGCTTATCTTCCTCTATGAGGTAGATTATATCCATCTTAGGAATAGGTGGCACAGAAAATCAGATACTATGATGGTCTTTGTGTTTTCAGGTGGTGTAAGGTATGACTGTGTGATGACCTTGCTCATAAAGACCAAATCCATAACCCTTCTAGGCACATCGATGAAGAAAAGTGTGAGTGAAGTAGCGGTTGGTGAGTTATTGGAAGTAGGATGAGAAAGGTCAGGTTTGGGTAGGTGGTTTAGGAGAATAAGAAGAAGTGTTAAGTCCCCTATATGTCAGGATAGTGAAAATGTGGGGAATACTGTATGGAAAAACCTCTCCTACACGATGGTCATAATGTGTGTGTTGGTGAAGGCTTCAATACTCCTAAGGGGTAAGGAAAGTGTCTATATTGTATAGGAGGTACTCCCCTAATGAAAGAAATTAAAAAACACCTATGAAGAGGTCTGATGTCGGTACTTGGGTAGTGGGGATGGATGAGCTACATGAAGCCTGAGAAGGTGGGGCATCAGTTGACGATAAAATAGGTGGGTTGGTAAATGGGATAGTTGAGGAAGTTACAGTAGCAGATGGGATAGATGGGATGGCTGTGGAAGGTGTAACAAAAGAAGTGGTAGACGAGGCAGGGGTAGATACCTTGAATGGAATGAGGACATCATTTGGTTCGTAAATCATGTTGCAGGTTTAAAAGGTGAAGGATCTACCTAAATGGTGTAAGGGTGCCCTTCATATTCAAATTTTAGGCAACAATGAAGGGTTGATGGTACACACCCCATGGCGTGAATCCAGGGTCAGCCAAGCAAAACATTATATTGAAATTCCCCCATAAGAACATAGAATAGTTTGGGATTAGAAAGAGGACCCACATGGATGTGGAGGATGATGGTGCCAAGGGTAGAAGTCATGGAATAATTGAAATAATGCAGCATAATAGGGTTATTATGCATGTAGTTAGCGGGTATGTAAAATTGTTTGTATGCATGGGAAGAAATGATATTAATGCTAGCACATCCATCAATCATAACATGTTGAACACGAGTATCATTTATGTAGGCAAAGTTGAAGAGGTTGGGATCCAGATCATCTGATTGTAGAGGGGAAATCTCTAAGTCAGAGAAACTAATGGTGAAAAACTTGAGGAGAGGTAATGGGGGAAATGTTTTAAGGCTAAGTGGTGAGGGCATCCACATGATGAGGGGTAAAGATGACGGTCAGATGTGTAGGATCATTTGGTGGAACCTCGATAGAATGTAGGACCTCAATGAGGTCCTGACGATGAGACTCGGAGGTTTGAATTAAGTCATACAAGGACATCTTTAAAGGATATTGATGAAGTTTTTTTATCATAGAGTGATCTATGAATCCATAAGAAACAGGATAAGCTGACACACAAATGGTTACCTTTGGAGCAGGTGCAGGTGGAATGGTGAGTGAAGGTGCACTAGATGGGCTACTAGTTTTCTCTTTTCCTTTATCTTTTTACAATCAAGTGGCTGCTCAGACCATATTTATTTCAAAGATAGGAGGAAGAAAAGAGGATTATGGAGATGCAGGTAAAGGACGCTGAATAGATATAGGGCTAAACTGTGTGGCGGCGGGTGAAGGGGGAATGTAATTCTCATATAACAGGTTAGCTTCGTTGAAGAGACCATCTGAAGTATAGAGTTGAAGGAAAATGTTTTTGAGGGCCTTACCACCTTTGACATCATTCCCTAGTGAGCAATGATATGCACATATTTTGGTGTTGTTAAACCCTACTGTTCTGGGTTTGAGCGGGTAATAAGGCTTAGTAGGTGGAAACAAGATAACAGAGGTTTCTAATAACCTAGCGAGGATGTTAGAATAAGATCATGCCAATGGATCATAGCAAGAAGTCATAGTTGGCTTGGATGAAGGTGCAGGTGATTTTTGTTTGAGAGGTGTTGTTGGAGGTGGTGTCGGTGTTACTACCTTTTTGGTAGGTAGTGAAGGTTTTGGTTTGGTTTAGGTTGCACCTTCCTGGGTAAAGGTGTAGGAGGAGTGTGCAAGATAGAAAGACATGTAGAAGGTGAGGGTACCTTAGAAAGAAAAGGTGAGAGTGGTGGTGTTTGCAATAGTGTGGTTGTAGGTATTGGAGAGGATGTAGGCAGAAAAGGTGATAAAAGTGAAGGTGTGGGAAAAAGAGAAGGTAAAGGTGCGGGTGTGGGTTGTTGTGCCTTAGATTTTCCTTGGTGAAGAGGTAACTTGACCAAGGTGGAAGGGTGTGGGCTTAAAATCAAAGGTAGAGACAAAGGTGAAAGAGAAGGCATGGGAGAGATCAGAGTGTGAGGCCTAGGAGGTTGGGTCTTCCTCTTAGGTGCGGGAATCGGTTTTGTGATGGGTGGTGGTTGACTAGACACATCTATTTTCACTATGGGATACAATAGGCTAGGTGTTGGTAGGACCCCTAAATAAGTGGTAGGATTAGGTGTGGATAGGGGTTTGGGTGAAGGCGAGGCTAAAGAAGAGTGCGTTCATATGATTGGCTTAGGTGCCATGGTTTTAGGTGCTTAAATATCTTAGGATAGATAGTTGAGGTATCTGGGGACAACATTTACATTTGGGTGGATACTAGGAGTTGAAGGTGCCCCCAGAGTATGGAGTAATCGACATACTCTAATCAGTCCACCAAACGTAAGAATGGTTTTTGTTTAGAAGATGATGAACCAATGGTGAAACCCATCTGAAAATTTGATTCCTGTGATACAGGGAAGGTTTTTGCCTCTGATTCATTAAGCAAGAGTGATGTAAGAAGGTTGACATGATCTTGGAAGACCCTAGGAGAGGCATCTCCTATAGGAATAAGAGATAAGAGTGGCTTTTTTATGGGTTGAGGAGAAGGAAAAATAAGCAATGTGGATTCCACTTTAGGTAGAAAGGTGGATAGGGTTAGTTCCTCCTTGGGTAGAGGAACATGTGAGATAGATTCCTCCTTGGGTAAAGGAACATGCAAGATAGGCTCTCCAGTAGGTAGAGAAATAAGTGGGGTAGTCTCCTTTGTGGATAGAGGGATAGGTGTGATAGGCTCATCCATGGATAGAGGAGAAGGTATGATAGGCTCCTTTATGGATAGAGGAGTAGGTGTGATTGGATATTTTGTGGGTAGAAGATTTTGTGTAATACTTTCCTCGATAGACGCTACAGGAGGAAATTAGCTAGATGGAATAGGTATTGTGTTGAAAAAGGCATAAACCTCATGTACATTGGTGCCGCTAGTAGAGGTATCCGAAGCCTGGTTTGATGAAGGGGTATGATTAGGAAAAGGTTTCTTAAACACACCCATATTGACATTGGCAGGTGCATTAGGGTTTTCCAGGATGAGATCACAATTATCTAGCATTCCTTGGACAATGTTCTTAAAGGTTTTACAATTTCCGTCACTATGTCTCCTAACTCGGTGATAGTTACAGAAGTCATTTTATTTATACCACAATGGTGTAGGATGAGAAGGATCAAAACCAATGTTTGCTTTAATAGGTGGAAGGGTGATGGATCTATCTTTTAAAAGCTTTTCTGTTATGATCCTCGTGTGCGGATTTCACTAACGGCTCGAGCTTTTGGTGTAATGGTTCATTACATTTGGTATCAAAGTGACCACCCAGGTTCAAGTCCCGAAATGGGTAGCTACGCCAACATTGCAGTGTTCACCTGGGGCTCGTATAGGGAAGGGTGTGGTCCCACTATATGGGCGTAAATCTAGCCCAGGGTCCGGGCTATGGAAGTGTGGTGGGATGTTATGATCCTCATGTGTGGATTTCACTAACACCTCAAGGTTTTGGTGTAACGGTTCGTTACATTTTCCAACACAAAAGAATATGGTTCTCTAATATGAGTGTAAGCCCTCTGTTCATATTTGTATTGAAAGTTTTGAACATGATAGAGGTTAGCATGTGGTTTTGGTTGATTAGACAGATAAGAGGGACTGGATTTTAGAATCACTATGTTGGTGGATCCTTTGACCTTAGAATGGTTATTATAATGGTCTTTAGTTGGTTTGTAAGAATATTCGTTCGATTTGAAGTTAGCATTCTTGTTACACAAATTAAGTTTCTCTTCTTCAAGGGCATAGATCTCCAGTTTCTGGGCCATGGTGAAGGATTCGTCAAACATGCAAAATGTTTGAACCTGGAGAGTTGAGGAAATGTGTCTAACACATGCCTTTGTGAAAAAATCTATGAGCTTTACTTATGGTAGCTGGAAGGTGAGTTGATTGATGAGGCCCCGCCAACGTGCAACGAAATCTGTGATAGACTCGTCATCATGTTGGGGAATAGAGTATAATTCCATCATAGAGATATTGATTAAGAAGTGATCAAGGAAGGTTTGGGATAATTGGTTGAAGGAGAGGACCGAGGGCCTGGGAAAATTACTTTACCAATCTAGGGAGGGTCCCGACAATGACATGATAAATGTTCAAAGGAGCAAGACATCGTTGTGGCCTATCAAATAACAAGCATACTTGAATGATCATAAATGTTGTTGAGGGTATTCCTTGCTATTTAAATGGTTGAACTTTGGTAACTCCCATTGCGCAGGATAAGGGTGGATAGGTATGGATGGGTGGATGGGATCGTTATAGATTTCATCATAAGTGAGGACATTATGAGATCCAGAAACGTAGGCCTCGAGTGTTTTCATCTTATCCATTATCATCTTGATAAGATCCATGGTAGTATTAGATTGAGGAGTTCCCCTTACAAGATAAGGGGGTGGGTTAGATGAATAGGTCATAAATGACATATTGGTGTATGATGGTGCCGAATATGTGAAATGAGAAGCAGTGTTGGTGTGTGTTATTTTCCACCATTAGGCGAGTCATCTCATTAGGTGAGATCGTAGGTCCATATGTCATTTAGGGGTCATTATGAGATTCTCTTACACGTCAGTGCGTCAGTGCGTCATATGCATCAATGGGAGTTACACTTCTATTTTGGGAATGTAACTCCCCCTCTCTACTCGAGTTGTCATGATTGCAGCACTGGGGTTACTCAACACCTCCTATATGTACACCCCATTTGATCTATGAGATAGAGGAGAGTTTTATGGCTTAACTAGGTTCTGCCCGTGTTTCAAATCTTTGCATGCACATTCGGTTGATGCTCGCTCCTCCGGAGATCTCTTCACGCTGCCATTCACATGTCTGTTGATGTGCATGTCATCCCTCATGATCCTCGCTTACGGGTTTTAAACCCTCTTTCATGGTATCAGAGCGGATCTTGTGGATCCGTGCACTCATTGGCATTTCTGTGCGTGTTTTCCAGCTTCTGGCGTGATATTCAGATTTTGTTGTGTGTGTCGTAATGGATATTCCATTCGTGTGTTCAGTGCATTGATTTAGGGCTTCATACCTCAGTTTGGTTTTCAGGTGTTCATGGCTTCATTTTTGGGGTTTAACGGTTTTGCATCTTTGCATGCAGTTTTGGAGTGTTTTCAATTTCAGATCTGAGCTCTAGAAGTGTTGGTTTTACTAGGTTTATAGTGTTGTTGGACTTGGACTCCATAGCTCGTGCATAGTTGCATCCTACGTCCTTGGAACTCCAGCAATGCATGCTTATCTTCACCATTTGGCTCGGCCTTCTATTTTGATGTTCGACTCTGCATGGTTAGGTTCTGCATTGCATTTGCTTCGTTGCTGTACTCAAACCTCTCTACCATTGCATTAGCTCTTTGGCTCGCTTGTTGTTGACTCATGCATGGTTCGTGGTCTCACTGTTTCAGCATTAGACAACTCACTGGTCGTTGCATTGTTATTTGGTCTAGTTTGCATGGATAGACTTGTGCTTCACTCCATCAACTCTCTCATGGACTCTGTTTGCATTGGATTCCTATTAGTCTGTTGTGGCATCCGTTGGTGTGTTTGGATCATTCCAAAACTCTATCACAAGCTCCTACATCGAACTACATTTTTTTATTGGAAAACAATTTTTTGACTCGCCAAGGATCTTCAACACGTGGATCACTGCCTGCAGCACCTCCAGCGACCTCCCACGCGTCGTTTCTCCTCTCCTACAGCGTGGCCATTTTGTTTTGCATTGGAAAAAATATTTGTTTACCTGCACAGCATTGGAAAACATTTTTTTTACTTTACCCTATGTTTTTTGGAGTCTTCCTGCTGCTCCTTGGTGTAACCGTCTCCTCCAACACCTGTAGCACATTAAACCCTAGCGTTTCCAGCCTCCATGGTGGTGTTTCCAGCCTCCAACCTGCATTGAAAAACGTTTTTGAATTTTGTAAAAAAAAAAAAAAATGTTTTTGAAGCCTGCAGCCCTGTGCACATGGCTCTCTCCCTTCTCTGCATGGAATCTGGTTCTGCAGCCCACTTTTGGTCTGCTTCCAGCCTTGGGCAGTTACAATACCTGTCCACTAAAGGACGTGGATTTGGAGAATACTTGGTAGATTTCACACAGCCCTCCAACAGCACGTGGACCCTTCTTTCATCTCTGTCAACAGCCTTGGCCTTCCAACGTGGGCCCCTCCTCTTCATCACCTTCCTTTTTAATGTTTTAGGGTGATTAAAAAATAAAACATTCATTATGGCATGTAATAAGTTTTAGACTACTATTTTTTGGCTTGTATTTAATACCCTCCTACGCTTGTCGAAGACGGAGGGCGAGGTCCGGGTTGGCAGGAGGCTAATCCCCCCTCGCAGTCAAAACAAACCCCTGCTAAAATTCCATGTTGTTTCCAACGAGTACCCACACGATACCCTTTGCACCCATCTTGTGTACTTTTTTAATGCGTTTGCAGCATCTAGTGTATTTTTCCATCAGTTGCAGGAATCATTTTAATGCCATAACTTTTGACTCGCTGCTCATTTCTTAGCACTTCCTTGGTCAAAGTTGCATGATTTTTCACACTTTACGTGATGGCATTTCCAATTTTGTAAATGCACTACTTTATAAAGTGCCGCATTCTAGGGGGTTGACTGTACTCTTGGGCTTTCACACACAGATGCATTATCGGCCGAGTTTGACGTCTTGCTTTTGTGCATCTTACATTTTTCATCATGGAGAGTGCTCTTTCTAGACTTGAGCATCATAGGATCACCTTACATCCTCCTACCACTTCTCACCGGGAGAGGGAACTATTCAACTTGGCGTGCTTCCATGGAACGTTACTTCGCCCACGAGGGTCTTTTACCCTTCTTGCTTGGGCCAGTTCCTGCACCCGCTGATCATCGTCATCTAGAGGACTTCCTTGACACTTGTGACCATGTCTTTGGTCACATGATGATGCATGTCTCTCATTCTCTCTGGTTTCACGTGGCAGACTCAGATCCACCTCACCGTGTCTGGAGCATTCTTCAATCCCTCTATGGAGACCCTTCACATACTGCCGCCATTGTTGCTGCTACTGATTCAGTTGTCTCCTCCATTTCTTCATGTGATGATAGTTCCACTGACATAGGCTCGCTTGGTTCTACTTCTGATGACGAGGATTGTGCACCCTATTATGATGTCAGAGAGTACTACAGAGGACTCTTCTCCTCTTTCTCTCACTATTCCAGAGAGTGTTGACACTTCCCACATCTCATCATATATCGAGCAGTCTCCTACTCAGTCTCATACCATCATTACACCAGCCTATTTTCCACCTTCCAGTGTGTGAGGCCCCTTCCACTCCTCTACCTTCATTAGATGACTCATACCTATCTGACATCGCTCTTCTATTTGTTGAGCCCCCTCATTGGGACGAGTATCTACCTGACCTTAGTCATCTTTTCGCAGAGTACACTTATGATGCACTACAGGTTCCTCATCCATCTACAGGTGTTTCAAAGGAGTTCATCATCTCTGTTGTTGGGAGTGCCCCTTTCAGGAATCATGTCACTTCCACATTTCCAGAGACCTTCATTGATCCACCCTCAGCTGTGGATCCCTTTTTTGTTGTGGAGGATGTTTTGTTCCCTTCACATCACTTGGACATCCTTTCTGCGGGTGTTCCTCTTTTTCACTCTGACAGTTCTACACACATGGCATTACCTTCGGTTCCTTGGCACTCACTCGCTAGACCTATGTCACACTTCCGTGCACCAGACTCAGAGTTCTTCGTGTTGCTGCCTTCAGTTTCCTTTGTGGAGTGGGCAGACTTCCAGCACGTCATTTCTGTCCTTCCTAAGGCCAGGCACACAGTTCGTTGCGGGTGGCTCTTCTTCAGTCCAGAGGCAGAGGATCTCGTCATCGACATTCTTTTGGGAGACCTCCTAGAGCTGCAGAGTTCAGATCCATCCATGGCATCTTCTGCATTCCTCTCATCTCCCTCTTCTTCTCTCTTCTTCTTCTTTCCGAGAGATTTCCTCTTTGTACATGGGTACCTTTTCAGGCTCATCTAGAGCTGGGACCCATATTTGGCATCTTTCTTAGATTAGAGAGTGTTTTGTTCTCTTGTGGTGGATGTTTTTCCCACTGGGTTTTCCTTCACTGCTTGGGACTTTTTCTTGTACATGGGTACCTCATCAGGCTTTGTGCCAGGACCCATTTCTCATTTCTGACTTGTTGCCTCATCCTAAGTTACGATGAAGGGGGGGTGTTGGTGTGTGTTATTTTCCACATCATTAGGTGAGTCATCTCACTTAGGTGAGATCGTAGTCCATGTGTCATTTAGGGGTCATTATGAGATTCCCTTACGCGTCAGCACGTCAGTGCATCAGTGTGTCATATGCGTCATTGGGAGTTACACTTCTATTTTGGGAATGTAACTCCCCCTCTCTACTCGCGTTGTCATGATTACAGCACTGGGGGTTACTCAGCACCTCCTATATGTACACCCCATTTGATCTATGAGATAGAGGAGAGTTTTATGGCTTAACCAGGTTTTGCCCGTGTTTCAAATCTTTGCATGCACATTCGGTTGATGCTCGCTCCTCCGAGATCTCTTCACACTGCCATTTGCACTTCTGTTGATGTGCACGTCATCCCTCGTGATCCTCGCTTGCGGGTTTTAAACCCTCTTTCAGGTATGTAGGCAGGAATAGATGATTAGGGCATGTACCCTAGTTAAATATGAGGTGGACACTATAGGATGTGACTGAGGCCTAGGGTGTAGGTGGGAGAAGCTTGTGGGAAGATCCTAATAAGAGAGTGGTAATAGGTATAACTGAAAGAGTAGGAGGAACTGAGAGTGTCCATGAAATTCTGGTAAGGTGCACATAGGGTGTCAACACAACTGGAAATTGTGAAGTAATAGGTACTGATGATATGGGGATCCCTATATCTTGTAGGAGTTGTGCATAAGGATATGGCAGATGTCGAGGTGCTGGTAAATTGAGAGGTGGCAGAAGAGGGAGTGATAGAAGTCGAAGGTGTAGGACAAACGCCAAAGGTGTGAAAAAATTTTGAAAGATGATGACAAAGCAAAGGGTGCAGTAGGTGGCATTAACGATGAGGAGTCGAGGTAATACTAAAGTAGGTGTGCATTCACGGATATGGTAGGGAGCATGGAGATAGGCATACCAAAACAACGACTGGCCCAATAAATCGCAGGTAGAAGAGTGGGTAAGGTAATGTTGTAAGGATGTGATATTATGATCGAATAATTTAACGAATTCCTCGTCACCTGTAGGTACAGTTACAGGAACGTATGGATCAGTTGGTGAAGAAATAGATGATAGTGAAGGTGAAGTAGGTAACGACATGCAACTAGTGTGAAAGGAAAAAGCTCTTGCACCTATTGGTGAGTCCAAACCATAAGAAAGTTAGAAGATAGGTATTGTAGGCTCTGCATGGAACTAACAAAACTCAAAAAAAGATCTTTGGTGAAGTATGGAGGATAAAAATAGGTTGTTGTTTCTGATAAAAATAAAAAACATAGAGACCGATACCAGTCAGTAAACCGGTGCCGAGTTAGGCATAAAGATTGATGTCAGTCGCTAGACTGATGCCGGTTACTATGAAATTGGGGAAAAAAAATTGAAGATCTGGGGAAGAAAGGTGGAAAACGGGTATTTTGGGCTCTATTAAGGGTGATAGAAACTCATAAACTAGTTAATTGAAAGAATCAAAAACATAGAAAGTTGGTATGTAAGAATAACTTATTGTTTTGACATAAAATCAAAAACATAAAGAGACCGATACCAGTCAATAAACCGGTGCCAGTATGATGAAAGAAATGTTGTCGGTTACTGATAAAAACTGGGGAAGTGAAGAAATTAAGATATTTGGGTAAAAATTTAATCACAATAAGCTCCGAAAGAGGTTGTGTATAACAAATTTGAAGTAACACACTCAAGAAAAAATAGAATTAACCAGTTGAGATAGTTAAATGTGGAAAAAAGAAAAAGTGGTGAATATGTTCTCACAAATCAAACTGCAAAAGACAAGAAAGAAAGGCAAAAATCGAACAAGCAAAAACCCTGAATAAACACGTTATCCTATGATCAAATTTTTAGTGTTTAGTTGGCTTATGCCTTAATACTGACTGTGAATGATATAGAATGTTTTGGATAAAAAAGGTACCTAGAAAGCAATCTATGGATGGTTTCAGGTTTTGTTTTGGTGAAGTATCCCTTGATATACCTTTTGGTACATGAGGTCCGAGCTCTAATATGAAAAACTGGCCAAAACACGAAGCATGGCCCACTATCAATGGGTTTTTAAATCCTTTACGACTTCTTCATGGAAGGGAATGTTTAAGAAGTTTGTAGATTGTGTTAAGTGATTTAGATAAGGGAGTGTGTGCACAAATGTGAACTACACTTTATTAATCAATCAAAATTGGTAATGAACTTCATCATATGATTTCTACTTAACTATATGAGTTAAATATGCAGACATGTAGGGATGAAATGCAAGTGTTTTAATGCCCCAAATTGAAATATGATATTTAATGTAAACAAGAGTGAATAGGAAAAAAGATGAATTTCAATAATGCAAGAACATAAGAAAGAAGAAGGATTATTTTTAAATGCACCAAAAGAAGTATTTCATTTACAACAATTAGAAAGAAAGAGCAGATTACCAAAGAATAAGATTTAGTGAATAACGATTTAGAAAGGAAACACACAAGATGCAACCTATATGAATAGAATGGAACCCACAAACGGGGGTCCCATTGGGTGTGCCAAAATATTTGACCATAATGTTGCATATAAAACAAATAAGGTAAATGTGTGGTGAGGAGGAATACCTGTAAAGTCGAAGAAGGTTGCACACCATTGAGAAGACCAGGCTGATTGTGAAGAGCTCCTTTTTGGCTAAGAATGATTACCTGTAGAAGCACAAAAATACCAACGAATAGAGTTAAATAACATATGACAGTGGACTGCCTAGCATATGCTAGATCCTAAGAAGCAAGTGATACTTCTTAGAAGGTTTGTCAATCCACTGTTTAAAAATAACTTAATCTAAAGAAATATCAGTAAAAAAGGTCCTATTGTAACGATATGATCTAGGCATCTCATATGCTAACAATAGACTATATTTAAGCTAAATATTGGTTATACAACTAAATCTAGAGAAGTCAGGGTGTGGTTAAGGTTAACATGTGTGGAATAGGTGTTTAGGAAGGTCTGGGTGAGATTAGGAAGGTTTTGGGTAAGTTAGGAGGTCACTGGTTGTGAGATAAATCACAAGTCACAAAGACCAATATCAGTTGGGCGAACTGATCCCTAGTACCTAGTGATAGTCGATGTCAGTTGGGTGATCGATGCCGGTAGGGGAAATTGGGTGCAAAGATTAAAATGAGGTGGTTTTGAGCTCTATGTGATTACATAAAGAGTTGGGGAGGCTTAAGTAGGGTGGTAGGATTTTATTAAAGACTTGGAGATGAAGAAATAAGCATTTGGGATGAGTACAGAAGTTAAATGGGAAAGTGGTTGGGTGGAGGTGAGATGGAAGAGATTTGGGAAGGGTAGAAGGTGAAAGAAAGAAGATAAATGATTAACTAATTGAAATATTGAATGAAATGACAATCTAGAAATCACTTACTTGCATATTGGAAGCAGGTTGTAGAAAGAATAGTTGTGGTTCTAAGGAGAGACAAGTCTTGATCCTATGCAATAGTAGCCGAAGGTTCTGGACTTCCTCGTGAGTGATCCAATGCTATGGAACATACTGTTGATGCTTAGTGGAGGTTACGAATGTTTGGAATGATCTCTAGTTCGTCATGAGGTCATTTGGATGCATGGATGTGAGAGTTAAAAATGCCAGAACTCAAAAGACAAGAAGGAAGAACCACCCAGGTAAAGGATTGGAATTCCTTACTTAAGGGAACCGATGATGGTTAGTTGACTGGCACTGGCCGAGGAATAATCAGCGTCAGTTAAGGAGAAAAGGTATTATTTTTCCAAAAATATCCTTTTCTCTCCATTTTTGGCCTTGGTCAAGATTTTCTATGGACTAGGAGTCTAGATTGATGCTACATGAAGTGGGAAATTGGTAGGAGGGATAATAGGTAATGAATGTTAGGGTTAGAATGAGTCTTAGTTAGTTAAGGGGAGTGGTGAGTTAGTCTAGGTTAATAAATAAGTTTGGAATGGGTCCATGGTGAGGGAATTACTAACTTAATATGGGTAGTTAAATTAATAATAATATGTGGAGGGGTCATGATCAGAGGATGTGTCGAATTAATTAATTAAAGGGGCTTAGAGGGTTGCAACCCAATTTTGGGTGTCTACAATTGGAGCTTTACTATGTTTTGTATTGTTGATTTGGAAGCCCATCTTCGGGAATAATGTTACATTAAAAAATCAAATTTTTGATCAAATGTTTTACTATAATTCTACCTTTAGTAAAGGAATTTCAATTTATTTCATAACTATAGTTAAATACTAAAATATATATGGGATAGTATTACAATTAATTTTAAATAAGTTCACATCCATATTTGAATATGAAATTTTTTATGCCATGTATCTTATAGTTAATTTTATATCTAAATTTAAATATGAAAATATATCTGGTATGGTTTTACAATTAATTACATTTTCCTACACTAGATCGTCGCCCTCTGCTAATTTCTTCATAACATCTTCAGAAATTATCTGGTTGTGCTGAGGTTCAATAACACCATAATAAATGAAGTTAATTTGATATCTAACTTTAAATATGAAAATATATCCGGAACATGGTTTTACAATTAATTACATTCTCCTAAATTGAATCGTCACCCTCTTTAAGTTTCTTCATAACATCTTTGGTAATTCTCTGGTTGCCCCTAGGTTCAATTGCACCATAGTAATTGAATATGGAAGTGCCTCACATCTCGTGAATGTCATTAACCTAGTGGTCTCTTTAAATATTCAAATTTGCATAGTTTAATCTTAAAAACATTTTAAAACTGATAAGAGCATTATTCCAAAGAAAACATTAAGCCTGGCGGCTGCTAGCCATTATAAAATAGAACATGTATCTGTTTTATACGGGCTTGCGGCTGCTAGGCATTAATTCTCATATCAATGTTGGATTCCTTGAAATCATTAAAAGTTTTTTCACATATTCATTAATTTAATTCGTGATAAGATATATTGGACTTTGGAAGGAGAATTAACAGATTCCAATATTTTGATTTTCGCATTCCAATATATGTGATTTCGGAGTACGATTAATTCCAATATATGTTATTTTGAATTCTAATGTATGTGATTTTGGACTCTAATATATGTGATTCTGGATTCTAATATATGCGATATTGGAATCCAATATGTGCGATTTTGGAGTGCAAATAATTCCAATATTTAACATTTTAGAATCCAAAAATAATAATATTGGATTCCAATATTGGCTATATTTTTAGCTGCTCAAACTGTCCAATAAATCTAGATTTAATGAAATAAGCGTTATTTCTTAATTGGAGGGAATTGCCTCCCAATTATTTCTGCTAGGGGAGAGGACCCGGTTGTGGTGCAGGGTCCAGTAGTGGAGATAGTAGGTGAAAAGACATTCACCTTTTTAATAACATATTTTGAATGATATGTGAAGTTAATACAACCTAACTGTTTTCTATTGTATCATTATTATTTAAACATGGAAGCATGAAATGTTGAATAAGACAGTTTTAAAATTGGTCAATATTCTCTTTTCATTGATAGAACTAAAAATATATATTAATTTATATACAAGTGTACAAAAACCAAGTCTATGTAGTCAACTATTCATTAAGTAATATTTTCATTGTATGTACATCATATCTATTACAGTCACTTCAACAAGTCATTTCTCAAGACTTTCTAAACCAGATCTCAAATATAATGCACTATTTTTGATGTAAGAGTCTTCAATCCCAAGTAAACACCTGCATAACAATAAATGAAATTATGGTCAGGCTCACCTTTCACAGTGTTTAAAAACTCAGTACCATATGAACAATAAATTGTGTAACCAGCTACATAAAATAATAAAAATGACCAACTAAAATATTATCCATTGGATTAAATCCCAATAAATCTCAACCATTTGATTGAACTATCATATTGAATCCATGTCAACTAACATCAACCAATCAGAATTTAGGATGATAGAATAAAAGCTGAAGGATGGATTACAATTCCATTTGTTCATGCAGTTTTCATCTCTCAAAGTTGAAGAAGTGAGGAGCAGTGCAGTTCAGGTAAGACACTTATGAATTACAAACTATTTCATAATTCAAGCCCTCTATTTATTTTTTCAGTGTTTGCATATTGCAGCAGAGTTGTATATGCCAATTGCATTTGCTTTAAAGTTTCTGAAGTCTTTTCAACAAATCTAATTTGTGCATATCCTGCCATCATGGCATTCTATGAGACCACGTTTCTTTGAGGAATTCTATCAAACAGTTCACCTACGTTTCCAACAAAAGCATTTTCTGCATATCCTACAGTCATTGGGGTCCAGAAGAACATATTTCTTTGTGGTATTCCATCAAACACTTCACGTGCTTTGTCCATGTTCCTGCATTTTGAATACATGTTTACCAGGGCAGTTGCAACTCCAGCATCTGACACAATTTAGACATTTCTTTTTGCTTTAATGAATGTTCATACCCTGTTTCAAACCCCCGTTTTGCACAGGCTGGAAGTACTCTGCCAAATGTAAACTGATCTGGGGTTGGGGACCAGTTGCCCGGTAAATTGTAAGCTACTGGTGAAACATTTGGGACTGCCTAATCAGGATACCCATATCTTCTGTACGCTTGCAAATTCATATGCCATACAGTGGTGCAAATACAAACTCACTTCTTTTTCTAAGCAGCCGCTGCTCCATGGGAACAACGCCCTCCATATTCTTCTTCTCTAGTGTATAGTCATCACTGCTATATAGGCATAAGTTTAATTGTATACATAAAAAGATGGAAAGTATTCTAATTACATGTGCAAAATTTATATTGAAAACATAACTTTAAATTGAAAACAGTGTTGTATATTCCATCAGTGTTGTATGTGCACACTATAGTAAATTCTGAAGTTCTTATTATGCTAAGTAAATTCTGAAATACAATATGCAACACAGCTAGGAAGTACAACACTACTGGAATATACAACTCTGTTGGAATATGACCACAACAGCGTTCTATAGTCCAGCAGTGTTGTATATTGCATTTCTGAATTCACTGTATTGTTCATTTTTTCCAGATATCTCATTCTCCAGTTGAAAAGTATTTTTTCCAATCATCACTGTGATATTAGCATAAGTTTTATTGTATACATAGAAATTTGGAAAGTATTATGATCATATGTGAAAATTTTATATTGAAAACATAACTTTAAAAACTACATAGGAAGAGTCCGACGAATACAGTAGTTTGTCAAGTTTTCGTTAGAAATATGGAAGGAAAATTTTTAGTTCTATCAATGAATAAGAGAATATTGACCAATTTAAAAACTGTCTTATTCAACATTTCATGCTTCCATGTTTAAATAATAATAATACAATACAATACAGTCAATGTCTTTCACCTACTATCTCCATTATTGGACCCTGCACCACAACCGGTGCCTATCCCCTAGCAATGCTCACCCACCAGCCGTTAATGTTTTCATTATAAATTTTCCCTTCCATATTTCTAATGACAACTTAGCTTTAACAACTACATAGGAAGAGTCCAACGAATACAGAATGAGAATGGTATGGCAGCAAAACCATGGAAAAGTCCACTACAGGCAATGATATTTATGCCATGGCAGCAAAAAACTACATAGGAAGAGTCCAACGAATACACTAGAGAATGGTCTATCATGAAAAAAGAACAATATAGTGAATTCTGAAATGCAATATACAACATTGTTGAACTATACAACATTGTGCTCATTTAGTCAAATATACATTGTCTATCCAAGCACTTTCTGTATTCAACATATTCCATACAAGTTTCATTGTCATAATGAAAACTACAAGTCAATTAATTCCTAAAAATGAAACAAAATCATTCATATTCTAGCAATCATCTTTCCTTCAACAATTCCAAAATCATATTCCAGCATTCATTTTTGGTATATTTATAGTTTCTTTTCCAACAATCATCTTTCATGTTGTGAATCAGGTATTTCATTTACACCATGAGAAAAGGTGCTATTGCTAGAAGATCAAGGAGGCCCAAAGTGAGAGGTGTACAATTATCACATAATTTAAGTGATGAAGAGGATAATTCAGCACCAACTGGTAATGAACCAGAATGTAGAAACCCACCCACTGTCTCAGTTCAAAGAACATCTGCAACAAAGAAGCTTAGTGTCATCCGAGGTTGGACAAAAGAAGATATGGAAAAGGCGATAGATGATGTTGAGTTTAATGGGTTCTCAGTTAGAGCAGCAGCAAAGAAGTATTCCATTCCACCCACATCATTACACTATTGGCTAAATGGTCTCACCCACACAAAGAGGAGGGGTCCTCCAACAGTTCTAACTGAAGAAGAAGAAGAGGAAATTGTTGAATGGTGCAAAGAAATGGCTGATATGGGTCATGGCTTGGAGTTAATGCAGCTAAAGGAAAATGTTGCTCAGATTTGTGAAACAAGACAAAACCCCTTCAGAGATGGGTTTCCTGGTAAATCATGGTGGGCTGGATTCAGAAAACGTCATCCAGACCTTGCAATCCGAACCGCTGAGGGACTTGACAGGGATAGAGCTTTAAACTTGCGCCCTGCAATAGTAACCAAATTTTATGATAATTTGGCCAAATGCTATGGAACCTATTCATACGGCGCTCATAAAATCTGGAATTGTGATGAGACTGGTTTGCAGGCTGGAAGAAATTGTGGAGTGCGTGTAATTGCAAAGAGGGGCAGTCGTAATGTCCCAAAGGTAATACCAAAGAGCAGGGAGTGGATCACTATATTGTGTTGTGTCAATGCAGCAGGTTTGTCAATCCCAGGATTTTATTTGTTCAAGGGAAAGAGAATGATAAAGAATTACATTAAAAATTGTGAACCTGGAGCATGTATGGCTGCACATCCAAATGCATGGATGACAAAGGAATTGTTTTTAAATTGGCTATGTCATTTTGCACGTTCAGTACCAGGTGGTGTTTCTCCAAATAATAGACACCTATTGATATTTGATGGCCATGGCAGCCATGTAGCATTACAAACTGTGGAGGAGGCAAACAAATTGGGCATTGATTTGATAACACTACCAGCACATACTAGTCATAAGTTGCAACCTCTTGACGTGAGTGTGTTCAGCCCTTTCAAGACATATTTTAGAGCTGAGAGGTCCAAATGGATGGCAGAGAACAAATGTGCAGATGTGAAAAGGAGTGACATTGCTGAGCTTGCAAGTAGAGCCTTAAAAAAGGCACAAACACCATCTAACATAATTGCAGGTTTCAAAAGAACTGGTATTTGGCCATTAAATTATGATGCTCTCCTAAATGACATGGCATGCAGCCAGGCATTTGACATGCAAGGTGAGGAAGATGTTGATGCTGTCACAAACATTTTGAGCCTATCTCAACGAATAAATCCTGAATTAAATAACAGTGAAGAGGTGGTACCTGAAACTCAATTCATGCAAAATGTTGACTCAAGAGATGATATGGAAGCAGCTGCAACACATGGAGTGGAGCTAAACGGTGCTCTTGGAAACCCAAGTAACATCATCAACAATAAGGAGGGGTCTTCAGATTTTGTAAGTAACAATGATTTGTCCTTGCCAAGTCAAGTTAACCCGCCACAATGGTTAGAGGATGCCATGAAAAACATGGGTTACAAGCTACCATCCAGCACAGAAGATCAAAGCTTAAATCTGCCTTCCTTTCCTGAAGGACTAGAACAAGAAGCAATAATTCATTACTATGCAGATGTTGGAGATGAGGATGAACAAGACGAAGTCGAATTTCAAGAGGATGCTCAAGAAAATGAAATTAACTTAGAAGTTATGCAACATGAACCTCAACACCCTGAAGAGACTGAAAACCAAGATGGACGCGGTACGTTACTTTCCCATTTTCTACGACTTCCAAGGGAGATCATAAACAAATCAGATGGTTCTATTAGACTGAGTAGGCATTCACAGATTTTGACTGCACCTGAGTACATGGAGCTATTGGTTGATGCGGAAAGAAAAAAGGAGGAACAAGCAAAACTAAAGTTACGGAAAAAAGAAGTGGCACAAGAAAAAAAGGTTGCTAGACTTGCAGCAAAAGAAAAAAAATTGCAGGAGAAGCTTGAAAGAGAAAGGGAGAAGCAGGCTAAGGAGCAACAGAAAGAGATTGAGAAGGCACACAAGCAACAAAGGAAAGAGCAAGAGAAGAGGGAGAGGGAACTTGCAAATCAATTAAGGGAATACGAAAAGAGGATGCGTGTAAGTTCTCCAACTGATCATGAAAATCGAAGGATTTTTCAAGATATGTTAAATATTCAAATTCCAGGTTATGCTCAAATTGGAACACCTCCATCACTTATGAATAACTCTTGTACAGTTCCATCTTGGTATGTATCACCTCATTTACTTTGTACAAGTTCAAGCAGTCCTAGTAGTTCATTTGCAATGCCACCATGGATGCAAGCTTCAGCAGGGCAACCAACTCCTTTGTCAACAACAGGTGCAAATCCCTTTTCAAGCGGACAACCAAATCCTTTTTCAGCAGGGGGACCAGATCCTTTATCAGTTGGGCAACCAAATGCTCTGTCAAAAGGGATTCTAAATCCCTTTTCAGCTGGCCAATCGAACACTGTATCGGCAGGAAAAGAAAATCCAAAAGCAGTATAGAAAGAGGGCAATATTACTTATACTAACTAAGATATTGAACATGTGCCCGTAAACAATGCTTATTACCCCATATGATGATGGTAGTAATTTTGTTGGTGATACAATTTTGCTAGATGTATTCACCGAAGTCTTCCTATGTAGTCTCTAAAGTTATATAGTGCAATATAAATTTTGCGTATGTAATCAGAATACTTTCCAGCCGTCCATGTATACAATTAAACTTATGTTAATATATCAGTATGATGATGCTCTATATTTTACACCCTATTTGGCGGTGTAATCAGAATACTGATATAAATTTTGCGTATGTAATCAGAATACTTTCCATCGTTCTATGTATACAATTAAACTTATGTTAATATATCAATATGATGATGCACTATATTTTACACACTATTTGGCGGTGTAATCAGAATATTGATATAAATTTTGCGTAAGTAATCAAGATACTTTCCATTGTTCTATGTATACAATCAAACTTATGTTAATATATCAGTATGATGATGCTCACTATTTTAATAGTGCAGTGTTTAAAAACACTAAGGATCATTGCCTGAGTGAGAACCCTCTCACCTCTGCCTTTTCTTCTCATCTTCGTAGCAGGCCGAGCCAATGCCAAGGAAGAAGTCGGTCAGGAGTGGAGAAAACCCACGCACCCACCGATCTGCAAGATCCCAAGAAATGGTCGCTCGAGCTCTGCAACTGAACACACCAAAAATAGCACTGAATGAGCTCCAACTCCATTTCCCGTGAAATCCCAATGCGCGATTTGGCGGTGGCAGGTTCCATAAACCAAACCGCGCGCATTAACGGCTGGTGGGTGAGCATTCAATGCATGGCGGTAGCCCGGACAACAACTGGCGCGGTGAATGGACGGCACCTGGTCCCAAGCAAAAAAACCACCTTTTTTTGACATCCCCCCAAAACGCGGCTCATACACGTGGCGCTGAGGTGGCAGGTTCCAGGTGGCAAAGGAATGTAGGAGGTCAAGAATTTAGTGCTGCATATTCTGGTGGTGTTTTTACTCGACCAGGTGGCAGTGACGTGGCACAGTGACTGTGCAAAGATAGGGTGCACCACAACCGGTGCAATGCATTACAGCAATGCAGCCCGTTGGAGCAACATGTATATATGAACCAGGGAAGACACTTCAAACATTTAGACTCAAGATCGAGAGAACGCTAATACAGAAGCGAGCAATTACAACAGAAAACAATGTAAATGGTAGTAACAGAGAGTGGTAATGCCAAAAATGATGAAAGTTATCTTCAAACTTTGAAAGCCAAAAAAGGCATTTGGCCCATGCTGGAACCAGGAAGACACTTTAAGCTAGAAAACAATTTTGGGCAATAAAATTCCATAGAAAGAAAGACATTTGTATACAGCAACTGAGATCTTATCTCTGGTGGTGAGCTTTTATGCCAACCCTCAACAATTTGCAATATTTATTCCTATTATCTAAATTGGTTCTGTCCACAAAAATTTGTCTATAATTAGACCTAGAAATTGCTTAAAGGGGTAATTGGGTATTAGAAAATAGATTACTGTTAAGTCCAATGATGAGGTAAACTGCTAAGTCCTTTAAAAAACAATATACTGATTAAAAAAACAAATGATACTAGAAATTTACACTAAGAGGTGAAGCAGAAATTACTAGATATCTTCATTAAAGTTCCTCTTGTTTCTATATAAACACTAAAAAAATTGGGTACTGATATGTTTCTAACTCGCACTAAACAAGATACTGTTTATTCAGTTCCTCTTGTTTCAAATTATATAAACACTAAAAAAACAATTTCTAGATATCTTCATTAAAGTTGTAGTAAAAGTTCAGTTTTCTGAAACTCTGAGATGAAGTACTCGGTGGACTGTTAATGTAGGTGTAATGGAAGCTGAAGGCTTACTCAATGTTTTTGTAATTAGAATAACTAGCATTAAGAAGAATTAGCAACCCAAGTTGCTGGGTAAAGGCATTCACTCACCTAAACAACACCTAAAAGTTAAGAAGTAAATAAAATGAAAGTAATTAGCCCATGAAAAGCATCCTAATTAGCAACTGAACATGAGCACTCATAAACGAGATGGCACTCATAAACGCATTAACAGACATAAATGCATTAAAAGTTACAGTAATCCCATTAACAGTAATTAGCAACTGACACATGACTCGCTTGGAAATGGCCATAAACCCGAGATGGCACTCCAAAACAATCAATAAACCAACGATTTTAAGCTTGGATTTGTAAAATAAGACAAATGAAAAAACAAATTTCTTTTGCTGAATGGCAAACAACAAACTTTCCATAATAGTGCAGTGTTTAAAAACACTAAGGATCATTGCCTGAGTGAGAACCCTCTCACCTCTGCCTTTTCTTCTCATCTTCGTAGCAGGCCGAGCCAATGCCGAGGACGAAGTCGGTCAGGAGTGGAGAAAACGCACGCACCCACCGGTCTGCAAGATCCCAAGAAATGGTCGCTCGAGCTCTGCAACTGAACACGCCAAAAACTGGACTGAACGAGCTCCGTCTCCATTTCCCATGAAATCCCAATGGCGCGATTTGGCGGTGGCAGGGTCCATAAACCAAACCGCGTGCATTAACGGCTGGTGGGTGAGCATTCAATGCATGGCGGTAGCCCGGACAACAACTGGCGCGGCGAATGGACGACACTTGGTCCCATGCAAAAAAACTGACTTTTTTGACATCTCCCCAAACGCAGATCGTACACGTGGCAAAAGGTGCAGTGAGGTGGCAATTGCAATGTTGGAGGTCAAGAATTTGGTGCTGCATATTCTGGTGGTGTTTTTACTCGCCCAGGTGGCAGTGACGTGGCGCGGTGACTGTGCAAAGATAGGGTGCACCACAACCGGGTCCTCTCCCCTAGAGAGGTTAGAACGAAAATTTGTTGCAAAAACAAAATCTAAAACAACTTACATTCGTGACTCCATAGTCCATAAGTTCACAGTTTATCTTACCTGTATCTGAAACATCCTTTACAAATTTGTAAAGTGGTAGTGTGAGACTTATGTATTATGCTATTCTGGATTCTATTTTCTATAGCCTAGATGGATAGTAAACCACGAAATCTTGGTTATTCGATAGTAGGTGTTCTTTCACACATTTCTGATTGCAATCATACACAAATGCAGGAGCTCTGTTTCCATAATGCATCCAGCATTTTAGTTATGGTAAGACGATTTTAGATTTTAGGCCCTTTAACATAACAAATGTTCAATCGATATGTACTTGATGTGGTAAGGAACACAATTGAGTAGGCTAAAAAAATAGGGATTTTTGATTTGTGAGGAACATTCGCTCACGTAGTAAGTATACGAAGAGCTGTGTGTGTTTGTGTAATAATGTGTGTGTACATGTGTGTGTAATGGCATTACTCAATGATGCCATTGTAATGGGATTCCTCCAGAGAAGTTGTTGGGTCATGTCATAAGTTCTGCATGGAGAATACCCAGTAGCCCACATCGTAACTATCTAGCACTCCATATTGTCATTAATGTTTGCAATTACAAAACTTGCAGTCCAGTGGTAAAGCGATATAAAATATGTAGTAAATGTTTGATAGTTAGATGGAATACAATCAATGGTGGATGATGAAATCTCAAAGAAGTTTAGGACATAGAACACTTCGAGGCCTTGGTCTTGGTCAAAATGACAAAGACACCGTTGATTAACATGAAATCAAATCTCCAACACTCCATCATATATTATTAAATAGCATGAAGTTGTGAACCATCGTTCTACCCAACATTCTTATAACTAGAATTATTGTCATATTCAGCACTCACATAATTAGAAGGGATGTCAATGTTTTACTATCCATCTGATTGAAAGATATCAAACTTATGAATATCCTTTTTCTCTTGCAAATAATATCTGGAAAGATCGATTTAAATTGGGTAAAACGAGTTTCCTTTCCTAATCTTCAAAAAGAGAAACCATACATATATAATATTACATTGTAGCCAAAATACTTAGGTAAGATTGTCCCCATATGATTGTTTTAAATACAATGTATTAGGCACTTAGCCTAACAGTATTAAGTAAGCCTATTTCTAAGCTTCGTGATGTCGTATACATATTTATTGTAACATTCACATATTATAAATTACGACATATTTTGTACTTTCAATTACTATGTTAAGGATTTCCATGACCTTTTAAAAACTCTATGCATGACTTAAATTTGTTTGAATGTCATGAATAGTGTCTTCGTACTGGGATTCATACCTTACAAGTTTTCGTAGTAAAAAAAGCTCCAAGGCCTTTCAAATAATTTGATTTCATGGCTATCACAACCCTTCTCAGTGTGGTCCATGAGACAACCTTTCAGAAAAGGGTGGGTAAAAAAAACTTTGGATCCTCATTTAGAAACCCATTTTATGCATCCTATGTCATTGCATTTTATGAGACCATATTTAAAAAAGTGCAAGTTACTTGTTATAAGTGGTTTCCTTGCTTTTTGTACCCAGTTTCTGATACATTTTGTAGACAAGTTATAACCGGTGTCACAACTGAGTGATACCTAAAAAATATTGTTTTCAATTATTCCCTGATAGATTTATATACCCTATTCTGGATCAGTTGTTTACAATGTTATAGGATGGTGGAAAAAATACTTTGATTGGGTTGTAAATTTGTTAGCTATTTTCGACTTAAAAAACTTGAAGATTTTGAGCAACATGCCTATTTTATGCATATCGAATCAATTGGTTGATTCCATGAGACTACCACTTTGGATTTATGCATCTTGCCAAACTATTTGCATGCCTTTTCTAATCTTTGACAGATAGAAATTGGATTCAATAACCTGGACTTATGAAGGGTTTCCCTTTGATGGATGCTCAGAACCTAATGCAAAACTCCCATCTTGATACATGTTAGCATTATGATTGTCAAAGCTTGGTTGTGTTCACATGCTAAAGGTATGAAGCTACATTGGTGGAAGAATCTCTAAATCCTAATCAACAAATGTTTTGTGAATGATTCAACAATTTTGAAATTTCAGGACATTATATTTAGTTGAGTTTTTTTGAGGACATTCGAGCCTTGTTAAGCTCAGACAGTGGTGGACAGTGCATTACAAGTAATGTAAGAATGTTTCGAGATCACATTATCATCATCCCATGACTCTACGGAACACATTGAAGTTTTGATTCAAAACACCATTTTATACAATGAAAATGTACTTATCCAGTGTTATGGATAAAGCGTTAGACAGTTGTCAGTCATGAAAAAGAAAGGCACACTCTCCTCCCTTAAAAGATGCAGTTAAGATCTCAAACTTGATAGGGGCCATATTGTTGAGATAATAATAATAATTGGGTTTGATGAACAAACCATTTTAATCTTTTAGCGCCACTAGAGTTCAGAGGATTGAGTTTGCCACAACCCTTCCTCAATGCCTTTTATCTATTAAAAAAGGGTGGGTCCTCATGTTGCATATACGAGGTAGGGTCCCCTGTAAACATCTTTTCACCACTAGATAAATGCAAGTTACTTTTAAAAGATATCAAAAGAAGGGCTATGATGAAAAATGCTTGTCAACAATTTGTCTGAATTTTTTTAAATCTTATAAAATATTTTTAATGACGACTTCTACAAACAACAATCACGTCTAGCTTTTCGGGCTCTGCGCGTGACTCGCAAATACATTATACAATACATGCATTAAACAATTATCAAATGTTTTAAAATAAAATAATAGATATATTACTGACTATAATACTATTAAGGTCAAATTCCTAAGTTTTTAGCAAGTTGGCGATGCCATCTCAACGAATACTTGAGCACATAATACCTAAAAACCAAAGATTTAATATTACCATTTAGGATTATGGACTTTGCTTGGGATTCATTTAGATGTTTTATTTTTTGCATTGTATTTTTTCAACTTTTTTAATTACATGAGCCGCATTGAGAGGCAGAGAAAAGAGCTAGGATTGACATGTACACAAATATCTACCCACTTGGGAGCTGTGCACAACATGATTTGGAATATATCAAACATGTGCATAGTGGTCACGAGCTTGGATATGGGATGAGATGGATATGTGAGGTTGGGGGAGAGCTTGGAGAATAGTGTTGAACTTATCTTGAAGGGTGACTATCATTTTGTGACTCGCAATGTAGGGTGTTGAGCAGCCTCTATAGTGAGTTGTAGTTGGTGCTAAAGGGCAAGATGAGCTCGCAATGGTCTTGATCCAAATCACCTAGATCAATTTGAGCTCAGTGTGTAGAAAATTTAGGGGGCGAGATGATTGGATCAACATGATTTGTATGCAATGGAAAAGAAGTATTTAGGAAAAGGTAGTTGGGGCTTGTCTTTCAAGAAAAACAAAGGTCGAGTCATGTGAGGAGCTCACCCATTATGATCCTTGTAAAGAAGAATTGAGCTAAGTGTCAAGTTGCTCCCTAATACAAAGGTTGATTGGAGCTATTTGAGATGGCAATCCCCCTTTGCATGGTGGAGGATAAAATATCTTTGTAGAGGGGGCAAATAGGCAGAGATAAGCTTCTTTGTCCATTGAAAACACCCCTCCAAGTGATCATTGGTATCTTATCTCTAACCATTATTTAGTAGCAGTTATGTGGAGGCCAACACGAATTTAATATTATAGTTGTGCTCAAGACAATGCGACTCAACTATATGCCTAAGGAGCAGAGGAAAAGGGTAGTGGAAAGATTCATGAAGGATTATGAAGGGTGATGTGTGTTAAATGGAGCAGTCTAATTTGGCAATACATCATTTGTGTGTAGTAGATATGAATGCATATTGTGCACAAGGTGAAGCTCGTGACTACTGAAATGTAACCAACAATATCTCGTCGGTGATCTATCAGTGACATAGTGTTAGATGTTTTAATGTATGGATGCACAATTGTCTTTAATTCAATTGGAAAAAAAAAACTAATTTAATGTAGTTTATTGAGTTAAAATTTACATGGAGTTTTAAAATTTTAGTGGTTAAAATCTGAGTGATTTTTTTTTGTTGAAGTGATAAGAATCCAAATGGGTTTTAATTTTAACACTAAAATCCAAGTAGAAGGTTAAAGTTATTTATTTTATTATTTACAAGTTTTTCATAAAAGATCCTCGATAAGAGATCCCTTACACATAGTTTGATGGTTTTTATGTGTTTACTAACTCTGCATGTCTTCTCGTCTAATTTCAATTGTTTGTTTATGTATTTATTTATTAAATTTATTTAATGTTTTTTAAAATGTATTTTTTAATGCTTATTTTAGTAATAATGATTTTTAAGAAAATCAGAATATTGCAAATTTTGGGTGTTCATTACATCATAATTTGATTATTTTACTAGTTTAAATAGCATTTTTAATTTTACACTATTCTTGATCGGCCATTTTGTTTGGATTACTGATTTTTTCCTTTTATTCAAGGTACCAATCAACTTAGGAACTTAATAATTTATTAAAAAACAATTTCTCATTTAAAAAAAAAACATTCTTAATTTTTATAACTTAAATACTTGATTTATTAGTGTCATATAAAGTGTATAATATTCTTACTACTTTTCATCATGAAATGGTCCAATATTTTCCCTTCGTAATAAAATCCAGACCAACCCTTCAAATTTGATCATTGGCCACCACTGTCAACTTTACCAACTACCGCACCTATCGCTTTTAAGAGAGCTTACCAGTCAATCATGGCTTCTTTGAAAAACTCTAACCACCAAAATTAATTAATAAAATGATAATTAATCCAAATCCCCTATGTTGGTTACTCTAAATATCGTACTATTCCGAGTTATTAACTGATAACAATTGAAAAAAATGATGACATGCATAGCTGGGAAGGGTTAGTGAACCAAAGAAGCTGCAAATGCAGTAGGTTTGGGACGCTCGTGCAAAGCTATGAATGCAAGACTAAAAAATACATGCCATGTGGTCTGTTAACCATGGTTATGATATTATCTGATAAAGCACCTTCCAGAAAACATTCATGACAGCCTACAGGGTAGGTGGTGACCAATATAATTACGATGGGAAAGTTCAATACAAAATTAGTCACTAGAGAACATCTGTAAGAATACGAAAGTTGTCTGGAAAATGACATCTCACTACAGGACATCTCCAGTGTAATTAAAAGCATTGTAAAGTCATGAAACGACTCACGGTGAATCTTTGAGTATTGGATCATGGATGTAAAACGATTAATAATGAAGGATGAAAAATTGAACTGGTTTTGTACGAAACATGTTGACATGGACACCGTTGATTAAGATGAAAATAAATGGTCATTCGTAGATAAAACTAGTAAATGAGTTACAAATTATATTCAAAGCAATGTAAATTGGTATATGTTATTTGATTTAGAGGGATAGTTATTACTTTCGTAGTTGATTTTGATAAGGGGTGTGATTGATTTTATAAGTGTAGGAATATAGATGAATCATTACATTTTAAGGTTCTATCTCTACATTTCAAATTTCTTCCAAATTCGTACATATACATTTGCAAATATTATATCATGACTAGTAGTGTTTTGTGGACTATTTTATTTGGCATTAAACATGAATACATGAAGACTTCCCTATATTTATTCCAAATGTTAAAAGCTTGTGTCATAATGCTTGCATAGAAAGTAATGGGCTAACAGTTTCAGCCACTAGTCAGAAAATTCCATATCCATCTTCCTAATTTTACAATTACCGTAAGATTCCCTCATTCATCTAAACCTAAAATAAACACAGGTGGGATGATATCCAAGTGATTCATTCAACATATTGAGATATGAATATTTGTGAATAAGCCTATGTAGAATTCGTTAATGTACCATAGATGTTGATGATTGAATTGTAATAATATATTTTAAAAAGCTTTAAAAGTAAACATGAATATAATTGATACATTTGATACCGCTTTGGATTGTGACCATATTTCCTTGAAGAATTTTGTCAAACATTTGACATGCCTTTGCATGCTTCCCCATTTTACATACATATATGTCACTAGAAAGATGCTTCAACATTTTGCAATGACATCGAAGACCGAGTACTAATACGAATAATAAGAACACATAACAAATATAGAAATAACAGGTTTACGAAACCTTGCATAATTATAGCTTTGTACCATTGAAATCATCCAAAGGCATTTACGAAAGGCTATATTTATTGAGTTTTTCATTTCTATTGACAATCTTCCTCCCTGACATGCAAAAGTTGAATCGACAATCATGGTCATAAAAAATAGGCAAGCAAAAGTCCAATCCATAATCAACCTTATAAATAGAAGCTGGATGCATATAGATCCACCAAAACGATGCCAACACAACAAATAAATTATTATAAAAGACTAAATTTAATAATAAAATAGCATAGCAAAATAGGAATTCAAGTAGGCAATCCACAAGTGAACACAGAAACAGGGGCAGATAAAACAATTATTTGTAACATATATTTTAAAAAGCAATAAAATTTTGAAAAGAACACAGTAAATTTGAGATGCAGGGGTCTGATAATGGTAACATTGAAGAAGTAATGTTTCCCTTTGTATAATGCAAAATGCCCCAAAGTTAAATATGCTTAATAATTACTTTATACAGAGCAACCGTCGACTTAGCTAATCAAGTAATAATTAGTTAATCAATCTCGTCCTACCAATGTCATTAAAAGTATGTACAACCTGCATGATTCCTAGCTATAAACTGGTAATCAGTATGCCATCACTACATTCTACCAAATGATATGATAAAAAGACAATGGACTACTAAACTTGCAATATCTTTAAAATATTTCCACTTCCTACCTATTCTTGGAAAATATTGTTTGTTATGAGATATTTCTCTTTCCATCGATTATAGATAAACAAATATTTGGTTGATTTATGAAAATCCCAAACCTAAAACTAACATCAAACTACCATTAGAAAGTGAGCTGAAAGGTATCAATTTTGTGCAAGTATGAATATCTCAGGTAACGTCAAATTTTATGTTTCAGCCACTTGTCAAAGTTGAGAATCGTTATCAGGGAACAATTTACATCCACAAAGTAGCAAATAACAACCCATTAATAGTAGAACAAATAAAAATCCATTTTTATTGGAACAAATAACGAACTCTAATGCTTAATGGAAGGACAGTTCATTTTACAAGTGCACTTGTGGCCTACCTAGTAAGATCATTAAAACTTTAGACTGCAAAATGAATATGATTTGACTGTAACTTACCACATTTATTGACCATTTTATTATGAGTTCTAGCAGCAAGAAATATCTCAGAAAAATAATCTTAAGAAAATGTTGATCTCCTAGAATTATAAAGAAATAGCCAAATAGTTATAAACTTTTATGATTCCAAAACATCCCGATAGATATTTAGTTCATTTGACTACATTCGTATAAGCTTCAAAATTTTGAGTCATAGAAATATAATAATAAAAAAATGTAGTGATAAGTATTTTTATGAAACTCCACAAAAACAAGACAAACAACAGAATGCTATCGGCTCATCATCTTAAATTGAAATACGATCCTTATGGTTGAAATTAATTCTACCCAAGTAGAAGTTAGGAAGAACTTAAACAACTCCATAGAAGTTTCCTGACTTGACCTCGCATATTTTGATGGTAGAGGAAGATCCTATAAGGTGTAAGGCCACAATTGCATATCCCTTCTTACACAAGCCTTTTTTGGTTTGTATTCTGAAGAGCAGCATCCATAATCACTTTAATCGAATTAGAATTAGTCGCCTTTGCTAACTCTTCTGCCAGAAGTGGGAACAATCCTCCACATATGAGATTGTGTTTGGCAGGAGTTTCATCACTGCACGTTCAGTCAAATGAATTTTTTGTCAAGATAGGATCCACAACAATAAGAATAGGTACAAGTGGTTTGTACTTTGCTACTAGTTTAGTAGTGGTACCACACAAGTTAGGACCACAATTAGAGTTTCCCTAGCTTTGTTTGTTGTCCAAAGGGCTCATAGGCAAAGGAGTGGATCTTATTAGTTCTCGGAATATATAACCATATTCCAATGAGGATTTGGCTTCTATACATATGTGAGACATGATCTTCACTGAAAACTCAGGATATTCCCCTACTGCACTCTCACCACTAAGCATGACACCATCAGTACTATCAAGAATTGTATTAGCCACATGTGTAGCTTCAGCACATGTTGGATGAGGAAAATTAATCATATATTCCAACATTGGGTAGCAGTAACAACAAGCTTTTCAAGGAGATTGTATTTGTAAATCATAATTTTATGTGCCAAGAATATTGTTTCAACTAGAATCTCCATACCAATATCTCCACAAGCAACCATGAATTCATCTAACTCCTTCAAAATCTCATCAAAATTGACTACACCTTCCTGATTCTTAACTTGCAAGGAAAAAAATTAAGAAATGAAATGTTTAATCCTTGAGAAACATGTTTACTCTATTCTTAAATTTTCCTAACAAGTAAAGGTCACTACTTTCATATAAGATTCATAGCTTGTGAGACATACAAAATACAAACATATATAACTTTGTTAGTTATTAGTTCGAGATTACAGTGGCTTAATTCCACTAGGAAGACCACTAATATTGAACTATCGCAAAAGAAATAAACAAAAAGTCAGTAAAACCCATTAAAAGTTATTTGGATTGTAGGTGGTTATATTTCTTGTTCCACCAAAATTGCAAGCCATAGATGAATTCCCATTCTTCTGGTCATAGTTGTTGAAAGCATATGAAGCGTGGGAAGAAAGGCTATTTGGTAGAGAACAAGGTTGGCCTGGTTGAATTGGAGAACAATCCACATTACCTGACCCACAAGCCCAATCGAGAGCCTTCTAGGATGTCAGTTTCATTGGCAGATGATGAAGAGATGCACCAAGTAGCACCATCAAATGATGTTAAGTTACCACTAATAGCCAGGTAGGGAAAGCTAGTAATGATGTCTACATTGTAAACCTTGGTTTCATTGGGATAAAAGAGCCCCCAATTTCGTTCTGATTCCATGCCAAGCTTTCTATTCTTATTGAAAATGGAAAAAATGTATGTATCTATCTCTTTTCCTAGCCTTGAGGGTGTCCTTGTGTTGTTAATCATGTGCCTGAAAAGATTTTCATTGTCTGGGGTTGCTGCCAGCTCTTTAGGGCCTCCGTTAGAGGGCCACCTTGTTTTAGTTATCATTAAACCAAGTGACCAAAATTTTAGTGCTTCTAGAGAAAACAAAAGGGTGTTTATTTATCCATCAAACATATTAGTATCTAGACAAGCCCTGTGTTGGGGTCAATAACACGATTGGGTCTGAATAAGGCATAATCCTCAAATACTTTGTGAGGGAAATATGTGTAGGCATAATATGGGTAAACATCTTCCATGAATGGGGACCGTGTCTGAGCCATAAACTCCAACATGGGTCTCAGGAAGAAGGCATACTTACTGTCCAGTGCCCCTGCTGAGGGTGGAAATTATCAGAGAAGTGTCAAACAAGTAACAACAACCATCTACATATGTTGACCAACTTGTGCTCCTTGTAACATCTCTATGTTTACCATTTGCGTGTTCATCCAAATACCTCCTGTAAACCAAATGGTTCCATTCTCTTATCTACCCATAAGCTAAACCAGAGATATCAACAGGGATGTTATGTGAAACAAACAAAATATTTGTGAGATATGCTATAACCAAAGGCAACATGCATACTTAGAAAATCTTAGAGATCAGCATATTCCATAAATGCATCACACGTGAGCCCTTACTACATGTCATTGAATCTCCCAATATACCAATTCATTGGATGATGCTAGAAAAATAAAGAGAAAAATGAATAATAAAGAGGATTTAAGAGTTTTAGAAATACTAACTGTGCAATCTTGTCACCTAGTGGCATAGTGCTAGGAATGCTTACTGTTGAAGTAGGTCAAACTGGTCCTGGGCTCTTTTACCTGCTACATGTTAAGTTCTTGCTAGTGAGTTACAAGTAGACACTCAGAAAGTAGGCCCAGAGAAGAAATATTGGGTAACTCTAAATTGAAGGTAAAAAATAATCATACCTCTAGCGACTCAATCAAAGGAGCATCCAATAAGTTGGCTACAGTCCTAGGATGATTACAATCTATAAAATGAATTTCTCATTCTAATCAGATTCATCTCAAAATTCTTCAAATCTTCTCCACCTTGGTTACATAGGCTTCCAGGATTCTACATGCAACTGCTAAAAACACCAAAAATTTAAGAAATCTGAAATTAATCAATTTTTTTGTAATGTCAAAGCAAAACTCTAGCATATGAAGTGATTTTTGCATTAACCTGCTTCTCGACATAAAAATTTTTATAGCTCAAGGTGGGCTCTAATACTCAATAGGAATACATTGTTTAGGAAATCAAGATTTAAGGGAGGTTTCAAGAAGATCCACCTAGGCTCAACCTAGAAGAGTTAAAATACATTCAAGTAAGAATTCACATTGCTCGTCAAAAGTAGATTCAGAAATATCAATGAAACATAAATGGTAAAGTCTACGCCTCTTGGGATCTTGCATTTTTAAATTAAGGGCTTTCATATGAATGTTGTAAGATTGGTGCAACTTTTGTGTTTGCATTTCTATTTAAAACACCATAGAACAGAAAAGATAAAGATAATAATACCTCCACTGTAGTGTTCTTAGTGGACCCTGCAACTTCTTATCTATAGCTGTAATGATGTTGTGAACTGCGGAGGTTTTCAAATTGGGTAAAGGAAGTCCAATCAGGAAAGAAAGAGAAAGAGGTAGATGCATGGGGACTTGTACTATAAATTTTGTCATCACAAGGGCCCCAAATGGGTGAAGGAGTCGACAGGCATAGCTGCATCATTTCCAAGCTTAAACTTAGGCCGGATTCACTTTTATGGTGTTGGTATTTCACAGACTGATAAATCGATTGAATAAATTTCAGTGTAAGAAAACCCAAAACCCTCCATAAAATAACAACGATTGTAAGATAAATTTTAGTAAAACCAGAAATTAATTTTAGGGTAATAATTTAAGATTAAACCCAATCAACCCTCCAGCTAATGTGGAATCGTGAGAAACAACAAGTGCTCATATTTGACTTTCCTTCATTTTGATTTTATAATTTCCTTTTCACTCTGCTTTACAATTTCATTAATGGTAGGAACACAAATTCGTGTCCTCTGTCTAAACATACCATAAATTGATTTTTAAAAATAATAATCATAATCTCTACGATAAAATCTAACACTATAAATTACCTACTTCCCCACAATTTGGATAAACAACCAAACAGTTTTGTATAATAACAGAGCACCACAAGCACGGAAACGACATAATTTTTCTACTCTTTTTTCAGATTCAAGCAATACAACTTCTCCAATCGTGGTCGTTGAGTTGAAGCTGATAATGGGGTTTTGTGCCAGGGCCTCAATCTCTCCAACAGAAGAACTGGATTCCTTGACAGAACCACGAGCCACACCCACATTCAATTCGTAGGAAAAAAAATTGAACTAACAGACAATGGTCACGAAGCCGGGGAATGGGTAATAAAAGTAACGGAACCGCTCGGATATTCATTGGAAAAAACACTACCATTCGAAGAAAATACGGGACCACTGCAAAACAATTACCAGATCCAATACCATAAACCTTCAAGAAAAAATCCAGACCGATTACTAAATCTTACTAATGAATTGGCCAATGCAATATGAATCTTATTTTGATTTGGATTAACTCATTTTCTGTCTTTGTAATTTGCAGGGAACTGGTAGCACTTTGAGCCAAGATGTTGACAACGATAGCCCCTTATCCGAGTGGAGACTTTCATGTTAATAGAGATAACTCTACATTTTATTCAAAAAGCTCCTGTAGATATTCTTATGTATCCAAACTAGTAAGCATTCTTAACCTCCAATATACATAAAAGTGTAAATTACACTAAATTTTAATGCACTTGCATCTAATGCGTGAGCACCTCTAGATGCTTTGTTTCTGATGAGTCTTATTTTTGTCTTTTGTTTTTATGAAGCTGCTATTTTTTTAGAAAAACATGCAAGAGGAATATATGTACCATGAAACACAATAGTCACCATAATTGTTATGCAAACTGTCCACAATGAGCATATCTTAACCACCATGCTAACATGTGTTCTACAAGGAGTCTATTTGAACCACCAGACTAACTGCCAAAGTCAGGAATAATTTTTTTGGGCTTTTAAAGGAGTGTATCTTACCATCCAGCCTAGCCACCGAAGGAGTTGAAAGTGATTTTTCTGCCAGAACCAAATTGTAACATTATATTTCTCATTACGTACCTTCTTTGTAGTAGCTCACCAGTCATGCTTCTCAACTTCTGATCTCCCAACTTTACCTGCATTCAGTCAAGGTTCAGGAGATTTCAACATTAGTTTAACTTTACACAAACGGTCATAAATGCCTCCAGGAAAAAAAGAAAACATGTCTTTCCCTCTTGCTCAACAGATACGATGTCTGGAATTCCACCTAAACTTGATGCTATAATAGGAACCCCAGAAGACATGGCTTCCAAAACAACAAAACCTAAGGTTTCTAATTCTGAAGGAGTAACAAAAACATCCCCATTAACATATGCCTGGGAAAGTTCCTCCCCATGTAACATACCAGTAAATACAACATGCATGTCTGCAAACATTTTTTCAAGTTCCATCTTGTATGAAAAGCCCAAAGATTTACAGGAAAACAAACATAAGTTAGCACCCATCCCTACCATCAAGGAAGCATTTTCAATTTACATTCATGTTTTTAGGCCTAGTACATGAACACTTTTATCTATATGGTCCATCTCCTATAAATGCAAGATGCACATCAAGTAGTCTATCTATGAGCCTACAAAACACAAAGTTGTTAAACAATATGATCGAACCAACTGAACCCTAGTAATAATTTCAAACCACATCAACTATGAAAGTAATTAACATATCTTTCCAAATCAAATAACTTATAATGTTTGACGTTCACATTACAATGTACACATGCGATTGCTAGTGTTATATTTGTCATGAATATTATAAATTTATAATCTGTAGTGTATGTGTAATATATATATATATATATATATAAAGAGGCAGGGGTTTATATAAGAGAGAGAGAGAGAGAGGAGGTTCAAATATATATATATATAGAGAGAGAGAGAGAGGAGGTTCAAATATATATATAGAGAGCGAGAGATGTGGAGGTTGTAATATATAGAGAGAGAGAGTGATGCAGAGGTCGAATCCTGGTCGGGACGGGGGCAATCTGAGGTCCTTGATTACCAATCATGATGGTCATGTTTATTTTGACATGTAAAATACTAAAAATGTCTAAACGCGAATGGATTCACTCATCGTCGCTATAAATTTGCGAGGCCACATGGGTTAATCTATTCCATTTCTCATCTCATTTCAGTTGAAATCAAGCCTTTCATTCAATACTCAAGATGTTTTTCTTCCTCCTTCCCCTGCTACTTCTTCATATCTCACATTTTTCTCCTTATTCTGATCAACATACTCTTCTCATTTTCAAGGATTCCCTCGCATACGACCCATTCAATTATTTGCATGATTGGTCTCCAGATCACAACACCTGCAATTAGACTGGCATTGCCTGCTCTTCCCATTGGCAGCGGATCGTTTCATTAAATCTCTTAGGTATGGGATTAGTCGGCCCAATCACTCTGTTTATAGGGAATCTATATTTTCTTAGAATACTACCATTCGAAGAAAATGCGGGACCACTGCAAAACAATTACCAGATCCTAGACCATAAACCTTCGAGGAAAAAATCCAGACTGATTACCGAAAGATAAGTGGAGGTTTAAAGTAATGGTTTAAAGCAAAACTACTGAAAATAGACGGGAAAAGAGAGAACGTGAATAAGGCCATCATAACCTTCATTTCGCTTGTCAAAATTAATCACTTTGGAAAAATGTCTGGGAGGCCGTAAAATTTAACATCATTGCAGAAATATCCGGAGGTCCTTTACCATAGGGGGAACGCCTTCGGCATAATTAGCAATTGTATGTGTTCTAAATTATATCCGAAGGAATGTCAATGTGTATTCTTGTATAAAACTAGCAATTGTATATTTGTTACGAATTATATTCGAAAGAATGTCAATGCGTAATATTGTATGTGTAATTTAATCCCCTATAATCATTAAGAGATTCCAAGTTTGACATGGTGCACTGGTTTCTTTACATAGCATTACCAATAATCTCTATAAGAACATTGTACTTTTTTGAAATGATGGGGCCTATTAGCATCTCTCACACCGATCTGTTGTCAAATATCTTGGAGATAAAATTTGTTACAGTGGTACTTTGTTAACTTTGTTATAGCGTCTAGCTCAATTAAGACTCATGCTTCATTCACATTATGTTATGGCCTTTGATATAATTACATCCAAGTACCATTTTAATTCCTCTATCATTAATTAATCTCCTTACCATTTGAACCTCAACCCACCAAGACACATCTGCATAGATGTTTGATAGAAGATCACAAGTTGGAGCATTATCACTAGATCCAAATCAAAAAGAAAAGTTGTAACTAATCGTGGCTCTGAATCATTGTGTTATCTACAGGGACCAAGAAAACACATCCACATAACCATCCTAGGTTTGGGTAGCATGTTGATGTCAACCATGAAGACACAATGATCAATTGTATGCATAATGCAATAAGTGAAACTAATGCCATTGAAGTATTTACAACTCTCATCCACCAAACATGCATGGATTCCTACTAATGAAAGAAAATTGAACCTTATAGTGTTAGGGTGTGTTGCAAATAATCTCATTAATTTAAAGATTTTGATTCGCATGGCTTGTGCATGCTTCCATGTTGCATACATATCTATCATGGCATTTTCAACTAAAAAATTTGATGGAAAATAATTTTCCATAATGCTTTGTTGGGTGTCATAACCCTATTTCAAAGATCCTATTTTGGCACATGATGGGGGTATATTAGAAGAGGTGAAGTTATTAGATTAGACATATATTGATTGTATTTAGTGACATAGTATTAATGCTTTATAAGGATACATGTGTCTTCTCTTAGTTGCAATTATGATACTCCATCAGAAAAGGTTGCAGATTACAAAGCAAAAAAATGGACATTAGAAAAATTGTTCCTTACAAAATCCATTGTATGTATATCCTACAATCACAACAGTCAATAATACCACATTAGTTTAAGGCATTTTTTTGAACAATTCACATGCAATGTGTATGCCTCCACATTTGCATACATGTCTATTAGGTCACTTGCTAATACATATCAAAAATAGTTTTCCATTATGCTTTGATGGATGTTCACATGTTCTAAATCTCCCAAATTAGCATACGAAGGGAAGATATTAGAAAATTTGGAGTTTAACTTCAAATATGTCAATTGTATTTTCTTAAGAGGTTCCAAGGAAATTTCAACAAAACCATTTTTTCATACCTTGTAGTCATTTTAGTCTATGAGACCACATATCTTTCAAGAATTTAGTTGAATAGTTCACATGCTCCCACATTTTGTAAACATATCTCCCAAAGCACCTGCAGCTAAAAAATCTATAGGATGCATGCTATTTTTTCCCTATTTCAGAGCTCTTATTTTTGTAAAGGATGGTAGCATGCTAGAAAAGGTGAACGTATCAAATTGGACATCTGTTGGATCCATATGGTGAAACAATGTCAAAACATTCTATCGAAAACTTGTTGGCTCGAAAGAGCCTGCCATAAATAATTTCAAAAACATGACATTTGTCGGCATATGACAATTCAAATAAAGATGCCTCTAATGAAAATATAACCATCCCTTTACACGCCAATGTCATTGATGTTTTCTTAGATTTAGGGTCTATATGTGTCACCCTAACATACACATCATATCAGATGATCAATGACCAATAATTTCGATTAATATTTTGAGAATAATATATGGTAAATTTGTGTCCATTGGATGTAAAATGATCAATGTTGGAGGATGTAATTTTAATAAGGTTTAATATGAATATTTTTGAGGCCTTGGTCTCAACCAAAAAACGTTGACATTGATGATTAAGATGAAAACCAATTGTTGAGAATTTTGAAGTAGAACAATAGTTTGAGAATAATATCTTGAGAAAATCAACTGTGAATTGTTGATCATTTTAAGTCAAGAATCACCTTTCAATTTGCGTATTAATCTTAAGAAATACTTCAAATTTCAATTACTTATTGAAGTCAAGCAAATGTTCAATTACTTATTAAGTTATTGAAGTATAAGAAAGTATTTCATATATCTAAATACAACATCAATTTCAGTGATTAAGTGTTCATATCGTTCAATTGTATTTAAATTTTCAATAATATTAATGACCAAATATGATTCCACGAATTGATCGCGCAAATACCACAGATCCATAACCAAAAAATTGTAAATGTTTAAGAGAAACTTGAAAATGATAAGACTTAAGTTTTAACTATACAAATTGCTTTATTAAATTATTTCATAAAAATAAAATGAAAGAAATGTTTTCTTAATTGGAAATGCATGTTAACTATTACAAAAATAAACTCCAATAATCCTTTCTATTTAAACTAACTAGATATATGTCTTAGAATTATCACTTTTTTATTTTAGTGCATATATATGTTTTTGACATTGCATGCGTATATTTACGTAATTTTTTTTGTGAATCCAAATATTTACCTAAATTTAAGTTTTAAAAAAAATCTTAAACTAAATATTTTCATATATATATATATATGTATGTTGCCTCAAAATTTCCCCTAATCTACCAATATTTTTTTCTCTTTAGAATCTTATAGATTAAATTTTGACACATAAATTTTATTTGTTCTATATAAAATTTTCATTGAGCCGTTATTAGTTATTACAATTCTTACCCAAAAAAAAATAGTTGATATCATTGAGTGGGTTTTATGCATCGTGGAATGATGTAGACATCATTGATTAAAAAAAAACATCAATGATATGGAGATAACAGATTATTTTCCACATTTAATAATTTAAACCAATGCAAAAGTGTGTCATGTATAAATTAACATATGGATTTGACTTGGTTTTATTAAAAAAAAGCTTTTTTCAAATGAAATAAATCAATGTTTAAAATGTCATTGAATTTCACCTAAGGAAATTAATTCATGTTTGTAACTATAGTGAATATTGCTTAGTCAAACAAATTAAAGTTCATAACAATCGTACATTTTACCTGTAGTAATTATATTAAATGTTCCCACTTATACAATATTCGCGTTTACGAAGTACTTTTTTTTATTTGGAAAAAAATTTGCCGAGGAATTAAATTACCTTCATGTGCCAAATAAAAAGTTGCCACTCAATCCATACTTAAAAAATCCTAGAATCATCTAGGAAATTAAGCTTCTATAATGAGATTCGCAAGGATTTTATATAAACATTTAGGGCCCTTTTCTTGAAGTTTTCCCCTTAACTACATTATACTCAAGAAGAGAAGCATTTTGTTACATGACCAAACCGTTTTAACAAGTTTTTAACTTTTGAATGGTTTGGTCTAGGTTTCAAATTTAATTTTATGTAATAAAACCTTCATAGAACATTTAAAAAGGTTAAATTTTGATGGCCGAACTACAACAACCAAATTAAAATATGTTAACGGATAAAAAATTATTAGATAAAAGTCATTTAATCGTCCTTATTCTACGATATTTGCATTACAATAAATTCCCTCTTATTCGAATTCCAAAAAATTCCTAAATAAACTTGACTTATAAACCAAACTTGATATGATTTGATATATTTAGTAAGACTTATTATTTTTTAGTAAGTTCTAAATTTAGTTCTCTAGATCCTATAAATTTGAGCACATAAACCATTTGCCTAAAATAAAACTTATTTATTCACTTGCAACTCAATTTGACTCATGTTTACAAAGATACAATATTTTTAGAAAACTGAAAAAAACTTCGAACCCAATTTTTGCACCCTAGATAGCTGATTTTATCCTCCAAAATTGTCGATAAGGACCATAAGAGTCTAGCGTGGCTTACTATGGTGTTGAACTTTTAGAAAGTTTTGTGTAATAAAAACCAAGTCATTTTTACTCCCAGATCAAAATTTATGGCCTCTGCAAGATAGGCCACCAAATCTACATCATAATTATTCATTTCTTTATTTATAATTATTCTTTCGAAGTTGTCTTACCAATCTAAATCTCCCATGTTTACTATTGACTATTACAATTGATAACTAGTGCAAATAAATTAACAATTATCAAGTATGTCAAAAGATTCATTATCCATCCCTATATGATGCATTTGCATTATACCAAGGGTACTTAATGAAACTCCAAATGGAGAAATTACATATAACATTCTCATTTCACCTCTTATATCCATTCTAGACTTTAGTTTAACCTTTTTAATGCTTATCTTCTATAAAGGACTTCCTCAAAGATTCACTTGTGCTTGAAACACTGACATTCTTTTGTTTATAACTTCCAAGTGCAACTCAACTTGAATTCCATTCAAGTTTCGTGTGATTTTTAATTTCAAGGGTATAACCTTATAATGCCACATGTGCTATAGCCAAATCCTACTATCCAAATGGGATATTTGTTAATGTTTAATAACAATGAGGAGATTTTGATTCGGAAAAATTACTCTGCAACTTTGGCACAAAACTGGAGTCGACTCTTTTAGGGTTTCCCCTTCCTAACCGTCATATCACGACATTTTCGGGTTTTGCGGGAAGTTATTGCTATAGTCTCTCTTAGGGTTTCTCGCCCTCTGGGCATCCCCTATTTTTAACCTTTAAATATTACCTTGAAATGAAGATGTTAAAGTTGATTCAAATTTTCTTCTGAAATCTTTCTCCCAAAAGTGTTTTTAGAGAAGTGTGTTTGAAGTTCTATGAAATTCTGAAAGTTCAAAAATTTGGGCTTCAGATTTCAGAGGTTTTCCTTTTTGGGGATTAAACTATCCAAAATCTAAATTTTTGATTTCCAAGTTTCAAAACTTTGAAATCCTGAAAATTCTAAAAAATTCGGAGTTTCAAACTTTCGGGATTCGGAAGTCTCCTTGGGTAGTTTTCAATTTTTCAACTTGGAGTTCTGAAGTCTCGAAACTCCGAAGTTCTGAAATTTTGGGGCTTCAGAAAGTCTTCCATCTTCTTTTGATATGTTCGCCTCTGGAGTTCCGAAGTCCGAAACTCCAAAGTTCTGAAATTTTGGAACTTCAGATTTTTGGGTTTCAGAGTCTTCCATCACATTTTTGGAAAATTTTGACTTAGAGTTCCAAAGTCCAAAACTCCAAAGTTTCAAAAATTTGGGATTTTTAGACTTTCAGGTTTCAGAGTCTTCCTTCATATTTTTCATAACTTTTCCTCGCAAGTTCCGAAGTCTGAAACTCTAAAGTTCCAAAATTTTAGAAACTTCAGACTTTCGAGTTTTCAGACTTCAAGGTCCTTTGAGCATTTAATTCTCACCAACCCCCCACGTGTTGGCTTTTGGCATTAATTTCAGGTTTTTCTATATAAATTCATATTTTTATCTATCATTTTCACCTGACTTTTTTCTCTGACAGTCTGACTTTTACCAACTTCTTTGTACTTTCGAGGCGTCATTTTCAAGGTAATTTTGTTGGGTTATTTCCTCTTGGTTTATGATCTTTTTGGGTTTTTCTTCCTTGTTTATTTTCTTTTGTTCTTCCTTTTTCCAATTTGAAATGAGACCTTCATCATCTGTCATGTTTCCTTAGGAATGTTTCCTAATTTCCACAGTTGTAAATTCCAACATATGCAGACATCTAATCCAGATTGCATAATAGTTTCTTCCAGATCTCTACAAGGGTTTGATTCTCATTCCTTGCTCATCAGCGAATTCGCAGTTCACATATTGGAGTTCTTTTCAGAGTCTTGATTTTTATAATTTTAGAACTTCCATTTTGGAGACTTTCGGAACTTAGATTTCGGAGGTCTATAGTTTCTGGGGTTTTAGAGTTTTCAGAATTTCAGGGAGGTTTTGATTTTCAGAGTTTCAGACATCCTGTTGTTTTGGGTTTTCAGAGATTTCACACTTCGGAACTAGAATCTTTTCAGACTTTCAGACTTTGGCATTTCAAAACTTTTACAGTATTTGTACAAATTTCCAAAGGCCCTTTCGGATTCTGAAACCCGAATTTTATGTCAACTTCTTCGGCAAAAGGAAAAGAAAAAATGAAATATACATTCTTAGGAGTTTCTCCTCACTCGTGTCTTTCCTCAGACTTAGGAAATATTGGAGATACTGATCTAGGGCAGGTAGATTTTCAAGACTTTTGGACAAGGTTAAAATCTCCAAACAAGAAGTCCTGGATGTAGGCTATATATGACAGTGGGCTTGCTCTTGCTACCAGTTTTCCTACATCCATGCATTGTCCTCGAATTCCTCTTGGCTGCAACAACCCATTTTGATGAAGATTCCAGGATGGTGAAAAATGTTGACGAAAGGTTGTAATTCGATTGGACCCTAATTTCTTTGAAGATTTGTTTAAACTCCCTAATGTTGAGGACTATGCCACAATTTCACCTGAAGTTGCAATTGAACATTGGGACAAGGAAACTGAATTGTGTGTGAGGGTCATGATGAAGAGCTACTTGGCCAAGAGTGTCACCAAGTTTCCTAAGACAATGTACCGATTAGATTTCATCCAAGAAGTAAATGATCTCATTGTGTTGCTGAGTAGAGTTTCGGGTCTTTCCTCTTCAAAGGAATTTCAGGAATGGATGTTCCTATATATTGCCACTATTAAGAAGAACAAAGAATTCATACGATGGGGAGAGCATATCAACAACTCTATATGTTTTCGAATTGAGTAAAGTCTTGTCTTCCAAGAAATTTTACATGACTTATTTCTTGGTCTATGTTGCAGCTGTCATGGGGGAATTCAATGTGTTAAATACCAAAGGTGTTAGAAGTGCATCTAAA
Source organism: Taxus chinensis (assembly GCA_019776745.2). NCBI lineage: Eukaryota > Viridiplantae > Streptophyta > Pinopsida > Cupressales > Taxaceae > Taxus > Taxus chinensis. The sequence continues at coordinate 690,870,183 of CM034148.1, forward strand.
TATTTTCAATTTTTATCCACAAATCATGATGGATGAGGGAAGAAGACATTTTTCGTAGAGTCAATGATGCCTTCTTTGTTGTTCTTCTTTATCATTTTGATAAGGATTTGTATAATTGAAGGATTCCTGATGAGGCTTTCAAATAAGTATGAGAGTGGGGATCCATTTACCTTCAGTTTCCAACATTTACGTATATCAAGATTCCTAGTTTTGTGGGTACCTTGAACAAGTTACCCAGAGTGACCTACTGACAAATGGGTTTTGGTAGAGTTGGTTTGACAATTGTTGGATTATCACAAAATCCAGAACAAATGACATAAGGTGGGAGTCCAATTTCGCATTTAAATTGGCAGATATACTTGTGCCAGTATTAATAAAGCAAAGAATGTGGATGCAGGAAATGTTTGAAGTGACTTTGCAAACCTTTCATCCTAGAACCAATTTTGACTACTGGGGAAAGTTCAGTGAAACAGGTTTATCCAGTTCTCATGTACCTCAGCTAGAGGACATTTGGATTCACTATCGGGATGAGTTCATTATTAGATAACGAGAATACGAAAGGTTAATTTGGATGAGGTTATACAGTTTGGTATCACAAAGATTCCAAAGGAGATGGAGGATGAGGAAGAAGTATTGGATCCGGTATACAAGGATAAGCAATGTTTCCAATCAACCATTACCATGGATCGATTGGTATGTCAGAGGAAAGTTGCAATACTAAGGACAGGGCAGGACCCATTTTACAAAAAACATATGATTGGTTGGCTACCTTGGGAATTTCATCCAAAGGGTTAGATCAATCTATAAGAACATAATCCCAACAAACAATGAGTCTTCCTACACCCACAAAAGGAAAAGGTCTACCCAAAGGGCCAATATAATTATTAAGAAGATTTCATTTGTTGTTGGAAGTTCCTCTCTTTATAAGACCTCTGCTTCCAAGGTTGTGTCCCCTACAGTAATAATATAATAAGTTATCAAGGTTATTGATTCTCCAGTTGTATCAAAAAATCTTCCACCCCCTCCTTCCTTTCCATTATCACTTCCTCTATCATTACCTTCCACTCCTGTACTCATTTCTTCTTTTCCATCCTCATCTATGGCCCAATTATTTTCATCCCTTTCTATCCTCTCACTGGGAGAAATGATTCGGACTCCCATTTTGACATCACTCCCTTTGCAGTTTTTATTTCCTTCTATCTCAACTTCTAGCCTTGTTGTATCCACTCCCGAGGCTTTTTCTCACATCCACCCCATCTATCACTACCACCTCCACTTTGTTTCCAACTAATGTTACTAGTGCTATTGTGTTATCTAGTGCTCTAGGGGTTGAATCGGTCATGTCACTTCTGTCTGCATATGTTATACCAGAATGGTTATATCACCAAAATCCAAAACAAAAGAAGAAGGTGCCTCTGGTAGACATGTAATAGATCTAAGTGTGTTGGAACCTACTATAAGGAGACATGCCAAATGACCAAATATTGTCTCCAGTCCTATCTGTAAACCAATAAGGAGAGAGAGTAATGGAAATTGCTACTCTCGTTGAAGGAATGACTAAAGAATCATCACAACAACAGACTATCAAATTTATACATTTTCACTAGGTAAGTGACACACGAAGGTGCCAAAAAAGATGTGAAAATGGCTCTTAGGAATTTGTTGGAGAAGTATGATAAAGATAAAGCTTCTAAGGATGAACTAAAAGTGAAGGTTGGATAGCTCATTGATTTTCTCAGAAAGGTAACAAAACCAAATTTAACCACTGATCCTTCAACTACAACTCTTTATGGTGAATCACAGCACCTTTGAATGTCTTGGTAACTCGATGGGTTGAAGACTCTTAGTGCAATTTCAGGAACATGGAGCATTTCCCAAGTGTGGGACCTTGTGAATCGGGAAAGCTCTCCGGATGAAGGCCGGTTCCTATTCCTCTGTTTAGATACACACTATAAAAATGCAGAAGGGTTTACTCAAAAACACTAATCTAACTTTCCAAAGAGACAGGGTAAGAAGATGCATAAAAATAAACCTAAACTAACAAAGGTGATGCAAGAGAAATGAAGAAACACCTGTCTTCCAATAAACACAAACCATTAAAATCCAATGCAAGATCATGTCACATATAACTAGATTTGCAGTGAAAGATCAAGAGGATGCAAATAAACACAGAGAGGTTTGAGAATCATCCACAAACATGCATTATTAATGCTCCAAAGATTGATCACAATTACACTACAAAATTCCAAGAGGCAAAGTCTAGGCATTACAATTTTAAATGGGAGGTTTGAACTCCACATATTCACCTGCCAAAGAGAAGAAGGGAGGGGCAAAACAAGAATGTCTAACCTTTAGAAAGAAGCCCCTCCTTATAATCATTATATGGAAGAATGAGAGAGAAAAGAGAGAGGAATTATCAAATCTACCCTAACCACCTCCAAGTTGCATTTAATTCATCTCATTATGGCGGTAGGTGAGGACCTTAGGAAAACCTGAAAAATGGTGAATTGTATTTTGCATTTTTGAAGAACTTGTTCTCACCCAATTTAAGATATCCATTCGTAGTTGGATAGAGGACCTCGTAAGATTTTTGACTAAGTCTAACCTTGTGTGAATCCTAGCTCCCTGTGAAAAGTTATGGCCATCTAAATATCTGCTCCAGGGTTTACTTCCTGTCGGGGTGTCAATGCTCAAAATGTTACACCTCCTGAAGATACGCCATAGGCGCTAAAAATGTCATGTTGACAGGTCTGTGTCATGAAACCTTAACCTGCGCTAGGGCATATCCATTTTCATGTCGACATCATTTTTCTTGTGCCAAGGTGCATCTATTTTCATGTCGACATCCTCTTACATTATATAGAACGCATCCATTTTCATGTTGAACATCTGATTTCCTGCGCCCTTAACCTGCACCAGGGTGCATCCATTTTCATGTCAAATTTCTTACCTATGCCATTAGGCTCATCCATTTTCACGTCGACATCCTTTTTCCCGTGCCCTTAACCTACACCAAGGCACATCCATTTTCATGTCGACATCCTCTTTCCTAACGCCCTTAACCTACAGAAGGTTGCACATCCATTTTTGTGTCGACATCTTCTTACCTGCCCCATAGGTGCATCCAAATGGCCAAACATCCTTTTTCATGTGCCCTTAACCTACACCAGGGCACATCCATTTTTGTCTCGACATCTTCTTACCTATGCCATAGGCGCATCCATTTTCATGTCGACATCCTCTTTCCTGCGCCCTTAACCTACACCAGGGTGCATCCATTTTCGTGTCGACATCTTCTTACCTGCGCCATAGGTGAATCCATTTTCATGTCGACACTTTGTGTTGTCTTGATTTCCATATCCTTCTGCTGTTGTCTATATTTTCCTAGGGAGGGAGATATTACAACTACAACCGCTTTGAAATTTCTTCCACTCGGGATGATATTTCATATCATGAGATTGAGAAGATAGGTTAGAAGGGAATATCAGTGAATGGATGGATGGAATGCATGCTTCAAGAAGTAAATCCTTTGATCAAAGAAGATATTGAATTATTTAATGATTCACAAACCGAAATAGCCTCCATTCGTAGGATGGATGAAGTATTCTCTAAAGCTAATAATAATTTGATTATGAATTTGACCACATGGGTTGAGATTAGAGAGGAGTATCTAGATATACTTCTTCAAGAAGAAGTAATTGATGATATTTACAGGTTGTTCAAGTTTCAGAAGGCTATGGAATTTAGATCCCAGGTGTTACAAGATTTTATGAAAGAAGTTAGATGACAAGTGCTTGGAAATAATGGATGCTCTAAATGATATCTTAGAAGAGTTTGATAATATCAACTGAAAATTTATCAATAAAAATATTAATGTCCTTCCAGTAGATCAAATTAAGTTAAATTTCAAGGATTTGGTGGAGAAAGATAAAGAGGTAATTAGGAATTTCAATAGTGATTCAATTGATAGGTTGGTTTCATGCCATAATTTCACAAGTCAAATGAAGAAATTGGTAAGTAAAATCAAAAGGATCTCATCTAAAGTGGCAAGAGATATTGAAACAACAGATGTGGTGAATCATTACGCATGTGGACTAGAAGAAGAAGAAATACAAGGAATTATCGAACATTTCATTGACTACAAGCATTGAATGACTTTTTAGGGAGAAAGAGTAGGAGAAATTTGAAGAAGGAAAAGATGTTGCAGGACCCAACTAAGTTAGGTGACCATGAAAGGATATTTTAAAGCTCTGGACTAGTCTAAGTTGCAGGGTTGACTTATTCAAACCTTTACAACTACTTTGTTATTTTATGGGAGCATATTCCCTGGAACTTAATTACATTCTCTTTTTAGTAACTTGTTAGTTAAGTTCCATTTGTAATGGCTCAACCTACAAAACTTATAAATAGTTAAGTGCATGAAGTTTAAGAGATAAAGATAAATCATTGGGAAGTTACTCTTCAAGCTTAGAAGAGAGATTTGATACTTTCGAACCTTTCAATTATATACAGAACAATATTTTTGCATGAAAAGTCTAATTTATTGTGTTAATAGTTGATCTGTATGCTTTCTGGATGTGCAATTCCTTAGTATAAGTGATTAATTCACCTTTATTTTAGAGTATCTTATTTCAATCTGTGGGAGAATGATGTGATTATCTTGAATATAAGTTGTGAAATATTATATTCCTTCTATTATAAAGTTACATTATCATTAACTGTCATGAGGAGAAATGGATTTTTGACATGTGTATATCATATATTGTCATGATTTGTTGATTTTGTATTTGAATAGATTTGATCTATCTGTCAGGAATGTTTGGGGTCTTACAAGGATATGCATGATATTTTTTCTATGGTTATCATTTTCCCTGTCTAAATAGCATAAGGTGAATTAGATTGTGATGATTGATTTATCCTTTCTGAGTTACCCCTTTCTGGAGTGAAGATCATACAATTATCTAGTATACTCTTGGTGTATCACCGTATTTTCCTTATTTTTTATTTCTAACCCTAAACCTCATGAATTGAGTAGATTAGAGTCATTTTAAAGTGTTCTTTAGCATTGCACATCAATATTAAATTGGGTTTCCTGAGTTTTAAAGGTAGTTGGTCTTATCCAGAGGTTCATCCCAAGGAAACAAGGTCCCTAATGGGTGCACGATCCTCGTGACAACACCTATATAATGACCTCACCATATTCAAACCTGACTGTTTCAACCACAACAAGAGATAGTGGAGTGATAAATGACACCACCGGCTAAGTGACCCAGGAAGTTTGTCCTGAAGATTTTTCACGAGGTAATCTTTCTCCACTCGATGTAGTTGTACCCATTCCTGAATTTAATGTTGCTTGTCAATGGTTACAAATTTGTTTCCTCATTGGATATTTTGTGGGTCAAATACCCTCTGAAAGTATGCTCAAATCCTGGGCTAACACAATCTAGACCCCTCATGGAGTCCATCTGAATAATGTTCAAAACATGACCAAGGGTTTCTTTCTTTTTCGTCTCTTTGACCTTGCTAATGCACCCAATATTCTAGCTAAGAAAACCACTTGGTATGTTCATAACTTGTTGCTTGTGTTAACACCCTGGCATAAGGAATTTTTGGTACCTACATATATTACCCTCAAAGTGCCTATTTGGATTGAATTTCTTGGTCTTCCTTTGCCATGCGTGCATTTTCTGTAGTAAATTACCGCTTCGCTTGGGTGGGTAGTCTGCCTGGAAGCTGATAAGTTTTACCATACTCATGCTCAGAAGCGAGTATGCGTTGATATTTTCTCTCGCAAGATCTAAATTAATTTGTGGATATTTAAATGGGCGATAACTGCTATTCCCAGTGGGTCATGTATATAAATCTACCCAACACTTACTTCCGTTGTCAAGCGTATGATCACAATATCAAGGATTGTCCATTCTATGTACCCTATAATGCCCCGTGGCCAAAAAAAATTCTGAGCCAATCAAACCCCAATAGAAGGAAGGTTGGCAAGTTGTCGGGGGCCAGAGAAACAAAAACAAAGCCCAAAAATCTAAAGCCTCTGGCTCCCATGGCCATTAGGAACCAACTCTTAAGGAACAATCTTTCAATATTTCGGATAAGGAACCTACAACTACTGCTAAAGAACCAATTGCTGTTGCTATCTGAGCTACCCCATTACCAAAGTATTCTAGCACGCCCCTCGCATCATCAATTCTCATGGACCAGAAAATTTATTTTTCTCATGTCCTCATCCCGCATTTAGTTCCACTGCTACTGCCAAGAAACTCACAAGGGCCTTCCAAATGACCCGAAAGTACTTCTCGCATGTCTTGGACCCATAGCCCAGCACACAACGAGGATTCCATCAAAGCAAAATACAACATTGAGTACACTGACTAGAAAAAAGTTGATCTACAAGAATTTTTGCAGTAGAATGTTGTTTATTTCTTACACAATCAATATGATGCCCTTGATGGATTGGAGGATGAGGATATGGCTCTTGACCAATGTTTCCCATGAATTTTTTATCTTAGAATGTTAGGGGTCTTATAGAATCCTGTCATAAATATGTGGTGGGAGAAACTTGATAATGATGCGTAAATATGGACGCTTTGTTTTTGTAGGAAGTAAAAATTACAGGTTTTTAGTTACAGATGGTATGCAAATCCATTTGGCCTAGAAGCTTGGATTTCTGTAGCAATCAAGAAGTAGGGCTTGGGGGATTAATTTCAATTTTTTCTCCCTAATGGTGGCCGTTATTAATTGACCATGGAATCGACCCCACCAACCGTGTCATATGGGTCCTATTTAATAATGATCGCTGCCCTTTTAGGCTCATAAATATTTATGCCTTGAATGATGCAACCAAAAGGGCCAATCTGTGGTGGTGGATAACCAATTCCATTCCCGATGCCTACTGTAATTAGTGGAGATTTCAATATGGTTGAATCCCCTAATGATAAATGTGGCCACTTGCCTATGAGGTGGACACCTGGTGAAAGGGAAGCGTGGTACTTTATGTGAAATAAATTTGGATTTTTTGATCCTAATGCATCTCGCTTTCCCACCTCTACAACTTGGTACACGTGGAAAAATATTTGTGGAGGGACAGATCTGTCCTTAAATGACATGATAGGGCCCTATTGTCAGTTCAAAACTTTTTTGAGTTTGACAACATTTATTCTATGCCAATGGAGGTCATGCCTAACTTTGTCCTTTTGGACCACTCTCTTATATGATTTCATATCTGTTAGCATGATGCGTACCCATTTTTTCATAAAGGCCAATTCTTTCTTAATACTTCCTTAATGCAACATGGCCCAACTGTTAATCATATCAAGCGGGTTTGGAATTTAGCTCCACTACCCAGTCACTGTCTGCGGTTTCATCTACCTTTACAAAATAGCTGGATATAATGGTGGGAAGATGCACTTACTTAGACTACTAGATTTCTTAGAATCTACAGCTGACAGCTGACAAAAATTCAACGCCACTCATACACCGCTAACACCTCATCTATCAGTCAGGCGATGGTGGCGTTTAAAGGTGATCTCTTCTCTGACACTCTGCAACTGTAAGTTTCAACGCTCTGGCATCAAATCCAAATTGTGAATGAATATAATGCCAGAGGTGTCATATCAGGGCTCAAATGTATTGGCTCAATATTAGAGATCGGGTTTTGAAAGAATTCTTTCTTTCTCTTAGAACCAAAAATCCTCCTCAATAGATTTGAGCTATCATGGACAATGACACTCGAATTACTAACCCACGAATTATGTTGCAATCCTTTGTGCACCATTACAAGCTCATCTTTCAAGCTCAACCACCCTTCGCAGCTCACCGAGCCGCTCTTGACCAATGTTTGGGTGTTGTGTCATGCAAGATTTCAGAGGCTCAGAAGGTGATCTCTGAAAGAATGCTTACCATTGAATAGCTCCATGAAGCCACCCTGTAAATGGATAATGATAAAGTGTTGGGTTGCGAAGGATTCCCTTATGAATTATATAAAGCTCTTTGGGATTTTTTCAGGAAAGACCTTTTTTAGGTCTATCTTGAAGATTTTCAGAACCAATCCCTAGGTCCACACATTAATAAGGGAAACATTAAATTTATCCATAAGTAAGGAGATCCTGAGAAAATCACTTGTTGGCAGCCGATTACGCTACTGAATGTCTCCAAAAAAATCATTTCCAAAGAGTTAGCTCTGTGATTACACAATCTTATTTCTGTTATTATTCAGCCAGAGAAAACAAGCTTCATATAGGGGCATTTCATCCTAGATAACATCATCTCGGTGTAGGAAGGCATGAAATGGGCTCGCAGATCTCATCATACCACTATGTTTATCAAGATTGAATTTGAGAAGGCCTATGATATGATTTAATGGCCATTCATTCTTGCCATTGTTCAGGCCCTTGGATTTGGACCCATTTTTTTTATTAAATCCATCAATATACTTTTTGCAGATACTTCTGCTCAAATTTCTATCAATGGCTTCAACTTGGAGACCTTTGGGATTTTCCGGTCTATCAAAAAATGTTCTCCTCTTGCCCCTACACTGTATGCTGGAACCCAAAGGCTTTGGTTATCTCTTAGCTCATGCCAAAGCATAGGGTCTTGTGCATGAAATATCGCTTCCTGATGAGCCCAATTCTCAGCTTCTCAATGGGCATTTTTTGGATGATTCCTTCCTTACACTTATCGAGGATGAGACCAATATTTTCAATGTTATGAAATGTTTGGATACTTTCTTCCTAGCTTCTGGCTCATCCATTTAATGAAGAAAAACCCAATGTTACTGGCAATATTTCCTTCCTGCACCAGACTAGCTTACCACATTTGATTGGAAAATTCTCTAGCATGGTGATAATTTTTAAATTTTTAGGTATTCCTTTTGCTTTTCAAGCCTCCTCGACTGAACTATGGCATTATGTCATTCAATGGGTGGTGAAAAAAAGAGAATATTGGATTACTAGGTCTTTATCTCTGGTTGGAAAATTCCAAATCTTCTCTAAATTTCTTGCTGTAATCCATGTTTACTACTCGTGTTGTTGGTTTCCTTCCAAAGCCTCCATTCAAAAGCTTTAAAAACTTCTCAAGGCCTTCCTATGGGCTAATGCTTCTACTGGAAAAGGTTTTCATTAGGTATCCTGGGAAATATGTTATCTGCCTCGCAATTCTAGAGGCCTTGGGCTTATTCACATTCAATGCCAAGGGAAAGCTCTTTGTTCTAAGTGGATTATCAGAAGCATTACTAGCCAAGAAGATTGGAAAATTCTCATACAACATGACATTGCAAAAGGCTTTCCTTATGGATGCCCTATGTGGAAAGGATTAGGGTTTGTCAATTTGCTCATCACTCATGTGCCTATCAAAATTGTTGGCACCTTTGTGCTTAAAAATATATGGAAAGTGTGGGAATGTGTCAAACCTTGAATTTTATGGAAAGGGGATGGCTTTCGTGATGGGATTTCTCTCAACCAACAATCTCTCTGGTGGTCACCGATTTTTAATCCCAAGATCAATGCTTAGAAGAGGTCTCAAAAATTTCTGCGCTCAAATTCTTCAAGCGTAAAATTTGCACCATCGAGGACTTATTTTACAAGAACACTCAATTCTAGTTATTTGGGCTAGATTTTAAAGATATGTTTCGGCTTTACAACCAAGATCGAGATACCTTCCATACTATGATCAATTCGGTTCCTAATCACATGCTGCATAATATTGTTGTGCATTCCTCTCGCCCATGGTGGACAGACTGAAAGTGGTATGCTGATACTTCTTTATGTGACTACAAAGCAAGCAAATGCTAGCAATGGCTCTCGCCCCATTTTCCAATGGTGGACAAACTTAATACTCATTGGGGAATTCACGCCTCTTTGTGTACTTGGGGAAGATGATTTGAGACTTTTTGGACTATATGTGTGGAGTCCAAAATTGCACATTTTCTTTGGTGTATTCCACACTAAGGCCTTCCTATCGGGGCCCGTCTTGTTCAAATTGGGATTCCAGCTAACAATCTCCCCTTCTATGGGCATCTGGAAATGCTTTTGCATGTCTTCTGGTTCTATCCCAAAGCTCAAATTTCCTGGAATTGGATCCATTCTATTTTTTCCCTCATGGCCCCACTGTTTCACTTGGCACCATATCCTCTTGGGAGATAATCCCAAAGTTTTTCCTATGTTCACCCAGATTTGGCATGATTTCAAAGGGGAGATTCTATTTTGGATATGGAAATAAATAAATGATTTTTTCTTTGTTAATTTTTTAGTTGATCAATCTTTCTCAATTTATAATAAATATATGGTGATCTCCAATGTACTTATGCAAATTTAAGTTCAAGAAAACAAGGTGCTGCTGGAGGTGGACCACCTCCAGACCCTACTATGCCACTAGGGGGAAACCCCATGCAACGTTTCTTGAGGGCCTCCATCTCCCACTAGGAGATCCTCACCTTCAGCTTGTGGTGGCCGGTGCAACCGATCTCAGTGTCGTGCTTTTAATCACACCCACTGCTCTCTAGGGCCGTTACATCTACATAGTCATTCTCTTGTTCACCGTTGCGGCTAGGGCTGCCCACTGCATTCATCAGGTCACCAAAAGGGTTGGGGCTCACCACTTCAGCAGTATGAGTGGGGATCTCTGCCGCATTCGCTGGCTAAATAGTAGGGCTGAGGCTCTCCTTCTGCCGCTGCTTCACACCAAGTCATTTCAAACCCACCACCACCCTGCCATCTTCTGAAAAATTCCCTCACCTCAACCTCGCCATTCCTACGCATGGGGAAGCTGACCCAGAGGAAGAACTTGTTGCTGGCTAGGAGATTCGAGACACTGAAAAAGACCTACCTGGTTCGAGGTGCTCAGATGATCAGGATCCACTTGCCTCGGGTATGTTTGCTACTGCTTCCTGATAGTTCCTTTTTTGTGTTTTTTGGCGATGCCTTTTGTTTTTTTGTACTCTCCTAGGCTCGACCTAGTTTGACTTGTGTTGTTCTAGGCTCGACCTAGCTTGTTTGTGGTTTTGGGGCGTGTTCTCATATCGCTTGATTTTTTTTTGAAAATTTTCATGTATCTTATTGCATTAATATAATATAAGATCCCTTTTCATCAAAAAATCCTACTATCCAAATTTACTTTGCATCCCTATTGTTGATTTGGTTAAGTAACCCATATCTATTTTAGTAACCTATAAAATTATCTTCTATAAGTCATATAAACAAGTAAGCCTCAAAGGAATTATATTGAGGTACCTCTTATGATATTGGAAGGTCGTGCATTATGCATGATATACATTGCTAATAGTATTTAGAAATATTGGAAATCATAATAAGGTTGAAAAGGTTTTGGGTATTCAACTCCACTTGAATAAAGTTATACCCTTTGTTTACTTTGACACTAAATCCATGTTGACATAATGTCATTGGGTGACATTATCATACTCATAAGTCATTTATGGAGGGACCAATAAGAACTCTATTAACATGCCGAAAAGTAAAAAACTACATAGTCTATTGCAAGCACAATCTTAAGAAAGCAAGGCACATTAGGCCATGTAGCCAAATCAAATTAGTTCTCCAAAATTTCCCAAGATGATCACCATTACTCCATATGTAAGCAATCTAGGCCTAATAACCCCTAGGTGAGCATTACATTAAATTATTTAAAGGTTCAATCTTCCTAAAAATTACCCATTTAAATTCAAGTTAGAAATGTATGCAAGAGGGTTAGGGTCTTATCCAATATAGTATAATACACAATAATTTTTCCCTAAGGATCTTCACTATTGATAATAGAATTCTTGAAAATATAAGTAGATGAATAGGGAAGCAATGCTAAAATGCATTCCCCCTTTTACCTAATAAGAAAAAATTCATATAAATTCCTCCTATGCAATTTTCAAATGTGTTTTAATTCTGATAAGCATATCCCCTAATAAAATTCTTGTGATGGAGGTCATTGTTAATGATCTTATTGATTTCTATGAAGCTCAACACCTTTTCCTATTAGGTTTACCAAATAAAACTCAATGATCCATTGTAGGATATGCATAGAATAACTTCATTTAGGAATTTAATATTGAATATTTCTTTCATACATTTTTATTTAAAAAGTAAAACTAGTATACAAATATGAAATCGACACCATGCTTAGGAAAACTAGACATTATTAGTTAAGATGGTCCATTAGTAATACTAAAATTATAGTACAGAGCCTTTACAAAGTAGTAATAACACTTTTAACATTCCACTAATTTAAAATTATTGGATTCCAATTTCGCTGATATTGGATTCCAATTTCACTATTATTGGGTTCTGATGTCATTATTATTGGATTCCATTTTCATTATTTTTTTATTTTCTTCAATTTGGAAAAATCTTGTTGGGATTATGAAATGTTATTGTTCATTAACTAATATAAGCCATGACCCCATTAGATAAAAACTAAAATAAAAACTAAGAATAAATTCTTGTAAAAGTAATTTCAAAGTGCGAGCCTCGAATGATGCAAGAGCATCATGGAATTAGAAGCATTATGTGGTCAATCCTCCTGATCATGCTATATGAGTTATTGTAATGTGTTATAAATCATTAGAGAGTCTAAGTGAGCTATTGCAAATAAGGAATAAATGTTGAAATTTTGAATTTTGCTCCTAATATATTTTCCCTCCAAAAGGGTTTCAAATTTGTCAAACTTCAAAAAGTGAGAATTGTATTGTAATTACTTGAGAAGGAGGTTTATTAAGTTCAAGAGTGGATGAGGTGTCTATGTGGAGTGAATTAAGTCTTTGATAGGGGTATAAGTTATTAAGGATAAAAAATTAATGTAACATGATATATTTTCTATGTATGAACTTGAAGGCTTGTAAAAAGTTGGTTAGGGATATGAAGAGTAAAGAAAGAGAGGATAAGAGCTCGAGGGAATTAGTTATCATGATTAATTCCTCGAGGGAGGAAGGTAGAGGAATTCTATGAAGGAGAAAACCATTTTTAATAAATATTTAACTAATATGAAGGACATCATCTCTATTTTTGCATGACTTTCATTGAGTGCTACCACATTATGAAGTCTGTGTGTGGTATGATTGTGGTTGATAAACTTATTGATTCATTTTCAAGTAATTATAAAGTGTTTGAATTGTATTGATTATTTGATGGGGATTTAGTACTGATTACTCTGTTCTAGATGAGGGATAAAACTATGATTGTGCCTATTTCACTGTTTTGTTCACCTTTTTGAAATGATGAAATAGATTAGGGTAAGGGCCAAGGAGGAATACCTGTTAAATGTTGGTTAGTTGATGGTTGTTGCACATTTTGAATTCTTGATCCACAGCTGAATGTGAGAGCTTCCTTTTTGCTAGGAGGAACTACCTGTAGTAAAAAACAAGACCACAAAAAGATAGTTAAATGATAAATGACAGTGGACTGTCTATCGTATGCTAGTTCCAGGAAGTGTGATACTTCCTAGACAGATGTCAATCCATTGTTTAAAACAAGTTAATGCTGAGAAATAAACAAAGTCCTAATGTAGTTGATATGATTTAGGTATCTCATTCAAGTACAGTAAGAAAATCCAATCACAACAGGCTAGGCTATAGTTGGATCTGAGAGGTGAGGTGTCTGTCAAGGTATTGGGACTGGTCAGGGTATGATTCTAGGTTATTTAGGTCAACTGGTAGGGTGATTGTTGGGTCTATTCTTGGTCAAGGTGTAAAACATAGAGACCAACATCGGACTAAATGTGACCGATGTCGGTTTAGGTAAAACCAATGATGGTTGTGGATAACCGACATCGATATGGTTGAGGTACAAGAAACTCAAATATATTAAATGATAGGGGTGATTTGAGGTCAAATAAAGTTTGGGAGAATGAATGGGGAGGTCTGTAGAGGTCTTAGGTATGCTCAGAAGTATACAACAGGTGAGTATAGGTGATTTTGTGATATGGGTGAGGGTATTTTTGAGTTCACAGGTAAGTGGGTGATGAAGCAATAAGCATGCAAAGAATAAATTAATAACAAGAGTAATAAAGATTATTGACTGAAATAAACCCTACAGGTTAGGGCCATACTTACTATGTTAAGGATTTGATGGCTGAGTGGTGGAGGTGGTTGATCGGAAAATACATGTATGGTCATGTAGTGGTGATTTCCTGGAGTTGCTCCCGTGAATGCAATGGCTCTATGATTGATCCTGGTGATAGCTCTGGATGTCTGGATGTGTAAAAGGATGCTTGTTTCGCTTACATGCAACTCTGATATCCTTCCTTGCTCTCAGAATGTGCCAACCCAAAAACAAGGTTGTTTGGGTGAATAAATGGTAACCGACGACGGTTCTGGGTTGACTAGCATCGGTTTAGGGGTGAACGACGTCGGTTAAGGTGGGATTCCATAGGTTTACTAAAATGGGTAGATCTTTCTAATTTCTTGGGCTCAGTTAGTTTATTCTTGTGGATTAGAATGGAAAATTCCCTTCTAATGAGTGGGAATGTGGTTAGAGAGATTTTAGGGATTTATTTTAGGGTTAGACCAAATCTTAGCTCATTAAGGTAAGTAAGACTTAGTTATTGTTAGTTATGGAAACATTCCAAGAATAGGTCTAGGGTGAGGTGGTTGGGTGAGGTATCTAGCTGAGGTGGAAATTAGCTTAATTAAAATAATTAAGTAATGAATATTGTGAGGATGGGTATTAATTTAATTAAGTTAATTAAATTAGTATTAATTTGGGGTGGAAGGGGCCATGGTTAGATGAGTATGCTTGAGTTGGTTATTTGACAAGGGACCAAGGGGAGTGTGACCTAATTTTGGTTTCTATATTTTTCCTATTTTTATTGCGTAGCTTGTATTAGTAAGTGACGTTGAACAAATATAAGATGTGGTTGCCCCATGTGTGGGTGAAGGTGATCCCCCTCAAACTAGGAACTGATGTGGTAGAAGACAAAATCAGTGAGTGTTTTGATAAAAGGTGAATGTGATGAAGAGGAAGGTGGACAATGGGGGTAATGGGGTAAAGGTCCAATCGGGTAATCTAGGTAATGGGACAGGATCAAAGGTAGTAAGAGTCAAATGCACATGCACATGTATAAACTACAACACGGTACCAGGTTGAAGAGCATGTAAACTCTACATCGTCTAAGGTCGATAGGTTTATCCAAACAAGGTTGAGGTGATCCCTGTATCCAAGGTATAGGATATGGTGTGGAAGCACTTCGCAGGTCAGGTGCAAGAATGTTTAGGTTTGTTCCAGTACACCAAAGGTAAGGTCAGGATAAATGACATGCCAATAGACAAAATAAGGTCATTAGGTCAAACAACATGGGTAACAGTGTCATAAGGTATAACAAACACATGAGTTCATAGGTCACTAACAATGTTCTAGGTACAAGTAGCTAGGTCACGTAAATAGACAAGGTAAGGTCATTAGGTCAAACAACACAGGTAATAGTTTCACAAGGTATAGTGAGCACATGAGGTCATAGGTTATTAATAATGTTTTAGCTCTAGGTAGCGAGGTCACACATGGGTAGGGCCGAGGTATGGGTAAAATCAAGAAGTCCCTAAACACAATTAAGGATAGGTATAGGTAATGTAGGCTTGGAGGTAGGTTGCAATAAGGTTGGGTGAGGTCAAACGGTGGCTGGGTTAGTTAAGTTGGGTAAGAAATGGGGAAAGGGTAGTTGATAAGAGCATGATAGGTAACTGATGACGGTCATATGGAATAGTTGATGATCTAGGTAAACTGACCATAGTTATTGTGGGCACACGACCGATGTCAGTTTGGGTATAACAAACTACGGTGTTCTAGGGCATAAGACCGATTTATAGATGATGGTGTTTATAGTATGAATGGTCTACATGTTTTAACTTCCATTGTTATATATATAGGTGGAAATCAAGTGGATTGGGCATGCTAGAGTCAAGGTTGGTTCAGGCATGATAGAGTCATCACAGACAGATGGAATCAGGTCATAGGCATGGATTGAGTTAGGTTGTCTTAGGTATGGTTGAGTTGAGGTTGGTTGAGTTTTTAATTCATTAATTTGTGCAATTAATGATGATTTGGATCATGTTAAGATGTGTTGTAGTAAAATGCATGATAATGGTAAAGAAATGGTAGACAAAATGAATGGTAAAGATGTTAAGCAATTGTTGTTTGTTTGGTTTAATTTCCAATTATTGATATAAAAAGGAAACTAACTAGGGTAAAATGTGAATAGGAAAGGGGAAGAGGGAATTGTTTAGGGTAGAGAGTGGCCGAGCTATCCTCCAAGGCCCCCATGCCCTTAGAGTGCTGCCTACATAGTCTCGACGAAAAGGGACCTCAGGCCGATGTAGTTCTCCCATAAGCTAGGGAAGATTAGGGTGAAATAGCGGAATGGTTTGATAGGTGTTAGGCATGGGTGATGTAGGTCATAGGCATGATTGAGTTTAGGTTGTAGGTATGGTTGATTGATTTTTAAATACATGGGCCGAGGATCTGGTCATGTATAGGATAATCAATAGGTAATGAGGAGAGGTGGTAAAAGAGCTACTTAATTGATAAAAACCCTAATGAGTCTACCATACCCTAGATGGGCCTATGAATGGAAGACCCTACATGCCTTGCATAATGGATTGTTTTAAGGGTGAAGAAAAGTCACATGATCACGAAATGTCACGTTTACAGGAAAGTCCCTTGAGTAATGAGGAATTTAGGTGAAAAAGACAAGGAGGTGAGAATGAGAGGTTTATGATAACTTAGTGTACGACGACGTGTATTTCAGAACAAGAAACCTAAAATCCAAAATAGGAAAGTCCATGACGAAAATTTCATCTTTTTCTTGATTTGTTTGTTTTTAATAGATTGATTGATGCAAGAAGTCTATATGGGATGAATATATTATCTCCTTGAGGTCTTTGTGAAGCTGATCGATGCAGGAAGATTCTGAATATTATTATATTTTGATAATGACCATATATAGCTGTCCTTCAAGGGAGCACAGTCTATTGATAGTGGCAGAATATAAAGAAGAGATGTCCCTTTTGAGGGAGTCATCTTTTGTTGGAAGTTTGACTCAAGGAGTTGTATCCCTTTTTGTTTTTAGATGTTTAAGTCATGGACAAGATTATAGAGGATGAGTAGGTTCCTTATTTAGAAGACAAGATTGTAGTACACAAAGGTTAACTGTGAAAGAGGTGGTTTGGAGTGATGAATGACCATGGGATTCCATCTTGAAGAAGATGAAAAGTATCCATGAGAATCATGCTATGAGCAGAGCTGTGGTACTCATATTGAAGACAAGGATAAAAGGTGATGGGTAATCACATGATTCTTGTTTAGTCATGGATCCTCAAAATGGGTAATTATGGAAGGTGAACAACACTCAAGGGACGAGCGATCAATTGACAGAAAGTGATATAGGACTTGATATCAACAATAAAATGGATGAAGATGCAAGGCATTAAGGGGCTCAGGTTCAGGTTTACCTTCGAGTGAAGACAAATGATAAGCATCTGATCCATAGGCATGGGTGACGATATAGGGTCCAAGCCAATTAGGAGCAAATTTTCCCCGTTTACTTTTCTCCTCTTTGGTTACATGTTTATTTTCATTCAGGACGAGGTCACCGACTTGAAAGGTTCGTTCGTGAACATGTTTGTCATAGGCACGTTTGATACGTTTTTAGTAGATTTGGAGATGGTCAAGAGCATTGAGACGACGTTCATCTAATAATTCAAGTTATGCCAAATGATTCTGGTGAAAGTCATCATTGTTGAGCATGTCTTGTAGTGAGATGCAGAGGGATGGAATCTAGAATTTGAGAGGTAAGACAACCTTAGTACCGTAGACTAGAGAAAATGGGGGTGGTAGCAGTCGAAGTGCAGATACTAGTGCGGTAAGCCCACAAGGCGAAAGGAATGTGCGTATGCCAATCCTTCCTAGTATCATTGACCACCTTCATAAGGATTTTGTTCAAGGTTTTATTGGTTGATTCGGCTTGACCGTTGGTTTGTGGGTAATAAGGTGATGAGAAACTAAGTTGGATGCCAAAAGCATCGCATAGTTTGAGTAAGGTTTTGTTTTTGAATTGTTTTCCGTTATCCGTGATAATACGGTGAGAAAAACCAAAGTGACAGATGATGTGATGGTTGATGAATTCACATATTTTCTCAGATTTGGTGGAAATGAGGGGAATGGCTTCTACCCATTTAGTGTAATATTTCAGTAGTGGTTATGATCCATTAGTGGCGTTGTGACGAATGGGGGTTGATCTCACCGACAAGATCCAAACCCCATTGAGAGAAAGGCCAAAGGTCTTGCATGACCTGTAAGGCATGACTAGGGGTGTGATGGAGATTAGCATGTTGTTGACATTTTATGCAACGTTTGACATAATCAAAACAGTCACGGTTTAGGGTTGGCTAGTAATAGCCTAAGCGAAGAATGCATTTTGCGACAATGAGACCACTAAAGTGGCCTCCACAAATTCCATCGTGGACTTCCTTAATGGTGTAAGGAATTTCAGAACTGGTAAGGCATCACAAGAGAATGTTGTCAAAACCACGTTTGTATAGAAGACCACCCATGATGACATAACGGGAGACACTTTTAAGAAAGGCACAGTTGTCCATTACGAGTGAGATCGGCGAGTAGAATGGAAAGGGAAAGATAGTCTGTATATTGCTTATACCAAAGGTCACTTGGGTTAGGAGCAGCTATTCCGATAGAGTAGACTTCATGAGGAAAATAAGAGGGTGATTATAGTCTTTGTATGGTGACAAAGATTTTAGAGTCAGTGGGTGAAGCAGGTATATGAGAAGCCAAGCAGGTCATAGTATCTACAAATTTATTGGTAGAACGCGGGGTGGTTTGAAGTGTGTAATGGTCGAAGGTGGTCAAAAGTATGTCCAAATGATGCTTATACTTTTGAAGTATCTCATTATGACATTGGTATATACCATTGAATTGGTTTATGACCAACTGAGAATCACCAAAGATGTTGATTAACTTAACATCTAAGGCATAGGCAACCTGGAGACCTAATATGAGTGCTTCGTATTCAGAAATATTGTTTATACAATCAAAATCGAGTTTGAAAGACAAAGACATAGGTTCACCATTAAGAAGAATGAGGATAACACCAGACCCACCCCCACGCCGACACTTGGAGCCATTGAAGAAGAGTGTCATTTGGTAAGCGGGTTCGTCCAAGGAAAGGGTAGTAATAGACTCATCTAGAAATTCAAAGTTAGAGGGTTGATCCCCAGAAATGGGTGTATCAGCTGATTGGTTGGCGATAGTTTGGAAATTGATGGACTTTTGATGGATGAATTCAGGGTCGAGGTTGGCTAGAAGCATAAGCCAACGTGCGGCACGTTGATTTTGATAAGGTTTTGCATACATGTAGTGTAATGGGTCAGTATTAGTAATGAAGAAGGTTTTGTGGTTGAGTAGGTAATGTCAGAGTTTGGTGGCGATGAAAACTAAGGCTAGGTAAATTTTTTTGCGATGGGTATATCTAGTTTTGTATTCAAGAAGGGTATGACTTATGTAATAAACTTCTTGCTCTCGGTGTTGATCGTCACGATGAGCGAGCATGGCCGCTAGAGAATGGTCAGTGGCAGAAATATATAGGTAGAAGGGCTGATCATCCTTAGGAGGAATGATCACTAGTGGTTGAAGTAGGTATTGTTTTAAGGCTTTAAAAACTTTATGACAGTCATCATCCTATTTGAATGAAACATATTTCTTGAGAAGATGATGGAATGGTTGATAGCTGTCAGAAAGCTAGGAGATAAAATGACGAATTGATTGAAATTTTCCTTGTAGGCTGCGAAGTTGACAGAGATTAGTGGGTGGCAGCATTTCAAGGATAGCCTTGACTTTAGGAGGATTGAATTCTATGCCACAAAAAGAAACGATGAAACCTAGGAGTTTCTTGGAAAGTACCGCAAAGACGTACTTTTTCGGTTGAAGACAAACACAATATTTGATGAGATAGTCAAAGATGACTTTAAGAATGGGTAGGTGTTTGGTTTGATGCTTAGATTTGGAAAGCAGATCATCTACGTAATCCTCCAATATGCAATTCATGATGTCATGGAAGATGTCAGTCATGGCCTGCTGATATGTAGCACTAGCATTTTTTAGACCAAAGGGCATGACTCGATAGTAGAAAGTCCCCCAAGGGGTGATGAAGGCATTCTTGTGTTGATCCTCGAGAGCTAGTAATATTTGAGTGTAGCCTAAGAAACTGTCCATCAGTGATAACATTTCATGGCTAGAAATGAGATAAACTAGTTGGTCAATTCCTGGTAGTGGGAAATCATTTTTGGGACAGGTGAGGTTGAGGTCATGGAAATCCATACAAATGCGGAGTCCTCGTATCGCTTTCATGACATGAATGATGTTAGAAATCCATTGGGGATAATCAATGGGTAGAATGAAGGAAACCAAGAGAAGGTGTTGAAGCTCTTCTTTGACCAGAAGAGCAATGTGAGGATGCATTTTCCACAACTTTTGTTTGATAGGTTTGGCATCAGGAATGGTTACGATATTGTGAACCATGATTTTTGGATCAATACCAGGCATATCGGCATAGGACAAGGAAAATGCGCTACTATGGTCTTGGAGGAAAGAGGTGAAGGCTTCCTATTCAATAGCATATAAGGATTGGCATATCTCTAGAATGTGTGGATCATCTTGAGTATTAATGTTGCGATTGTCAATTCATTCAACATGGTCTGTGTCTCAGAGGGTAAAGACTAATGAATATAAGAGTCTTCTGCACCAAGGTAGGTGAGGATGGACTCATCGTCTTGACATTGAATGACGTTAATTGAAGGTGTATCATCATTGATCATGTCAGAATATAGGAATGGGAGAGAAGAGGGAGCATCGCCATCGCGTTGATAGGTTAGCTGTCTTAGGGAAATGGTGTTTATGAAAAAAATAAGTTAGGAGGTATAAATTTAGGATATATGGACTCCGTGGGTGAAGATGGTAATGTGGGTGAATGAGAGGGGGGAGATTTCTCATCCTGTATAAGGTTGATGTGAACCTTCTTGGCGAGTGGAGTGTCAAAACCAATGCCACTACAGTCATTGTGTTTACGAGAGGTACAAGAGATAACAATGTGGTGGCCTTGTTCATACAAACCGAAGCCAAATCCTTTCCACACGCACCAGTGGAGGAAAGTGTGAGTGAAACGATAGTTGATGAGGGAGTGTAGGTCAGATGAAAATGGTTGGGTTTGAGATGGAGGTTCAGGTTTATAGGTGGTCATATTAATTCCCCCATACATTAGATTGGTGTGAAGGTGGGGAGGGCCATAAGGGAAAATGTCACCAATGCGAATGTCATACATGGGGTGTTGACATAGATTCATGTACTCTTGTGGGGTGAGGAAGGTATCAATATTGTATAGGCGGTATTCCCCCAGAGTGAGGCATTGAAAAACACCTTCTAAGGGATCAGTAGTGTGTATGTGGGTAGTGGGTATAGATGGCTCGCTAGATGAAGGGGAGACAAGGGTACCAGTGGTAGAAGCTACAGTTGTAGTAGGGATAGTGAGGTTAGATGCAACAGAAGCAATGGAAATTCTGGTGAATGGGCTTGTGGGTGGAGGTGAAGTGGTTGTGGTGGTGGATGCCTTGACCGGTATAAGTACATAATTAGGTTGATAGCATGTTACATGTCTTGTAAGGTGAGGGGTTGGTAGGGATGGTGTAATTATGTCCCTTGTGTTCAAATTTGAGGCATCGATGTAACGTGGAAGGGACACAAGCCATAGCATGGATCCAAGGTCGGCCAAGCAGTACGTTGTACTAGAACTTCCCTTATAGGACAAAAATGTTCCGGAATGGTACAGGGACCTACACGGACATGGAGAACAATGATACCTAGGGTAGAGGTCATGGCATCATTGAAGGAACACAACATAATAGGGTTACCATGCATGCAATTGGTAGGTATTTACATTTGGTCATACGCATGGGAGGAGATGATGTTAATGTTAGCACCACCATTGATCATAATGCGTCGTATGTGTATATTATTGATAAATATAGAGATGAAAAAAGTGGGGTTGGGGTCAGTATCCTAGAAGGGAGCGATATCTTCATTTGCAAAGCTAAGGGCGGCCACTTGATGAGTGGGTGGAGGTGTAGAGGAAGGCTAAAACCTAGTGAGAGAGGCTACATGGTGAGGGGTAATGATGGAGGCCACAAGTGTGGGGTCATTTGGTAAGACTTTGATAGATTAAAGGACCTCCATGAGGGCTTGACGATGTGACTCTGAGGTTTGGACAAGGTCATATAAAGACATTTTGAGGGGGGATTGGTGTAGTTGTTTTAGCATTGTGTGATGTGTGACCCCGTCGGAAATGGGATATGTAGGACCTCAAATGATGACTTTGGGTGTGTGTGTGGATGGTATATTGGGTATAAGGTTGGTTTATGGGCCACTTGCTTTCTCTTTTCCTATCTTTTTGAGCATGGGTGGAAATGTTGATCATGTTAATATGAGAAGAGGTGGATGAAGAGCGTGTGTCATGGAAGGTATAGCGGCATGAGAGGAAAAACCCTAGTGAGGGATACGATCCTTGTGAAATGAGCAGGGCACATTGGAATTTTGGTAGTGGTTTGGCCGATTCTCTTATACAAACCATGTTAATTTCGAATCTCAGGGATGGATCTAACAATTGTGGGGCTGGAGATTTTGGTCGCTAAGTAGGCAATGAGGGAATATCTGTGGAAATTGGTGAAGGTGAAATGGGTTCCTCATCAAGAAGATCATCATCATCAAATTTTTCTTCAGGAGGACACAATTGGACAAGAGCGGTTTTTAAAGCCTTACAATTCTCTACATCGTGTCCTAACACACGAAGGTAGGAAAAAATTTTGGTTTCGTCAAACCCTTTTAGTTTCGGTTTGAGTGGGTCGTAAGGTCTAAGAGGTGGTAATGTGATGATAGAAGTTTTGAGGAGGTTGATTAGGATTTTGGCATAGGATCCTACTAATGGATCACAATGGGAGGTGAATGTGGGTTTGTGTACAGGTGTGGCTAACTGTGGAGGAAGAGTCTTTACAAGAGGGGGGGTAGGTTGGGCTACTAGTTTGGTGTATGGTGTGGTCTTAGGTGTTGGTCATATTTTCTTGGGTAGGGGCATGGTAGATGAATTGACAATAGAAGGTGTGGTTGGTTTAACTACCTTATTGGAGGGTAGCGGATTTTTAGCTTTAGGTTGCATCTTTTTGGGTAAAGGTGATATGGGCACATGAGATGTGGAGGGAAAAGTAGATGGTGGAAGAGGGTGGGTTACCCATGGGGGTAACTGAGGTGATGTGGAGGTAGGTGGTGCGGGTTTAGCAGGAGGCATGAGTGAAAGAGAAGGAAATGTCGTGGGTAGTGAAGAAGTTATTGATGGTATAGGAGGTATGGGTGGTAAGAAGGTTATAGGTGAGGGTAGAGGTTGTGTGGGTTGCTTGGGTATATTAGAGGTTTATGATGGGGAAATGGGTTGATGCATTCTTGGTTTACTGGTGGATGGGGGTTTTTTTGGCCAGGGTTGAGGGGTGACGTCCTAGGATGGATGGAAGCGGTGAAGGTGATAAAGGTGTGGTTAGCGAGGTTGGAGTATGAGATCTAGGAGTTTGGATCTTCTTTTTAGGGGCCAGGTTAAGTTTGGTGTTAGTTTTGGAAGATGTAGCTAAATCTAATTTGATGGGTGGGTGAGTAAGGCTAGTTGTTAATGTGACCCCTAAAGTAGTGATAGGTTTAGGCAAGGGAGATGATATAGGCATGGGTTTGGGAGTAGATGCATGTTGGGCTATGGGAAGAGGTGTGAGTTGGGCCATGAGTGGTGTCGTGGAAGGTATTGCAATAGTTATGGTTGCATTTGTTTTGGTTTCTCGAAACACTTTTGGAAATATAGTGTAGGTGTCAGTGAGTGATAGTTGTATTTGTGTTGAAACAGGAAGTAGAAGACGCCCGCAAAGCAAGGATCTATCAACATAGTCCAAGCAATCGACCAAGCATGATAATGCTACTGTTATAAGTAGAGTTGACATGGATCAAGTGGCAATCCCCATAAAATGTGTTTGAGATACAGGGAAATGGCTAGCCTCAGACTTTGTGGGTAAGAGATATGAAAGTAGATCAACAGGATCTTGAAGGTCTGATGGTGAATGATCATCTACAGGTGGTGGTACTTCTACAGTATCCCCCATGGGTATAGGAGAGGACGGGCCAGCCGAAGTGGGCTCTTCTTGCATAGGTGTAGGTGGTGGACCTACATATTCTATGAGTAGGAGAGGTGCCACTAACAACTGTTTAGAATTTTGAGGGGTCAAAGGTGGCGTGCTGATTATAAGCTCATCCAAGGGTGAAGGGGAACATGAAGGGGGTTCCTCTATGGGTAGAGGAGTAGATGAAATAGATTCAGGTGTAGGTAGGGGAGCACGGGATAAGATTTCATTTATGGAAGGAACATGAGGCAATTGGGAAGCAACTGGTATATCGTTGAAAATAGTGTAGACTTCGCGGACATTGTTATCATTGTTTGAGGTATCACCAGCTTGGTTGGAAGATGGGGCATGATTAGGGAATGACTTCTTGAAGATATGCAGGTTTTGGTTAGTGGGTGCATTCGGGCTATCCAAGACTAGATATCCATTGTCTATCATTGCTTAGATGATATTCTTGAAGGTGATGCAATTATTGTCGTTGTGACCTTTGACACAATGATAGTTGCAAAAGTCGTGTTCCTGTTATCCAAAATGAGCCCCTACTTATCTTGGCTAACTTGCCTTCATTCTTTCCTTCCTTGTTCTACAAATTCAATTTACACACATTTCAAGCACTCAAAATATTCTAGAAATGGCTTCGTAAGATAGGATTTTTCTTCCCCTTTCCAGAAAGGTAAATAAGTCCTCCTAACTCCTTGTATTTTTTGAGTTATGGCTCGACAGAGTTTAGATGGGAAATTTTCCTAAGGCGGGCTCGCGGAGCTTGGGAGAGTTTTTTGCCAAATAGGCTCAGGTAGGTGGAGCGGAGGAAGAAGTTTTTCCAAGGAAAATTGGCGGGTTGGCGGGGGCATGGAGAGAAATTTGACACTTAGCCTTTTGGCTAAAAAACTCAAAGGTAAAATGTTCACCCGCAAAGGAGAATGGAGAAAAATTAGTTAAGGCCTCGCACCAATCATAATGCACCATGTGTCCAAGCCAGCAGCGGGAGTTGGGGGTTCGGAAGGATTTTTTGTTTTTTGCCAAAACCATAAAAGTGCAAAGGTGAAAATTTGGACCGCATCTCTGTGACCAATCAGAAGGCGCCATGTGTCCACATTAGCAGTGGAGGTCGGGCCGGCGGGGGACCTTGGGAAAATTTTTCCTTTGCGGGCAAAAGGGGCAGAATATTATTTTGAAGGCCACCGGACCAATTAGAAAGCACCACATGTCATCAGAGTGGCAGGGCCAAGGAGAATTTTGGGAAAATTTCCCAATTTTGTGAAAAGAGAAAAAGGTCAAGTTTTGGCCCACCAACCCGATTTTTGCCCTAATTTTTCCTTGTTTGCCCTAAATTTTTAGAAGGCCATATCTTTTGATCTAGACCTCTAATTTTCATGATTTTGGTATCAATGGAAATCTGTTGAAATCCTCTACATGATGGACACTTCAATTTTAAATTTTGATGGAGTTTTACGAGAGAAAAATGGGAAAACGTCTCTGGCATGATAAAATTACAGAAAATGACCCCAACCACCATAATTTATGAAGTATGGGCCTCTTTCTTTCTCTGCAAATAAATGTACGATGAAATATGGGATTTTTCATGGAAACCCATCATTTTGCAGGCTAATTGAATGGATCTTGTAGGTGGTTGGAGTTTTAAAATCAATTTGCCTGCATTTTCTCATTTCCTTCATTATGTTGGAGTGATAAAAGCCAGTTTTGGCTCATTTTGAAAAAGGTTGGTCATCCTTCTTCTCTGCCTCTCCCTTCTGTTCTTCCCCAGGGTTGAAAATGGAGTTCAAACCTCCTCCCCTGCTCTGTAATGGAATTTTTTCCCTCTTACCTATGAAATGATGCACTGTATAAATTCTGAGCAATATAAAAACGTGTTTTGTGATGCATTTATCCATCCTTGGCTTGTTTTTTTTTTGTTGTTTTCCTTACCTCTCTTCATTACAGGGTCTTTGTGCATGTTTGGATGTTCATTACAGGTTTTGGAGCTATGTTCATGGAGTTTTGGAACATTTTCTATGTGAAATCCATCTTTGGTAAGTGATGCACTTGTCCATCCTTTCCATTGCTCACCTCTTCTTGTTCCATGGCAGTTTTTATAGATAATCAACACTTTCCTTCTCTGGTGTATCATTGTTTTAGTGTAGGCTCTATTTTTCCTTCTTTTCTTCCTCTCCTTGTCTCCTTGGAAGTTAGATTAGGTTAGATTAGCTTACCTGCACTAGAATAGCTTGTGGCAGGCAGTTTAGGAAGAGGAACCAGCCTTCTCTGGAGATATTTCCCCATTTGCAAAGGTCCCACACTTTGGGAAAGCTCAATGTTGTGCAATCACACCAAATGACTTTGCCTTAGAAAAGTAGATCCGTAACTCATTTGGGGGTGCTGTGATTTTTCACTAATAGTTCCTTATACCACATAGGCATGGGTTGCTCAGGGTCAAAATTAGTATGTGGTTTTATAGGTGGGAGGGTAATGATGCTAGCCTTCACAATATTTTCCAACATACAAGAATAAGATTCTCCTATGGAAGTGTAATTTCGTTGTTCTCATCTGAAATGGAAAGCTTGGACATGAGAGAGATTACAAGGGTGTTTATCTGGGTTTGATTGATGAGGAGGACTGACCTTGAGAACTATGGCATTAGCAGACCCTTTGGGATTTGAATAGTTGTTTTAGGGTTTCAAAGATGAAGAATTATCATTCGATTTGAACGTGATGTTCTTGTTACAAAATTGAATCTTGTTTTCTTCGATAGCATAAATTTCCAATTTTCGTGCCATGGTGAATGCCTCATCGAAAGTGTGAAAATTTTACACCTGCAGGGTTGGTCAAATGCGTTTAGCACATGCTTGAGTAAATAGTTCTATAAGATCAGTTTGAGGTAGTTGGAATGTGATCTAGTTAATGAGGCTGCGCCAACAAGCAATGAAGTCAACGATGGACACATCGTCATACTGTCATTTGGAATAAAGATCTGTCATGGTAACCCTCTTAACAACGTTGATGGAGAAGTGATCTAGGAAGGCTTGGGATACTTGATTGAATGAGTAAATGGAGTGTCTCGGTAGTCCACTTTACCAGTCTAATGCAGGTCCTATCAAGGACATAGGGAAAGGCCTCAAAAGTAAAGCGTCGTCATGGGAAATTAGGTACCACCCATGTTTAAAGGACCGTAAATGTTGTTGTGGATCTTCTTTGCTATTGAAGTGGTTGAATTTTAGCATTCCCCAATGTACGGGGTATGGTTGAATAGGAATGGATGGGTGAATAGGATCGTTACAAATTTCATCATAGGTGAGGGAATTACGTGAGCCAGAAACCGATGCTTCTAGTGTCTGCATCTTTTACATCATCAACTTGATGAGGTCATTGGTAGGTTGTGATGGAGGGACACATCTTGTGGCATAAGGAGCTGAATACTAAACCTGATAGGGAGTTTGAGAATAAGGAATCAACATAGAAGGTACATATCTATAATGGGTGACAAATGACATAGGGGGTTTTTTATAGTAGGTGTATGTAGGTGAGATGGTCTTCGTGACTCTGGTAGTGATTGGGGGAAGTGTTTGTGGGATGGAGAGGATGAGATTCTGGAATGGATTAGGGGTCACCGAAACCGCAGGAGGTTGTGTTGCAATGGGTATTTATGAGACAATGGGTGTGGATTGTGCTATGGTCTGGGTGGTTGATGAGGGGACAACATATACAATAGGCATGAGTGAAACTGCAGACGCAACATTCATGGTAGTTTGGGGCCTAGCTGTAAAACTACCAGGGGTGAAGTAGGTGAGGGTAATGCCAAATTATTAGGGGCTGATGCAGAAATAAGAATAAGGGCAGGAGAGATTGACACAGGCATTCTGTATATCAACTGACCAAAGGAGTCTTGGGTGGAAGAGTGGGAAATTTAAAACCGTAAGGCTGTGGGATTCTGATCAAGGAGTGGTGCAAACTCTTTGTCACCTACAACAATGGTGGTAGGTAAGGTTGGATCCATGTGTGACAGGATAGAAGGCGATGAGGGATTAGGTGGGAGTGGTTGACAACTAATGTAGAATATGAGGGCATTAGTCTCACTACAAGTCAACACCATGTGAACAAGTGCTAACTTGGTAAGACTATATTCTGTATATGACAAAGAAAATGGTAGAAGTAGAGAATAATGGGGTCCGAGGGGTGAATCTGGTCAATTTATAGATTTTAAAAAATCAAACACACTTAATCAACGGTGGTTAGGTTGTCTGGTGATAGTTGAGGTAAAACCGATGACGGTCAGGCTGACCGGCAATGGTTAGGAGAAAACTGATGATGGTTTCTGAAATTGATATTGGTCACTGTGGAGGAAACCAGTCTAAAAAAATGAAACATGAATGTTGGATGTGTATATGTGAAAATTGTGTATGACAATATCAATAGGGGAGAAATATGATGATGCCCTGAGGGCCAGAAACAAAACAAAAGTGGTGATGAAAGCTATTCTAGGTAAAGTAACTAGAAAGCTAGAAGTCGACACCAGTTAGGATTTAACTACCGATGGTCAGATGTGAACCGGAAATGGTCGCTGGACCGATGTCGGTGATTGTGAAATTAGAAAGAAATGAAGAAAATTGGTTTTGTGAGTTAAATTAAGTGAAGAATCAAACCCAGAAACCTGAGAATGAGGATATGGGGCCCTGACACACTCAGAAAAACTTAGAATACTCTAACTATGATGGTGGAGTGTGAAAGGAAGAAGAATAATGGAGAGTCGTAGTCTCACACCTCAAAACAAAAACAAAGAAGAATGCTAAGAAAAAGAATGATCCTAACAATGATTTTCTTATGTTTGTTTAGCTTATGCTATTTAGGACCAACTGTGTGTATTTAAAATAGAATATTTTGGTTGGGAAGGTGTCCTACGAAGAAGGATATCTAAAAGGAGAAGTTTCAGGTATGTTATGGTGGGGGCGGGCTGTCCTCTGAGATGATGATTCGACAGAGGCAACGAGCTAGGGAGTACCTGCCAACTGGATCATGTGATCACTAATAGATGTTCCCGGGTAAGATGTTGTTTAAGAAAGATTTGTATATTTTATTTTTTGCAAGTTTAGTAAGACACAAAGAGAGAGAAAAATGTACTTTCTATGATTCTTTGTGTCAACAATTAGCTGGGCATAACTTCCAACATATAAGTTTCTCTTAGTTTTAAAGTGAGCTAATAATACAACAAATCAGAATGCAATGCAAGTGTTTTAAGCCCAAATTGAAGTGTGATATTCGATGTAGCAAGAGATGAACAGGAAGAGGGATGCTGTTTCACTAATGCAATGCAAAAGGAAGGAAGATGTGTTCTTTTTAAAGCACCAAAAGTATGATTATTTTTAGATAATAGAAAGAAAGAGAAGGATTCCAAAGAATAAAATTAATGTGGAAGCTTTTCAAAGGGAAAAAAACACACAAATTTCACCTAGGAATGAATAAATGCAAAATAACCCCTGATGGCTCCCACCGGGCATGCCAAAATGTTTCACCATTTTCTTCACCTTTTCGAAACGATGAAACAGATAAGGATAAGGGCCAAGGAGGAATACCTATTAAATACTGGTCCATTGATGGTTGTTGCATGTGTTTCAACTTCTTGATCCACAACTGAATGTGAGAGCTTCCTTTTCGTTAGGAGGAACTACTTGTAATAGAATAAATTACCACAAAAATATAGTTAAATGATATATGACAGTGGACTACCTAGCGTATGCTAGTTCTGAGAAGTGTGATACTTCCTAGACAGTTGTCAATCCA
Organism: Taxus chinensis; assembly: GCA_019776745.2. Lineage (NCBI taxonomy): Eukaryota > Viridiplantae > Streptophyta > Pinopsida > Cupressales > Taxaceae > Taxus > Taxus chinensis. Next base: position 690,900,169 of record CM034148.1, read on the forward strand.
CTTTTTAAAACAAGTTAATGTGAGAAATAAACAAATTCCTAATGTAGTTGATATGATTTAGGTATCTTATTCAAGTACAATAAACAAATCCAATCACAACGGGATAGGCTATAGTTGGATCTTAGAGGTGAGGTGTTTGTTAAGGTACTGGGACTGGTCAAGGTCTGATTCTGGGTTATTTAAGTCAACTGGTAGGGTGATTGTTGGGTCTATTCTTGGTCAAGGTGTAAAACACAGAGACCAACATCAGTTAAATGTGACTGATGTCAGTTTAGGTAACCAACAGCGGTTTTGGATAACTGACATTGGTATGGTCGAGGTATAAGAAACTCAAATAGATTAAACGACAGGGGTGATTTGAGGTCAAATAAAGTTTGGGAGAATGAATGGGGAGTTCTGTAGAGGTCTTAGGTATGCTCAGAAGTATACAACAGGTGAGGATAGGTGATTTGGTGATACGGGTGAGGGTATTTTTGAGTTCACAAGTGGATGATGAATCAATAAGCATGCGAAGAATAGATTAATAATAGGATTAATAAAGATTATTGACTGAAATAAACCCTACAGGTTAGGGCCATACTGACTGTGTTAAGGATCTGATGGCTGAGTGGTGGAGGTGGTTGATTGAAGAATAAATGTATGGTCATGTAGTGGTGATTTCCCGGAGTTCTCCCATGAATGCAATGGCTCTATGATTGATCCTGGTGATGGCTCTAGATATCTAGATGCGTAAAAGGATGCTTGTTTCACTTGCATGCGGCTATGATCTGCTTCCTTACTCTCAGAATGTGCCAACCCAAAAACAAGGCTGTTTAGGTGAATAAATGGTAACTGATGATGGTTCTGGGTTGACTGACGTTGGTTTAGGGGTGACTGGCATCAGTTAAGGTGGGATTCCCTAGGTTTACTAAAATGGGTAGATCTTTCTAATTTCTTGGGCCTAGTTAGTTTATTCTTGCGGATTAGAACGAAAACTTCCCTTCTAATGAGCGGGAATGTTGTTAGAGATATTTTAGGGATTGATTTTAGGGTTAGACCAAATCTTAGCTCATTAAGGAAAGTAAGACTTAGTTATTGTTAGTTATGGAAACATGCTAAGAATAGGTCTAGGGTGAGGTGGCTGGGTGAGGTGTCTAGGTGAGGTGGAAATCAACTTAATTAAAATAATTAACAAATGAATATTGTGAGGATGGGTATTAATTTGGGGTGGAAGGGGCCATGGTTAGATGAGTATAATTGAGCTGGCTATTTGACAAGGAACCAAGGGGAGTGTGACCCAATTTTGGTGTCTATAGTGCCTAACAATGGATAAATGTTGAAAGGTTCTTCTTGAAGTCTTGTTTCTAACTATGCTTATGAAATTTTGACTAGTATCTTTAGAGAAGTGATGTACAAATTTGTTAATAAAAATTTTTTGAGGTTAAAATACTTGTATAACTCAATGCATGTATGAGAAGAATCTGTGGAAATACAAAAATTGAGACCATGTTTTCAAAGTTTCTCAATTTGTGTGGGTTATTATTAAGAGAGGTGCATGGAGTTCAATTTGAAATCTTTGAAATCATGTGACAATAGAGCTTTGAAATTATAACAATAAATCAACAAATAAATCTCTAATTTCATTTGGCTAAGGTTAAGGGTTTCATGCAAACCCTGATTATCATGCTTGTACAATCAGTTTATTGGTGAATGTTAATATTATCTTCATTTTTTTCTATCATGGTTGACACAAGACTGTGGAGAAGGTTGAGATTGTTCTAGAGGCCAAAACTTAAGTCTTGAAAATTATTTTCTTTTAGTCTACATAAAAAAGACTTTCTCAGGTTATACACAGGAAGACAGTTAGGGCTTGATGGAAACTAGGTTTTGATGCCCCTAAAAATTGAATTTTGGATTAACATTTAGAAATTATCTCTTTGCAAGGTTACTTTAAAGGGTAAATAAGGGATTTTATAAAAGTATTGGATAAAATATACCGCGTGCATGACAATTTAGAGGAAGGTTATTGCATAGTCATGAGGGGTAAGGAAAGGAAGCCACTTTACATAGAAAGCAAATTATAGGATAAAGATAATTTCTTGAAAATTTGGAGGCGAGATAAATGATTAAATGGGTGTTTACAAGCATTTATTTTAATCCTTGAAACCTTTTGTAGAAGAAATTAGCAAGACAAAGAGACTGTTTCAGGGCTAGTAGAAACATTGTGAGCTTAGGTAGAAAAAGTGAAGTTAAGAGAAAGGTATATAGAATCGATTATTTATATTTGGGGCACAATTTCTCAAGCACAAGGAGAATTAGAAGAGGCCATCAAAGTGTCATGTGTTGGTCCAGGTCAGTTTTTGCATGAAATCACCATGAAACTTGTTTTTAAGATTCTTAAGAGGTAGTCTAGTGATTATTAAAGGTAAAATATGTTCTCATACACTCTTTTTCCACTTAGATGATTGATTCAACCTTGCGTGATCCTAAGGAATAAATTATGAGATTATAAGTGACCTTTGAAACCAAAAAGCCAAGGATTACTTAGTTTCTTAAGATCATTTATGAACTAGTGGTTGTTAGTGAGAAGTCAAGAAGAGGGATAAGTAAATTATTTGATTTCAGAGATCATGTTGACTATAAAGGCATTGATTGGATGGGATAACAGGGTATATACCTAAGTGATAGGTTAGAGAGTGTATGAAGGATCCAAATTTCCTACTAGAGTCAAATTGACAATTAGACAAGCTCTTATAAGCAAGATAGCTAATGAATGAAGTGATTGTTTTTTTTTGTTTTTTTAATGATTGGATGAAATTGAGATGGGGTTCTACATTATGTGGTATCAGATCCAGGAGAATGAATGTATTTTTGTGGCTAACAGATAAAGTGTATGTGTGAATATGAGATTGCAGGTACAAATGAAAAGTTGAGAAGAAGTGAAAGAGTGAGAAGAAAAAGAAGAGAAAGGAAACACCAAAAGGCTAGGATTGAATCCTAGGTGAGGTGTGGAGTTGAGCAAGGTGAAAAATACTTGTTATAGAGAAGAAAGAGAACGAGATGGATAAGGAAGAGCTAGTAAAAATATTAAGCCATAGGAATAAGAGTCAAGATAATAAAAATAAGAGAGAGAATCCCAAGAGGAAAGAGGAAGAAAGAGAGTTTGATATGTGGTTTGAGAAAGAGCTAAAAAACTTAAGAAAGATGTAGCCATGGTTGAAGAGTGGATACTAAGCATGGAAGAAGAAGACTATGAATTTATGAGACAAAAATATGTCTCATTATATCACCAAATAACACTCTTATTCTCTCTCTTAAAATAAAGCTTTTGAGTGAGTTTAGATGTAGTTTTAATAACATATAACATATTTAAGGTAGAATATATGATTTATCTTATCATCTCTTTAGAAATCTATTTGCAATCTAATTGTTGTTATTTCCTAATATTTATTCTAAATTTGGAATGCAATAGTGTGTAGAAAATAGGTCATAAGCAACTGTACTCCAAGTTTATAGATTGCAGCTACGGAAATTCTTCACGAAGCTATGGAAATCCCATTTGTTCCAGATTTCTACTAAATTCTGTTACACAACTACAAAACACCCAACTACAGAAATTCTTCACGTAGCGGCTATGGAAATTCCCAACTAGTGAAAGTCTTTTTATTTGTTCTAAAATAATGTAAAGGAGCACCAAACTATTCAGCCCACTATTTCCTTCCACATCATCAACTAAGAACGTAAAGATCAAAACATGTGTCAATCCAAAGTCATGCATGCATGTGGCATTCCAAGAAGAATTCAAAGTCATGGACTTAGCACTCCTCCATTTTCTCTCCATGTTTCAAGGATGAGAAAATAGTGGAATAGTATTAGGAATGTTGAATAAGTACTCTCCCACTTTGTGTTCCTAGATTAAAGGGATGAGTTGTAGAAATATTCTCCACAATAAGTGGATGGTTGTAGTCAAGTTTATTTAGGATTTATTTCTTTGAATAATTCTACCCAAGAATAGGTAGTTAGTTCTTGGTGTGTTGACTAAGTAAATTAGAATAAAGAGAATATTAGATTGTATTCCCCAAAAAGAGGAGTTGGTTAGATGCATGAATTATAAATGCAACCTTCCAACTCTTATATGTAATATTTTTCCAATCAATGAAAAATTTGTTCTTTTCTCTCCAATTATTCTAAAGTTTTGAATCAAGATTTTGGAAGCATGATTTAAATCCTCTTCCAAGGAATGAGCTGGACACTCATTCCAAGGAAGATGGATCTGTGTATTTGTGTTTTTGTATTGTAATAATTTATGTTTATGTTTATTCTTTTTTCTGTGATAATCATTTTGTTATATTGTTTTTTCCTTGTATTGTAATATTAATTTTCATTTAGTTTGTTGTGAACCTGCAAGAGTTTTATTTTATTTATTTTCAATTCAGCAATTTACTTTATGCAAGTTTGCTTTCATTTTCAAGTGTGATTTTGATTTCTGCAAGTGTGTGTTTTTCTAAGTGTTCTTTCTATGCAAGTTTGGATTGTGTTTGAAGGAGTTGTTTTCCAAAATATCTCTTTCTCCTTTTTGCATATAGCCATTGGACACCAGCCCTTGGATTGACATTATTAATGAAGAGAATTGAAACCTCATCATTTTGGCGTCATTTCCAGGGATCGTGGTGTTATTAGGAGACTCATATTTTTCTAAAAGAGTATTTTAGTGACAGTAGAATACCTCTTAGGAAATTTTGTGACATGAAGTATTTGGTGATAGTTTCTTTAAACTTTATTTTATGTAAATAGATTAATATTTCTTTTATGTAAAATAGATTAATATTTATTTTCTACAAATAGATTAAATTTTATTTCTGTAATTAGATTTAGAAACCTTCTGGAGATTGCCAAAAGTAACCCCCACTCAATAAAATGGAAACATCATTTCATGTTTATTATTTTCATGCAATGAGGTTTTCCTATTTTAAAATATTTTTTTTGCATGTACTGTTACTTCTGCAAGGATTAAATAATAGTTTATGTATGGAATAAATACCAAAAAAAACTAACTTTGTGCAGGTTAGCCGAGACAAATATTTCTGTGGAATATTTGTGTTAAAAAGATTGGGAGTTGAAGGAAAAGATGAGTTACTTTTATCACAAAGGAAGGAAATTCATGTTGAATGAAAAAATCCATCTTTGCAACTCAAATTCTTATAATAAAAAATGAATCTACAACAATAATGAAAGCTATTAGAACATGGTAGACAAATGCAAAAAGGTATGCATTATTCTCTCATATAACAACTCGTTTGGTTGAAAATTTCAAGCATGCAAGAAGAGAATTCTATTTTTAACTCTTATATTTAATGAAGTGAGACATTCTTTTTTGCATGCAATGACTCATGTGGTTGTTAGAAAAATTCAAATAGCATGCATTCCTATTTTATCTCTTTTATTTAATGAATTAGTCAAACTTTAAAAGATATTTTCCTTGCATGTCAACTTAATTGATTTAGAAATAAAATTTTCATACAAAGAGGAAATAAATTTACATGCAATGAATGCTACATATTGCATATCTTTTAATCAATTAAGTCTCATGCAAAGAATGGTCCTAAATTGACTCTATTTATTTAATGAGAGAGACTTGTTCTAAATTATTTTCAATAATTATTAGAGATTTAAATTTGAAGGAGCTAATTATATGTTGCAAGCATCTATTTATTAGATGACATAATTACTACAGGAAAGTACAAAATAAACATACATGGCAAAGCATTATAGAGGAGGTCAAAGGAAAAAGATTCATCTGATATAGATCGCGCATGAAAAATAACATCATTTTCTTGATGCAAACTGCTCGCAGTTCATAAAGAAATAGTATCAAACAATTTCTTTTGGTTCTACACAACAAGATATTTCTATATCATTTTGAATCACTCATTTTTGTTTAGAAATGACCAAGATATCACAGTTTGAATGCACACTACTCAAAAGAAAATAACATGTTGCAGATTGTTTTGATAACAGTGTTTCCTTATGCAAACTGATCTCACAGCTCGTAAATAAATAGCTCAAACATTTTCTGGGTCTCTGTTCTACATTATCTGAGATTTCCATATCATTTTGAATCGCTCAATTTTGTTTAGAAATGAACCAAGATATCACATTTTGAATACATGCTTCTAAAAAAATAACATGTTGAAGATTATTTTTTGTATTATTAAAAATAAATATCTTATGATGCATGTAAGTATTCTACTAGTAACTCCTCATTTTCAGTACATGATTCATTCCATGCTACCCTCTCTATCTCAGTTTTTGTTGAGTGTTTTTGCTAAAACTCATTTTCCCAACTACTGAAACTACTAAAATTTCCTTCGATATTTTGTAGTCAATGTTAATCCTTCTCATGACTGTAGAAAAATACTGGATCAACCAGTATATGCTAATTGAAATGATCAACATACCATTTGTATTCAGGAATCATACCCACAACCTCTCATAATAAACCATTCATTCCCAATAAATGAAGCAGTCCTTGAAGGATTTTGTTTCCTAGAAAAATTTACCTTTGTTTCTCAATTTCTAAATTACCTTTCTAAACTGGTTGGATGTTGCAGACACTCTGGAAGATTGCTTCCTAATTTTCCACCATGGTGACATTTCTCAAAGGATAGTGATTGGTTAGAAAACCAGTTTACTGGCTGATCAATTACTAACCAATTATTAAAAAAAATAATGGGGAAAGTTCAAAACTATCAAATGGTTACTTTTCCCAAACAAAAAAAAGTTGTACTTCAACTTATTTCTTGGATACATATGACTGCTTCTCTTAGGCCAACTTGGTTGATGAAATAATTTGCTACAGCAAATTTCTATGTCACAAAGGTCTTGACTTCATATCTATTTGTTTTCTTCAGCTGCAGATAGAAATCATGGTTATACAACATAATGAAAGCAAGGATAACTCTTGAGTATTGTAAAGGATAACATACAACTTTGGGTATGTTTCCTGGAAGAATATCAAGACCAGCATAGACAAAGCTGCCAAGAAGTAGATGTTGGTGCTTTTGCTGTACTTGTCTGTTTTTTTGTTGTTTTTTCGCAGTCTCTTTACTACTTTTTTGCAGTGTTTTTACTGTTTTGTCTTGTTTGGTAGCTGTTTTTTGGCTACTTTGGGCCTCATTGTCACATTTGGATTCTGATCCTTTTTTCTGGGTCCTAGACCATCTTTTGTACTCAAGGGTATAGTCCCTTTCAAAAAACTATTTGTCAATAATAAAAAAAAAACTATTGAGTATGGTATGGTAACTTCTAATTTTCTATTCTTGAATATTGTTATTTGTTGTTTTAATTAAAAATAGACTCACTTCTCGAAAGCATTAAAAAAATAGAGAGAGAAAAAGAGAATTTTTTCAAGATCTACATGTGTACAAAAAAGAGCTAAGTGTAGAAAACATCTTCCTACATTACCTACATTACCTATGAAAAACCTCATGAGAGCATGAATAAGCAAGAAGTAAAAATTGCACTTCTAGAATCTCAATTTTCCACTATCATGAACAAAAAGGAGAAGACACTTTGAAAGATGCAGAAGGATTGACAAAATCAGATTCTACAAGAAGATCAGTAGCTTGCATGAGGGCATGCAAGAAGTTAAGTGTGGGGGAAACGATGAGACCAAAATATGTCTCATTATATCACCAAATAACACTCTTATTCTCTCTCTTAAAATAAAGCTTTCAAGTGAGTTTAGATGTAGTTTTAATAACAAATAACATATTTAAGGTAGAATATAGAATTTATCTTATCATCTCTTTATAAATTTATTTACAATATAATTGTTGTTATTTCCTAATATTTCTTCTAATGTTGGAATGCAATAGTGTGTAGAAAAAAAGTCATAAGAAACTCTACTCGAATTTCATAGATTGTAGCTACGAAAATTCTTCACACAGCTATGGAAACATCCGAACTTCATAAATTCTTCACTCAGCTATGGAAATTATACCCAACTACGAAAATTATTCATGTAGCTACGGAAATGCCCAACTAGTGAAAGTCTTTTTATTTGTTCTAAAATAATGTAAAGGAGCACCGAACTATTCATCCCACTATTTCCTTCCATGTCATCAACTAAGAATAAAGATCCAAACATGTGGCAATCCAAAGTCATGCATGCATGTGGCATTCCAAGAAGAATTCAAAGTCATGGACTTAGCACTCCTCCATTTTCTCTCCATGTTTCAAGGATGAGAAAATAGTGGAATAATATTAGGAATGTTGAATAAGTAATCTCCCACTTTGTGTTCCTAGATTAAAGGGATGAGTTGTAGAAATATTCTCCACGATAAGTGAACGATTGTAGTAAAGTTTGTTTAGAATTTATTGCTTTGAATAATTCCACCCAAGAATAGGTAGTTAGTTCTTGGTGTGTTGACTAAGTAAATTAGAATAAAGAGAATATTAGATTGTATTCCCCAAAAAGAGGAGTTGGTTAGATGCATGAATTATAAATTCAACCTTCCACACTCTTATATGTAATCGTTTTCCAATCAATGACAAATCTTTTCTTTTCTCTCCAATATTCTGAAGTTTTGAATCAAGATTTTGGAAGCATGATTTAAATCCTCTTCCAAGGAATGAACTGGCCACTCATTCCAAGGAAGATGGATATGTGTATTTGTGTTTTTGTATTGTAATAATTTATGTTTATGTTTATTCTTTTTTCTGTGTAATCATTTTGTTGTATTGTTTTTTTCCTTGTATTGTAATCTTCATTTTCATTTAGTTTGTTGTGAACCTGCAAGATTTTTATTTGATTTATTTTCAATTCAGCAATTTACTTTATGCAAGTGTGATTTCATTTCTGCAAGTGTGATTTTGATTTCTACAAGTGTTCTTTTCTATTTCTGTAACTGTGCTTTTTAATTTTTGCAAGTTTGGATTGTTTTTGAAGGAGTTATTTTCCAAATATTTTTTTCTCCTTTTGCATACAACCATTGGACACCAGCCCTGGATTGACATTATTAATGAATAAGATTGACAACCCTTATCATGAATGACAACAAGAAGAAAAATAAATAAGAGATTAAGAAGTGATATATTAAAACCTTGAAGAGGGAGAGTTGCTTGATAACATGGGTGAGATAATAGAGGAAGATGAAGACAAAGAAGAAGGTATAACATAAAATCAGTATACTCCTGAGGTATTTGAATCAAGTTGTGTTTCCCTTGAGGTATTTTTTGTTTGTAAATACTCTAAAAGAAGATAAAATAAGGTTTGATAGGCCTATATAAGATGAAGATTACAGAGATATGGATAAGATTAAGATAAATGAAGAAATGAAAGTTCTTGATGATTTTTTTTTCTTGTGTGGACAAGGAGGAAACTAGTTTGGATGAGACAAATGTAGGCGAAGAAGAGATAGAGTAGTAGGTACAAGAAGTCATGCATGGATTTGAATAAGGAAAGGTAAACCAAATTGACTCCAAACTTACTCATTTGATGAATGAGATTGGTGTTTCATTAGGAGAATTCCTATAAAGTGTGGGAAATGATTCTATTCATGCATTTGGGAAGTAAAAGGAAAATTAAATGATCAAGATTGAATGGGGTAATGACCATGGTGATCATTTTTTCATAGGTGAAGTAGATGATTTTTTGTAAGATGTATTGTGTATGATGAAAGAGGAAAGAAAAAAAGAAGGTACAACTGAGAGAATGATTGATTCATGGGTAAATGAATATGCAAATGAAGATAATGCAGGTGCATGTACATAACTAAGGCAATATGAGATGATGGAGAACACAAAGAAGCAAACATGTAAGTAAGAGAAACAAGAATATGGGAAATTATTAGTCTTTTCTAGAAAAGAAGATTATGAAACCATGAGAATCAAGGACTATGCAAAGAAGAAAAATGATATGAAGAAACATTAAAAGAGATGTGTATTTGTTGTTGTTTTGTTTATTTGTGAAGGTATAGGTGATGGAGGGCTAAAGGTGAAGAAGATCAAGATGGAAATCAAGAGGAAGAAGAAAAAATTGAAGGAAAATGCAAAGATGAAGAAGAATTTATGAGATCCAAGTGGATGTGAGACAATCAAAGGTAGGAGTACAAGAGCAAGGAAAAGGACAAGTAAAGAGGATCAAGAGATATTAGAAGAAACTAAATGGAAGTACAAGGATCATTTTCTCCACCTACGGAGTATGATGCAGAAGCATAATGGAATTAGAAGAACTATGTGGTCAATCCTCCTTATTTTCATGTTATATGAGTAATTGGAATGTGTTAGAAATCATTAGAGATTCTAAGTGAGCTATTGCAAATAAGAAATAAAGGTTGAAATTTTGAATTTTCCTCCTAATGCATTTTCCCTCCAAAGCGGCTTCAAAATTGTAAAATTTGAAAAAGTGAAAATTGTCTTGTAATTACTTGAGAAGGAGGTTCATTGCAGTCTAAGAGCGGGTTAGGTGTCTAGGTGGAGTGAAATAAGTCTTAGATAGGGGTATAAGTCATTAACAGATCAAAAATTAATGTAACATGATATATTTGTTATGTATGAACTTGAAGGCTTGTAAAAATTGGTTAGGGATATGAAAGGTCAAGAAAGAGAGGATAAGAGCTCAAAGGAGTTAGTTATCAGTATTCATTCCTTGAGGGAGGAAGGTAGAGGAAGTATCTGAGAAGGAGCAAACAATTTTGTATAAATATTTAACTAATATGAAGGACACCATCTTTGGTTTTGTAGGAGTGCTAACTCATTATGAAGTTTGTGTATGGTAAGATTGTGGTTGATACACTTATTGATTCATTTTCAAGTAATTATAAATATTTTTAATGATATTTATTAGTTGATGGGTATTTAGTATTGACTACTTTATTCTAGCTGAGGGATAAAACTGTGACTGTGCCTAACAATGAATGAATGTTGAAAGGTTCTTGTTGAAGTCTTGTTTTTGACTATGCATATCAATTTTATACTAGTAGCTTTGATGAAATGATGTAAAAATTTGTTAATAAAACATTTTTTGAGGTTAAAATAATTGTATCACTCAATGCATGTATGAGAATAATATGTGGAAATCAAGAAAGTGAGACTGTGATTTTAAAGTTTCTCAATTCGTGCGGGTTATTATTAAGAAGAATTGAATGGAGTAAATTTTGACATATTTTAAATCATTTGACAATATATCTTTAAAAGTATAACAAGGTATCAAAAAATAAATCTCTAATTTCATTTGGCTAAGGTTAAGGGTTTCATGTAAACCATGTTTCTCATGCTTGTACAATCTGTTTCTTGGTGAATGTTAATGTTATCTTCATTATTTTATATCACGGTTGGCACAAGACTTTGGACAAGTTGAGATAGTTCTTGAGGCCAAAAATTAATTCTTGAAAATGAGTTTCCTGTAGTCTACATACAAAAGAATCTTCTTGGGTTATACATAAGCATTCTGTTAGGGCTTGATGGAAACTAGGTTTTGATTCCCCTAAACCTTGAATTTTGGATTAAAATTTAGAAATTATTTCTATTCAAAGGTCCTTTAAAGGATAAATAAATTTTTTATAAAACCACTAGATAAAATATACTTTGTGCATGACAGTTTAGAGGAAGGTTATTGGACAGTCATGAGGGGTAATGGAATGAAGCCACTTTACACAACAAGTAAGTGATAAGAGAAAGATACTTTCTTGAAACGTTGGAGGCAGGATAAATTCTTAAATGGGTGTCCAAAACAATTTAGTTTGATCCTTGAAACATTTTTTAGAATTTGAGGATTCTAATAAATATGGATTTAATAAAATTACATATTATATAATGTTATAGTAAATATTTATATAAACATTACATCATAACATAAGTAAATAAAGAAATACTTACAGGAAATAAATAACGCAGGTGACACAGTATTTATAGTGGAAAACCCCAATAGGGTAAAAACCACTTTGAAAAATAACCTTTTACTTCAGAGAACTTATTTTACATCTAGTAAGATTACCTCCTCCTTAAAACGCTATTTACCAAGGGTAAAACCAAATCACTTGATTTGCACACCTTTAATATATTTACCGAATATATCAAATGAGGACCTAGAGTCCTTTTTATATAAGGTGATCAGGTATGTCTCCTGAACCACCTTTTCAACCTAAAATGATTGACACATATACCTAGGTGAGTGTATTTAATAAATATAAACATAAATGATTTACATTATTAAATACTTACCTAATGTATATTGCTTGGGTATAAATATTTAATAATAGAAAAGTATTTCATATTATTAAATATTTAACCTATATAATAGTGATGGAACTATATTAATTAAGGGTTGGCCAGACCACTTAATCATTATGTTCCAACAGTCCCCCTTAATGTTAAGTGGGATAACATATGCTAATAGACTACCTACCCGTGGTACACTACAAGATTTACAATCCTTAAACCATAAAGGTTTTAGGCTAGCATATCGGGTGAAGGAATTATAACATCTTTATCATACTCAAGTTACCTTTTGGTACAAAAGGATGTGGAATCCCAAAGATCATTCCATGATTAGTGGCTAAGTATGATTTGTAAGTTTTACATATTCTCACAGGTTCTCATAAAAGGTTATTGAACCCAAGCATATAGAAGTCTTTTATAACCATGGAACTTCTTAATAATATGCTTGTACTGGATGTTTACCAGTAAACTCAATAACACTAAAGAGTTTACTAAAGACCACTTTTAAGATCTTTCTACACTTTTTTCTAAAAAAGAAGTCGAGGAGGTATACATGCCCGAAGGTTTTTTTACGCTTCCCCGAAGGTATTTTTTACAAATGCTTGAAGGTCTTTTACAACAACCAAGTTCAATTAGTAGGTGAAATTTTCATGCACACTCCCCCTCAATGGAAACTCTAAAAATCTAATCTTTTCACGAAAGTGACAAAAAATTGTAGTACTTAGGGGCTTTGTGAAGATATCAACAACCTTCTCTTCAATCGGCACGAACTTGAGATCTATCTCATCACTTAGCACCTTCTCACAGATCAAGTGTATATGTATCTCAATGTGCTTGCTCCTTTGATGCTATACTGGATTATGTGCAAGAGCTATGGTACTTTGGTTGTCACAGAAAAAAAGAACACTACCTGGATCCTTCATCTTTATCTCATCAAATAACCTCTTTAGCCATAGAGCCTCTTTTGCAACTTCCATTGCACTTCTATACTCAGCTTCTGTTGAAGAGATAAAAATAGTTGGTTACTTTTTAGTGCACCAAGTAATGACACCTGCACCAAATTTAAAAAAATAACCAGAATTAGATTTTCTATCTAATACATCACCAACATGATCAGAATCACAAAATCCATATAAGTTAGCATTTTCATTCTTAGTATAATGCAATCCATAATTGATTTTACCTTTAATATATCTAAAAATCTTTTTTGCAAGATTCTAATGATCTCTATAAGGTTATTGCATAAACCTAGAAGAAAGTCCTATTGCATAGGAAATATCTGGTCTAGTGATAGTTATATATATCAAACTACCAACTAACTGCCTATATAAAGTAGGATCAAATATTTCACATGCAGGTTTAGGATCAATTTTCAGTCCAACTTCCATAGGAGTAGAAATTGGTTTATAATCAATTATGTTAAAATTTTTCAGTAGATTGGTTGCATATTTTGCTTGAGAAACAACAATAGAATTTGTATCTTGAAATACAACCATGCAAAAAAATGATGTAAGAGACCTAAATCAATCATTTCAAAGTACTGTCTCAATTTTTTGTTAATTCTACAAATTAAAGCAAGATTATCACCAATCAATAACAAATCATCAACATATATACAAACAATGATAATATATGATCCTTCTTGCTTAATGAATAGATCATTGTTAGAAGAACAATTAAAAAATCCTAACTGTTTAAAGAAATAATTAATTTTTGCATACCACGCTCTAGGAGCTTGTTTTAAACCATACAAGGATTTTTTCACTTTACAAACATAGTTTTCTTTATTAGTTTCTTTAAATCCTTTAGGTTGAGACATGTAAAGTTCTTCTTTTAAATCACCATTCAAAAAGACATTTTTCACATCCATTTGGTGGATTTCCCATCCAAATTGAGCGGAAATTGCAAATAAGGTCATAATAATACTCATTTTAACTACAGGGGAAAATGTCTCAACATAACCAATACCATGTTTCTAAGTGAAACATATAGCAACAAGTCTAGCTTTATGTTTGTTAATACTACCATCTGCATTATATTTTACTTTGTATAACCACCTAGACCCTATAATACTTATTTTCTTTGGAGGTGGAAGCAACTCCCAGGTTTGATTTTGAATTAGGGCATTATATTCAACTTGCATTGTATTGATCCACTTTTCATCTTGAGAAGCTTCTTTAAAAATTTGCGGCTCAGATTCAGACAAGGTCATTAATGCATGGTTCATATGATGGCTTCTAGTCATTTTCCTAAGATCAATATGATTAGAACTTTCTAACAAAGATTGAGCGCATTTTGGTTTCTTAACTAGGGAGTTAGGAGATTCAGAAGCATCTATAGTATCAACATAAGAAACATCATCATGACCATTTACTATATTCTCATTATTAGAATCTTAACCATCATTAGAAATATTGATAGAGTTAGGAAAATCTTTACTATTATTAGATGAACAAAATCATTTTTCTAAAACCACCACATTGCGGTTTTTAGTTACTTCCCTTTTTACAGGGTCATAAATCCTTAGACCTGCAGTGTTAATACCATATCCAATGAAAACATAAGAGAAAGAAGTCATATCAAGTTTCTTTCTTTTCTTTTTAGGAATGTATAAAGAAGTAGGACTACCAAAAAATTTTAGTTGAGAAATATCAGGTTTTTGATTTAACCATTTTTCTAAAGGAGTTGAAAGATGAATAGCTTTGGTGGGAACCCTATTTAGAATGTAGATTGCTGTGTTCATTGCTTCTACCCATAGAAATTTGGGAAGACTAGCAAAATGAAGCATAGTGCGAGCCATATCTAAAATAGTCTCATTCTTACATTCTGTAATACCATTAGATTAGGGAGAATGAGAAGAAGTTAATTCCCTTTTAATACCACAATCAATACAAAAATTTTTAAATTATTTTCTAACATATTCACCCCCCTTATCTTTTCTAAGTCTTTTAATTTTATAATTTGAAGAGTTTTCAACAGATGCTTTAAATTCCTTAAATTTCCCAAGTACAACAGATTTATTTTTAAGAAAATATGACCAAATCATCATGGTGAAATCATCAATGAAATTCATAGCATATAAAGAAACATTTAATGAAGCTACTTCAAGAGGTACGCTAACATCACTATGAATAAGTTATAGTGGGGAAGAGGAACTCTCTTCAAGATGTGAGTGAAATGGTTTAACACTTTGTTTTTAAGCGTAAACACCCTTCACACGCATCATGATAAGAAGACAACATAGGAAAACCTTTCATAAGATTATAACTAGCCATTTCATATAAAATTCGATAATTAACATGTCCTAATCTTTTATGCCATAGTTTTGAATTATTCAAACTTTGAGAAACAAAATAGGATGCGGAATAGAAATTATCAAAAATATACAGACAATTTCTTTGAATTCCTTCAGCTATTATATTATCATTAATATCATTTATATACCAAGTATCTTTCAAAATTTGAATATCCAAACTATCATGAGTTAATTGAGAACATGATAAAAAGTTCTTTTTGAGCTTAGGAACAAATAAAACATTATTCAACACACCATTAGCAAATTTTACTTTCCCTTTCTCTATTACTTCTAAAGACGAGTTATTACCAAGATAAACATGTTCATTGATTTTTACAACATCAAATAAAGAATTTGAAACACCAGTCATATGATTTGATGCACCTAAATCTAAAATCCATTCAGAATTAGAGGAATAATACAACATAAATATAATGCAATAGTTTTAGCAATATCATTAGAGCTATCATTTTTCCTTAAATTTTATTTATAATAAATATTTTATTTTTTATTTTTATGGATAGGTTTCTTAGTTTTACAATCTTCCCTTTTATGTCTAAATTTACCACATTTGTGACATTTACCACTAAAGCTAACACACAATTGATCAGAAGAAAAAAAAATTCTTAACAAAATAAGATTTAGATCTAAATTTTCAATCTGAGAAGGGTTTGTGAGGTTTGAACTGTGAATTCTGAGCAATAAGTTCCTGAGAGGAATTCTTCTTAGAGTCAAAGTTCATCATCACTTGCTCTTCCTGTATCAGAAGTGAACTCAAGGTATTTAAATCAAGTAGATCATTTTCATTCTGATATTTAGGTTCAAGATAGAAATAAAATTCCTAAAATATTTCATGTATATTTAATTGAACAATAAAGTAGATTAATTTTTCACGAATTAAATCACAATTGCATCAATCTAATTTTTCTTTAATATTTTTAATTTTGGCTAAGAAATTAACTAATTTTTCATCTCCTTTCATAGGAGTTGTAAGTAATTCTAAAAATAATTTAATAATTTTAGATAAATGTGTACCTTCATGCATGGATTGTAGTTGCGTCCAAACCTCTTTTAGATATTTGATATTACTAATGTGTAGAAGGTACTCATCGTTCACATTGCGCAAAATCATAGAAAGAGTCTCTTGCATTCGTTGCGAGAATACATTCATGTTATCTACAGTTTCTTGACAACCAGTGGGAATAATCTCAGATCTAGAAACAATTGTCTAGAGTTTTCTCGCCATAAGTTCTGATTTGATCTTGATCTTCCAAATGTTGTAGTTGGTTCCATTCAGGATCTAGATTTTGTCAAGACAAAAATAACTGGACGTCATTGTTTTCCTAAACCTGTAAAACACACCCTATTATACTATACAATGTACCACAGAGTTAGATACATATTTATAAAAAAAGTAGCACTTTTAATAGAAACATATCTAAATTTTATATATCTACATAAAATATTTAATCATAACTAATTTTGTCATTATAATGCATATTAATTAACCTCCCATGATCAAAATAATAACCTGCAATATAAAGAGCTTTGCATTATACCCCAGACTTATATATAAAAAATTCTAACCATATAGAAGTGAAGAAGAAACCCCTATGAATGCAAAACAACTTCAAATTTCTAGAAAAAAATAATGTAGACAAAGATCCAACCAACTTAAATTTGACGTCAAAATGACAGTCATATTGCCTTATGTTTGGTTTTCCGTGACAGTCATTTTACCGTCAAATTTAATGGAGTCAAAACTTGCTGTGTATTTCTAGAATTTCTTCTATATAATATTAGGGAGGTTATATATTTTAATACATTATATTAACTTATTATAATTTATAATGTAACAATATATTCACTTTAAAAAAGAGCTATATAGTTTATATAATGTAAATAAAAAACAACATATAGTCTATAACAAATTATATACTATAGTATATATACCTAAAAAAAAAAAAAAACACATATAACCCTTATTACGGAGGTCCCTCATGCATTTTTTTAAAAAAACATTTACCAGGCCATGTAATTTTAAATTCTACATAAACCTTAGAATTTACAGAGGAGACAACATTTTTCATACTTCCAATGGAAAAAATTCAAATCCTATTTTGATGGAGCTTTGTCTCCTCCTTAATTTACCATTGAAAAAATTCAACCTGCACATATTAAAACTATAGAAAAAAATATTTCAAATATTTTACCCTTACCTTTACACAAATTTTCACGGAAGGTAAGAAGTTTCTAAATTTTCCACATGTGAATTCACCTTGATTCTTCACAAAGAAAAACTTTTAGGTTGCACAATGGAAAGAAGGGGCCAGATTATTTTAAATACCCTTCCGGATTAGTTAAAAAAACTTGTACAAATTAAATAAATAAAATAAAAAACATTTGATCTTAATTTATTTAATTTACCCTTCCGAGTTGGTTGAAAAATCCTGTACAAATTAAATAAATAAAATATAAAATATTTGCTCTTAATTTATTTAATTTACCTTTCCGGGTTAGTTGAAAAAACCCGTACACATCAGAAATGAGCATGAATCTAGACACGATAAAAAAATCATAAGATAAATCTGGTTGAGTGTGAGTCAAGTAAATCAAGCTCCCCACCAACTGTCGATAAAGGGTACCATTAACTAAGGGAGTAGAGAAATCAAAAACCAACTTAACCCTAAAAAGAAAAGGAGTAGGAGAAGACTTGCAATCAGACATCTGAAAATGAGTAAGTCAAGAGCATACTTAGGTTGTGAAATCACAATTCTTGAGTCAGATTGTGAAATCTGGATCCCAAGAAAGTAATGAAGCAGACCTAAGTCAGTCATGGAAAACCTGTTGGCCAAGGCGATCTTCACAGAATCAATGATAGAGGAAGAACTACCTGTGATCAACAAGTCATAAACATAGAGAACAAGAATAAGTATGGATTCATCTTGTCCCATAGAATATATACATTTGGATCAGAGTGACACCTAGTAAACCTTGATATAAGTAAAAAGGAGTCCATCTTGGCATACCAAGCTGGAGGGGCTTGTTTAAGGCCATAAAGAGACTTCTTTAACTTACAAATGAGGGAGGGATCATGGACATAACCTAGAGGCTGTTCCATGTAGATCTCTTCCTCTAGGTCACCATGAAGGAAGGCACTCTTAACGTCCATTTGATGGACTTTCCATCTATTTGCTATGGAAATGGAAAGGGTCAGTCGAATAGAAGTCATCTTCGCAACTGGAGAAAAAGTTTCAGTATAATCAACCCTAGCTATCTAGGAGAAACCCTTAGCTACTAATCATGCTTTAAAATTTTTGACATCTCCATCTACTCCATACTTTGTTCGAAACACCCACTTATACCGAATGATTTTTCTTCCTTTCAGAAAAGGGGTGAGATCCCAAGTATCATTCTTCATGAGAGAGGAATACTCCTCATCCATGGTAGAATCCCACTCAGGAATACCAGAAGCCTCCCAAAAAGACTGTGGATCAGAAGTAGAGGTAAAGAAAGAGTGGGGTCCAATGAAATCTGAGTGAGTACGTCTCATATCTGAAGTATCTCCAACTAAATCTCCAGCACTTTGCAATGTTTTCCTAGCCCAAAGAGGACCAAGAGGATCAGGCTCAGAGTCAGAAGATTATTCACTTGAGTGAGAAGGGACATAGTCCTCATCATCACTACTGTCAGAATTAGAAGACTTAAAGGTCTGATGGTCAAGAGGATTAGGAAGAGGAGCACACTCAACAATATCATCATCTGATGAGTTAGAATCTGAATTAGCAAACTGAAGAACTTTAATAGGTAGAGAAGTAGAAGTCGAAGAAGACTCATTAAACTTAACACTTCTCTCAATATAAAGCTCATGAGAAGTAGGATTCAACAATCGATATCCCTTCATGCCATCAGGATACCCTAAAAAGATACAAGGTTTGGATTGTGGTTCCAATGCCTTACATTTCTTCTTGGGAATCCGAGCCATAGCCTTGGATCCAAAGACTTGAAAATGCTCAACATCAGGCTTGCGTCCAAACCAGGCTTCAAAGGGTGTCATCCCTCTTACTGCCTTGTGTGAAACATGGTGCTGAATGTAATTAGCATAATACACTGCTTCAGCCCAATACTACGGAGGAAGAGACTTCGAGTGAATCATAAAAGTGACCATCTCCTTAAGAGTACGATTCTTTCTTTCTGCTACTCCATTTTGCGAAGGGTTATAAGCAACTGTATGCTACAAGGATATCCCTTTAGAAGTACAGAAATCCATGAACCTATTGTTTACATATTTACCTCCATTGTCAGTTCGAAGAACCTTGATAGACTGTTTCACTTGTTTCTTAGCA
Source organism: Taxus chinensis (assembly GCA_019776745.2). NCBI lineage: Eukaryota > Viridiplantae > Streptophyta > Pinopsida > Cupressales > Taxaceae > Taxus > Taxus chinensis. The sequence continues at coordinate 690,920,011 of CM034148.1, forward strand.
AGAGCCTTAAAGTCCTGAAAGTTTTCAAAGAATTCAGACTTAAGATTAAGAAAATATACCCAAGTATATCATGAATAGTCATTAATGAAGGTGAGCACATAAAGAGCTCTAGTAAACGAAGGAGATGAAAAATGGACCAGAAATATCCTTGTGAACAAGATACAAGGGACGAGTAGCTCTCTAGAGATTTTCCTTTGTCAAAGTTATTTTTAGGATGCTTTCTAAGGGTACAACCCTCATAAAGACCCTTAGAAACATTGACGTGGGGTAACCCGTTGACCATTTCATTTTGGCTCAATTGTTTCAAGCTAGTGATAATTTAGATGTCCAAAATGCTCATGCCATAGTTTACTAACCTCATTTGCATGAGTGAGCAAGGTAGTGGGCGTAGAATCAGAAGTAAAGTGGGAAAAGGTATATAACTGTGAACGGTGATTCACCTTTCCCTCAACCACTGTAGTGTCATCGTTAAGCTCATGAATAATCACCGAGTTAGGACCAAATTCCACTCACATTCCTTTACCAAGGTGAGTAATTTGGTAAACTAATAGGAGATTGGTAGAGAGATCAGGAACACTCAACACTTGGTTGAATGCTCCCCCATCCATCTCTATCGATCCACTACTAGAAACTAACATTGTCGTGTCATTACCCATCGTGATTTGGGACATACCACAAGGCTTGATGTTGGAGAACTCAACATGTGAAGAAGCCATGTGGTGCAAGGCACCAGAATCTATAATCTATGTCGATGAAGGAGCAAATTTGGCTACAAGGGCCTTTCCTTTCTTCTTATCAGATTTAGACCCTTTTGCAGTAGAAGACTTGACCTTTGGAGCATTTTTTTTAATCGACTCAGGAACACCTATTTTATTTTTCTCAAGTAAATGAGTAAGGTGATCAATTTGTTTTCTCATACATAGATGCTCTTTATGACCAGACTTCTTGCAATAGGAACACAAAAACTTGTCTTTCTGTGCTCTAGGCTCAGAAGTCAAAGCGTTCATGTTAAATTTAGTTTTGGTCTTGGTTTCCTTCTTAGGTTGATCCTTTCTTTCTTTCTTCTTTTCATTCTTCTTTTTCTTACTAGTACTTGCTACAAGGGCATGTGAATTGGACTTGAGAGACCCCATTTGAATGAGTTTTTCCTATTCTTGAATGATTTGGGATGAAAAATAGTCAAAGGAGGGCATATTCCAATATTTTCCCAAGGCAACTTTTGTAGTAGTAAAAAGTTGACACAAAGACAGAATATTCAAGACCTAACTTAGAGAGAATCGACAAGATCAGTGGAGAATATTTCTTCTCTACTTAACATTCCTTTAACAACAATCTAGTGTGGACAAATTTAGAGAAGTATGCTTGTAGGTTTTCAAAATCACTAGGATTTAACCCTAGTAGTTCATTTTCCAACTCATGCACTCTCATGTCATCTTGTTGTCCAAACATTTTATCTAACGTTTTCCACGCAAGAATTAGGTGTTTCAGACAACTCAATGTGGAAGAGCAAGTAAGGAGAAACAGACATGAAAAGAAGACCTAAAGCTTCATCACTATAGTTTAACCACTTAGATTTTTTAGGGTCGTCATCTGGTTTAGTCTCAGTTCCCATGGTGATGCGGAATAACCCTTTACCCCTTAGTTTCATAATCGTTTTCGATCTCCACTCAAAAAGTTGAACGGTGTAAGCAAAGGAAGTGAATAAGCATCCATTGTGAAGAGATAGCGAAGGAATGCATAAAAGAGTCACAACCACCCAAGAAAATATAGAACCCTCTGCTTTTGGCACTTTATAGTTGAGTGCGTTGGATACAATTGGGTCCGAACATGTGTCTTGAAACATTTGGTAACTCACCTTGCAATCAGTGTAATAACACACAAGAGAGGAGACCACAATCATGTTTCTTGGAGCGGAACAAAGAGACACCATATACAAGAACAACTAGAAAAAAATAGGAAGGAGGTGAAATCAAATCCTGGTTGTGAGAAAGATCATCTCACGTCATAAAGGCTATCCCCTTGTTGCAAAAATGGTGGTGGAAGCGCTCACTAGTTGCAACCAATAATAAGGGTAAAATACAAGTTTTAGATGAACTCAAGATGAGTCGATGATCTTCAAAACATCGAAAAAGTGCTCGGAAGGCAAATAGGTGCTCAAAGTGTCACTACACACTTGAGCACACGATTAGTAATTTTTTTTGACAATAATGCCTAAAGATTACCATTTTGAAACGTCCAATTTGGCTAATTTTAGAGCTATTGGAGTTTTTAAAAAAAATGACAATTTAATGTTAATTTTAAAAGAAGATTTTAATTATTTTTTTGATAGAGAATGAAGAGATCATAATTAATAAAAATATATTTAATTATAATTAAATGTAATTAATTACGAATAAAAACTAATTAAGATCTATTAAATGAAATATGCTAATTAAAAAACAAATATACTTTCCCTTTTAAAAGAAATTCCCACCTAAAAAAATTAGAAACATACCATAAAAAACTTACCTTTTGGTTTGAAATACCGTTGGAGGTGGAGACCATTCAGGGTGGGAGGATCCTGAGTTGGGTGGTCAAAGGCCAGGAAAGCCATGTAACAGACGAGCTATGTGGAGACCATTGGAGGTGGTTTGGTTGGGTGCGGAAAAGAAGGGAGCTCGGCACATGGGGAGCGGGTATGGGTGAGGGAGATTTGGGTGCAAGTGGTTCGGGAGATCAGCGTGGAGTAGGAGAAGCTGTTAGGAGTAGGCTCAGGGGGATAGGGAAAGAAGCCAGGTGTGAGGCCACCACACAGAGGAGAACAAGAGCTAAGTGAATCAGGGAGGGTTCAAATAAAAATCGAGGTGAGTATGCAGGCCCGTAGGTGAAGAACATGACTTAGGCAATGAACAAATGCATCCACACGAGCTAAAAACTATGAATGAGATAGAAAATGCCCATAACACAACTTGTCAGAGCTAAAAAATGACTCACCAGGGTTTGAAGATGACTTGGCTCGCAAGAAATGGCTCGGCCAGGAAGAACAAACCACGAATCACTCACATAGAGTAAATCGGTTAAGAGGGTAGCTTTGAGGAGTTTGAAAGGAGCTCACAGAGGTAGAACCGGCTCATCCAGGCAAGACAAGGAACTTGGTAAGAAAGGAAAATGGCTTGTCTGAGCTAGAAAATGACTCACCAGGTGAGCTCAGTTTGAAGAAGATGTAGCTTGGTGGAGTTGAACACCTCAAAACCTTCAACCTGAGATTTGAACCCGTATTCTGCAAAAAGACAACAAAAATACAGAGAAACTAGAAAACAAAGATCTAAATTTTTTTTAGTTTAATAAAAAATAAAAAAACCAAAAAATAACCTCTATTTTAACTGATCTACTAGATTTAGCTGCAGTTAGCTAAATGTAGTTGTAAAACCCCTAAAAGCTTCAAGGAATACCTGTACATGCACAAAGAACACAACAAAAAACAACTTTCCAAGAACAACTTGTTAAATACCTTAGCAATAAATTTCTAGAATATAATGATCGAAAAACTTGCACGAGGAGTAAAAAAATGAGACCAAGAGTAATCGAAACTCAAATGAAAAATCCACATTTACGAAATCTCATCTCTGATACCATGAAAGAGTTTGCAAGAATCGAATCGGAAACAATGCACCATGAAGTAGTTGTACTCCAACGGAATCATAATGGCTCCAGCGTAATCACAATGATCGATCAACAATGGAAGAAATTGCTCAACAGAAACAAAGCTTGCACATAGAGGAAAGATAATGGAGTGTCTTGTCATACTCATAAATCATAAATGAAAGGGTACATATAGGGTGCTGAGTAACATTAGTGCATGACACTCAAGTAAACCCTAAACCTAACCCATGTGAGATGACCCTCCATATGTGAGTGAAGGACACATAAGATCCCACACACCAATAGAGACCTCAACCAAAAACTTCTATTCATCATTTTATTTTGATTTATGGTCAAACTTACAATAGTTGCAACCTGCTCACCCTAGAATATACCCTATTTTTTATGATTCTCTCAAAATATAAATTATGAACATTAGATAACATGAGGTATTGGATAAACTAAAGTTGGGTGACAGATTCAAAGCCTTATTTTCGTTGTGTAAATAAGTATAATGTAAAGGATATCCAAATTCAAGCATAATTTCTAGTAGGTCCCAAGCCAGAATTTGATCAACATCTTTATTGCATAAAATATGGAAATCAAAAAATCAAAATTCCATGAAAATTGAGTTTCAAGATTCACTTATTATTAGGGGGCCTTGATTTTATTTTTAATCTTTAATGAAGTGAACTTTAAGATTCCACTTTTCATCTTGGATTTTATGAATCAATCCACCTACCCTGCTAACACTTGGCATATCACTATTACTGAATAATGCATAGACCTCTTTTGTTTAATATTATAATAGTGAAATTATTGAAGAAAAATTTGGAACATTGTGCTAGTTGGTCATTCTATTTTGGGTTAAACATGAAATTTTTTTAAGATAGTTTGTAGAAGCTATTTTATTTTGGTTTTCTTATCTAAAGTCTTATGTTCTTAGATTGTACATGGCCTTAAGTTTACTAATTATTATTATTATAAACTATATCTCATATTTATCATGAAAATCCCACAATATCATTGGGAGTTATGCATAACAAATTCAATTATTATGAAAGAAAATATAATTTATACTTGTTAATTATTCCAATCTCCATATAAATGATGAGTTGGTTACATCTATAAGAAGGAAATAAAGTAATCCCTAACATAGTGCAAGAAAATTTATTGTGAGAAACACACTCAAATGCTCATGGAGATATACATTGAACCAAGATCATATGGTTTACATCAATCAACAGACACATTGTGCCACAATTGTATTATTTTTGAGTCAAGAAATTCCTTCTGATCCCGCCACCTTTTTCTTGAGTGTTATACATTGTGAATGAGATATATTTACTTCACACCCATTATTGTGGAATAATGCTTTACTATAATCTATTTTCTCAAGTAACCCTCTTGTACCCCAATCTCTTAGCCTTGTATAAGTTGAGTAGATCTTAATGGGATGATTAAATGGGTATCTACCTCCAAATTCCTTAATGTTATTAAAGACTCTATTTTGACTATCATCTACAAATAATTTGATATCCAAGTCTAGTGCCATCAGGACATAAAACATGATATGGACAATGTATGCTCTATTGAACATAGTAAAATGTTGGCATGCTGAGTTCTAGGTTTTGTCATTGACATAAAATACCATTAATGATAAATAGGATGATGGATTAGAGTCATACGATTCTTGGTAGGTTGATGACATGGAGTATCAGGTAGTTTCATGATGGCATGAGGTGATTCAGTGAGATTCGCTTGGCCTAGCAAGCCTAGTCAGGTGACCTAACTATCTTTGGTGATGGAGCATGTTGGTTTGGAGTTATTTAGTGGCTTGAGGACCATAGTAGAACCATAGAGATAATGTTTAGATATTTTTTAGGAACTTATATGAATTTATGGGTGCAGGTACTAGGTTGAAGACCCATTTTCAGGTGTTCATCTAGACCTTGTCTAGGTGCTTGAAGGCATGAGGATGAACTTGAAGATCCATGAGATCCCATGGAAGAATCAAGGCTTTCATACATGTTTTTCCAAGTATGTTAGGGCCTTTTAGATAGGTTTCATGATGAGTTATAGTGTTGGTTCAGTTGACCCTAGCCTAAACCATGCAAAACCCCAAGGGATAGTCATGAAAATGAGATGGGTTGAGAAGATGGAGACCTAATTGAGACATTATGATTATTAGATATGGTGAAAAGGGGTGTCATAGAGGTTTGAAAAGTTTTTTGAGTCATTCTGAAGAATATTTAGCAAGTTACGTTGTTTTTGGTGAAACAAGGTCAAGAAGAAGGTGATTTCCAGCTTGAATTGCACCTTCTAATGCTCACCATGAATTGTGTTATTCTAATGGGACCATTTTTTATTTTAAGGATTATTTTTAATTGAACTAATAATCTTTTATAAAATTAATGTGGTCATTTCATCCTCATGTTTTTATTAACGAATGTTAAGAAGGTAAACATCTTTTTGTGTGCTTGAAACCCTAGCTCAAAATCGGTAGGAGAGATATTGATCATAAGTGAATTTTATTTATTTATTTTACTATGATAATTATTATTTTTTTTAGAATAATCCTCCATATTTCAATAAAGGTAAGATAGATCATGTGGTGATGAGTGGACCCCACTTGAAAATGTAAGTTTTTGCAGAAGTTCAGTTTGGGACAAGGTTGTCCAAAGGAGTTGCAAAATAAATTGACACTATTTTTAGTATGGGAGTTTCAATTGATGTTTTTGATATCATTTGTTATATACATGTTAAAAGTGGTGAAAACTGGTCTTATGTAGTTTTAAAGGTAGTTTTCATAGAAGTTAAAAGAAATGTAATATTTTGTCAAAATTATATTAAGATATATTTACAATTTTATAAGGGTTTTCTATATTATGAGGTTTATAGGTCAAGTTATAGTCGGTATTTACCTAGCTCATGTTCATGTACTTTATTTACCTTTATTGTATTTATCCTCACCCACTTATGTGTGTGGATATTTATTTTTATTTATTTAGATATAGGAGATATTATCTAGTTGTTAGGTATAGTTCTTTCCTTTCTATATTGACTAGTTCTTTCCTAGATCTATGGTATTTAGATCCTTGATGTCTAGCATAAATCTATGGACCTATTTATGATTTATGGCTTGAACAACTTTAATTGGTATTAGATTGTTATTCCTTGCCTATATAAGCAAGGCCCATTCTCATTGTATTTGAGTTCCATAATAATATATGATATTCTATTTGTTTGCAATTTTATGTAAAGTTATTCTGGGTTTTCATCTTATGATCGTGGTGTTTGATTAGCATCTATGTTCTTGGCTTGGTGATAGTTATCATTCCTTTCAGGTCAACTGACTCAATTTGTAGAGAAGAATGTTAGTTGTTTCTTAGGACACTATTGTTTTTGCTGAAAGATTGAGGTCGATGAGGCATGAGATGGGTTTTTAATGCATTATATAAATTTAAGAGTGAATAGGGATGAATTGTGTTCCTATTTAAGGTATTTTTAAGTCTTGAAATTAGAATAAAGGGTGTAAACTAGTTGAGTTTGTAAAACAGATTTTTGGGAAGCTTAGTTTGGTGAAGAGGAAAGTGTGTTTGGTTTTCATGTATGAATGATTCATGATATATAACAAAAATGGATGTGATATAAAGGTCTAGGTGATTCCAAAAAGTGGTTACATTCCATATTTGATTTATTCTTGGGTGGTATTGAGGCCCAAAGGAAAAGACAAGGTGCTGGAAACAACTGTTTTGTGAATGATATGAGCCTTCTTGAGTGTGTTATGATAAATTTTATTGGTGAAATATAATTAATGACCATGGATGATGTTTTTATTTCATATTTGACATGTATTATTAATTTTGGAGCTTGAATAATCATGGTTATGGTGTTTGTGGTTTTAGCTCATCTAGGTGATGGGGTTTTGAGCTAATTTTGTGCTTATTTGGTGAATTTGTGCACGACCAACGTAATAGGCCCAATATAAATTTGTTAGGATGTTTTAAAGTTTTTTTTGGTCAAAATAATGATGTATGACCTAAATCCTTTATGTTTATGAGTTTGAGTGCATATAAAAGGGAATTTTGAATTCAAATTTGCACTAGTTAAGTGAGAGGGAAAAAGTGTGACCCAAGAGAGAGTGTATATTAGGTATGAAGGAATAATTTTAGATTAGAGTAATTTTTTGAAATGGATAATTAATGTTAGAGAGTTTTTGTGTAAGTATTTTAGATCACATCAATTCATTTTGTTTCCAAGTTTTGAGCGAGATAGAAGGAGGTGTGTTTGAAGGAGTTTAGAGCCGAATCTTGTGATCACCATCAGCTGAGTTGTTATAGCATATATCTCAGTGATATTATTATCAAAATATTGTGTGATTATTCATATTCATGAAAGTCTCTTGTTTTGAGTAATATCAACAATGGTTTAGGGGTTAGTGCCTCATTAAATAAATATCTTTTGATGTGTAATATTCACTTGAGTTTTTGTTGGGTGTAATATCAACAAAGTATTAAGTGGGTGTTCTTCCACTTGAGGTATCCCCACTTATATATTGTGTTATTGTGTTCTCTCTCATGTTCATGGTTATTTGAATGTATGTTGTATGATTTTGTGCACACATTAATGGTTGGATGGTTTATGGTTTAAGAAAGTAAATCTTAAATTGTTTAAAATTTTAAAGGACTGATTCACCCCCCCTCTCATTCCATTTTGATTCTAGAGGTATGTAATCTACTCCATATCTCTTTTTACTCCGCTATAAACATTGGGTTGGAGAATGAATGGCTTCCCATACCTCTTACCTAAGAACTCAAAAGTCTATCTCATCATGCTTTGAGTTCTATGATGACAAAAACAACTCTCAATAACACAAATGAATGTGTCAGAGAACATGAATTTTGGATAAATGGTGATTAGTATTACATCAAAAGGAAGTCACCTATGGACAATATTTATTTGCATACTAAACTAACAAAACAAGTATGTTCCCTTAGAATGGAATCCAATACTTGCACCATAATCCCTAACAAACAAGAACGAAAGAAAATTTTATCACACTGTTGTCAAAATACTCATATAAAATGATTATATGCTTAATTTGAGTATTCAATAAATTGATTTATGTTGGAATCTAGTACTTGAATCACCATCCATGTAATTTATTTCTTTGTTATAAATTTTTCAATAAATCTAATATATTCAAGTAGCAAATTCCATATTATGAGCCATTACTTCTTTTAAAGGTTAGTAGATAATTTACATAGGAAATTTATAAAATATGGGTAATCAATTGGAATATCTCATTTACACTAATTTTTTCCCCCTCGAGGATTTTCCACGTATATATCGTGTCTGTGTTCTTATTTATTTATTGCATTGTTTATAATATTTAACATTAAATTTGGATTGTAATGTTTTAATTTAATTGGTTAATTAATGTTCCTCATCTAAAAATTGTACTAGAAAGGGAAGGTAAATAATTAAATCCCAATACATTCAAACTAGTCCAGTGTGTCGGTTGGGGTGGCAGGGTAATTTTTTTAAATTATTGGTAAATGGTTTTGAAAGGGACCATACCCCAAAGTACAAAAGAGGGCTCAAAATCCAAATATAACAAAGTAACAACAATGGTTTTTGACAAGTGGGGACCACACCCCAGAGAAAAAGGGCTAGAAGCCATAATAGAAAGTTAAAAATAGAGGCTGTGGAAAACTCACCAGTATGAAGCAAAAATACAACATCACTGTAGCATCACAATTTTTTTTAATAAATACCCCATTTCGGGACATATATTATATGTTTTTGGCACACATGTAAAAAACATATTACATGGCACTTTCAAGGTTGTTACCCTCGCATGAAATATCAGGTGTGAAAAAATTACTAGGAACATGTAAAATAAAAGGTAAGGATTAAAGTTTGGTTGAGATATTTTATTATGCTCCTATGTTTCTAAATTGTGCAAGAAAAATAAAATGGAATAAGTTAATATTGAAAGGGTTAAACTCAAGTTATGGGGAGACACAAATCCATGTGTATAGGTTTTTTTTTCTATTGGTTTAAGGTTTATCCATGTCCCCCTGGTGTGGTAAAATTGTAATTTGTTATTTCACCATTGTTATTCAAAAAAATATTTTTTCTATGTCCTTGGTACCTCTTTAAATAATGAGGGATGGATTCACTTTATAAACTATAGTATACAAATTATTAATATTAATGTTTTTAAACTATACACTAAATATTAATCCTATATCCTAAAAACTATTTCAATGACACTGAAATTGTAGTTTAAAAACTTTATAAACTATATGCTATGCATAGCAGCCCCATTTAATATACCCACATCTCTTTTTGTGAAAAGTGGTGGTCATTGCACTCACTTCCCCCATGTCAACCACCTTGTGCAATGCGGACTCTTAGTCCCCATCGGATGACCATTCACATCCCCTCTGCTGTTAACTTCTACTATCAACTTGGTAAGTTGGCCACGACACATTTTTTCCTTAAGTTATTTTTCCCCACATCGGGACCATGGAAGATTTTGAAAGGATTTATAAGCCTTCCCTCCACCTCATGATAATGTCGGTGTAGCCACATTGCTGATTTGTTTTTCCACTGTGTGCCTTTCTGAGCTAAGTTTAGTTCATCTGTTGGTATGGCGAGCTCTACTCCTCTATTTTTTTGGGGATTTGTTTGGTGAGTTGAATACGCCAAGATAATTTTGAAGTGTGGTATCTCTACCATGGTTGATCCACCAAGTTAAATGTGGTAGTGAGTTTGTAAGGTGGTCTGTTTGTTGGCAGGGGCAAGCTCAACCATTGAGTAGATGACTCGCCGAGATTGAAAATGTTGACTCACTGAGTTAAGAGATTACATAACATGTTGGAATAATAAATACGATCTTGGGACCCAGCTCGGTTCATAGCTCGCCGTGCTCGGATCCAACTCAACCCTTATCTTGACCTCTCTAAAAACCTTTCAATAGGAGTTATACTCCAAATTGTTTAATTTATAGATGTATTTTATAATGTTTTTAATCAAATTATTGAATTAATTTATTTTTTTTTTCTCTAATTTTTTTCAAAAAAGTAGTTTTTTAATTAGTTTCTTTTTTAATAATAAAAAATAAGTAAATATAATTTTTACGACATGACGACTAAATCATTGTTTTTCATATAAAACTAAAAAAAATCACTTACATTTCAATGAATCAACATCATTATCTAACTAATATATTGTATGTCTAGAGTACTTGGTTAACATGTCTTTTTTTGACGTGAATCCATTGAAATACGAAGTTATAATGGTTTGAACAACGATAGGGGGATTTTTAATATGTTATCACTATTAAACCTCATTATTCTCATTTGTTGAATTTGTTTATGTGAAAATGGGGTCAAATCACTTTACTTTTGATAAATAACATATGTTGAATGGAACCAATTACAAAATCTAGAAGATAAGGTTGAAGGAGGAATTTATGGCTCACAAACTTTGGATGGTCATGAACGGTATAGATAAGGCTCCTACTGGAAGACATGTAACATTAGACAATGTTGTTGCATATCAAAACAAGTTACATGAAGAAATGTATATTATTTTGCAGAGAGTGCAGGATGATTTCCTCCTTTGGACCAGGAATCATAAAATTTTGAGTGAGGCTTGGACTCAACTAGAATTAATGCATGAAGGTACGCGGTTATAAAAAATTATAAAGTTGATTTTAGAACTGATGATGACTCCCATGAAGGGAGATGAGAAAATAATTTTTTTTAGTAAAAATTAAAAATATTAAGTCTCAGTTGGATGGGTGTAGCTACGATTTATTTCATGATAAATTAATGTATTTCATTATTGAATTGAACATACATGAAATATTTAGAAATTTTATTTCAATCTTGAATTCTAAATACCAAACTGAGCAAGACTTCCCTGATTTGCAAACTTTGAGTAATCTTTTAATCCAAGAAGAGCATGTTATGACTAATTTTAATTCAAAAGAGAATTCCATTTGGGTACTTCTCGCTCATAAATCTACAAATTCTTCTAGGTTTAACAAGAATCAAATACCAAACTTTAAACCACCTAGTAAAGATAAGAAACCTGGAAACTTAAGAGTAAGTATTGATGGAAAATATTATAACTGTGGTAAATTTGGTAAAAAGAAAGAATATTGTAGAATTAAAAAAACAAATTTCAAAAATAAAAAATGGAATAAACCATATCAAAAACAAAATGAGAATGAAGAGAATAATCATAGATCTAATGTAGTAACTCTATAAACTGAATCATTCACTACTAATGAAAAGAACATATTATTTTGTGTATGGTATTGAATTGAAAAATAATTTTTTTATTCAAAAGTTAACTCATAATAACTATAGTGTAATTTTGATGAAAGATAAATGGTTTATTAAGAATGAACTAGATGTCACTATAGTTAAAAGCATATAAAAGAATGACTTATATGTGTTTAAAGGTTTTACTTCGGCTTCTTGGTTGTTTATTCTAAAATGGAAGTGTTGTTCAATTTTTACATGAAATACTGACATAATTTTTAGGAGCATGTATGACATGTCTTGGCTTAAATCCACCTCCTATCTTTGATGAAATGTGTGAAGGGTGCTTACATGGTAAGATATCACCAAAAACCCTTCCTCAGTCATTTTTTTGAAGCAAAACTCCTCATAAATCCATGGAATCTTTCCACAATATCGTTAAAGGATTTTTTCCAAGATGGCTGAGTGTATATTGTGATTATTCTTGCATGATTTGGTTATCGTTTCAGATATGTTATTTATCAGTCCTATCTCAATTTTAAAGGCTTAATTATGTTGTTGAAAAAACATTTCTAAATTCTAATTTAGTATGTGATTACTAAGAATATAATTATATGCATATCGAATGACACTTGGGGACACCTTTGTGGTTGTATTGGAGATGTCCAATACGGATTGCATCTAATATATATTTTAAAAGATTAATATGTTGAATTTTTTTAACATATTGGTAATATAACATGGTTTGTTGCTAAGCATATTGTTATTTAATTTTTTATACAAGTTGTGTTTAACCTATGAATTACAGACGGTTAAAAGTGAAATCAATATTGATTTATATTATGTTTATTATGATGTTAATACAGATATTATGACTCTAACCATGTTGATCTTGTGTTAGATATAAAATATATCGGGGATATGCATTCAAGTTTGGTGAAGGTACCATTACTTGGAGCAGTAAAAAGAAGCCAAAAATCTCCATTTCTTCTACTTAGGCATAGTATAGAAGTACAATGGAAGCAGCGAAAGAGGCCATGTGGTTAAATCAATTGTTGGAAGAGATACACATGGAAGCTAAAGGAATTACTCCTCTTCTATGTGATAACCAGAGTTGCATTACTCTCTCTAAGAATCTAGTTTAGCATCAAAGAATGAAGCATATAGATATTTATATGAATTTTTTATGAGAGAAGGTTATCTATGGTGATATAGATCTCTAGTAATGCCCAATTGTAGATTAAGTTGTAGATATGTTTACGAAGCCATTGTGTGTTGTAAAATTCTGCTAGTTTGTGCAATGTTTTCCCTTTCACAGTTTCCATTGAGAGGGATTGTGCATGGCTATGTCACCTCATAATGGCTAGTTGATTACTATCTCCTTATCCTCTATACCTCTTCTCCAATTATAAAGAATTGTAAAAATATCCTTATGATCTTTGTAAACTTGTCACTCTAAGTTTACAGTGTATAATCCAGTGTGTTGCATCTATTTGTAAAAGATGTCCTTGTGTTATAAAAGGCTCATAGAGATGTTGGTTGAGATATTTTCTTGAGAAACTTTGAGATGTAGTCTCACAAATCATGCTTAGCCTAAACCATTCACTAGTGATTTATCGTGAAATGCCCCTAATTTCTTTCCCCCTCTCTATTAACGATGGATCATTTCAATGATCATTATTATAAAATTTAAGATAGATAAATAAAGAATAAAAAATAAATAAAAATAAAAGAATAAATCTAAAAGAAAAAAGAGATGGGAAGTGACAGTGGATGAGGAGTAAAGAAGGTTTGTGGAAAAATTATGAGGTTGATGAAGTAGCATGTGACATGAGGGAAAAATGGTGCATATAGAGTTTGGAAGGGGGAAGAGTTGTCAGAGAATCATAGTTTGTAAGGAAGGAAAATGATGGATTATTGGGGACACCTTGGAATTTTGCAAGTAAATCCAAATTCCAGTACCTTTGACTAGCAACCTCCTTATGCAAAAATAGGAGTTCAGAAATGGGTCTGGGCATAGCAGGCTTGCGTTGGGTGGTCTCAGGATGAGTAGAGGCATTCCAAGGGTGTATAGGGTCCAAAATTATTCCCTCCCTTTCTAAATTTCTCATGCCTACATTATTTTGGAGATATACTATGTTATAATGTTGTATTACAACATTTATTTTCTAGAAATTGAACTGTGCTAAACAGAGCTCTCATTAATAGCCATCCTAAAATCAGTCCCATTATTGGTTAAATAGGTCCTACACACAAAGATAAATCTGTAACCCAAAAATATCCTCATTTTTTAGTTTTACAAATAGATCGATCTAGATCTATATATGTATTTGAAGTAGTTTAAAGTCTATGAGAGGAAAGGCAACTGTTTCCTGTTAACATTTTCTTTATTGTATGCAGAAGAAGAAGATGGAGGATTAGTAGCACTTCATTTGGGTGTAATGTATAGCTAATTTGATTTTTATTCTTCTACATCTGAACATTTGTGTTACGTGTAATGAAATCTTTACATCACCATTCTCAGGGTAGTCGATGGCTACCACTTCACTTTTCATGCTCTTTATCTATTATTTCGAGTGGATGTTGTATTGATTAAGACATTAAAAGTGCCTTGGGAGGCAAGTATGCAAAATATGAGAGCATAAAGGATGCATGCAAGGTGTTTGATAAATTTCAAAGAGAGATGTAGTCTCATGGAATGTGTTATTATTGGATATATACAAAATGGGTTTGTTGTTAAAGCCTTGAAACTACCTAGAAAATGTGACTAATAGTCTTGGCTATTCTGGTTATCTTAAAGGACACTCTAAACTTACTAGGAACATACCAATAAGGCCTATGGTGTTTGTGTGGTATTGTTGCTTGTATATTTGATTCAAATAGCCTTCAATCCAAGCTGTGAAAATTCCAAAAGAGGATCTTGAAAACAAGGTTGGGGCAAGCATAATTATTAGGTGTTATAGGGGGGTATAATGGCAGACATGTATGAAAAATGGAGAATCTTTATGAGACCATGCAAACTATTTGACATAATTCCTTAAAGATATTTGGAGTCTCATGGAATACGGATGGACCCACCTATAGCACCTCGTGCACATCCTTGTTAGTTAACATGAATAGTTATAATTCTCTCTCATTAAGTTTTATTTCATAACTTGCATTTAGATTTTTTGGGTTGAGTAAAAATAGCAAGCGATTAGTTAAAACATACAATTTCTTGCCATATGAACTACTTCAAATAAAAAATCATGCCAATCGAACCTGCCATGGACATACCTCTTTTTGATGTAATTACAGTCCAGTTCCATCGTAAATTGAGTATAAATAAGGTAGAACCTTCCTCATGCATTTAACATCTTTGACAACCTATCACAGAAGAAAACAATGACAAGAAATTCCCTCTCAAGATCAAAGCAACCCCCTATAAATACAAAAAACCCCTCTCAAGATCGACGCGCAAAAAGTGTTTCTTTAACTCATTTCCTAAATTTAATTTGTGTAACTCCTCCTTGTGGTGTAAGGTTGTCATTCCAACCCTAAAACACTACTAAAATATCCATTAACCATTTTTAAGTGGTTCTCAAGACTACTTCTGTGAATTTCTTGTTGGAGGCAACTACTTAAAACATCCAAAAACCACCTCATTTTCGGTACCTGTGGTCCCCGAAAATGAGATGTAAAACCTCAAACCTCTTCCTTATCATACAAATAATTGTGCTGCATGGTTCATTTGAACCATACTCTCTGAAAACACACTTTTTGTAGCCATCTCATAGCCAACTTGGCTTAGGCTATTGTTGGACAACAGTTAAATTCAGTCAAGTGACCCCGAAAAGATACTCCTCGTTTTTAGTGTCACTTATCAGTTTTGGATTCCATTTAATCCTAGTGTTTCTTTATTTAGTAGAGAAGAAGATAGGATTTTAAAACATTCCATTTGGATTTTCTACGCCTTTTATGGTGGGCCCTTTTTGGAGGACATTTGGCCTTATATGTCGAATGACAAATGACCAAATTAAGCCAACTAGCTCCATAAAGCTGCATCCAGTTTGAGCTCTGCTTATCTGTTTCTAAATTCCTTTTGTTCACATAATTGATTATATAGTAGAGAGTTAATGAGAGGTATTAAACATCTCATTATGATGTTGGGGTTCTTATTTGTGGGCCTGTTTCGTGGCCACTCAAACTAGTTTAAACAACAGTAAAATTTGAGGTCGTGGACCTAGGTTGACCTTATAATGTTAGTGCTAACGATAAGACTAATGTAGTTGTTGATAACATGCATATGGAGTTAAAATACGTTGTTTGAATACTGTAATTAGATGGTTAGTTTAATTCCGTATTGGTGTGATACGACATGTCTTTAACCTCCCTTGCGACCAAAGAAAAATGATATGTATTGGAAAACATAAACTACTATGATATGTATGTTCATATTTGTTTGATGTACGTAACACTTGATAAGATACTCTTCCACCCCATTTTCTTGTAAACAAATAAATGTTTTCTCTCTCTACTCTTCCTTTCTCTCTCTTAAAAATTGAATCGAAATCATGTTCCGAACATATTGAAACATGTTATGTTATTTCTCTCCTTAAAATTATTTTTTCATGACGATAACATGTTAGAGGGAGGGTGGATCCATGCTAGTGGTTTTTCACTGACCCATTCTCACATGGTTTTACAAGATGTAAGTAAGATGGTGAAATGGAATGGTCGTAATTCATTTGATGTATTATTGTAATTTATATGTGTTATAAAAAATGGGAAATATGTATTGCTATGTTAGTGAAAAGTGTCATTGCACTATTGTTTTTTTAAAAAATAATGTGCTTGCCATACATGAAGAGTTAATAAAATTTTAATTGTTCTTTGATATCAAATTTAAAGAATTAGCCTAATTTTACTAAATGCTCTTCTTAATTTAAATTGTAGCTATGTTTTCAAACTTACTTCATGTATGGTAGAAAGGAGTATCTCTATATGAATTAAAATGAAATTTTTAGCGTTTTAGGGTGTTGGAAAATGAATATGTTGTCATGGGTGTTAACCTAATTTTGAAATATGTATCGATAGGGATAGATGTATATGTGATCTGGAAATGAATTAATCCTTACAATGTTCTCCAGTGTAAAAATTAACAAATGAACCTCTTTTTTTTTATTAACTACCTTGGAAACTGTAAGAAAGGAACCTATACAAATGGTCAACCTTAGAGTAAAATTTTGTATGACTTACCCCCTCTCATGTGATTCTTCATAATGTAGAAAACTAAAACCTTAGGGTGAACCTAAATCATTATACTTGATGACACCCTATCTTAAGGAAAATATGAACCCAAATCCAAGTTATATTTTTACCATGCATGCTTAGTGACATTTTAGCAATCCCATCTGATAGGAATGGTAAGGGTTAAACACTATCTTAAGTTTGTGTCCTTCCCCTTAGGATTGGTTTCCGTGCATGTAACTAGGTGTTTAGATTCCCTAAGTTGGTGCATCTTGAGGATTTGATTTAAAATCCAATGTAAAACCCTCTTTGATTGGCACATGTATAAAACAAATGGATTTGGGTGGAAAACATCGTCAACTACCCTTTAAAATTCATCGAGAGGAGTTAGGGTTATGAATGAATTCCATACCCAATTTTAATTATCATTTTGGTTGTTATAATACAAGACTAAGAGTTAATTTTGGAACATAACAAAATTTTAATTTATGCTTAATTTGTGAAAATGTAACAATGAGATGATGTGTTAGGAAAAAATTGAAATTTAGATCTTGTTGTAACATGTTTAAATCATCTTGTTATGAGAAAAGGAATTCACGATGTGTAAAACTTAATATGAACCAAAATAAGTGAAACCATTTTAAGATGAATGTAAATGAATCAAGTGGATCCTATATTTTTAGTTACCTTCACATGAGAATATTGAGTTTGATCCCCTCAAACAAGAGTGTTAGCTTGGAAAAATGTATCGAAGTTACCTTGAGTTACACAAGTATTGTGGGAGATAAGGGTGTTTGACTACCCTAGTTGTGACCTTAGTAGCGTGTAGAGTATGGAGAGAAAATGATTTAATTAATTGTATCATCTCCTTGATATTAATGGTATATGAAACCTTGAAAATAAGTTACTGAATATTTGTTTTAGTGTCTTAGAAGGCCATTAGAAGTGTAGGCGAGTTGGAGTCCTCTCATGTAATATTTTCTTAATGTTTGTGTGCCTAATGATTGTGAAATGGAATGTTTCGCATGAAATCACTTCCCTTGGAGTCTTGAGAACCTAAATGTTGAGAAATATTTGTGTAACAAGATATGTTTTAAAAGAACACTAAAAAATACCAAAGTAATAAATTCAGCATAATAAGATCACGAGTAAGTGAGGTGTCGGTTAGGGAAAAATGGACACTCATAGTTCTCCTCATAACATTATTAGACTTTATTCTATGCTATTAAAATGGGGGGTAACTTTCTTTTAGTGAGATTAAACTTTCGTGAGAACATGAACACATATGGAAAACAAAACTTATACCATGTAAATATTAACAAAGACTCAAACCAAACATTGAATGATAGAAACTTCAAAAAAAAAAAAAAGCATGCCTCATTAGTGATCTTTCAACCTAGTAAATGGGGAAACCCTTAATACGTAAGGGAAAAACATATTCAACACACCCATCAACGTGGTTTTAACAATAATTTTAAATGATTAAAATTTAAAAAGGGTAAATTGATACTTGACCCTTTTGGTTCGAACATAAACCATCTTCTGTGTATCATGAACGATGCAAACTAAGTAATAAAGTTAAGTAGTTAGAATACATAGTTAGTTGTAATAACTCAAAAATGAAAGGATTTTAACCTTAGTGTCTAAATATACTATGAAAAGAACACAAAATATTTCCACTCTTAACCTAATAAACTTCTTGTTGGTTCATGTGAATCTCTCTTGTCGGAACAAAGGTTAAGTACTAAACTTGGTAATATACTCATTTGTAATGAATCTCTAGAACAAGTTCTAACAACCTCATGGGTGTTTATATTCTCCCATTAACAATCAGGATATATAAATTAAATGAGACAAGAGAAAACGAGTAAAATAAAATGGAAACTCTATAAGTGAAATGTTAAAAAAAATAAAGAAAAATGCAACATAGTTTTAAGGGGAATGAAGGTTAACTTGGTAAGTGTTGTTCAAATAATTAAGATCAAATAATGAAACTAGGATTGTAATAATTATGTAACCATAAAAACGATGTATCGTGGAAAGTTCTTATATGTAAGTGTATATTGTAGTTAGATCATTGTTTGTACTCATCATTTGGGGAAAGTGGCTTTGATGTGCATTATGTGTTTTCATGTTATCTATATAGGTTTATGGTTGTGCAAACATTTCATGTGTTTGTGTTATCCTTAGTGATCTCATGTGGTGTCGTGTATACAACAAGGTAAGTAAAAATAATAATTTTGGTTTTATTGTTGTTGTATTTGTGTGCAAAAATCAGGTGTGTTACATATGAATTCCAAATCCTTTTGTACCAAAAGGTAATTTGAGAATGATGAAGGTATACAAATCCTTCAAATTTGATATGTTAGCCTAAATCTTCACTATGGTTTATGGATTTGTAAATCCTATTGTATAAATAGGTAATATTGGCATATGTTCCCTACTTAATATTAAGGGGGATTTTTACAGCGTAATATTAAGTGCTTATAAACCTTAGTTTATAATTAAATAATCAATAATATTTATATTCTTATAAACTATGTTTTTTTATGTTAATTGATTATTAACTAATCAATAATTATTAAATCAGGGAACACCCCATCACTTTATAAGGCTTGTACCCCATGGGGTCAAATACATATGACCATGAGTCATATTGTGTTAATTCACCTTGTGTGGATGGTGGGAGAGAAGTGAGGATGGAGATGTTTACTGGACTATAAATTGTTTCTCGGATGAATGGAATATCTCATTTACCATGGTTTTTCCCCCTTGGGGGTTTTCCACATAATTATTATGTCTATGTTATTATTTATTTATTGCATGATTTATAATGTTTAACATTAAATGTGAATTGTAATGTTTTAATTTAATTGGTTAAATAATTTTCCTCGTTGAAATAGCTGTTGATGTATTCAAAAACAATATTTATCCTTACTAGTTGTATTCGATAGCTTGTTGAGTCATTTCCTAGTGACAACTAAGCTCTAAATATATTACATTGATTTGTTAGACATATAATCATATATACAACAAAATTTGTATTATACACATACTTTTTTCGGCTTACATATAAGACACTACTTATATACCACTAAGATCCATTACTATGATTAGATATTTCGACATGATATTCCAAGCCTAGTGTTTTCTAGTGTCAATGTGTATTACATTGCTTTGATTCAAAGTAATGAACATTTGAGATTAGTGGTCGTTAGGCTAATTATTACATTCTACACAATACAATGAAGAAAATATGTTTTATGAAAAGTATTTGCATGATCAATAGCATAATTAATATCCACACGGACGACACAATCATAAGTTGTTTAATATGTGCCAGTGAAATATGATTCTTTCACCACATTAACATTTTCCTGAACACTTTGGGACAAGTTCCATTACTAATAATTTGTTAATCTACACAAATAATCAGATTAAGAGACAACAAATTGTTACTGTTGATATATTCAAAAAACAATATTTATCCTTACCATTTATATTGGATAGCTTGGTGAGGCAGTCCCTAACAATTGGTAAGCTCTAAATATCTTAAATTGATTTGTTAAAGGCATTTGATCCTGTATAAAACAAAATTTCTAGTATAAACATTTTTTTTCGCTTACAAAAAATACACTTCTTAGCTCCTGTTAAGCTCCATTACTATGATTAGATATTCCAAAATGATATTCCAATCCTAGAGATCGCTAAGCTATATGTGTATTAAATTGCTTTGATGAAAAGTCAAGAACATTTAATATTAGTGGTTGCTAGACTAACTATTACATTCCACAAAAAGACAATGATGAAAATATGTTTTATGAAAAGTATTTGTATATCAGATAGCACAATTAATAGCCACATGTTAGAAAAAATCATACGATGTTTAGTATGTGCCAATGAAATATGATACTTTCATCACGTGAACATTTTCCTGAACACTTTGGGATAAGTTCCATTACTAGTGATTTGTTAATCTACACAAATAATCAGATTAAGAGACAAAATATCCTTGTTATTGATCTATTCAAAAACAATATTTATCCTTACCATTTGTATTTGATAGCTTATTGAGGAATTACCTAGAAACCGCTAGGGTCTAAATATCCTACATTGATTTGGTAAAGACATATAATCCTGTATACAATGAAATGCCTATTATACACATAATTTTCTTCAACTTGCATACAAGACACTACTTAGCTACCGCTAAGCTCCATTACTATGATTAAATATTCCAAGATGATATTCCAAGCCTAATGACCGCTAAGATCGATGTTTACTATATTACTTTGATGCAACATAATGAACATTTGTGATTAGGAGCCACTAGGCTAATCATTACATTCCAAACAAGGCAATGATGAAAAGACATCTTATAATAAGTATTTTTATGTCAGATAGAATAATTAATAGCCACATTTCTGAAAAAATCATAAGCCGTTTAATATGTACTAATGAAATGTGATACTATCAACATGTGAACATTTTCCTGAATAGTTTCAGATAAGTTTCATTACTAATGATTTGTTAACCTACACAAATAATTAGATTAAGAGACAATAGACCCTTGTTGTTGATCTATTAAAAAACAATATTTATCCTTAACATTTTGATTCGATAGCTTGTTAAGGCGTTTCCTAGCTACCACAAAGCACTAAATATCTTACATTGATTTTTTAAAGGCATATAATCATGTATACAATGAAATGTCTATTATACACATTTTTTTTCAGCTTGATAAAAAGATACTACTTAGCTCACGCTAAGATCCATTACTACGATTAGATATTCTGACATGATTTTCCAAACATAGAGAGAATTAAGCTCTATTTGTATTAAATTGCTTCAATACAAAGTAAAAAACATTTGAGATTAGTGGCCACAAGGCTAATTATTACATTCCACAAAAGCCAAAGATGAAAAGACATTTTGTGAAAAAAATTTATATATTAGATAACATACTTAATAGCCACATGTTATACACAATCATATAAGCTATTTAATATGTGCTAATGAAAGTTGATAATTTCAACACATGAATACTTTCCTGAACACTTTGGGATGAGTTCCATTATTAATGATTTGTTAATCTACAAAAATAATCAAATTAAGAGATAGAAGATCCTTGTTGTTGATCTATTTTAAAACATTATTTATCCTTAACATTTGTATTTGATAGCTTGTTGAGGCATTCATTAGCGACTGCTAGGCTCTAAATATATTACATTGATTTGTTAAAGACATATACTCTTGTATATAATAAAATATCTATTATATACATAATTTTTTTAGCTTGCATACAAAACACTACTTAGCTACCTCTCAGCTCCATTATGATGATTAAATATTACAACATGATATTCCAAGCCTAAAAACCACTAAGATTTATGTGTATTACATTGCTTTGAGGAAAAGTAGTGAACATTTGATAGTAGCAACCACTAGGCTAATTATTATATTCCACACAAGAAAATGAATAAAAGATGTTCTATGAAAAATATGTGTATGTCAGATAACATAATTAATAGCCACTTTTCCGACAAAATCATAAGTTTTTTAATAGGTGCTAATGAAATAAGATGCGTTCACTACATGAACATTTTCCTAAATACTTTATGATAAGTTCCATTACTATTGATTTGTTAATCTACACAAATAACTAGATTAAGATACAATAGGTCCTTACTGTTGATCTATTGAAAAATAGTATTTATCCTTCCCATTTGTATTTGATATCTTGTTGAGGAATATTCTAACGACAACTAAGTGCTAAAAATATTATAACTAAATATCCGTTTTTAAATTCAAAAATAACAAAAAAGTAAGTTTGATGTTATAAGTTATGCATAGTAAAAAAAGATAAATTAGAATCACTCTCATTTTATTGTTATAAATACCAACAAACATATATGGAAGAACATACTAATTAACATTAACGAAAGTCAATAAAGAATCGATGGAAAAATATAATGTATTATAAGTTTAATATATTTACAAATTATTAATTTGTTTAATTCCTTTTACAGGTAAAATGTCTTTCATTGATCACACTTGGTTCATAGAACTTTCATTCATTGAAGGTGTAGAGGGTTGGAAGAAAAGAGACAAGGAATGGTTTGTAGAAACCCATTCACTAGAAAACACTCAGGCTAACATGTGTTTATTTTTTATTGATGATGATGTAAAATAGGAAGTCGGTATGGTTCTATCCTCAACAATTATTGATCAACAAACAATGCATATTCAAGTTGAATGCATTGGACTTAAAACTAATAAGT
This sequence comes from Taxus chinensis, assembly GCA_019776745.2. Classification (NCBI taxonomy): domain Eukaryota; kingdom Viridiplantae; phylum Streptophyta; class Pinopsida; order Cupressales; family Taxaceae; genus Taxus; species Taxus chinensis. The sequence continues at coordinate 690,943,427 of CM034148.1, forward strand.
GTCTTATTCTTGAAATGGAGTTGGAAGTTTCCTTATTTAGGAAATAGGAAATGTAGGCCTCAGAAAAAAATCATATGAGAGTAGACACCAATATCAGGTCACACTCCCCTTAGCCCCTTGTTAATTAATCAACTTAAACACACTTACCTAACCATGGCCCCTTTCACCCCAAACTAATATTAATTTAATTAATTTAATTAAATTAATCTCTATCCTCATAGCTATTATTTAATTATCCTAATTACCTAATACCCACCCCTCCACATCACCAAGACATCTCACCTAGCCACCTCACCCTAAGCCTATTCTTAGTATGTTCCCATAACTAACTAAGACCTAACCAACACCCTAAAAATCAATGCTTACACCTCATTCTCGAAGACACAAATGGAAACTTCCGCTCTTATCCAGAGGAATAGAGAGATCTAGCAGCAACTACAACCATTATCTCCTATTTTTAGTTAACTTGGGGAATCCCATCTTAACTGATTCTGGTCACCCCTAAACCAATGCTGGTCAGACCGTAACTGCCGTCAGTCAGCCTTAATTCCTTGAAGTAACCTCATTCTCAAGGTTGGCAGTTTTAGAGAACATGGGTATGCATGCAAAGGAGGAGATCATGCATTTTCTTTCGCATAGACGTCCAACAACCATCTAGCACTCATTTTGGCATAGAGCTAATCCAGTCCAGCAAGAAGGAGAGCACAAGAAGCCCATGCAAGAGCTTCCCAACGCTTGGTGATTCCTCCTTAGCATCTAACCACTCATCATCATCTCCATTCTTCATTCACAGGCATCCAGGCCCAGATTACAAGTAAGTAAAACCTCTGCTCATCTCATTCACTTCATTAGTTCTAGTATTTTCATCTTTATCTATTGTTATTTTCTCCCACAACAACTTACATATCTCCTTTGGTTGCATTCCCTCCATACCCCCATCAAACCCTCACAAAACCCCATCCAAACAACCTGATTCCTCATTTCGATCAACTAAGCCCCTTTGTGAAACCACAAAGAGGACCCAAAAACCCGTTCTTGTGATATTCCCAGTATCCCATAGTAACCAACATCAGTTCTTCCTAACCGACATTAGTTAGCCCACAGTACATTGGCCCCATGCCACCATTTTCCAACCCAACCCATAACTCATCCTAGCTACATCCAAACCCCATTAGATCTACCCACTGGCCTGATATCCCACCTATACCTCATAAATATCCCACTCAGATCCCTATCAACTTGAAAAACCTCCTCTAGAACTCTATTCTTGACCCTCTATCATTTTTTCAGTGACTGGCGTTGGTCGTCCTTAACCATCGTTGGTCACCCTTAAACCGACATCGGTCTCTATATTCACCAATACAACTCAAAACAGCAACCTACTTACTTGTTCTTGAGTTACCCATAATTACCTATGACCTCTTCCAGACCTCTGCCAGACCTGCAGAAGCCCATAACCATTTACCTAACCCCTGGATCTTGTTTTAACTTAGCCTGTTGAATTAGACCTTTCTTATTGTGTTTTATATGAGATGCATAAATTGTACAGTAAGATGACATTTATTTTATTTCTCGCATTAAATTGTTTAAAACAATGGATTGACGGCCTTCTAGGAAGTACCACACTTCTAGGATCTAGCATACGCTAGGCATTCCACTACATATACTGTTTAACTCTTTATGGTGGTCTTGATTTCTATTTTAGGTAGTTCCTTGCAGCCAAAAGGAAGCTCTCGTGGTCAGCTGTGGATCGAGGAGTCAACATGTGTGTAACAACCTACAACCAACATCTTCAATAGGTATTCCTCCTACGTCCGTCACCTTATCTGTTTTTTCAACATTTGAAGAAATGATCTAGAATTAGGTGAAACAACAAGTTCCTGATCTAAATATCATTGGAATTTGGGGATGTTTATATAATATGACAATATCATAAATTTAAATTCCAATGAAATTAATAATGACATGGATTCGGTATTCAAAAATTGTATAGATATGATAATATCTCTTCTATTTGTCATTATTTGAATAGAAAAGGTTTACTTTCTCCACTGAAGCATGCCAAGCTAATTAAAAATCTAAGGCAATATTATTTTTCTAAATTGGAGATAGACCCCTCTAAGTCAAAGTTGCATAGGATAAAAAATAATAAAAAATTGGCTACATTGTTGAAGAAAGTGACCAACATATTTGAGAAAGAAGAATCTTCAACCGTTGAAAATTTTGATTTGTTTTTGTTCAATTGTGATTATTTCCAGTTGAATTTTCTAAGTGCCATAAAACACCTCCATAGTATTAGTACTATCCTATAGATGAGGAAGATGTTAATCTTCTTGTCGATTCTATGTTGATAAATGTTATTCCTATATAGAGAGACATAATTCTTCTTCCATTTTTAAAGTTAACAAAGGAGATTGTGCAACTCAAGGATAAAGACGACCTAAAAAGTGATGATGTGCATTTCTACATTCTAAAAGGCCAAAATACAATTTGTGCCCAAAAACAATTTTAGTCAAAAGTACTTACAAGTCATTACATTATAGGTTGCAGTTTAGAAAGGCTCGCATTATTTCTTAAAAATCATCTAGTGAAGCCATTGTTAATATTTGCAAGAAAAAAAATGAACTAAACAAAACTTAGATTGAAACCAAGTATATTGATTTTCTCTATAAGGCTTGATCGGTTTAAAAATTGCTAGGATGATCTCATCAACCTAGAGTGGGAAATGCAAAGAAAGAGAAGTGAAAGGTAATGCATTTTATTTTTATTGCATTATTATTTAACATATTTTTGTAATATGCACAAAGTAAATATATTATTTTCACTTTGAATGCATATTTTTTAGAAGCAATGTCTTGTTATTTTTATTGTGCAAAATCTAGAGAGTCTATATGTAAAATGGAATTTCCTATTGATGCTTGAGGATATATGGACTAAATGGACAACAAAATTTGAATTTTTTAGATCAATTGGGCTTGTTTTTTCTCCTTTTAAGGATAACCAACCTAACTTTCAGCCAAATTCAATGAAAAAATTCATGGCCAATTCCTTCATGGCTGCAAGAAGAATGACTGATGAAGAACTTTTACTACTAGCTAAAAAAGTGAAATTAGAGAATTTATGGCTATTTGGATCTATTGAGTCAGGTGTTAGAGAAGAGACATTTAAATCTTACTTTTGGAGAGTAAATGATGACAGGAAAATTTCTAAAATATTTGAAAAATAAAAATCCAAATAATTTTGTATTGAAATAATGTAATGAAGCAAATGTTATTCAAAAATTCAGACTACATGAATATCACTAACATCAGTTGTCTGTACTTTTGGGAGAAGACAGAAAAAGAAAAATAAAATTTGATTCCCATGGAAGTGAAAAATCAGCAAGAATAAAAATCTATGTTGAAGTGGCAAAGGTTCTTCCATATTATGCTCAAAGAATTTTAGAAAATTTCATGATTTCAATGGAATAAGAAATGCTAGTAAGGTAGAAGACACATAAGAGTTTACTAGTCAATGTGCATATCCCTTTCATCTTCTATCAACAATATCAACTATTCTCTTGACTAATCCATTCAATATAGAATGTCTAATCACATATTTAGGTAATTTTTCTATTGATATAACTTTTGATGTAATAATGGGCATGCTTACACGTATTAGATCTAGACTGCTGAATTATATTATTATTTTTCTCTTACCAATTTCTTATTCAAAAATGTTAAGAGAAACACTAACAAAATACATGAAAAATGTTAAAGACAGGGGGAATCAATAATGTATTATTGTTATAGATTTCATGATAGAAATGGGAAATTTAAAAGCTTGTATCTTATATACACAATAACTCATGTGCACAATTGTGATGATGAAGATGAGGAGAGAGAATAAATCAATATGGATTGGATGGAATAATAACCACAGTAATTAGTGAATGCAATCAAAATCAGCATTTGGGGAAATACACATATTTTTATTTACAAGAGATCTTATGATTTTTTGTCTCATATGTTCACTCGAATCTCTTCTGAAAATTCTTCAATAATAGTGCTTTACAGAGGTAGTGTTACATTGCATGTTTTGGTTGACTCTGGTCTATCTTCGATTTTTATTGTTGAGACTCATGATCAAATTTTTTTAAAACATTACTATTCTCATTTGAAAAAAGGTAATTTGATTAAGACAACTAGAATAAATCTATTAGTTTACTTCCTATCAACTGAAATAAGCTACTGACATTCAATATATATGCAGACAACCAATAAAGAGAGGAAGTAACTGTCAATTCCAAGCCACTTCAATATACTACGAACGATTGATTTATTAACATACAAATAATTCAAATTTTTATTCTAGATGTCACTGCTCAAAAAAGCAATAAATCTATACCAAGTGATTGACATTTAATAGTTTTATAAAATAATCATTGTGCTATGTTTTTTATTGTCATCATTTTCATTTATTTTAAAAATAATTTACCTTTTTACAGTGTTGATGCAAAATGTGGAGGGAAGTGGCACGTCACACATGAATACATAGTCAAAACATGGTATGTTAGTAGTGTCGAATTATAAACAAATCCATTTATAGGCCCTGCATATTTTTAGGAACAAATTACAACTAACTCAAGAAAATGGACCACATTTCATGGAGCAATAACAAAGTGATCTATTTGTTATATTTATTTTATATACTACCCATACAAAGCATGACGGCCACTAAGCTCCCCCAGTTTCATCAAAGGTTGTCCAATCAGACACATTCGATCCAATAATGGCTTATCCTAGCGGTCATTAATATACATCTATAGCTACGCAATATTGTTCATCAAAGGGTAATACGTTGTAAATAAAAAAGTTGTATCATGATTTTATTTACCTCAATATGAATTTTTTTATGAATTTTTCAATAATTTTTAAAATAGAACATGCATCACAAGAACCGATAGCGGGCGAGGGCGATATGAGCCTAGTCATAAGATCAATCGGTAAGTGGTAGCCTACTGAAATGTTGTATATTTGAATTGGTTAATAGTAAATTGTGGTCAATTGAAAAAATATACTTCCACGTAGTTAGCCACAAGGATTATTTACAAATTTAATATTTGTAGGGTTTGTTATATGAGAAAAATAAATCCCAAAGGATACAACATTCAATTTTGGTAAGGAGATTATCAACTTGCGAGGTGGCATCAAAGAATTTTTAAAGTTACTATCAACAAAATTTGAAGTGGGAGTCTAGTCTAACAATATCACTTCCCCTGAAGTTGAAAAAATGACAAAGGATTTGAAAAAATATTAGTAGATGAATTGAAACCAATACTTATTTGGGGAAAATAACATTGCAATGTACATGATGGAATTGCAGTTTAATACCTACAAAAGGTTTGGAGTAGATATGGTATTTTTTTAGCTGTAGAGACACATTGTGTATCACAATAGGTACAAAGAGAAACCCTATGGAAAATTTTATGGTGGGGAGGACAAGCAGTGGAGAAAATTGTTCCAAAGATATTTGGTTAATGAATGATTTGTACAAAAAATTATGGTTGATAGTGTGTCATGGTTTGAGTGTTTTAGAGGGAATCAATGAATTGGAGCAAACAAAAACTAAATAACTATTCATAGGGAAAATTTTAGTGGCAAATATTTGTAATTTGGAGAATATTCCATATTTGGAAAATCTGAAAAGGTGAATTTTTTAGAGTAGGATAGTGTATCGTTTGCCTAAATTTTCTAGTATAAATTTTTTTAGGGGTCGGCTTCGCCTACTGTTGAAAAATACTCCTATATAAACATATGTAATTCGCCGGGTAATATACTATTGATCTACTAGTAAGGCACCATCTTAAGTATAATAATGTACCATGCAAATTTGCGGAGTACCATTAGATGCACCACTGGGAAATTAAGAGACGTGCGCTAGGAGATTTGATTTCACGCGACAACAAGTTTGCATTCGTGTGATAACAAATTTGCAGTGGCACAACAACAAGGTTGTTTTCACACAACAAGTGACTATTTATTATTTCAAAATTATTTTATAATGATATTCTTAAAATTTTTAAATAATATACTTTCATATGTTCACTCTTTATTTAATATGTTGAGATTATACATTTATAAGTTGGGAGTATTTATATCTTCACATAGTTTAAGTTGAGAGTAGTTGTTTGTGTGAATTACCAAATTAAAATACTATCGTAATAATATTTTGTGTTGTTTTTAAAATAAAATTTAGAAGACTAAATTAATTCTGAATTGTTTTTATAGATCCAATGGGGAAGCCTTGTAAATTACTAGTTTTGGAAGTTGAAGGTTTGATGTTTAGAATTTCTGGTATTGGTGTCAAAATTGTAGACACCTAAAATCCACTTAGGTAGTTTTATTACTAAAATTGCACTAATTATCCTCTCTTCTATCATCCTTGTCACAATTAGTGATTTCTCGCTAATTAACCATGATCTTCACTTTCTTTTGGTAAATTTACAACACTTCATCAATAAACCACCATTTTCCCTCTATTCTCGTTAATTAATTACATTTCTCTAATTAATTAGCCTTCCTATCACTCAAGATGCCGATTAAAAACCTTTCATTAATTAAAATTTGTTTCTACTTGGGTTAATTAATTATTCTCGCTACTCTAAATCAATAAATTACCATTTATTGGATCAAATTCCTCACTTACAATCCCCCAAATCATGCTAATTTTCCTCTAATTGGCTTATACAAGCTTACATTTACCTATTAATTAATCAAATTTGATTAATTAAAACCTCCCTCAATTCCCATGATTTTCTAATGGAAAATTAAACTCTTCTAAATCAAGATTACCTTTTCTACAGAAACCTTATCCATTTCTAATCTTTCTTTACCCTTATCCCACATGCACCAAGTTGCAAAGCTCTCTAAATAATGTAAGCTATATAAATGAACAAGATCCTTCCTCTAAAACACACACCATGCTTTGAATAGTGAAAACTATAGGCATTTTTATTTGAGCATCATCCATTGATATGGATTAGCTTCTCTATCTTGCATCCATTCACTAAAATTTGAGTAGTATGGGAAGATCCAAAAATGGACTTGTAGCCATTTCTCGGTGAGATTCCAAACTCAATTCTTAAGGCAAACAACAATCAAATTTGATTGCTAAATGATCTAACTAGGTTCATGTTTAGTTAGAAATCTAAAGATTAGGAATGACTTATTATGTTAGTTTGATTCATTCATGTTTCATGCATTTGAAGAAATTAGTTTCTATAAGCCCTTATCTTGATGGTTCTATAGTAGATTTGGCTTAGCTTTTAGAATACTAGGTGTTAGTCTATTTCAATTAGCTTTGCAAGTTTATTATGTCCAAAAAATATCTTGTAATATGGTTCCATAATTTACATATGGGAATACTAAATACTTTGAACGAGTATTTAGTACTGAATTAATAATGTCTGCATCAAAATATTTTAACATTTCCTTATGGTCTACATTTATGGATTCAACACTTGTGAAGTACATGTTAATTAAAAGATTTAATTTTCTTCGAGATACCCACTTCATGTTCATTTGGGGATGTGACCAATGTAATATCAAAACAAGTACCAATCAATAGATACTAGACATTTTTGGTAATGTTTATGGTGAAAATAATATACTTTTGATCGATGACGTAAGATTCATGTCATATGATTTTAATTAGGAAATTTATCTCAAAACCCCAACATGATACAAATTTATGGGAAAAATACAATTTATTCATTAATTTACATGTTTGAAACATTCAAGACAACACAATAACCTATGTAGATAACTGAAAACCTTTAAACAGACTATTAACACTTGAATTATATTTTTTTCTTTCAAAATCAACAATGTATAGTCTATTTATATGGAATAAAATTTTCCATTGTGTGTTAGTGTTTTCATTAATTCAAGCCCATTGATGGAATAAGGTTTCATAGTGTTATGTGATTCCTTATGAGGTGTTATTCAGTTCCTAACATGAAGGTTGATTGGTAGCGACTGAGTTTGGTGATGTTCTATGAAGTCCTGGTCTATGGTCTAGAGTGCACATTCATAGTTTTAGTTCTCCAAAGTTTAATGAAGTTTTTAATGAGGTAACTCATGGTCATAGAGGTGTGTTACATGTGTTAATAATTCTGTAATGAGTCATCATGGTCAGTTCATTAGGTACATGGCTTGATTCTAGTCATTCTAGGCCTATTCCTAGTCGTAGAACATGCAGTATGGTATGGTGACTTGAGTTTTGGAGATGATCAGTATTGTTGGATCATGGTAGCAGCATGGTGATAGTTAACATGATGTGTATGATGAGTTTGAGGTCATTTCTCAGAGGTTTAATAGTGTTTCATGATCCTTGGGAAACAAGTAGGTGAAGATAAGGAACGATAACATAGGTAAGTCACTGTGGCTAGAGAGTCTTAGATATATTTGAGGTAGATGGTGGGTATGGATAGTTATAGGATGTTTTCATTATGTTTCATGACAAGTTTCATGTCATTCTAAATAATATTTTTCAAATATTAAGTTTTTGGTAAAATTGGGTTTTGTAAAGTGAAGATCTGTACTAAAAGTTAACCTTTTGATGCTCACTATAGATTATGTACTTTACATGGGACCCATAGATTTTTGGGGATGTTTTGACATGGAACTAATAAGTTTTATCAAAAATAATGAGGTGGTTTTATCATCATATTTATATGAATGATCATTAAGAAGAAAAGTTTCTTTGAAACCCTAGTTAAACCCTATCTCAAAGTGTCTTGGAGTAAATTGATCATAAAGGTCCATTTTTAATATTTTTTTCAAAATAAATGATTATAGGTTATACAATAATCTTACACCTTTCCATAATGGTAAGATAGAGCTTGTGAATGTATGTAGGCCCCACCTAAAATTATAATTCTCTAACGAAGTTCAGTTTGTGGAGAAGTTTCTCAAAGAAGGTATGAAATAAATTGACATTGTTTTTATCTTATGATTTTTTTCTAGATTTGCATTATAGTTTTAGATCATTCTTGAGGTCCTAAATGTAAAATTGTGCCCTATTTATGAAGACTTATTTTTGGGGAAGTTTGGAGCACTCTGTGGTAAAGTTGAATTGTAGAAGCTACAAGTGGAGTTAAGACTTGGTTCAAGTTTTGTTATGATCATGGATCAAAGATATTTCCAATGATATATATAATTTTTTTTTGATAAGGGATGAGAAAGTTATGGCTTGTTCTTTGAATGTAAAATCTATAGGATGCTTAGTTAAGCATGGTCTTGAATATCTTTAAGAGGTATGGTGATTGTTTTGACTTCATCATGTTTGATGAAGGTTTTTGATTGCTTAAAAACATTTATAAGGGTGTTATATAATTTTGTTAAAATTGTAAGTGGTCTTTTAGGTGATGGAGTAAGTTGGTCTTAAACTTGGTTCTTGTGCCCTAGAATCGTAACTGAGGAGTTTCACAAATAAACCTGATTAAAGTGCTTCCACTTACATTTGGAAGGAAATGTGAGGTGTTATGGAAATATTATTTAGAGTACTTCTAATGGTATATTATTTGTGTCCTTATTATGAGATTTGATAGGTAATCAAGCTCAATTTTTTAAGAAGAAGGTTGTTTGTTTTTTAAGATAAGATTCATTTTATTAAAAGATTGAGGTATAAGATGCATTCAATATGGATTAGTTTATGATTTGTAACAATTGGAGAGTTAAGAGGGATGAAATTATTTCCTATTTAAGGAATTTGGATGTTTTTAAAGTGGCATCAAGAGTGAAAACCAATTGAGTTTCCAAAACTTATTTCTTAGAAGCTCAATTTGGTGAAGAGGAAAGTGATTGTGCTTTTCATGTATGGATGTATCATGAGATATAGAAAGAATGGATGTGATATGTAGATCAGGGGATTTACAATTTTTTTTATATGTCATATTTGAGTTTTTTTTTGTGGTCTTGATGGCCATAGGTGAAGACTAGTTCCTGGAAACAAATCTTTTGTGAGGGATATGATCCTTCTTGATAGAATTATGAATAATTTTATTCGTGCAAGCTAATGTATGACTATGGATGATTTTTTTATGTCATAGTTGACATGTGTGAGATATTTTGTGGCTTTACTAATCATGGTGATGAGGTTTGTGGTCTTTAGTGATCTAGATGATGGGGTTTTGAGCTATGTTTGAGATTTTTTGGTGTGTTTGTGAATGGCCAACCTATATGGGCCCATTTTATGAATGTGCATGAGCTTTTTGTTATGTTTTTTTGGTCAAACTATTGATGAAGTACCTACCTATTATGTGTTTGTAAGAAGAGAATCATATAAAAGTAATTGTTTAGTTCATTTTTGAACTAGTTGTGTACGAGGGGGAGTGCGACCCAAGAGAGTGTAAAATAGGTACAAAGGAATCATTTCAGATCTGACGAACTGTGAAAATGGATGAGAAATTTTATATATAATGTGTAATGATTTTAATCCAAGCTCTTCCATGAAAGAAGAAGAAAGGTTGAGTTAGGAGAATGAGGGTTTGAAGGTGTGTGAGTTGACTTAGTTATATCCATCAGTTGTGGCATCAAAAAAATTCATAGAGCTTCATGCTCAGATGGTTCATTTGGTGCTTGATCATATTATGGGGTTGTATCCTCCCTGTGGAGTGGGTGCTCCTTATAGGTTTGGTGGTCTACTAAAATAGGGATTGGTGCTCCTTGTGAAGTTGGTGCTTCACTAAATATATTTGTTTTGTGTAATATAAGAAAAAATTTAGTGGTTTTTATTCCCCTTAAGGGTTTCCTGCTTATATTTGGTGTCATGTGTACTTTCTCTTTTGTTGTGTTATTATGAATGGTTAATACACATCTAATATGCACATGTATGGTTATGAATGATGAATGTATTGTTTTGTAAATTAATTAAAATTATTGTAGGAATGATTCAAACCCCCTCTTAGTACATTATGCTTCCAAATATTTGTTTCATATAAGGTCATTGTGGAGAAATTTTAACAAATTGGAGGATATCCTAGAAGTATAAGATGCCTAAGAAAATAAGGAAATAGAATCAAGAGTTGAGACCCATAGACAAGAAGGATGAAGAAACCATCAAATATATCAAGAGTCAGTTAGAGAAGGATATTTTAGATTTGAGTTCAAAGGAAGAGGAATGTGATAGAATGGAAAACAAGCCCTGTGATGTTTGTATGCATGATCAAGATGATCTCAAAGAGGTTATAATGGGTCTACAAGAATATTTGGACTTCCATAAAAGGGAGAACATCAATTTGAATTATGAAATCAAATGTGCGACAATATTACTTAAATTATGAGAAGAAGAGTCTGTTAATATCAAGCAAGAGATACCTTAAGGGTTAAAGTAAAGTTCTGGGAAATATAATCTAGCTGATCAAGAATCTAGTCCTAGTTCTAAAGGAGGTGAAAGTGAGGATATTCATACCAAGAAGGTCTGCTCAAAGCTTAATATCATTAGACAACCAAATGAAATGAGGTATGTAAAATTTCATGGTTATTATTATACTTACAATGGTTTTGTTCATAGAGAAAGGGATTGTAGGAAGTTTATTATATGTGTGTACCATTGGAGCAATGAAAAATATCACAAAATTCATTAGTTAAGAAGTATGCAAGAGGTTATGTGCCATAAGTGTCATCTCAAGAGTCATATTAAAAAGTTTATCTCTCATAAATCATCAAGGAAAGTAAAGAAGGTTGAATCTCCTAAAACTAAGGAATTATGGATGCCTAAATCAGTTAAAGAAGAGTTAGATCCAGTCAAGGTGAATGAGAAAAAGGTGGTAAAGGATGACAAAAATCCTATCCATGCAAGTGAGATCAAGAAGTATGAATCAAAGGTCAAAGAAGAGCACATGTTTCTAACAACATTTCATTCTCCTGTACATGAAAATTTGACAAGGCTAGGATTTTGGGATACTTAAAGAGTGATAAGGTATGGATCATAATCTATTCATTTGTTTTTCCTCTATTATATATAGGTGTCTAAATTTTAGGTCATTATTTCATCCATGATATGTTCAAGGCCTATGCTACTTTATGATGTTGTTTCTAATCATTCTTTATTCCTTTAGGTTGTCAAATTAAGCTGGTATTAGTCTTGTTTTAGTTATTAAAATGTCTAAGTTGGTATTTCAAGTTCAAAGGAAGTATGAGTATGTGATCAAAGTATTATGTAATGGAGCCTTGGTCAAGTGGTTCAAAATCCTAAGGCTTTTTATTTCATAACTATAATGTGAATATCAGTCTGTGTATAAGTCAATAAGAGAAAGATCATGGTATGTGGTACTCTATCTTGAGTGTTTGTCAAATTTTGTCTTTAATAGTATCATTAAGTATGTCATTAAAAAGGTGAAATATCTTAGTTTGTAAGTTTGTGTTTTCATGTTGTGAGAGTGATGAACATCTGAGTTTCAAGAGGTTTGTAATCCAAGTACACCAAAATTCCTTAAGGTTTTTTGGATGGTCATGTTCATCAAGTTGAAGCAATGTAGTTGTATCATGAGTAAGTGTACTCTTGGTTATGGTCATTAGTCATGCAAACAAGTAAGAAAATATATATGTGATAATATGAAAATTATGTTAAAAGGATTCATGTTTGTTAAGACCGTCAAAGGCCATCAAAGCATATAGTCATGCATCATAAGTATATTGGAAGGGAATGGTCTAGTTACTAGTATAAAACCATGAAGTCTTGTTTTTATTATGCCTTTAAATATTCCTCAGAGATCTGTAAGTCACTTTAGTGTGATATACAGTCATGAAGTCATGATAGTTGTGTCTTTATGTTCAAATATATGAAGTGTAAAGTATCAAGTAAAAGTTATGTCAAGTTTAAAGTGTACATTGGAGTGAGTATGACGTTAAGGATTTCTATGCATTAAAGATATTGGCTTAAGATTATGAGTCCATTTTCAAGTATGTCACATCTTATCCTAGTCATAAAGAAGTCTATGGTGTCTTGGAAAGAGTGAAAATATCAATGATCAAGTATATTTGAGTCTATAAGGTGTCTAATTCCATATGATGAGACCTCAAGTCATTTTTAGGTCCATAATGGGTCAAGGAAAGAATTTTTAACTTGTAAATGTAACCTAAGTCATGAATATCTATGTAGTGTCTTTGTATGGTCTTAGTTTATAGTCAATATTTACTCACACCTTATTAAAGTGAACAATATTTTGAGATGTCATACTGTGAAGGTTGGTAGTGTATGAAGTTAAAGTACCCTACATGCCTTAAGATTCTTTGGGTGATCATGAAATAAGTCCTTGTTGACCCGAGTCTTAAAAGTAATATGAATACATATATATGTAAATAAAATGTCAAAGTGTGTATCACATCATCTGGTGTTAGTATGGTACTACTATATAAATCTCTCTTGTGTGTATCCAAGAGGTTAATCCAAAGTTGAAACACTAGTAGAAAGAAATATTGAAGTCATGTCTTAGTAAGAGTATGTTAAGTGTTCTCTATAAAAAATTATTACATGCCTTGATCACATAACTATGCTACAATGTTTTATTTAAGGCCTATTGAAAGATGATTCTTGAAAAGGTGATATATTGTGTTGAAAAGATTTAGATTTGGTTGATTGATTCAAGAATCAAGAATTAAGAGCATAAGTGATATGTGAGATCTCAAGGTACATGATTACAGGTTTAGAATGTTATGAAGATCCAGGACATGAATAGTGAAGGATTTCTTGGTAATATTTTATGAAGCTTTGTATACAAGTTGAGGAAGATATTTTCCCCTGATTATCTTGAATGAAGAAGTTAGAAGGTGCCATAAGTCATGAAAGATCATTCAAAGACTGTTGTCAGTGCCCTAAGGTGAAAATACAAGTGGAAGTTAATTGATAGAGCTTGAGTTTGGTCAAGATGGTATGTACCATGTTTTGGTAAGAAGATTCATAAGGAACAATCCCAAAGAGGGATCTAATAATCTTAGGTGAAGGAAGAGAAGGGTGTGTAGTCTCAGGGGGAGACGTGTGTCCCAAATTAAGCTCAAAAATAGTGCCAAGAAATGTACCGGCAATGGGTCTTTCATGAGAAATATTAAGTGAAGAAAAAAGGTATGTTAGAGTGATGATGTTTTATAGTGTTAAAATGATATGACAAGGACCATTAGACCCTGCAACAACATATATAGGTCCTAGTAGGTTATGGAGGTCTATAACAGTGTCCTACACAGATGTGATGATTACAAATGATAGAGGTACGTGTTTATGACTGTGTTAGTACCCTAAAGAAAAGAAATTTTGGTGTATGATTGAATAAGAAGTATTTTGATATTCCAAGGAATGATAAAATGATTAGCGTCTTAAAAATTAAAGATCAGTTGAACTAGAGATTCAAGAGATGATACATGTTTCTCAGGTCTGTCAGATTTGAAGAAGTTTGTGAATGGTAGGTCTATGATTATCATGCGCTAAGGATGTTTCTAGTCTAAGTAAGGGCATCATCATGAGTCAAGATTTATATTTTGCATTTAATTACAAATCTACTACAATATTACAAAGGTAAAAGCATGGTCTATAGGATTGTGATGGCCTAATAATACATGAGATGTTTTATGACTTGAATCGGGTATAAAAGGTTCTTGGAAGACTTATGTGGCAGAGTAGATGGTGTTTGTAGGTATAAAAGTTTATGGATAAAACTTTTGACTTAATAAGGTTATGTTAGCGAGGTAAGAAGGTTTAAAACATTGATAAAGTGTCTCAGTGGCTGTGATGAGAATGCTTGAGCATCTCCAAGGCACCCATGTAAGGTAAGAAGCTCAAATTTTATAATTTCAGTTAGAAGATAATATTTTACTTTCAAGGGGAGCTATACGGTATTTTTTTGTATAGTGAGTATGGGTCTCTAGAGATTGAAAATGTTAGTCTAGAATGTAATGATGACTTAATTTAGGGATCTCAACCCTAAAAGAGCTTTATGACCAAAATATAGAATAGTTAGAAAGTTGAGCTTTATCTTATTAAGACAAGCAATGAAGAAGGTGGGCATGATGTTGTTAAGCTTTGAGATATGGTTGTTGACATATGTATGGGTTGTTTTCATCCTTTCAAGGAATATTACAGTGTTCTGAAGCCATGAAAAGGTCAAAAATAGAGTTCAAAAAAGGTAAGCTAAATTTTCATGATATAAGGATGGACTTGACTATTGTTTTAATGCAAGGACTTATAAGAATCTGAAAAAGATAAAATTGGAGAATACAAAATCATGGGGATCCATTTTTAGTCTCATTACAAGTCAATTGGATCATTTCTTGTTGTTGATTAAGGTCAAGGAAGAGAAATTATATACTAAAGGGGAGTCATGTCAAACAAGTAAGTGAGTTTTGTGCATTGCTTCCATTGTGTCATGTTCTGCATTGTCATTTTCCATGTATTTTTTTCAGTATAGCATTTTTAAATGATGTCAAAGGGGGAGAGGAGCATCATAAACATGTAAAAGAGGTCTAGTAGGTGTATTTTGTCTTATGGTTTCCATCAATGTTTCTGAAGGTTTTTGTCATCAACGAAAAGGGTGAGATTGTTCACCATTATGTGTTAGTGTTTTCATTAATGTTAATTCAATTGATGGAAAAGGGTGTCACGATGTTGTATGAGTCCTCATGAGGTGTCATAAAGTGCCTAACATGAAGGTTGACTAGTAGTGACCAAATCACTACACCCTCTGAATGACCAGAATGTGAACAAGACGTTTGGTGTGATTGAGACACATGGGATCACCTCTCAAGCTATGTGACTTGGGCTTGAGGTGAACCTTTGGAGAAGTTTGGATTCCTCTTCCTAAACTAAGCACTGTGATACTCCTAGTGTAATAAAATGGCTATCTAGTTCTATGCTAACATTTCATGGGTTTTAGGGAAAGAGATTTGCAGAAATGAAACTATACTAGGGATGGTGATGCACCAAATAAAGGGTGTTTCCAGACTCAGGAAGGGTTAATTTGAAGAGGGTGTGTGCACCATAGGTCAAATTCACCTACTAAAAATTAGAGAGGGTACAAAATACCACAGAATAGGAAGCACGCGTTCCCTTTATTAAACTTGATTAGAAAAACAAGTTATCAGTATTCTAGTGAAGAAGGACGAACTTGAGAAGGGTGAACAAGCACCACAACTTAACTGCATGCAATGCTCCACCACTCGATAAGCACAGAAATCCAAGAACTTGCAATAGAAATGAGAATTTGCACAGTATACCTGCAAGCATGATAAAAGGCACAAAGAAGTATAGAAGGATGAAAGGACCGAGATTAATCAAACAACAAACACTTTTATTGCTTCAATAATGTGCACAGTGCATCACACATTCAGAAGAGGAAATGGTTTCCATTATAGTCTTGAAGAGGAGGATTGAAATTTCTCTCAACACACAAGGAAAAATTGTAGAAGAGAGAGGACTCTTGAAAAATTGCACTTGCTTACGATGTCTAACTTTCCAACCTATATGACCTGTTGGAACCCTTTAGAATAAGCCTAAAACTTACATTTATAGAAGAATACGTGAGAGAGAAGAGGAAAGGTCATAATTACATTCCTAAATTGAAGGCACATGATTGTATATTATAGTTGGTTGAACCACTTTAGAAGTTTCCATCATGTGTCATTAATGCCTGGTTGACCTAGTCTTCTCAATTAATTAAAAGAGTATTTAAATAAAATATTTTAATAATAATTATAATTATTAATAAAATATATAAATAAAAATATTAATTTAATTACTATTTTAATGGTGGGCCCCCTGTTGACTGGTTTGACTCAAAGAGGGGGGTCAACTAAGAAATGGTCAAAAAATAACCCAACTCGGTGGCTAGCTCACTGGAGAAAACCCATCGAGTTACACTCGAGCTCCACTACTGTTCATCACAATCGAGCTCTACTTGTGAGTTCACTGCCCGCTGAAACACCATGTTCTTCTTGTAATATCACCCAATCCACTCAACCCTGACAAGTTGCCTTGAGTTTTCTTAGCTCGGCAACATCCATTACCAAGCCCATCGTGCATTTGACCGAGCTACTCATTTTGTCTGAACTCAGCCCTAATTCACCATAGTGAACTCCGCATCCAAAAAAAAACATATTCACACAAGCTTGCTGTTGATCTCAAATCTGAGTGCACCTTTTACTAATTGTATGTCTGAGCCCCTAGCAGGAGTTTCCTGTAACCCTCATGAGCTCACTTTGCCTAGTTTTATTCCATGACTCAAATTGACTTAAAAAATATTGCCATGAATGCTCCATGCGATTCCATCTCTTGGCTCATGTTTTTCACTGCAACATTACCCCACTTATGCGATCACTTTGGTCCAACATCTAAGCTTTCCCGTAATATTCTTGATGATATTTAGAGGATTCCCCTATGAGTTTCTTCTTCCAATACATGTCAAATTTACACATTTCAATCACCAGATGAATTGGCCATGACTCACTCAACCGAGTAGCTACCTTCGTCTTTTAGAAATCACTACTCGTAACACCTCCTCCCTGGATTCAAGTTCATATGCACCCATTTCTGAGCTCACTGTTGAGTTACTGCATCAGAGCCCCAACTGAAGTCAACGAGCTCCAAAATGAGAGTTATCTTTTGTAATATTTGAATTCACCGATCGAGAAAACCCAGACCTGATCCCATCTAGCTCTATACTGAGCTTGCCATCGTGTTTTCTATCCACAACCTGAGCATAGATTCCTATATTTTTTGAGTGTCAAATCGATACCTGATGTCAGGTGAGCTCTACTATTTTCCTGTGAATGAGATAATTCCCAAACCGAGAAATTGTAATGGGCTCACCTTAAACGAGCCATTCCTCTTGCAAAAAAACTCCTCTATGGCTTAGAGCTACCTCCAACTGTTATCATGTGATGAGCTCCTTACAATGCGAAGTGATTTCCTCTCACCGCTTGTCTATCTAAGATTCCAGCACCAGTTCATCACAAATCCCTTGAGCACGACTAAGCTAGAGATGGATTCCTCATTGTTCAAGCGAGTTGAGCTCCTTGAAACGAGCCATTTACTCCTTCATATGTTCCAACCTTCACGAGCTCACATTCTTCCATCGAAAATTCCTTTTTCCACGTTGAGTCTTCCACATTAACTTGGAAGAGGGGCACTCCTTTCCTCATGTAAGCTCTATCAAGAAATAACTTACTTCTGATCCTATGTATGAGCTCACTGTTGATATGAGCTTCTTATTTACATTCACCGAGCTCTACAATTTTTTATGTGATCTCCACTTAGCTTCTATAATCCAAATCACTTTCAACATTTATGCCAAACTCAGCGAGAAACTCACAAATTCTTCTTCATCTAGTTGAACGAGCTCCACATAATGATCGTCTTCACTCGAATATCACATGGATTGACTCAGCTTCACCTCTAAACGAAACATTTCACACTGACTCAGTTTGGGTTAGAACTCTTCGAAGGTCCTTCCTTTTTTATGATGATCTTCATCTCGCCTTGTGCCACCGAGTTAGTTCACTTCCAATGCTTATTATCGAGTGACTAGGCCAACAACTCAGATCATCCCGAGTTGAACTCGACCCATGATTCCTTCTACTAGCACCGACCGATCTCCTCCTCACTGAGCTTCAAAATTGACTGGCATGACCATTCACAAATCCATTGCTGAGCTTATTCACCTGGCTCAAGAGATATGTTTTATCAAGCATTATCTCTCCACAATGTCTTCTTTCTGAGAAATGAATTCTTGTCTGTGAACCCTCAAACTATATCATAGCCTTGTATTTTTAGATTCCAATGACCTAGCTAATGGTTCAATGTTTTGAACCGCTCAACACGTCTTGCTAGAATAGTATCTCACGTTCTCTGTCCAATCTGCCAAGTGATTCGGGGTCACCACTTGATTTGGAGAAAGACTTAACCCTTACATCATTTCTCGCTAGATCCCTGACTCCTCATCATGGGAAACTAGGTGTTGTCTTGCCAAATTTATGGAATCTTCTTACCATTCTTCAAAACTCGACACAAAATTTTCCACACGTAAGTCCCATAGGGGAATAATAGAATTTTGTTGCCATTTTTTCATTTGAATAACTTTTCCCTATGGCTACCCTTCCCTAGAAATCCCCAATCAATGATTTAAACATGGAATCTTGGCAGCAATTGGCCAACTCTACAGGGAAATAGACCAATAATTCCCAGAAACCTCTCTGACTCATGACTCAGTGGGTATTATGCATTCTTTCTACCCACTTGACTGGCAATAGGATAAAAATTCCCCGAGATTACCTTTGATGCAACTCGGAAGTGTTCCACCGAGTAGCTCATTACAACACTGTTAGGATGAGCTAACCACTAATAATCCCTTGAATCAAACCTAGACCAATGCAATTTAGATTCTTGTGCCTCAGCTCAAGTTACTTCTTGAATTTTGACTCGACATTGAACAGCTCCAACTCAATCCTTGAACAAGCTCCAAATCGATCTATGAGCTTGTTATGTCCACAAAGCATGAAACTTCAACTCCTACGAACTCGTCCCCCATTTTGATCTTGGTTCAACTGAGCTCTACTTGATTGTTAGATCTACTTCTGAAACTCCATTACTACAAACCACTAATTCCTAGCCATTTAATTGACTTTCTCTTGAGCACATCCTTGTTGTTCTTGCCACCTCATTAATTTTTAGGCTCACCTGAGCTCCTTTGGTGATCTCCTTGAGTTCGAACTCACTCGTGTTGATCGACAACTGTGTGCTTATGCTAATGTGCCAAGGTACCTCATCATCGACTTAGGGAGCCAATGCTTGAGATGTATTTTGGGATCTCCCTCTAAACTCCCTTCTAGTTAGCTTTCAGGGGGCTCCTCCCGTGTTGCCTTACAACTTCCATGGCTCATAGATGTCGAGCTCAACCTGCTAAAAATATCAAATAGCTCAGAACCTCATTGAGCTATGCATCCTCCTATGGCTCAGCCACCCTACCTGTGTCATGGCTGAGTTGGCCTCCTTGTTTCCCACACTGAGCTCAATTTAAGCTTCTCTCAGGTTCTTGAGCTATTATTGATTCAGTGAGGCACTTCAACTGCTTGGGCTCCATCCACAATATAATGTCAAGCTGTTTTCATTACTTTACTCCCTGGGATCATGATCTCGGTTTGCTCTATGTTTGTGATCTCGTTAGTATAGGATTCCATTTTTCCACCATTAGCCAACTTGAGTCACCTCTGATCCTAATGTAACTGTTGATGCAAAATCACAGCACCCCTGGATGCAGATCAGGCTTCTAGGTTGATCAGCTCAGGCATCCAGTGTGATTACACAACATGGAAACCTCTCTCCAAGAGTGGGACTTGTGAAACTGAGAGAGGAATCTCCAGAGAAGGCTGGTTCCTGCTCCTAAACTACCCTGCCACAAGCTATTCCAGTGCAGGAAAGCTAATCTAATCTTAATCTAACAATGCCAAGGAGACAGAGAGAGAGAGAGAGAGAGAAGGAAAAGAACAAAATCCTACACTAAAACGGTGATACACCAGAGAAGGAGAATGTTGGACATCTATCAAAACTGCCATGGGACAAAGAGAGGTGAGCAATGGGAAGGATGGACAGATGCATCACAGGCCGAAGGATAGATTTCACACAGAAAATGTCCCCAAAACTCCATGAACACAACTCCAAACCTGCAATGAACATTCAAACATGCACAAATCACCTGTAATGAAGAGAGGCAAGAAGAGAAACAAGCAAAAACGAGCAAGGATGGACAGATGCATCACAAAACACGTTTTGTTGCTCCAGAAGTTTGCACAGAACATCATTTCAATAGTAAAAGGCAAAAATGCCATTACAGAGAAAGGAGGAGGTTCGAACTCCATTTTCTAACCTAGAGAAGAAAAGAAGGGAGGGCAGAGCAGAACCAGATGAACAACTTGTTATGTCCCCCTTTTGAAATAAGCCCCTCTGTACAATATATAGGAAGCTCCAGAGAGAGGGAAAGAGAGGAAATTCGAAACTACCACAACCACTTCTAGGTCACATTTTAAATCATCTCATTATGGTAGAAAGCGGCGGATCCTAGCAAAACGGCGGGCTGTCTGCTGCATTAAAGCTGGTTGTTGAAGCGTCACTTCTAGCATTACCATGCATCAGAGCCGTTTCTTAACTTTCTCTCTCCAGACTACACCAAAATGGAATATTGATCCCAGAATCATGTAGATAATTTCAATAGCTTTCCATTGATATAAAGAACGTGCAAATCTGAGCTCTAGATCAAAAGATATGACGATCTGAAGATTTAGGGCACGGAACAGACCAAAATGGATTTTGAAATATTTTCCCGCGCTTCGCCACCTGGACGACACATGGCAGGGTCTGATTCGCTGAATAATTCTCTCTCCTCCACCTTTCCGTGGGCTTTCCCTTTGAAATTTCCTTGTGGGCCCTAGCTGGGATATGTGGCACTATCCCATTGGTTCGGGCTAGACCCTTCAAAACTCGCCCTTTGACTTTTTGACCTTTTCCCTTCTGACATGTGTCATGATTTGATTGGTCTGCGGGCCTGCCGGCTCTTTCGCGCCTTTCGTGTCTTTTTGTCCCGGATGTCCCAGTGCTGTTTGGGACAGAAACCTCCGATCCACCTGAAATGGGCTTCCTTGTCCCTTATCTGCCGATGATGTGGCGCAATCTGATTAGCTCTCGGCTTTTTCGGCTATCCGCGTCCCTCGTGTCCCTGCGGCCCAGATGTCCCTAATGCAAAAGTTTCCCGTTCCAGCTGAACCGGCCGGTTCACGTCTTTCACGTCCATTTGTCCCAGATGTCCCTTTGCTACTTGGGACAAATTCTTCCGAACCGCCCGAAATGGGCTTCCCTTGCTTCACCGCTTCGCCTTTTCGCGCCCTTCGCGCCCTCGCGGCTCTGATTGTTCCTTTGCGAAAATTCTCTGTTTCGGGGCGAACCGGCCGATTCGCGCCCTTCGCGTCCCTCTGTTCCAATTGTCCCAAAGGCGACCTTGAGCAGACTTAGCCAATTTTCACGATTTTTCCTGGATCAATCTACATGCTTAGAACTACAAAATCTGATACATGTTATCGAAATTTACCCTGGGGGGGTGAAATTTTGACAACAGTTTTGACGACTCAGCGGGGTCACCTGCCTGCTAGGTGAATGATCAGTAGCCTAAAGCAATCCATTGGGCATGGAGTCATAAGCAAGCCTGAAAAATGATCTGAACTTTGAAAACTTCCCTCTGAGCCACTTGAATCCCACCGAACATGGAGTTGTTCTCACCAAAATTCCACTGAAACGAACTGTGCAAGAGTAGAACCGGCAACACCAAAACTATGTACAGAACTAAAAATCATACATGCTCCAAACGGAACATGCAGAGTGTGCACAAGCACTTCTTCTACTAAAAGCAAACCTAGCTACTCTACTCTAACCTGAAAGCAAAGGCAAGCTAAACAAACCCTGCAACTAGTTGTGAGAAATAGCTTCCTTTCTTCAAAATTGGCAGCCATGCAATTGATTTGGAGCTGATCATGGTTGTTAGGATGAGTGGAAAATCAACAAGAAGCTGGTCTTCTATCCAAATCATCAAGGTGTCAGCTGAAGGCAAATTCAATACCTCTTTTAGTTGCTCTGCATTTGGGTTGAAGAGGTATAACAGCTGATCCTTGATACTTTGTAGCTCAGCCTCATGCTCAGAAGCAAGCATGACTGGTTGTGACTTCTCCTTTGGCTCCAATGAAGCCAAATACTTGATTAGGCAAGGTCTGATCAGTTTGATATGCCCATAGCCTAATGATTTTCAACTCCAAGAATGGAGTCTTCTTGTAGACTCTTGAATGGATGGTGTGGAAGCCAATGGTAGAACCAATAACTGCCCTTGAAACTCTTCCTCCAATGAAGATCATGAAAGATTAAAATCTTCCAATCTTGATTCCGAAGAGTTGTTATAAGATGCAGGCTGCTGCAAATGAATGTTCTCCTTCAGGACAGTAGACACTTGTGTTTGGAATGTGGATGATGAAAGGGGAGAATGGTGGAAACTCAACCGGCTCTTCTCCATCAAAAACAGTCCTCCAAATTTGACAGATAAACTGCCTCATGGCTGTCCTGCTGCAAATGTTCAACTTCCTCCATGGTGTCCTCTTGATCTGTAACTTGACCACCATGGTTTCTTTCTCCCTTCAACATTGATTTTGAGAGGTCAAACTCCTCTTCAGCACTGGAACTTGAGAGAGGTGAAGTAGAAAGAACTGAAGGTTCTCCTGTAGCCTGCTTTGTGCTCAGAGCTCTTGGATCTACAACTTTCTCCTCCACAGCTAGAATGTGCCCCTCTACTGCTGGATCTGGAGCAGCTTCTACTTCATCCAATGTTCGAAGACAATCTTGCTCTTAAATGAGCTCCTCCTCCAACATGAAGTTTGTCAAGTCAAACTCTTCAATCTGCTGCTCTAGAGGACAAGTTGGGACTGCAAGATCTTCTTCTGCTGCTGCAACAGAATCAGTCCTGACCACCATTTGTTCTCCAACCTTAGCCTCTTCTGTAGGCTTAACCATCAAGGGGATCTTTGTCATACCAAACTTGGCAGCCAAACTTACTAAGCTCTTAATCATTTCTTCTTTTCTTGGCTCTTCCTCTTGCTGACCTTGATGGACTGATTTTTTCAATTTCTTCTTCCCCACATGGAATTGGGAATGCAAGAGGAGGGGTGGGTTGCAACTCAATTGATTTGGAAATTTTTTGTGGTGGTAAAGGAGATGAAATCTCTTGTTTCTTTAGAGGAGGGGGGATTTCTTTTAGCTCTTGTGGAGAGGATGACTGTTTGGAAGGAAAAAGGAAAGAAGAATTGAGGTGTGGTGGAAGACTGAGAGGTGGAGACATGGGATCAACATTTGGGACAGCAGATGGAGAGTTTAAAATTTGCAAGTCCAAATGAGATGATGTTACTTGAGTAATGGGAAGAGAAAAACCAGATGATGGTGTAGAACTTACCCATTGACAAGGTTGTTCAACACTGAATGTATAGGCCTCTATTTCTGCTGTCCATTGTGCAAGTTGGGGCAGCATCTTTATCATGAAGTCCAGCTTCTCTTGAGGGCTAAAGTGTCTTGGAAAAGGGCCTCCCCCATGGACAAGGAGTCCTGCAACCAATTTTGAAAGCTCCATCTGAGCTGTTGCTCTGGACTGCACCATCTTTGCCTCCATCTTTTGGATTTTCTCCAACAGACCAGCATCTTAGATCTGATGGTCTTCATTGTATGCATACTCTTGCTCTTGAAAGTCTCCATAGCCAAACTAACTTTGGCACTACTGCTCTATGGGTATGCATACTGATCTTGAATCTGCTCAAAATGTTGATTTGGAGGATTTGTAAAACATGTTGGAGGTGGAATATACTGTTGTTGTTGATGTGAATTACATGATGGAAATGAAGTCATGATTGCACAGCCTCATGGAATGGGAAAGAATGAAAGAGATGGAAAGAAGGATGAACGAGAATGGATGGAAAATGGGTCTGCAACTTCAGAAATGGGTTGTTGATCAGATGGAGTCGCCAAATGTGTTTGCAAGTGCCTCCAAAGGCTGAAATCTTCACAGGAACACACCAACCTGCAAAAGATGAAATGGAAGACCTCTAAGGTCCCACTGGGTGTGCTAGAACTGTTGTTGCAGACTCACAGCACCCCTGGATGCAGATCAGGCTTCTAGGTTGATCACTCTAGCATCCAGTGTGATTGCACAACATTGAAACCTCTCTACAAGTGTGGGACTTGTAAAATGAGAGAGGAATCTCTAGAGAAGGCTGGTTCCTGCTCCTAAACTACCTGCCACGAGCTATTCCAGTGTAGGCAAGCTAATCTAATCCTAATCTAACCATGCCAAGGAGACAGAGAGAGAGAGAGAGAAAAGGGAAAAACAACAAAAGCCTACACTAAAACGGTGATACACCAGAGAAGGAGAATGTTGGACATCTATCAAAACTACCATGGAATAAAGAGAGGTGAGCAATGGGAAGGATGGATAGATGCATCACAGGCCCAAGGATAGATTTCACACAGAAAATGTCCCAAAACTCCATGAACACAACTCCAAACCTACAATGAACATTCAAACATGCACAAATACCTGAAATGAAGAGAGGCAAGAGGAAAACAAGTGAAAAATGAGCAAGGATGGAAAGATGCATCACAAAACACATTTTTGTTGCTTCAGAAGTTTGCACAGAACATCATTTCATTAGTAAAAGGCAAAAAATGCCATTACAGAGCAGGGAGGAGGTTCGAACTCCATTTTCAACCCTGGAGAAGAAAAGAAGGGAGGGCAGAGCTGAACCGATGAACAACTTGTAAAAATCCCCCTTTTAAAATGAGCCAAATCTGGCTTTTACATTGCATGGGTCGAGCCCAGGAGAGAGAAACATGGGAAAACGTGCAAGCCCATTCCTCATTGACTGCAGATGTATTAAAATGGCATGGGGAACCTTACAAACCCATACCCTACCATCTTTGACCGATTTGGAGGAGAATACGACCCATTCTGCATTAATTTGGTCGCTAAAATGTCACTTCTGGCCATGAACACACGTCAGATCCATTTCTCAATTTTCTCTCTCCAAACTACACCAAAATTCAAGATTGACCCCAGAATCATGTAGAGAATCTTATAAGCTTTTTGTTGATATAAATAACGTGCAAATCCAAGCTCTGGATCAAAAGATATGGAGATCTGAAGATTTAGGGCACAAAACAGGTGAAATGGATTTTTAAATTCCTTCCCGTGCTCTGCCACCTGGATGACACATGGCATGCATTGATTGGTCGTCAGGGGCGCGGGGCAGACCTTTACTTTTAGCTTTTGGGTGAACTTCTTGCCAAATTCTCTAACTCCTTCCTGAGCTCCGCATTCCTTGCTCTATAGGACACATGTCCTCTTTTGATTGGCTCGGGCTGACCTTTCAAAACTCGCCCTTTGACTTTTGGAATTTTCTCCTTGTGACATGTGTCATGATTTGGTTGGTCCGTGGGTCTACCGGATCTTTCGCATCTAGCACGTCCTTTTGTCCCGGATGTCCCAGACTGTCTGGGACAAAAACTTCCGATCCACCCAAAATGGGCTTCCTTGTCCCTCATTCGGCCGATGACACGTGGCGTTGCTTGATTGGCTTTCGGCTCCTTCAGCTATCTGCGTCCCACGCGTCCCTTTGTCCCACATGTCCTGGGCTGTCTAGGAAAAATTCTTCCGGTTCGCTCGATTCGGCCGGTTCGCGTCCTTTTGTCCCGGATGTTCCTTTGCCCTGCAGACTACCTGGTGGCCTTTCGGTCGATTCGCGCCCAGATGTCCCTCACGTCCTGACTGTTGTGAGGACTAGAACTTAGCCATTTTTTGTGATTTTTCCTGGCCGAAGCTTGCTTTGGTAGCCTTTTCACCTTTTCTCAAAACTTTCTCTTTCCTTCTTCGGCCAGGGGAGTTAGAAAAAATTTGAGGGGACCCTAGAAACATGATTTTTGGCCTTGAATCAATTTATTTGCCTGGGACATAGTAATTTCTATGCATGTTGACAGTCTATGCAACTTGACCTTTCCTCTATGTAATGACCGGTTATCACGAGCTCAAACTATGAGAAAACGCTAGCTAGCCCGAGTTAGATGCTTAGCTTGTTGAATCGATACTTGATCTTTAAAATGAGCCATTTTTTTTTTTGAGCTAGATGATCTTCTCTGATAATTTCTCTAGAACCCATGCTCCATGCTCAACCACCCCAAATCGTCACCAATTCAATACTTGAGTTGAGCTCAAGGAGCTATTTATACTGAGCTAGCACCAGAATGTTAAAATGACACACCGTGCTGAGCTCTTTGTACAAGTTTAAATATGATCCCATCGACATCAGTTTTAACCACTCTACTTGCACATGATTGAGAAATTAACCTATTTGTCTTGGGTGTAGTTTTAACCTCATTGTCAATTTTTTTCCTAAGAGGGAAAAAATTGACAACATTTTTGGCGACCTCTCGAGGATGATTGCTTTCTAAGCATGATTCCAGTAGCCTTAAGTCATCCATTGGGTATGGAGTCTATATTGGAATCTTGAAAGTAAGTTGATCCTATATGATACATCTCAGAATCTTCTTGAGAAAATCTGATCTTGGACCTCCCTGGAATGCTAAACATGAAGTATACTGAAAATGTTGAATGCTTGACATCTATGAAACATTGTAGAATTTTGAATGAGGCTGATCATGAAACTCTTATAGAAACCTTGAACCATCCTTCTCTTGTAAAACCTTCCAATGATGAAACAATGTTTAGAAAAAAAACAAAAGACAACAATGAGGAAAACAAAAGAATAACACACAACAATAATGTGCATAAACTTGGAGGAAAACACCTAACTAAAATGTACAGGGCGTGGAATGCTTCTCAAAAATAAGCTTTGAGATGTATCCCATTCACATGAATGGAAAATTCTTCTCCATTGAGCCTGGATAGAAGAAATGATTTCACCTCTTTGCAACTCGTGATGATGTATGGACCACTCCAGAGAGCGTCAAACTTGGTTTGCTTTCTTGGCTTAGCCCTATCTTCATCCCATTTGAGTACTAAATCTCCCTTTTGAAAACACATGTCAGAAGACTTCTTGTCAAAAGATTTCTTACCCAAATCCTGATGTTGCTCCAAATTCTTCATGGCCTTGTCATGTACTTCCTCTAACTCTATGAGTTTAGTAAACCTTACTGTCAGAGGATCACTCACCATAACTTCAAGCTGATGAGATAACTCCAAAAAAGGTAACTCCAAGGAGAGAAAAAGTTTTGCTTCCCTTCCATATACAAGCATGAAAGGATAATTCCCTATGGCACTTTTAGGTGTGATTTGATTTTCCCATAAGGTGATCTTAAGCTGTGTATGCCAAGTCCTCTTGTTAGTTTCCATTGTGCAGTTAATAATCTTTATGAGGTTTTTGTTACTAGACTTAGCGAATCTGTTTCCTTGCAGATAGTAATTGGATGAATTCTTGAGGTAGAACCAGTTTTAACACCCCATTCACTCAACTTCATACCAATAAAATCCATCATGTCGTTTGAAATGAATGTAAAAGGAACACCAAACCTTGTCATTATACCTTCCAAAAAATCTAGAACTACCTTTTCATTGCTCTCCATCAATTCTACCGCATATGTACATCAAGTAAAATAGTTTGTTGTAGTAAGGACCCATTTATGTATGCCACTAGATGGAGGATTAATCATTCTGATGAATTCCAACTCCCATTGAACAAAGGGTTGATCCAATTGGATTGGATGCAGTAGAAGAGCTGCCAACTTCTTCTTACCTATGAAAAAGGAACATTCCTTACATTTTCTTACCCAGAGATGGGCATCTTTAACCAAATATGGCCAATAGTAACTGGCTGGCATGATCTTGGTAGCATTTTTTCGTGCAAAGTAATGTCCTCTAGATAGACCATTATGAAAATATTTTAGTATCTTACTTACCTGTTTTGGTCATACGCACCGAAGGATGACACCATTCAAATCCTTTCAAAAGAGAATGTTATCTACTAGAACATATGGAATAGATTGAAGATGGAAAGTCCATCTTTCGTTTTTATCCATGTCCATGGGATATACCCTTAAGAAGAGGAAATTATTCATTTTGGATAACCAGTCAACTTGCTCATCACTCTCATCAATGTTTAGGAGCGTTGTATCCTCATCACCTTTTGATTCCATGTCGGCAACAAGTTGTTGACACAAACCTTTACCTCTGAAAAGTTTGGTAACCTTTATATGCACATCATACTCCACCACCTTCGTGATTCATCCAGTTTGCTTCTTGTTGATCTCTTTTTTCAGCAAAAACTCCTTGACACCTAGATAAGACACCATCAGATGAATTTTATTGTTCGACAACATGTGATTGAATTTCTTTAAATCTCGAATAACCGCAAATAATTTTTTTCAACAAATGAGTATTTGAGCTCGTAGTATTTGAGGGTTTGACTAAAGAAAGCAATTGGCTGCTCCATCAGATCATCATTTTACGGGGTGAGGATCCTTGAAATGCTCTCTTGACCTGTAAAAGCATAAAGGATAAAGTATTTATCAAACCTGGGGTTTACTAGCATGAGAGCTTGAGAAATTTCTATTTTGATGGCTTTGAAACTTTCTCATCCTTCCTTTGTCCATGAGAATGGCATGTTTTTCTTCAGCATGGTTGTCATTGGCTTAGCCAATGTTGTGAATTGAGGGATGAATCTCCACATGAAATTTATGGTTCCCAGAAAACTTTGGGGGCCCTTCCTATGACTTGGGAGAGATAAGGACATAATCAAATGAATCCTAGCTAGATCGATTGATAGTCCTTTCGTTGAAACAACATGCCCCAACAAATTTCCCTCATACACTATTAAAATACACCTCTTGGGATTAAGTGAAACCCCAAATTCCCTACACCTTCAAAAAACCTTCTTTAGATGCACGATGTGATCCTCTGCAAGCTTAGAATATATAGTTATGTTATCTAGGTAAATCGAGATAATATCATTGATTAGTCCCTTAAACACCATGTTCATGGCTCTTTGGAAAGTATCCCCGACATTGGACAATACAATGGCATTTTGCTGTAGGCATATGTGCCCCACTTGGTAGTGATAGCCATTTTGAATTGGTCAGATTCTTGGACAAGGATTTGATTGTAACCCAAATATCCATCGAGAAAATAAAATATTTGAGCTCCTGCCACTGTTTGAAGAATTTTCTCCATTAATGGGAGAGGATAATGGTCTTTCAATGAGGCACGGTTCAAATCCCTAAAATCTACACACAACCAAATCGCTCCATTCTTTTTAACTACAGGAACCAGATTGGCTACCCAAAAGGAATGCTTGATGGGAAAAATAATACATGATTTGATGAGTTTGGTTAGCTCCTTTCTCATTAGTGGCTCAATTTTGGGTTTAGTTGGCCTCTGTTTCTGGAAAATTGGCTTAGCATTAGGATCCAACTCAATGGTATTTTGTGCTACATCTGGATCAAAACAACGTAGGTATTTATAGCTCCACATAAAAATTTCATAATACTCTTGACAAATTTTGATGAAAGCTTCTTTATCTTCAGAAGTACATACTTTACCAATCTTTAAAAACTTCTCACGTGCTACCTCAACTTCCTCAAAATCTTCTTCTTTGACCACCATGTTAGAGCTTTGTATTTTGGCTTGATCATCTGAATTGAAAATGGATTCCTAAGTGACTAAGCCTTTTAGTAGTTTGTTTCTCTTCAATTATATAATTTGATCACCATATGAATCTTGTAACTTATCCTGATTTCTTTCAGCAAACTCCGCCTCTTCTTATAGGAAAAGGATAATTTGTTTTTCACTATCGAACACTTGTCAGCTACTCACATTATTAGGGATGGCAGGTTGAATTACCATTTTGAAAAATTATTTCCTTTCTTTCATGATGTCAATAGGTATGTCGTATTGCAAGCCAATCATAACAAGCCTATCAACATCTTGATTTTGATTTCTAGGAATCACATGGATTCCAAAAGCTTTGAAATATTCAATCATGTCCTAAACTTGGTTCTTGTATGATATTAAAAGATAATTCTTGGATGCACTACGTTTCGTCACTTGATGAACAAATAATTCACCGTTTCCAAAAATAGCAAGGGCTTTGATTCCCTTCTTTGGGGCTAGTTGAATTCCTTGAACAAGGGCCTCATATTTAGCAACATTGTTAGTGCAACTAAACTGCAACCAAAAAGATGAGAATTTTTTATCTCCCTCTAGAGAAATTAACATAACACCAGCACTAGATCCATTCTTACTTCTTGATCCATCAAAGAATAATTGCCACATTCCTTCCGAATCACTTGGTGTTTTGACAAGTTGTGGTATGATCGTATCTTCTTCATGAATGCAGTATGTACCCAATCCCATTTCTTCTAAAATCATAAAACCAACTTCTACTTCTGCCAACACATTAGCATAGGGATCATACTAATGATCTCTACTTACTTTGTCTAGCATAGTATCATGGAATTCTTCAACAAGAGTGGTTGGTTCATGACCAAAATATTCCTCTTCCGGATCTCTGATGGTGTAATTCCCATTTATAGGACTAGCATTGTAGGGTTATACATGATTATGGCAGATTGATTCTACCCTTATAGTCATTTTGGTTCCGTATCGAGTCCTCAAAATCAGATGTGACCAATCAACTGATAGATAACCACCTATCTTGGTAGTAAAATCTCATGATAGGAAGATGGTGAAGAGAGGAGGAAGATCAATGACTGATATGTCTTGGGTGAATGAAAAAATTGGGCATGCATGGATGGTAAGTTGAAGTCCTTTGATAAATTTAATAGTCTTAATAGCTTGTTGTCTTACAAATGTGTAAAGGGGAAAATTGCAAAGTTTCAAGCAAGACAACTTTCTCCTATCTCAAATTTTCCATGTTTTGATCATACTTGTTAACCAAAATAAGCTCCTTCTTATTTTGGGTTAACTAGCTTCCTTTTGTGCCTTATTAAAATTTTTACACATTTTAGGAACTCAAAATTTTCTATGTATTGCTTCATCAAATATAGAATTCTTTCCCTTTTCCAGAAAGGTAAGGAAGTCCTCATAACTCCTTGTATTTTGCAAGTTATGGCTTGATGGAGTTTGGAGGGGAAAATTTCCCTGGGCGGGCCCATGGAGGTAAGGAGGAAATTTTGCCAAGGGAATTGGTAGGTTGGTGGAGGCACGAAGAGAAAGTTGGAACTTAGCCCTTTTGGGGTTAAAATGCACAAACACAAATTTTTGCCCACAGGCCCGCCGAAGGAAGGAAATAGACTTGCAAGGCCAGGGAGAAAATTTTGATTCTTATCCTTTTTGGCTCGAAACTCAAAAGTCAAAATCTGGCATGCAAGCTTGCAAAGGAGAATGAAGAATTTTGTTTAAGGCCCGCAACCAATAGGAGAGTGCCATGTGTCATCGGAGTGGTGGAACAGCGGAGGATTTTGAGAAAAATTTCCAATTTCACAAAAGGGGGGAAAATGTTGTTTTGAAGCCACGGATCAACCAGAAGGTTCCACGTGTCATTGGAGCGGTGGGGCACAGAGATTTTTTGGGAAAAATTCCCAATTTGAAAAAAGAGGGAAAATTTTCAAATTTCAGCCCTTCAACCCAAAATTTTGCCCTAATTTTGTCAATTTTTCCCTAAATATTCAAGAGGCCATATCTTTCGATCTAGAGCTCGGATTTTCACATTTTTGGTATCAATGGAAAGCTAGTGAAATTCTCCACATGATGGAAACTTAAATTTTAAATTTTGATGGAGTTTTGAGGGAAAAATTTGAGAAAACGTCTCTGGCATGTAAAAAATGCAAAAAAGTTTCCCCCGACTTTGCTCGAATGTTCTCCTGCCACGTGGATCGACCGATTTCAAATAAATTACGGAAAATGATCGAATGGTTCATATATGAACTAGAAAATTGAAATATAAAACACATTTTTGCACGTAGAAGCTCTTTTTGGGCTCATTAGAAGTGTTTTCTTTGCAGTAAAGGAATCTGGAAGAGGAAAAATGATCAAATTTGTTTGTAACGGCTTTGGGTTAAATGTTTTAATGGTTTTTCAAAGTCTTTGTGAAGGATCAATCGAATTTGGAAACTAGAAGCAACATTTTTGTAAACAGAGGACCAAAAATGATTGTTAGTTTTCTTCTATTCTCCTCTACATTTTTTCTTCTATTCCCACTTGTTGTACATGTTTCAACTCTAAGATCAATAAAAAAGGAAGGAATTTTATGTCCCCTCGATGGAAAAATCAATTGGTGCTTTGTGACCAGCGTGTTTTATTTTGTCTTGTGCTCAGAAATTGCAAATTTGTCTATCTTCTATTAATTAATGCATGTAATGAAACTTCTAGTTGATGTGTGTGGGCATTTGATAATCTACCCATAACATTGATTTCCCCCTCCTTCATTCTCACTCCCTCCCCTTTCTTAGATTGATTTCTGTTATAGCAAGAAGTTGTTATTATTGCCTTAGGGACAGTGGAGTGTTCATGTGGATCTCTAGTTAAAAAACCACCATAAATCCACTTTAGTTTTACATGCTAAACAATGGGAGCTACACCATTCAAATGTAGAGGGACTTAGATTCCCATAGTGTTGGGCTGAAATCCATAAATTTGTCAACAAGACAATTTTTCTCCCCAATAGTTTTTGGTGCCCACTGTGGGGCAGAGTTGTAGCATCTACACCCAAAAAAGACCACACGGTTTTTAAAATATCATTAAGTTTGCCTTTGAAATCTAAAATTCCTTGTGATCCAAAAATACAAAAAATATTCAAATAGAAGAGTTCTGCAGATTGAGCAACCATATGAACTGCATGGATGTAACTCAAAATTCTTGCAAATCCTTCTAGGAAACCTTCTTTGCTCTGTCATATCCAAAGGAAATATTTTCAGACTTAAAGAGGTTACTTGGCATATTTGGCAGAGTGTAAATCACCTCACCATTGCTACAAACTTCTAGGCTGTGAAAGAGAAGACAATAAACTTTCAAGCTAACTGATAAAAGGTATACTTGCTAGCTGAGGTAAGGAGGAGTGATTGAACCTACTTTTGAGGAGTTGGAGAGAGAAAAAGTAGAGGTTATAGCTCGGTTTGACAGAGAGGAAGAGATTAGAGCTCAACTTGAAGAAATTGCAAGACCCCAAGCTGCAGTAGAGGAAAGAGAAGCAACCCTAGCTATTGAAGAAGCCAGAAACAAAAACATAATGGTTGATAATGAACGTGAAGAATTTAGACCCAATGTACCATGGGGAAGAAATACTGGTCCACTTGCTCTCCCATGAATACTCCATGATCTTCCAAGAGGTTTGAGAAAGAATTTTCCCAAATTCAAAGGAGATGGCTCCTAACCCCCTGAAGAACATGTAGCAGCGTTCATCACTACTTGTGGTGTGTTAGGTGTTGAAGATAAAGATGTGTCGGTTAGAATTTTTGTGGAGTCACTCCAAGAGAAAGATTCTGAATGGTTTTTCATGATTCCTCCAAGATCTATCACGGGTTGGGATGACATAAGAAGTGCATTTGAACATAGGTTTAAGAGCATTGAAGATTGCCAAGATCTGTTGGTTCAACTCGTTCAGATGAAGAAAGAAGTCTCTGAGTCCATGAGATATTTTGTTGCAAGGTTCTATAGATTGACAAGAAGTATTCTAGAAGATGTAGTTCCCCCTAAAAATAACTTGAAGAGGTTCTTCATCAGTGTCTTGCCATCATAATTTCGTTTCTTCCTCAAAATATCCCAACCAAACACACTGAGGGAAGCTCAAGACTTTTCCATTGAAACTGATGATGACTTAATCCTCTCTGGAAAGGTGAAAGGCCCAAATGGGAAGCAAAAGGGTCAGATTTTCAGTTTGGTCACAATCGACCCTATGTTATAGAAAATGGAAAATGATCTAGTTTCCTTGAAGAAATACCTGTCCCAAATGACAACGAGGAATGCTCCAAGGAGGCCAAATTTCCCTGATAGAAAAATAATTACACCACCTCCTCACCAAATTTCCCTTGAAGCACCTCCTGTCAATGCTATCTATGACACCAGAGAATCAAGAGAGGATGCTGAAATTGATGAACTTGAAGAAGAAATAGCAAAGGATTATGAAGGCTACATTGAGATTGAAGCAGTTGATATGAACAATGGCTTGTTCGAGTTTGTTGATGATGGGGAAGAAGAAGAAGAGGAAGCCCAAACCTTCTCATGTGTTATCTTCACTCAAGCTCAATCCAAGAAAGATGCTCTACCCTCCGTGGCTCAAAAGGAAAATAAAAATAAAGAATATCCCACTCCAACAGCCACACAAAAGAAGATCATCAGCAGAGGCTCACCATTACCACCCTCAATGGATTTATCCAAAATGAAGCTAGGAAAAATGGCTGCTAGAGATCAGGCTGTTATATCTAGTAAATCATCATTTCATTCTTCTAGCTCACAAGTTATTAAAAACACTCCTCCCTCCAATGAATTCTATTCTAAGTTAGCTAAAATTCAAACCATAGCTTCACCTTCACCTTCTTCTAAGCTAATGGACTCACCCTCAGAACACAATCCAATTTCCAAGTTAGCCAAAGTTCCTCAAAGACCCTTACCGTGTAAACCTTCCCTCACTCCAGGAACTTCCCCCTCATCCAACATTGTCCCATTTGATTTTGTGGAACATGTAAGTAAAACCAAAGTCCAACTCTCAGAGTTAGAGTACTTGCAAACACACCTGACCCAATTTGATAGATTTATTAATGCAATCCGAGGTAGTAGATCTATATCTTCAAGTTCCACTTCTAAATAAATACTTTCAATGCTATCCACACCTCCATATCAAAACATGTTAGCTCTCAGTGCTGCCAAAACATTTAGAGTTGAGCCTTTTTATTTGTCTCTCGTCATAAATGGTTTTGAGTTGAACAACTGTATTATTGATTCCGAAGCTTCTGATAACGTAATGCCACTCAAAGTTACAAATTCCCTTGGCCTAACTTTGACTAGAGTAAATGAAGCTTGTTATTCCATGGAATCTAAACAAGTGCCGCTGATTAGAAGAATAAAGGATGCACAAGTAGCTCTGGCTGACTTCAATGATAAGAAAGTGCTTCTAACTATTTTAGTGGTAGACCTCCCAACATATTTTTGGCATGCTTCTGAGTAGATGTTTTTGTAGAGACCTAGGTGGAGAAATTAAAATGGATTGGTCATGTGCTACTTTCCCTATAAAAGGTGAAATGAAGAGGTTGCTACCAGTTAGGAAAATGAAATATACTGTGAAAAAATTTGAAAGCCTAGGAGCTAAAATTTTGTACCAAAATACCAGGCAGATGAATCACTGGGTGACAACCGAGGAGGAATAATATATTTTGATATTCATAGGGCTAGACATGCCTTCCCAGAGGGATTTGAATTTTTAAGAAACACTGAGGAGATTCGAGTTACAGGAAGGCAGCCCCAAATCACCAGATGATGCAGATAAAAAAGAAGAGGAGATGGTTCTCAATAAATTTCAAGAAGATAATTCATCTTGCATGCTTTTACAGGATAAGGAGTTATTCCCATTTCCATTTGGGGATAAAGATGATTCCAGTCATGCCATCTATGGAGATACAAAATCAGCTTGTGATGAACCTGTGAAAGGATTGAAAAAAAAAATTTGTACAAGAAATGCTTGAAGGCATAGAAGAAACTGAAGATCCCGAGCTCAGTCTCGAGCTCCTGATATAAGCCAAAAATCTTCAGGACAAGCGTGAAGCTGATTTGGAAGACTTAACCAATGTGAAGGTTGGCTACATTGAGATAAAGACATATGAAAAATACAATGCCATTCTAGAACTGATGGCTGATGGATGCAATAATGAAATGGATATATTTTCTTTCCCATTTGTGGATGAAGACTCTATCCATGATGAAGAAATTGAAGCAAGGAATTTTGAGACCTCATAGAAGATGAATCTCTTTTTGATGACAGATTGTTGGAGTGTAGGGATTCCCTAGATGATGAGGTAATCCCTGAATGATAGATAGCTAAATTTCCATGAGCTACATGAAATGATGAATCATAACTCTGTGTAATAAATATTGGAAGCAGTACAAGTTGAGGAAGACCCCGAACTGATTCTTGATCTCTTCACTCATGCCATGGACATACAAGACAAGAATGACTTTTTTTTCCACCAATCCACTCATCAATACTCAAATGCCCCACAGTGGAGTAGAGATAAAGGATGAATCAAATGTTTTTCATGGAGAAGATTCTAATGAGCATAGACCTGGAAAAGAAAGTAACTTAGAATATCCAATAAATTGGAACCAAAATCAGCTTTGGGGCAGCAATGAGATGCTTTATGGAGAATCAAATATATGGATAAACATGGAAGGAAACTGACACTATCAAACTAATTTCAAAGAACATGAAAGTAATGGAATTTCCAAGCAAGGACCTGAGCATCATGAAGTTCCCATGGATTCACTCCTACCAAGTACATAGGTAAATTTGGAAGCACATGGATTTTATAAGCCGTTGAGGAGGGAAGGATACTTTCTAGAACCTGTCAATGGCTTTGTAGAACATAAATTCTTTAGTGTTTCCTCTTCAGGGGTAACTTTTGAGAAATGAAAAGTGCATCAGTGAAAGTGAAGTTGTCCCTCACCTTGTAACATAGTTTTTGTTTTTTCCCCTTTTCTGTTGTGTGTGTTTTTGTTTCCCCTTTTTATTTTGGTGTTTTTTTTATGTGTCCTCTTCTTCCTTCTCTCTTTCCTCAAAAGTTTGTACATGACTCAGCAAGGCCCAATGGATAAGGCACTGGTCAACGTTATATGTTTTGAAACCTATGATTCTGGATCCTCATGTCATGTCTTCACCTTTCTCAATCCACGCCATGTCCCCAAGCTAGAGTAGCTGTTGTCTTGCAAATGTGTAAAGGGGAAAATTTCAAGTTTTCAAGCAAGAAAACTTTCTCCTATCTCAAAGTTTCCATGTTTTGATCATACTTGTTAACCAAAATAAGCTCCCTCTTATTTTGGGTTAACTAGCTTCCTTTTGTGCCTCAGTCAAATTTTTACACATTTTAGGCACTCAAAATTTTCAGGTATTGACTTCATCAGATAGAGAATTCTTTCCCCTTTCCAGAAAGGTAAGGAAGTCCTCCTAACTCCTTGTATTTTGAAAGTTATGGCTCGACGGAGTTTGGAGGGGAAATTTTC
This sequence comes from Taxus chinensis, assembly GCA_019776745.2. Taxonomy (NCBI): domain Eukaryota; kingdom Viridiplantae; phylum Streptophyta; class Pinopsida; order Cupressales; family Taxaceae; genus Taxus; species Taxus chinensis. The sequence goes on from CM034148.1 coordinate 690,981,201, forward strand.
CCTGGGTGGGCTCTGGGAGGTAAGGAGGAAATTTTGCCAAGGAAATTGGTGGGTTGGTGGAGTAGTGGAGAGAAAGTTGGAACTTAGCCCTTTTGGGGTTAAAAGGCTCAAAGACAAATTTTTGCCCGCAGGCCCGCTGAAGGAAGGAAACAGACTCGTGGGGCAAAAAAGGGAGAAAATTTCGACTGACTTAGCCAATGTTTTGGCTAGAAACATCAAAAGTCAAAATTAGCCCGCAAAGCCCATCAAACGGAGAATGAAGAAGTAAATTTTAAGGCCTACAACCAATAGGAGAGTGCCACGTGTCATCAGAGCTCTTTTTTTTACCGTCAGAGGATTTTGAGAAAATTTTAGAATTTGCAAAAGGGGGAAAAATGTTGTTTTGAAGCCTTGGATCAACCATTTAAAGGTGCCATGTGTCTTCGGAGTGGCGGGGCATTGAGATTTTTTGGGAAAATGGAATCCCAATTTGTGAAAAGTGGGAAAAAGTTCAAATTTCGTTAGCAAACCTGAATTTTTGCCCTAATTTTGTTAGTTTTTCCCTAAATCTTACAAGAGGCCATATCTTAGATCGATAAAAAAGCTTGGATTTTCACGTTTTTGGTATCGATGGAAAGCTGGTGAAATTCTCCACAGCGTGTTTTAATGGCCACTTCAATTTTAAATTTTGATGGATTCTTTGTGGGATTAAAATGTAAGAAAATGATCTCTGGCATCTGAAACTCTACCCAAAAACATTTCCCCTTGACTCTTCTCACTTATGTTCTTCTGCCATAACGTGGATGGCCCGATTTCAAAGAAATTAGGGAAAAGGATGAAACGGTTCATATGTGAACTCTGAAAATTGAAATGTAAAACCATTTTTGCACGTAGAAGCTCTTTTTTGGGCTTGTCAGAAGTGTTTTCTTTGTGGTAGCTGCATCATTGAAGAGGAAAAATGACAAATTTGATTGTAATAGCTTTGGGTTGAAATTTTAAAATTTTTTCACAAGTCTTTGTGAAGGATCAACGAATATGGAAAATGGAAGTCACGTTTTTTTGAATAGAGGACAAAAATAATTCATTATTTGTCTTCTAGTTGTCTCCTCTGCATTTTTTCTTCTATTCCCACTGTGTTATGTACAAGTTTCAACTCTAGGATCTCCTAAAGGATGGTCTTTATGGCATCCACGATGGAATCTTTGATTGGTGCTATTTGTGACCATTATGTACTTAGCACTTTACATCACTTGTGCTTAGACACATTGACATATGGGTCTATCTTTATTACATGATAATGGGTGTAATTCATTTTCAAAATTTGTTGTGGGATTATCTGTTTCTATGACATATGTTGATTTCCCCCTACTTCATTGTCACTTCCTGTTTTCTATTGTATGCGGGATTGTTTGGTGTAACAACTTGTTTTATGTATGCGGCCATACTACCTTACATGTAGTGCAACATCATGAGTGATGTCCCATGTTTGAAAAACCACTTTGGTGGTCTACTTTATCTTTTACATGTTTAAATGAATGAGAAATGCTACATTATTTGTGAGCTTACACTTATCTTTTACATAGCATGCTTGAAATTCATACTAAACTTGTCCACAAGCCAAATGTTTGCATTTGTCTACAGTTGTTCTATCAAGCTAAACATTCCCTTCCCTCAGTGGGCACATTTTATGCCTAGTACATCTTGTGAGGCCATCATTTTTGGGCATTAGCGAAGCTACATGCACCCCCAAAGAGGGGGATCATCATTTGGGGTTTTTCACATTATCACAGAGCTCTCTATCAGTACAGTTCAGTTTAGTTTTACATCCTTGGCATTATAGGTTATACAATGAGTGGGTTCAGACCAATCTACAAACCCTATACACAATGGATTTTAGAAGGAATATTTCCCTTAACATTCTGGGGAGCAGTTATAGGTTGGAGGATACAACGGATTTCATCCCTACACTACTTTGGCCAGTGGCATCGGATCGTTCCAAAAAAACTAGGCGGTGACAAAGTTTTCTTCTTTTATAAATTCAAGGAAGTAGTTACAGGTTGGAGAATAATGTAACTTTCTCCCTACACTAGTGTAGCCAGGATGAAATGTGACATCACCCAAAAAGCTTGCAGTATAGGATATTCTCTTTACACTCACTCTCTCATCATGGATCATGGATCATGTGCACATTTTCGTTTTATACTTGATCATACTTCTAATAGAGTATTTTTACTATCTACATGCATATTTACATGCATTTTTGAACATATGTAACATACATATTTGAGTCTTTGACTTCTTGATTAGCAAAGTGGTTCTCCTTGTAGGTTCATTCATATGAGAAGAAAATAATCAATGACAATAAGTGAAACAAGAACAACATTATGTGGAAGCACACATGATATTAACCATGCAGGTACATCACAGAACATTGGCAAGTACACCCACATTTTATTCCATGGGGTTCACTCTCAAAATTTTGTGCACTTTTGCATCTTTAGTTTCCACACTCCACAATTTTCTAGACATTACCATGCTTTGTGTAGTCCATTGGCACACTTTCTACAGTTCACTCTACATGGACATCTGGTATGCATCTCTATCTTGACTTTATGTTACCTAGTTTTCTCTCACCAACATAAAGTGGGGGAAAATATAGTCATAGAATCACACATTTTAGACATTATTTAGTACCGGTCTCAGACAACTATTCATATTGTTTTTGCAGTCAAGAAAGTACTAATTAACCCATGTATTTTTGCCATTTTAATTTGCTTTCTATCATCACTGCCAACATTCAAAACATACTTTCCCATATCTGTTGATTTGTCATTTTTCACCATTTCGATTATTTGACTAAGGCATCTAGAGACCAGATACTGGGGTACCCTAGGTGCCCTAGTCCCATTCGGGAGCCCTTATCCTTTCTACACTTTCTCGCCACTTTTTGGGCAATTTATGACCATTCAAGCTTCTCATATTTTTAGTGGTTGGACTTTTTTGGGGTTACATTATGTTATTAGAACAAGAGCTTACAATATAAATATAAAGTTATGAGACCATAATGAGGGACCAAACACTAAGAAATACTATCATCACCTAAGGTTGGCATCCTTCAAAGGCTCCATTTTCATCCATCTAGCTCCATCATAAGTTGGCACAAGGCTGGTTCATCTTGCATAACACTACATAGGAGGGAAGTTTATTCTATTCCATCCACCATTCTATTACATTTCTATACATAGTTATTTCTCACTACTTTTACAAAGTGTGAATGACACAAGAGATATTAGGGCATGATTGTACACACACACATAGAAATACATCAAGTCTGAGATATAGTACAACACTTAGTTCTAAGTCCACAAATTGTGGTAGTTGAGGACAATTCGAACCCTTCATATGGATCTTTATTTTTTAGGGGTTTGATGCTTATCTTGGGGTTTTGCAAGGATCTTTTTCATTAATGATTATGAGTGACATACATATGAGTACAACGAAGCTAGTATGAAAGGAAGTGAAGGCAGGAAACCATCATATAACACCTCAAAGAAAGGCTACAAAGTTTTTTCACAGACCAAGATGCCCTAATCTTAGACTAGGGTTCCCACAGGAACTCCTATACCTATATAAGCATCCCAGTTCACTCAAATTTCCTAGATCTAAATTTTTCTGGAATTTAGCACAATCATTTCCTCCTCCTATTTCTCCATCCATCTCTATGACACATTCTAAAAATCTCATCAAATCAACTAAGTTCTTTCTAATTCTCCTTGTACTTAAGGGTTTTACATATCTACTTTCATACTTTCTTGGGTCATTTTCTTCATACATTTAATGTTATTTACTATTGTCCTTGATATTAGATGAACTATAGAATATAGAATAATATCATATCTTTAGTTAATCATTGATGTTGAACTAAATTTTGGAAAATCAAGATGGTTCTCATGTTATAGCAGTGGATGATAGTAGGCCACTAAAAGTTGATACCAAACTCTATTAATATTCCCTATAACCTAACAAATTCCGTGGCAGCATTAAATCCTCCTTTGTATTATGTCTCTGTAGATGATATGACATTTGCATTCTACTTCTTTCTAGACCAACCAGTAGGATCCAAACTAAGAGATAAATTATAGTCTAAGGTAGATTTTTGATGATCCTGATCACCAAACCATTCAGAGCCAATATATCTAATCACATAAATCTCTATCCATATTATATTGTGAATTTCATTTGTGTAAGTGCCAAACATATAGTGAATGATCACCTTCATTGTTCTCCAATGCAACTCATGAGGGTCTTGAATTAATCTAGACATGATCCTAACAACATATGGAAGATATGGATGAGTGTGAGTTAGGTAAATCAACCTCCCCACAAATTGTTGATAAAGGATACCATCAACCATAGGAGTAGATAAATAAGAAACCAACTTAACCCTGGAAAGGAATGGATTAGGAGAAGGATTTTAATTGGAAATATAAAACCAAGATAGAAAATCAAGGGAGTAATTAGGATGGGAAATCACAATTCCTAAGTAAGATTACAAAATCTAAATCCTAAGAAAGTAATGAATTAATCCTAAGTTAGACATGGAAAACCTGTTGGCTAAGACAATTTTCAAAAAATCAATGATTAAGGAGGAGCTACCCATGATCAAAAAGTCATAAACATACAAAAAAAGGATGAGAATGAAGTCATCCTACCATAAAATGTAAACATTTGGGTTAGAGTCACACCGAGTGTGCCCTCATCCAAGTATAAAGGAGTCCATCTTGGCATACTAAGCCTGAGGGGATTATTTAAGGTCATAGAGATACTTATTTACCTACAAATGAGGAAGGGATCATGGAGATAACCCAGAGGTTATTCCATGTAGATCTCTTCCTCTAGGTCCCCATGAAGGAAGAATTTGTCAACATTCATATGGTAGACTTCCCATCTATTCATGGAAGTGATGGAGAGGGTAAGTTGAATAAAAGTCATATTTGCAAACCGGAGTAAAGGTTTTTGAGTAATCAACCCCAACTACTTGGGAGAAACCTTAGCTATAAATCACACTTTAAATTTTTCTAATTATCCATTAACACCATAATTTGTTTGGAAAACCCATTTACACTGAATGATTTTTCTTCCTTTTGGAAGAGGGGAGATATCCTAAGTATCATTCTTCATGAGTGAGGAATACTCCTCATCCATGACAAAATCCCACTCAACAATCCTAAAATCCTCTTAGAAATAATTTGGGTTAGAAGTAGAGGTGAAGGAGTGAGGTCCAGTGAACTCTGAGTGAGTCTATATTTTGTCGGAGGATATCCCATCCATTCTACAACACTCTGTAAGGTCTTCTTAGCCCAATGAGGAAAAGAAAGAGGATCAGGCACATAATCTATAGATTCTTCACTCGAGTGATAATGAACAAAGTCCTCATCACAACTATTGTCAGAATTAGAAGAATTCAAAGTATGAGGGTCATGATAATCAAGTGGAGGAGGAGGAACATGCTCAACAACATCATTATCTGAAGATTCAGAATAAAAATTAGAGAGCATAAGGAACTTAGAGGGTGGAAAAGTAGAATTCAAAGATTACTCATCAAAAATAAAAAATATCTCAATATAAAGATGATGAGTAGTAGGGTTCAACAATATATAACCCTTCATGCCATCAAGATACCCTATAAAGATATAAGGTATGGACTCTGGTTCTAAATCCTTGCATTTGTTTTAGGGATTCCAAGCCATAACATTAGATCTGAAGACGTGAAAGTGCTTGAAATTAGGTTTGTGTCCAAACTAGGATTCAAAAGGTTTCATCCCTTTTACGAGCTTGTATGGAACACGGTTCTGAATGCATCTATCACAATTCACTAATTTTTCCCAATACTACGGAGGAATATATTTTGAGTGAACCATAAAAGTGGCAATATCCTTAAGTGTTCTATTCTTTCTTCATGCAACTCCATTTTGTAAAGAGTTGTAAGAAAATTTACACTGCAAAAAAATCCCTTCGAAGGTACAAAAATATTTGAGTCTATTGCTCACATACTCACTACCATTTTCAGTTTGAAGAACCTTGATAGACCTTTTGGCTTGTTTCTCAGCAAGAGCCTTAAAGTCCTGAAAATGTTCAATAAAGGAGAAGGAAATGGACTAGAAACATTGCTATGAACAAGATCTAAAGGACGAGTGGCTCTCCAGGATTTTTCTTTGTCAAATTCTTTTCAGGATGCTTTCTAAGGGTATAACCCTCACAAACACCCTTATAAAACTTGACGCGAGGCAACCCGTTTACCATTTCTATTTGACTCAATTGTTCAAGGTAGCGATAATTTAGATGTCCAAAACACTCATGCCATAGCTTACTAGCCTCATTTGTATGAGTGACCAAGGAAGTGGGAGTAGAATCAGAAGTAAAGTGGGAGAAGGTGTACAACCATGAACAATGATCTGCCTTTCCCTAGGCCACTATAGTGTCATTCTTAAGCTCATGAATAATCACAGAGTTAGGACCAAATTTCACTCGCATTCCTTCACCAAGGTGAGTAATTTGGTAAACCGATAGGAGATTGGTAGAGAGATTTGGAACACTCAACACTTGGTTAAATGTTCCCCCATCCATCTCTACCAATCCACTACCGGAAACTGACACTTTCATGTCATTACCCATCATGATTTGGGACATTCCACAAGGTTCGATGTTGGAAAACTCAACATGCGAAGAACCCATGTGGTACGAGGCACTAGAATCTATAATCCATGTCGATGAAGGAGTAACTCTAGCTACAAGGGCCTTTCCTTTCTTCTTATCATTTTTAGCACCTTTTGTAGTAGAAGACTCGGCCTTCAGAGCACTTTATTTTATGGATTCAGGAACACTTATTTTATTCTTCTCAAGTAAATGAGATAAGTGATCAATCTATTTCCGAAAATAGTGTTGCTCGTCGTGACCAAACTTCTTGCAATAGGAACACAAATACTTGCTTTTCTGTGCCTTAGGCTCAGAAGTTGAAGTGGTTGTGTCATTTTTAGGTTTGATCTTGGTTTCTTTCTTAGGTTGATCCTTTGTTTCTTTCTTCTTTTCAGTCTTCTTTTCCTTTCTAGTACTTACTACAAGGGCATGTGAATTTGACTTGAGAGACCCCATTTGAATGAGTTTTTCCTGTTCTCAAATGAGTTGGGATGAAAAACAGTCAAAGGAGGGCATAGTCCAAGTATAGCCCAAAGCATCTTTTAGAGCGTAGAAAGTTGACACGAAGACAAAATATTCGGGACCTAGCTTAGAGAGAATCGATAAGATCAGTTGAGAATCTTTCGTTTCTACTTGAAATCCTTTTAACAATAATCTAATGTGGACAAATTTTGAGAAGAAAGCTTGTAGGTTTTCAAAGTCACTAGGATTTAACCCTAGTAGTTTGTTTTCCAACTCATGCACTCTCATGTCATCTAGTTGTCCAAACATCACATCCATCATTTTTCACATAGATTTAGGTGTTTCAGATGCCTCAATGTGGAAGAGCAAGTCAAGAGAAATGGACATGCAAAGAAGACCGAAAGTTTCATCACTACGGTTTAACCACTTAGATTTTTTAGGTTTGTCATCTGGTTCATTCTCAGTTCCCATGGTGATGTGGAATAACCCTTTACCCCTTAGTCTCATTATTATTTTCGATCTCCATTCAAAAAATTTGAACGGTGTAAGCAAAGGAATTAAAAGATCATCCATAGTAAGAGAGAGAGAAAGAAATGTAGAAAAGAAACACAACCACCCTACTTTCAGAACTTTATAGTTTAGTGTGTTGATTACAATCGGGTCCGTGCGTGTGGTTTGAAACACTTGGTAAGTCGTCTTGCAATTAGCATAATAACACACAAGAGAGGAGACTAAAACAATGTTTCGTGAAGTGCAACAAAAAAGGACACCGTAAACAAGCACAAGCAAAAAATAGAAAGGAGGTGAAAGCTAACCCTAGTGATGAGAAAAAGCATCTCACACCGTAAAAGGAGACCCCCTTGCTGCAGACTGTGGCGGACGCGCTGACTAGTCACAAGCAATAATAAGGGTGAAATACAAGGTTTTGGAACTCAAGGAGTTCAGAGAGTCTTTAGAATGGTAGAAAGGATCTCAGAAGTAAAAAAGGTGCTCAGAGTGAGGTTGCACACTTGAGCGCACGATTAGAGAAAAAAAATGCCAATAACACCTAAATTTACAGATTGGAAACGCCCAATTTTGCTATTTTTAGAGCTATCAGAGTTTTTAAAAGGACGATAAAAGGGTTATTGCAAGCAAGTAAATGTGAAATTAATAAAAATAGATTAAATTAAATTAAATCTAATTAATGAAAAAACTAATTAAGATCTAAATTATTAATTCTTAAAGGGTAAAGATAGTGTTTTTTGTTTAAAGATACTTTCCCGGTTTAATGAAAATTTAGATTATTCCAAGAAATTAGTTGAGATTTGTTTCTAATTTTTTTAAAACACAAATTAGAAAGGAGTGAAATTAGAAATAAATCTAAGTTTTAATAACTAAAAGGATTAGAACCAATTTGACTCTAAGTTTAAGTATAAGGAAGCCAATTTGATTTTGTTTTTGATTGTTTTTAAACTAGATAAAAAAACTTTAACAAAGTTTAGAAGGAATTTTAAAAAACTTACCAAAAACATGGGCTGAATTTTAGAAGGCTGAAGATTTTTAAAAGATTAAAAAAGGAATGAATTTTAAAACCTTACCAAAAAAGGCGACTGCAATTTAAAGCACTAACCAAAAATCTTTAAAAAAACTTACCACTTTTTGTGTGCAGGCCGCGGATCAGAAAAGGACGTGGGATAGGGAAGAGGCACATGGTAGGTTTAAAAACGTAGAGTTTTGGGGTTGAAAATGTAGTGCGCACGACAGCAAGAAGCCATGGGAGGCCGTGGCAGGAGGGCGATGCACATACAAAAAATGGCAGGCAAAAAAAACGTAAGAAAAATGAACTCCCACTTACCAAAAGGTGACTGCACAGAGGAAATGGCATGGGCACAGGTAAAAAATATAGGGTTTTGAGAGGGCCATGGGTCGAAAAAAGTAGAGGAAACTAAAAAACTACGACCAGCAACAAAAAAATGAGCTCCACTCAAAAAATTCCACAACAAACACAAAGTTCGAACCCACACGTGCTTAGAAGAAATTGTAGGTGCACATGGAGTGAAGGATCCTTCCGTAGAATAGATGTAGTCACTGAACCTACAAAAAAAATAGCAAAAAAGGAGGAAAGCTAGAAAACAGAGATCAAAAGAATTTCTTGTTTTAATAAATATTTAAAAAAAAAAAAACTAGAAAATACTCTATTTGGCTGATCTGCTAACTTATCCACAGATTTCTCAAGGTATGATGAAAACTTGCACATGCACAAAAAAGGCACAAAAACCGACACAACTTTCTGAGAAATCTTGTTAGAGAGATTAGCAAAATAATTCCAGAAAAGAGTGATCGAAAAACTTGCATGTAGAGTAAAAAAACAAAACCAAGAAAGAGTAATCGCAACTAAAAAATATTGAGTGCACATTTACCTGATCTCAGCTTTGATACCATGAAAAGAGTTTGTGAGAATTGAATCGGAAACGAGGCACCACGAAGTAGTTGCACTCCAACGGAATCATGATAGCTCCAGTGATAGCAAGAAAGAATTGATCAGTAATGGAAGAACTTTCTCAACAGAAACAAAGCTTGCATAGAGGAAAGACAACAGAGTGTCTTGGCATGCTCATAAATGAATAGTAAAGGGGTACATATAGGGTGCTGAGAAACCCTAGTGCATGACACACATGAAACCCTAAACCTAACCCATGTGAGATGACCCTCTAATATGAGAGGAGAACACATAGGATAACTCACACTAACAAAAAACATTGAAGTGATTTTCCCTTGAAAGAGGTAGCAATAAGTCTAACCGCAACGTTGTCCTTCATGATATTATGCATGACACAAATTCTGGCTACATCAAGAATATGTTTTACTAGAGTAACGTGAGTTTCCCCTATGTAAAAGGGTAAACTTTTGAGTGCCGCAACAGGTAGCAGGACATGTTGGGCCAACAAAAGAGGATTGCTTACATTGAAAGGGGGAAAAACTTGGTTTCATGGCTTAGTAGCAAGAGGTTCATTGTTCCTTGGTGGAGGGAACCTTCTGTATGGAGGAGTTGAGTGACCCCTATAAGGTAGAGCTACAACTGGTGATGTTGAAATGCCTCTTCTTCTTCTCTTTGGAGGAGAGAAGGAAAGTTTGATTTGCTGATAATTTCCTTACTTTCAAGAAGCTCTTGTCTGAATTCTTCACATAAGTTAATGCACTAAGATTTCAGAATCCAGAGATATAGAGTCACCAGGTACTTTGACTTGTGTAAGTGAGAAGAGAAGTAACAACTTTGTCCCACCAGGCGTGCCAAAACCTACTATCACCAAATCACTGGATCCTCTGAATGAATAGAATGTGAACGGGATGTTTGGTGTGATTTGGAATCATGGGATAACCTCTCAAGCTATGGGACTTGGGCTTGAGGTGAACCTCCGGAGAAGGCTGACTTCCTCTTCCTAAATTAAGTGTTGTACTAATACTAGTGTAATAAAAATGCTATCTAGTCCTCTACTAACATTTCATGGGTTTTAGGGAAAGAGATTTGTAGAAATGAAACTATACTAGGGATGGTGATGCACCAAATAAAAGGTGTTTCCAGACTCAGGAAGGGTTAATTTGAAGAGGGTGTGTGCATGATATGAAAACGTGTATTGTATTTTTTTCACTTTTAAAATTTTCCAAAGATCGTGATTTTATTAACCAATTTTAATTATTCTAATCTCCACAAATTTATTAAATTCTTATTACTATGCATCCATAGAAGTGTGGAAAACTTGGGTAACAAATAAATAATCAGAAAACTGAAAAACACTCAAATAACAAACAAGATTGTTTACGGGGTTCGGAAATTCCTACGTCCCCGGGTTCAGATTGAACCGATCCATTAATAATATTGAAATTTAAGTACAATAACTCTTACAAACAACCAATAATGAATCAAAAATTGAAAATGATCTAATCAATGTCCCAAGAACTCTGAATAATCGCAGAAATTGTCCCAAGAACGATCCGTGACTCCTACAGTGTTTTTACAATGTGATCTCCCTGTAACTGTGTTAGAAAAACACATGCAAATGGATATTTAAAAACATTATATGAAAAAAAAAATATATCTGATATCATCTCTGAATTCTGAACACTTTTCAGACCAGAAGTGCATTGAAATTTGTGTTTTCCAACTAGCTGTCTTGTAGATCCCTGTTAAAAACTGCATTCAAAGCTTCCAAAAATAGGTTAAAACTAAACAAAAAACATCAAATCATACATCATTGTATTTTTCTCAGAATTCCCTCCATTTCACTTTTTTACTCCGAGTTCCCAATAAGTGTGCAAGGCCTTCAAAAATGGCATTTTCTGAGAATTGCCTCCTTATGGCTTTTACACAGACCTGGCACCTTCCTTACAAATACCACCGAGGTCCTTTTATATTGTTTAGAGATCCTTGGCGCAATGGCTGGGTGCTTATCCTTCTACCCCACCATGCATGGTTTGAATCCCCCCATATGAGGCATGTAACACTCTGATTTTGTATGTTAACTTGGTGAATGTTTTACATACTGTTATAGCTCTTGGAATGGAAGCAAACATGTTAAGATATGTTTTGATCTTAAGAGAACGTGTTGCTAATTTGGATTCTTGCATATTATGATTTATTGCATGGAACAAACAAATATTGTACTTGTGTGTTTGCTGATGTGGCGACAGATTGTCGTATAATTGCTTGCTCTTGTGCTGATTGACAAAATACCCTAAATCAATTCCATTGATCCAAGTATGTTGAGGGTCCTCTTGTGTTTTCTATGTTGATTCACACTTGAAATAGACTGAGGATTGTTATGAGCGTGCAGCGCCTGATTACCAGGTGTGAATAGCTAGCACGAAAATGCCAACGATAGGGGTTCGATTCTTGAACCTTGTACTGTCGAATTCGGGACCTCGTGGGGGTGAGAAACACCTGGACACGGGTGGCCTTGGCATGTAATCGGGAGGACGGAACGTCCCTGCTCTGCGTTAACGTGGATGTTAGTAAGGGGATGGAAGGAAGTTGTTAGTGTTAGTGGTTAGTGTGAATTAAACCTAAACTAACCCTAAGGCCTAACATACATCCTACACTACTATCCTAAGTGGATTTTTAAATTGCAAAAAAAAAAAAGAGAGGGAAAAATAAATCTAAATTCTAAAAACCTAAGGTTTAACTAAGACCTAGGTCGAATGAACTATGTAACCTAAACTAATCCTAAACTAAGGGGGTACGTAGACCCTTGGGAGGAAAGGGATAAGGATGGGTAGGAGGCATTCATTGGAATTAAATGAGCTGTCCCTTTCATGGACGGCGCCAGTTTTGGCGGGACAGGTAAGGAATTTAGATGCGTCCATTTTGGAAGCTAGAGCCAAATTCAGTTGCTTGGAAAATTTGAAAATTGGAGACATTGCCAACCCAAGTGGCAGTGGCATAGAAAGTGAGGAAAAAAGGGCGAGCCTTTAATTCATTAATGGTTTCTTGGTCCTCGCGACCAGCCTCGCCTTGGAAACAGCATGAAGAAAAAAATTGATTTTCATTTTTGTTGGTTCGAGCCTTTTGAAAAGTTGCTCTGCATTTGGTTTCTCTGACTTGGTTCGGTCGAGCCAGCTCTTGGCATTTGGCATTTTCTTGGAGAGTTTGGACGCTTTTGTTCAGCCAGGAAGAAGGAAGAAAGTGTTGGAGAAGATTGTGCTGTCGCTGTGGAAGGAAAAACGCGGCAAAAACGAACGCTTTCTTCGAGTTCCTGGAAAAGAGAGAATATAGGCATGTTAAGCCCTTCTCTTTAAAAATCTTTGCTTTTGATTTAAATGTTTCATTAAAACAACCCTGCTCTTGGGTTGGGATTGCTTGATTGTTTTTTTAGTTGATTTGGAAATGGATTTTGTGGATTCTTGCCTTCTTTTTCTTGGAAAATGATAAGCTGAAATGGCTCTGGTTTGCTCGGCCTTGAATATGTGGTTGCTTCAATTTGATTTGGAATAGGAATTACCGTATCGTGGTCGATTGACCGTGCGTGGTTAGAAAGAAATATAACATCTTTCTTCTTCTGTACGTGTGGTATGGAAATGTAACAGGCTGTATAAACTATTCCTTATAGTGTAAATCGATTTCCCTTTACTTGCAATCGTTTCTTTACTGTGTATGTGGAACTGTCTATTACCTGTGAAAAGAGGAAATGGAATTACAGTCGTGTTTTATTGCTATGATTTGGGTTTCCTGTCCTGAATCTTGCTGTCATTTTTGGAAAATATACAAGGTACAGTCGTCCCCTATTGCTGTTGCTGAGTTAATCCGTCCTTGTAATTGATTGGTTGGAAACACTTCTTCTGACGTGCGGGTTTGTTTGACAGTATGGTGTATGAAATAGATGTTTTATAAGTATCACGGGTACAGGCACGTGTTTAATTGAGTTGTTATCTGTTGTGTGAAACTATCAGTTCTTTGTGCACATGAATTTGAATGAAAGAAGTAATAGCTGGTTGAAGTTGTCAGTGTTGATACTTTTTAAGGAATTGGATCCTTGTTTCTGTACTGAAGTTTTGGGATTTGAATGGAAATGAGCATCTTGGGTTGTTGCTTGAGTATTTGAACTCGAATTGGAATTAAGTAATAGCAATATCATTTCATTGTTGAGCCCTTTTCTTATTTAGGAAATGAGCGAATACGTTTTAGCAACCATGAAAATTTAGGAAAGTTAACTGTATATCCTTCAGACCGGTAGACTGTATTGGACTGTGTTTCACCTTGCTCTGAGGATAAGATGGTTTTATTGTGTTTCATATGATGTCCTTCGGTGTTATCCTGGTACAGGATGTATGTCGCAAGTTACAAGGTCGTGTTATACTGAAACTTCTTTTGCAATGAATGAAAATAATTTCTTCTTGCTCTAATGAAGGTTGACCCCATTGTGTTTAGCAGTCGTGGTTATGACCTACTGATATTGTTTTCTTTACTAAGCACACGAATGCGAACTTGGCTGAAAAGTTCAAGGATGTAGCTTGTTTGGCTGTTCAGCTGTACTGGCTATCTGAGATGCTTATCAATGAGAACGTTTATCGCTGTTATCTGTCTGAGTTGAGTTGTCTTGCTTAGAAAAACGTGATTTGGAATGTTTTTACTTCATTCCGAAGACAATGATTGTTTCTTAATGAAATCAATAGAGAATGAATTCTTTTTTTTTTTGATATTTGGAACTCTGAAAGTAACATCGGAGTTTACTAGTTCATATGCCTCGATCTTCGTTGTAGGTAACAAGCAATGTACAACTTGTCGTTAAGAACTATATGTGTTCAGAGGTATAAAAGATTATATGAATATACATACTCATGCGTGGTTGCAAAATTGTTGTTGGTTAGCTATACAGTGTAAGAAGTAGGGAATCTTCTAGTATAGCAAATACCTAATATACATATTGATATGGTTTGCCTCCACGATAAATATAATGTCCTTACTAACCTGTTTGGCATTCATATGAACTGGAAATAAAATGAAATTATTCTTGCTGCCGGAAAGTGAATACCGAGTGGATTTTGTAAGTTTCACTCTGAACTGTTATTTTGATTTGATCCTTCGTTTGGATTCCACTGTTAGGACGGTCATGTGGAAAGAAATAGAGATATGAATTAATGTTTTAGGAAAATGATCTTTCTTCCTTCGTCCGGTTAGGAAACCTGGGAATTCGTGAATGAAGAAAATTATAGTGCTTAAGATGAGAGCTACTATATGCATTGATGTTCGCTTTCTTGTTGTACTTGAATGCCTTAAAATTTAACATGCTTCATGAACGGAAGGGAAAGTAATGGATTTATTTTCAGTTAGTTTCATTCCTTTGCAATGGTTATTAATGAAAGGCGTGGAAAAGATAACTGTATGCTATGTAGGCAGCAAAGCTACTTGTATTCCTAACTTTGACAAATACTGTAAATTGATATTTGCCATTGATTATGTGAAAACGGGACAGCAGTCCCTTGGCTGGTTGTGATGATATTTGTGATGAGCTCAGTGGGTATGTTGATCTCTCTTTTGTGCCTTTTCGAGATTGATGTTTTTATGTTGTTTCATAAAAAGCAGGGTTCTTTTATTGAAACAATTTGTTGAAGCATCTTATTTTAAGGATAAGTGCTTAATGTGCTCAGTTCATTGAACTGACCCGTGCAATTCATTTTGCAGATGAAATTTGATTAGAATGAAGACTTGGCTATCTTCTGATGCCTCTTGATTTGGTGTAAAAATAAATTGTAATTGTTGCTTTTATTCCTACTTCGAGGAATTGTGAAAAGAAGAAACTATATTCTTCTGTCCATGAATTGTATAAATGTTTTGTATAAAACTATACCCAATCAGTTGGATTGGCAAATGTACAGATTGTGACTTGAAATGTTGAATACAATTACAAGTGTGATATTTTCAATAATTATATCAGTTTGATATTGATGTATATAAATTGGGAATAAAATGTTACTTCTCAATTTGGATTTGTTATCGTAATCCTCGGATGGATGTTGAAATGGAACTGATATTTATTCTTACTTAAATGCAACCTTTTAAGTTGAATAATGCAATTAATTCATACTTGGATAAAGATGAATTTTGAATTGACATTAAAAAAAAAAAGAATTAAGAAGGAATATGATTTTATAGTCGGAGGGTATTTAGGATTAGCTTAGGAGCTAAGGAATATCAATTCAAACTCGGCGTAATTGAACTTCGCTTTCAAACCTCATTAATGATCTCGTTTAATAAAATTCAGAATAAAGGTTATTGGATGCATATGTTCATAACTAATGATCCTTAACTATATAATGTTGAAGGGAAATAAATGAATTCATTTCTCGAAGGATTAGACCTCGTTTGAATGACGTCTAATAAGTTAATATTCTGAAATATAGTTGCAGTTGGAAACATCTTGGTTAAGTTTAGTAGGTTAAACTTATTATGTCCGTTGGTACGGAATGCTTAATCTAATGATTAAGAAATGGACCAAGTAAGGAAATGTAACCCTTCAGATACGAAGGAGACGATACATAACGAACTAAAGGACAGTTTAGTCCTTCTTAGTTATATACAACTGTAACGGAAACGAGGATCAATGGGATCAGCGTGGATGCTGAAAATTGATTTAAACTATTAACTCGTGGCTAAGTCACTTGGGCAGGATGTGTATTCTCGTTGGGAGAATTCTGCAGGACATTGGTATACGCCAGCTACAGCAAGGTGTCTTCATGAAGACGGGGGTCTTCATGATGACACGTTGTTGCAGCTGACATATAACAATGCCCTTCCCGAATTAAAACATTTAGAATACATAGGCTGAATGTGTAGATCTTAGCTGGGGTGGGGATAGAGTATGATCTGGTATACGGAGTGACTCCGGAATACTAAAGGTAAGTCAGACACACGGAGTCATGGGGTAACGACACCGTATGTCTGCGTATCTTTAGTTACCAGGAGTGCCTTCCTATACCCGCTCATATTACTGGTTGGTATCGAAAAGTTTAAAACGGACCTTAAACAATGAGGACTTGGTAGGAGCCAGGAAAGACCATTCTAGATAACAGGTGAAGTGAAGTGAAGGACGTATTCTGTAGATGTGTATCACATCCAAGAATATAATCATGCAAAGCATGTGAAAATCTTTGGGCCAAAGTATCGCAATTGTTGGTTGCGTTGTCCCTTATCACTTAATTTAAGATGCAGGATGTCAGATGAATATCAGTAACAGATATTCAGATAGGCTTCTTAAATGGATCACTACGATAACCGGGGGAAGGTTATGAGAACAAGTATATAAAATATACTATGCATAAACAGACATGAAGGATCGGTTGTTGCCGAGTCATGTACATGAAGGATCGGTTGTTGCCGAGTCATGAAATGAAGGATCGTTGAAACTCCTGAGCCATGAAAATGGAAGGATCGGCAGTTCATCGAGTCATTTACAGCAGCATATAGAATCTGTTATGAGATTGAATGGCATTGAATGTGTGTTCCATATTGTAAATATGTGAACAGGGAACATTCATTTTTAAAAGAAATTGTATGATCCAAACTGTGTGGTTTGGGCAGAGAACAATTATTAAATCTTGAACGTGTGTTTGAATTTTATAATTCATAACAGAGAACGTTATATATATATAAAAAAAAAAAAAAATTCCCTTGTTCTGGTGTTTTAAAATGGGGATGTTACATCTTGGTATCAGAGCTGAAGGTTGCAGCTCTTGGACCTAATGAGTCCACGTTATTAATAAAGTTTACATTTTCTTATTGAACAGAAAATGGTCAGGACAAGAGGGAATGCTGCGAATAACCCGTTGCAGGGTGGAGAAGCAGCAACTGCCCAAAAGCTGGATGAAATCCTTGCTGCCCTACTTGATACGAGGGATCGTTTGACTGTACTGGAACAGCAGTCAATGGGCAATGAAGAGGAGGGGAATGAAGCTGAAATAAATGATCAGCTGCCTCCTGTGGACAACATCAACGGAGGGAATCCGGGGTGTTGATGATAATAACGTAATTGCTCCTAATCCCCCTGAAAATAAAAGGGCAAGATTAGCAGCTGAACTTACAAATGATATAAAGAGAATAAGTCCTCCAAAGTTTGATGGAACGACTCTTGGGGATGGAGCTGAAAACTGGCTCAGTGAAATGGAGGAAATACTTTGCAATAAGAAACTTCTCTGAAGAGACTAAAGCGATATGGGGAGCATATCAGCTTTCTCATGAAGCATCATCCTGGTGGGACAACCGTAAGGTTGAGCTGAATATTGTCGAATCAGACATAACTTGGGATCAATTTAAGGGTTATTTTAGGCAAAGATGGCTGCCTCAACTCTATTTTGATAGGAAAATGACTGAATTTCAGAACTGGTCGCAAGGAAGGCTGTCGGTGACGGAATACTGGGAAGGGTTTACTAAACTCCTTAAGTATGTGCCGCAGTACCAAGCTGACGAGAAGTTCAGAATACGAGAAATTCATAATGGGACTGAATCCCATCATTTGGTGGCGAAGTGGATGTCCACGGCCCAACCACCATGGATGGAGTTGTCGAAAAGGCAATCAGACAGGAACAGAAATTGAGAGCAATATCTGCTCACAGGGAAGAGATAAGGAAGAAGATTCCCAATCCTTCTTCGTCTCTTGCACCAAAAAGGGGACCTTGGAAAAGGTTTGGTGTGAAAAATAAAATTGTTGTAGATAACAACAAGAAACCTGTGATGAACAGACCTGTAAATAGCGTGCGGAACAGCTTCCCAAAAGTTAATGGCATTGGACAGAAGTCCTATGGAAGCCAGAACGATAACTTTAAGGCTGGTAATAAATTTGAACCTAGAAAAGGGCCAGCTGGAGGATGCTTCAACTGTGGAAAAGACCACTATGTGAATCACTGTCCTCTGAAGAAGGATGATCGCGGACAGCAGCATAGGATACATGCTGCAGTGTCTAACAGACAAGCTGAAAAGCAAGTGACGCCCATAGAAGTTACGGGTAAGTTATTCGGTAAACCTGTAGTTGTACTTTTTGATACTGGAGCTACAGAATGTTTTATTTCTACTAAACTTGCTATGAAATTAAAAAGAAAGGCTGCGAGAATGGATAAAACATGGACAGTGCATTATGGGAATAATGCTGTCCATACAGTTGAAATGTGCCTTTTTGGGGCAATTCTTGACCTGCCTGGTTTCTCCACCGAAGTTGACTTGTATGTCACTCCTCTAGGATCATATGATATCATTATTGGAGTTAACTGGTTGGCTGAACATAAGGCAAAGGTTGACTGTTATGAAAAACAAATCTGTTGCCTTGATGACCTGCAGAAAGCAGTAGTCATTCAAGGTGTAAAACGGGAAGTTGCAGTTAGGAAACTGACGGCTATGCAACTAAAGAGGGCTAAAAATAGAGGCTGCACTTTGTATGCGGTAAAAATGACAGAAAATGAAGAGGAAGATAATGATTTCATGGAAAAGTATCCATTGTTGAGGGATTTCCGTGATGTGTTTTCGGAGGAATTGCCGGGTCTTCCGCCCAAACGTGAGTTTGACTTCGCTATAGAGATCAAACCAGGAACGGAACCCATATCTAAGGCACCTTATAGAATGACTACCATTGAGCTGGTAGAACTGAAGGCTCAGTTACAAGAACTTCTGACTAAGGGGCTGATCAGACCGAGCGTCTCACCTTGGGGAGCGCCGGTAATTTTTGTAAAGAAAAAGGATGGCACCTTGAGGTTGTGCATTGATTACAGAATGCTGAATAAAGCAACCATTAAAAATCGATACCCACTTCCTAAGAATCGATGATCTGTTTGATCAGATGCGAGGAGCATCAGTCTATTCAAAAATAGATCTGCGGTCAGGGTACCATCAGCTAAGAATAAAAGAGGAAGATATTCATAAAACAGCTTTTAGAACGAGGTATGGGCACTATGAGTTCACGGTGTTGCCTTTTGGGCTGACTAATGCACCTGCCGCCTTCATGAATCTAATGAATAACATTTTTCAAGAATACTTAGACAAGTTTGTGCTTGTATTCTTAGACGACATTCTTATATACTCTAAAAATGTCGAAGAGCACCAAGAACATCTCAGGATAGTGTTGGAAATCTTAAGAAAGAGGAAGTTGTATGGCAAACTGTCCAAATGTTCCTTTTATGATGCAGAGGTGCATTATTTGGGACACGTTATAAGCAAAGACGGGATAGCTGTTGACCCTTCAAAGATCACAGCTATAACTGAGTGGCCTGCACCTAAGAACGTGCACGAAGTAAGGAGCTTCATGGGCTTGGCTGGATATTATAGAAAGTTCGTTAAGGACTTTTCAAAAATTGCTGCCCCAATCACTTCGTTGCAGAAGAAAGAAAAGAAATTTGTCTGGACAGACAAATGTGAATCTGCCTTTAAAAAGTTAAAGGAGCAGTTAACTACAGCACCTATTTTGACTGTACCTGATCCAAATGGAGATTTTATGGTTGTAACGGACGCCTCAGGAGAAGGCCTTGGGGGTATTTTGTTACAGAATAACCATGTTATCGCTTATGAAAGCAGAAAGCTTAAGTTACATGAACAGAACTATGCTCCACACGATCTTGAGCTCGCTGCCATAGTACATGCGCTTCAAATATGGAGGCATTACCTTCTTGGCAAGCCCTTTGAATTAAAAACAGACCATCTGGGGCTGAAGTATATTTTTACTCAGCCAAATCTGAATGCAAGGCAACGAAGATGGTTAGAATTTCTGTCTCAGTATGATTTTGATATAAGCTACATTAAGGGCAAGGAAAATAGAGTAGCAGATGCTCTGAGTCGAAGGAAGCATATCTCTGCTCTTATAACGTTAAGAACTCAGTTTAAGGATGAGGTAAAAGATGCCTTAGAATCAGATCCCTATTTTCAGCAAGTCAAATCAGCACTTGCTGCAGACCCGCAGGACAGCAGGTATAAGGGATTTCGTTTTGATAACGAAGGAGTTCTGAGGTTCGAAAACAGGGTATATGTACCTGTGGCAAATGACTTAAGAGGGAAATTGCTCACTGAATTCCATAATTCACCTTTTTCTGGACACCCTGGCATCACAAAAATGCTTGCTGATCTTAAGCAGCAATATTTTTGGAAGGGAATGAAAAAGGATGTGGTAGAGTTTGTAACACACTGCTTGGAATGTCAGCGTGTTAAAGCGGAACATATGCACCCTTCTGGATTATTGTATCCCCACAGCATTCCGCAGTATAAGTGGCAAGTGATAACGATGGATTTCGTTCAAGGATTGCCTATGTCAAGAAATAAACATGACATTATCCTGGTTGTAGTCGACAAATTGACCAAAGTGGCACACTTCATTGCTGGTAATTTGAAGGACGATGCACCAGTTTTAGCAAGAAGATTTGTACATGAAATCTTCAGGTTGCATGGAATACCAGAATTAATCATATCGGACAGAGATCCGAGGATGACATCAAGGTTTTGGCAAACGCTTAATGCAGCCTTGGGAACTAAATTAAACTTCAGTTCTGCATATCATCCAGAAACGGATGGACAGACTGAGAGAGTTAATCAAGTTTTAGAGGACATGCTGAGGATGTATTACATGGACCAGCAGTATAAATGGGAGGAATACCTTCCGCTGGTAGAATTTGCTTACAATAACACCTATCATGCCTCTTTAAAAATGGCGCCCTTTGAAGCATTGTATGGAAGAAAATGCAGAACCCCTGTCAGCTGGGACAGCGTTGAGGACAGAGAGGTAATTGGGCCAGAAATCCTTATGGAAATGGAACAGCAAATCAAAATGATTCGGGAACATCTAAAGGAGGCTGCCAATAGGCAGAAGAGCTATGCAGACTTGAAGCGGGTTGACAGGCATTATAAACTTGGAGAGAAGGTCTTTCTTCGGGTGAAGCCGAAAAAGAGCTCCATAACCTTTGGCAGGGCTGCCAAGTTGTCACCACGTTACGTGGGACCTTTTGAAATTATTGAAATAATCAACCCTGTAGCTTATCGTCTAGCATTACCTCCTGCCTTGTCTCAAATGCATGATGTTTTTCATATTTCTTTGCTTAAGAAATACGTGACAGATTTATCACATGTGCTAAATTGGAATTCCTTGCAGGTCCAAGACCCAGGAATAATCATGGTTAAGCCCATTCGAGTGTTGGGAACTCGCCAGTTGTACTTGAGAAATCGCGAAGTGAACCAATGTAAGGTCCAGTGGGACCAGTTCAGCGAGGAAAGTGCAACTTGGGAGAATCTCGAAGAAATGAGATCTACTTTTCCACATCTGTTTAATTGAATATGAAATTCAGAGAACTGAAAATTTTACCAAATTTAGACAATTATTAGTCTATTGTACAGTTGTCTTAAAACGTTGTTTTTAAGAGAGAATCTGTTTTTGGTATGAACTTATGAATGAAAGGACAATAACTGAATTTTGTCCTATGAACTCCTTGATTTGTAAATCTGATCATCGGGACGATGATTCTTTAAGGAGGGAAGAATGTAACACTCTGATTTTGTATGTTAACTTGGTGAATGTTTTACATACTGTTATAGCTCTTGGA
Organism: Taxus chinensis; assembly: GCA_019776745.2. Taxonomy (NCBI): domain Eukaryota; kingdom Viridiplantae; phylum Streptophyta; class Pinopsida; order Cupressales; family Taxaceae; genus Taxus; species Taxus chinensis. The sequence continues at coordinate 691,003,377 of CM034148.1, forward strand.
ATGGAAGCAAACATGTTAAGATATGTTTTGATCTTAAGAGAATGTGTTGCTAATTTGGATTCTTGCATATTGTGATTTATTGCATGGAACAGCAAATATTGTACTTGTGTGTTTGCTGATGTGGCGACAGATTGTCGTATAATTGCTTGCTCTTGTGCTGATTGACAACATACCCAGAATCAATTCCATTGATTCAAGTATGCTGAGGTCCTCTTGTGTTTCTATGTTGATTCACACTTGAAATGGACAAGGATTATTATGAGCGTGCAGCGCCTGATTACAGGTGTGAATAGCTAGCACGAAAATGCCAACGACAGGGGTTCGATTCTTGAACCTTGTACTGTCGAATTCGGGACCTCGTGGGGGCGAGAAACACCTGGACACGGGTGGCCTTGGCATGTAATCGGAAGGACGGAACGTCCTGCTCTGCGTTAACGTGGATGTTAGTAAGGGGATGGAAGGAAGTTGTTAGTGTTAGTGGTTAGTGTGAATTAAACCTAAACTAACCCTAAGGCCTAACATACATCCTACACTACTATCCTAAGTGGATTTTTAAATTGCAAAAAAAAAAAAAAAGAAAGGAAAATAAATCTAAATTCTAAAAACCTAAGGTTTAACTAAGACCTAGGTCGAATGAACTATGTAACCTAAACTAATCCTAAACTAAGGGGGTACGTAGACCCTTGGGAGGAAAGGGATAAGGATGGGTAGGAGGCATTCATTGGTATTAATGAGCTGTCCCTTTCATGGACGGCGCCAGTTTTGGCGGGACAGGTAGGAGATAGATGTATCCATTTGGAAGCTTGGCTAAATTCATTTGCATGGAAAATTTGAAAATTGGAGACTTGCCAACCCAAGTGGAGGTGGCGTAGAAAATAAGGAAAAAGGGCGAGCCTTTATTTCATTAATGGTTCTTGGTCCTCGCGACCAGCCTGCCTTGGAAACAGCATGAAGAAAAATTGATTTTCATTTTTGTTGGTTCGAGCTTTTGTAAAGTTGCTCTGCATTTGGTTTCTCTGACCTGGTTCGGTCGAGCCAGCTCTTGCATTTGGCATTTTCTTGGAAGTTTTGAGGCTGTTGATCAGCCAGGAAGAAGGAAGAAAGTGCTGGGAATATTGTGTTGCCGTTGTGGAAGAAAAACGCGGAAAAACGAAGCTTTCTTCGAGTTCTGGAAAAGAGAGAACACAGGCATGTTAAGCCCTTCTCTTTAAAATCTTTGCTTGATTTAAATGTTTCATTAAAACAACCCTGCTCTTGGGTTGGGATTGCTTGATTGTTTTTTTAGTTGATTTGGAAATGGATTTGTTGATTCTTGCCTTCTTTTTCTTGGAAAATGATATGAAATGGCTTGGTTGCTCGGCCTGAATTGTGGTTGCTTCAATTTGTTTGGAATAGGAATTACCGTTGTGGTCGCTGACCGTGTTGTAGAAAGAAATAAACATTTTCTTCTTCTGTACATGTGGTATGAAATGGACAGGCTGTATAAACTATTCCTTATAGTGTAATCGTCCTACTTGATGTTGTGCTTGGAACTGCTATTACCTGTGAAAAGAAAAATGGAATTACAGTCGTGTTTTATTGCTATGATTTGGGTTTCCTTCCTTTCTTGCTGTCATTTTTGGAAATAACGGGGTACAGTCGTCCCCTTTGCTGTTGTGGTTAATCCGTCCTTGTAATTGATTGGTTGGAAACACTTCTTCGACGTGCGGGTTTGTTGACAGTATGGTGTATGAAATAGATGTTTTATAAGAACAGTACAGGCAGTGCGAATTGTTTTATTGTTGTGTGATTGTCTTTGTCACATGAATTTTTGAGATAAAATGTTGAAGGCAGTGTGAACGGCTTGACTTGTTTCTGTACTGAAGTTTCATTGAAGGAAATGAGATCTTTTGTTGCTGTATGCTGTTTGGAATTAAAAAGAATATCATTTCTTTTGAGCTTCATGGAATGGGTATTCACTGTTTAGAGTTTTATATCCGAACCGGTAGACTGTATGGTTGTTTTCACCACTGTGATAATGCTCTTGTCATATGGTCCTTCGTGTTATGATGGTACAGGATGTATGAGAAGTTTAAGGTCGTGTTATACTGAAACTTCTTTTGAAAAGAAAATAATTTCTTTTCTCTCTCTGTTGTGTTGATTATTATGAATACGATATTGTTTTCTTTATAAGCACACGAATGGTCTTGGGAAAAGAAAGGATGACACGTTTGGCTGTTCATTTTCCTTCTTGCTTATCAATGAGAACGTTTTCGCTGTTATCTGTCTGAGTTGAGTTGTCTTGCTTAGAAAAACGTGATGGAATGTTTTTACTTCATTCCGAAGACAATGATTGTTCTTAATGAAATAATAGAGAATGAATTCTTCTTTTTTTTGATATTTGGAACTCTGAAAGTAACATCGGAGTTTACTGTTCATATGCCTCGATCTTGCTGTAGGTAACAGCAATGTACAACTTGTCGTTAAGAACTATATGTGTTCAGAGGTATAAAAGATTATATGAATATACATACTCATGTGGTTGCAAAATTGTTGTTGGTTAGCTATACAGTGTAAGAAGTAGGGAATCTTCTAGTATAGCAAATACCTAATATACATATTGATATGGTTTGCTCCACGATAAATATAATGTCTTACTAACCTGTTTGGCATTCATATGAACTGGAAATAAATGAAATTATTCTTGCTGCCAGAAAGTGAATTCCGAGTGGATTTTGTAAGTTTCACTCTGAACTGTTATTTTGATTTGTCCTTCGTTTGGATTCCACTGTTAGGACGGTCATGTGGAAAGAAATAGAGATATGAATTAATGTTTTAGGAAAATGATCTTTCTTCCTTCGTCCGGTTAGGAACCTGGAATTCGTGAATGAAGAAAATTATAGTGCTTAAGATGAGAGCTACTATATGCATTGCTGTTCGCTTTCTTGTTGTACTTGAATGCCTTAAAATTAACATGCTTCATGAACGGAAAGGAAAGTAATGGATTTATTTTCAGTTAGTTTCATTCCTTGCAATTGTTATTAATGAAAGGCGTGGAAAAGATAACTGTATGCTATGTAGGCAGCAAGCTACTTGTATTCCTAACTTTGCAAATACTGTAAATTGATACTTGCAATGATTATGTGAAAACGGGACAGCAGTCCCTTGGCTGGTTGTGATGATATTTTGATGAATTAGTGGGTATGCTGATCTCTCTTTTGTGCTTTTCGAGATTGATGTTTTGCTGTTGTTTCATAAAAGCAGGGTTCTTTTATTGAAACAGTTAGTTGAAGCATCTTATTTTAAGGATAAGTGCTTAATGTGCTCAGTTCATTGAACTGACCCGTGCAATTCATTTTGCAGATGAAATTTGATTAGAATGAAGACTTGGCTGTCTTCTGATGCCTCTTGATTTGGTGTAAATTAAATTGTAACTGTTGCTTTTATTCCTCTTTGAGGAATTGTGAAAGAAGAAAATATATTCTTCTGTCCATGAATTGTATAAATACTTTGTAAAAACTATACCCAATCAGTTGGATTGGCAAATGTACAAATTATGACTTGAAATATTGAATACAGTTACAAGTGTGATATTTTCAATAATTATATCAGTTTGATATTGTTATATAAATTGGGAATAAAATGTTACTTCTCAATTTGGAATTGTTTCGTAATCCTCGGATGGATGTTGAAATGAAACTGATATTTATTCTTACTTAAATACAACCTTTAAGTTGAATAATGCAATTAATTCATACTTGGGTAAAGATGAATTTTGAATTGACATTAAAAAAAAAAAGAATTAAAAGGAATATGATTTTATAATCAGAGGGTATTCAGGATTAGCTTAGGAGCTAAGGAATATCAATTTAAACTGGGAGTATTTGAACTTCGTTTTCAAACCTCATTAATGATCCCGTTTGATAAAATTCAGAATAAAGGTTATTGGATGCATATGTTCATAACTAATGATCCTTAACTATATAACGTTGAAGGGAAATAAATGAATTCATTTCTCAAGGATTAGACCTCGTTTGAATGATGTCTAATAAGTTAATATTCTGAAATATGTTGCAGTTGGAAACATCTTGGTTAAGTTTAGTAGGTAAACTTATTATGTCCGTCGGTACGGAATGCTTAATCTAATGATTAAGAAATGGACCAAGTAAGGAAATGTAACCCTTCGGTACGAAGGAGACGATACATAACGAACTAAAGGACAGTTTAGTCCTTCTTAGTTATATACAACTGCAACGGAAACGAGGATCAAGGGATCAGCGTGGATGCTGAAAATTGCTTAAACTATTAACTCGTGGCTAAGTCACTTGGGCAGGATGTGTATTCTCGTTGGGAGAATTCTGCAGGACATTGGTATACGCCAGCTACAGCAAGGTGTCTTCATGAAGACGGGGTCTTCATGACGACACATTGTTGCAGCTGACATATAGCAATGCCCTCCCGAATTAAAACATTTAGAATACATAGGCTGAATGTGTAGATCTTAGCTGGGGTGGGGATAGAGTATGATCTGGTATACGGAGTGACTCCGGAATACTAAAGGTAATCAGACACACGGAGTCGTGGGGTAACGACACCGTATGTCTGCGTATCTTTAGTTACCGGGAGTGCCTTCCTATACCCGTTCATATTACTAGCCGGAATTGAAAGTTTAAAACTGACCTTAAACGATGAGGACTGGTAGGAACCAGGAAAGACCATTCTAGATAACAGGTGAAGTGAAGTGAAGGACGTATTCCGTAGATGTGTATCACATCCAGGAATATGATCATGCAAAGCATGTGAAAATCTTTGGCCAAAGTATCGCAATTGCTGGTTGCGTTGTCCTTATCACTTAATTTAAGATGCAGGATGTCAGATGAATATCAGTAACAGATATTCAGATAGGCTTCTTAAATGGATCACTTCGATAACCGGGGAAGGTTATGAGAACAAGTATATAAAATATACTATGCATAAACAGACATGAAGGATCGGTTGTTGCCGAGTCATGTACATGAAGGATCGGTTGTTGCCGAGTCATGAAATGAAGGATCGTTGAAACTCCGAGCCATGAAAATGGAAGATCGGCAGTTCATCGAGTCATTTACAGCAGCATATAGAATCTGTTATGAGATTGAATGGCATTGAATGTGTGTTCCATATTGTAAATATGTGAACAGGGAACATTCGTTTTTGAAAGAAATTGTATGATCCAAACTATGTGGTTTGGGCAGAGAACAATTACTAAATCTCGAACGTGTGTTTGAATTTTATAATTCATAACAGAGAACGTTATTTTGGAAAAAAAAAAAAAAAATTCCCTTGTTCTGGTGTTTTAAAATGGGGATGTTACATCTTGGTATCAGAGCTGAAGGTTGCAGCTCTTGGACCTAATGAGTCCACGTTATTAATAAAGTTTACATTTTCTTATTGAACAGAAAATGGTCAGGACAAGAGGGAATGCTGCGAATAACCCGTTGCAGGGTGGAGAAGCAGCAACTGCCCAAAAGCTGGATGAAATCCTTGCTGCCCTACTTGATACAAGGGATCGTTTGACTGTACTGGAATCAGACAGTCAATGGGCAATGAAGAGGAGGATAATGAAGCTGAAATAAATGATCAGCTGCCTCCTGTGGACAACATCAACGGAGGGAATCCGGGTGTTGATGATAATAACATAATTGCTCCTAATCCCCCTGAAAATAAAAGGGCAAGATTAGCAGCTGATGGGAGTTGTTGAAAACTTACAAATGATATAAAGAGAATAAGTCCTCCAAAGTTTGATGGAACAACTCTTGGGGACGGAGCTGAAAACTGGCTCAGTGAAATGGAGAAATACTTTGCAATAAGAAACCTGTGATGAACAGACCTGTAAATAGTGTGTGGAACAGCTTTTCAAAAGTTAATGGCATTGGACAGAAGTCCTATGGAAGCCAGAACGATAACTTTAAGGCTGGTAATAAATTTGAACCTAGAAAAGGGCCAGCTGGAGGATGCTTCAATTGTGGAAAAGACCACTATGTGAATCACTGTCCTCTGAAGAAGGATGATCGCGGACAGCAGCATAGGATACATGCTGCAGTGTCTAACAGACAAGCTGAAAAGCAAGTGACGCCCATAGAAGTTACGGGTAAGTTATTCGGTAAACCTGTAGTTGTACTTTTTGATACTGGAGCTACAGAATGTTTTATTTCTACTAAACTTGCTATGAAATTAAAAAGAAAGGCTGCGAGAATGGATAAAACATGGACAGTGCATTATGGGAATAATGCTGTCCACACAGTTGAAATGTGCCTTTTTGGGGCAATTCTTGACCTGCCTGGGTTCTCCACCGAAGTTGACTTGTATGTCACTCCTCTAGGATCATATGATATCATTATTGGAGTTAACTGGTTGGCTGAACATAAGGCAAAGGTTGACTGTTATGAAAAACAAATCTGTTGCCTTGATGATCTGCGGAAAGCAGCAGTCATTCAAGGTGTAAAACGGGAAGTTGCAGTTAGGAAACTGACGGCTATGCAACTAAAGAGGGCTAAAAACAGAGGCTGCACTTTGTATGCGGTAAAAATGACAGAAAATGAAATAGAAGATAATGATTTCATGGAAAAGTATCCATTGTTGAGGGATTTCCGTGATGTGTTTCCGGAGGAATTGCCGGGTCTTCCGCCCAAACGTGAGTTTGACTTCGCTATAGAGATCAAACCAGGAACAGAACCCATATCTAAGGCACCTTATAGAATGACTACCATTGAGCTGGTAGAACTGAAGGCTCAGTTACAAGAACTTCTGACTAAGGGGCTGATCAGACCGAGCGTCTCACCTTGGGGAGCGCCGGTAATTTTTGTAAAGAAAAAAGATGGCACCTTGAGGTTGTGCATTGATTACAGAATGCTGAATAAAGCAACCATTAAAAATCAATATCCACTTCCTAGAATCGATGATCTGTTTGATCAGATGCGAGGAGCATCAGTCTATTCAAAAATAGATCTGCGGTCAGGATACCATCAGCTAAGAATAAAAGAGGAAGATATTCATAAAACAGCTTTTAGAACGAGGTATGGGCACTATGAGTTCACGGTGTTGCCTTTTGGACTGACTAATGCACCTGCCGCCTTCATGAATCTAATGAATAACATTTTTCAAGAATACTTAGACAAGTTTGTGCTTGTATTCTTAGACGACATTCTTATATACTCTAAAAATGCCGATGAGCACCAAGAACATCTCAGGATAGTGTTGGAAATCTTAAGAAAGAGGAAGTTGTATGGCAAACTGTCCAAATGTTCCTTTTATAATGCAGAGGTGCATTATTTGGGACACGTTATAAGCAAAGACGGGATAGCTGTTGACCCTTCAAAGATCACAGCTATAACTGAGTGGCCTGCACCTAAGAACGTGCACGAAGTAAGGAGCTTCATGGGCTTGGCTGGATATTATAGAAAGTTCGTTAAGGACTTTTCAAAAATTGCTGCCCCAATCACTTCGTTGCAGAAGAAAGAAAAGAAATTTGTCTGGACAGACAAATGTGAATCTGCCTTTAAAAAGTTAAAGGAGCAGTTAACTACAGCACCTATTTTGACTGTACCTGATCCAAATGGAGATTTTATGGTTGTAACGGACACCTCAGGAGAAGGCCTTGGGGGTATTTTGTTACAGAATAACCATGTTATCGCTTATGAAAGCAGAAAGCTTAAGTTACATGAACAGAACTATGCTCCACACGATCTTGAACTCGCTGCCATAGTACATGCGCTTCAAATATGGAGGCATTACCTTCTTGGCAAGCCCTTTGAATTAAAAACAGACCACCTGGGGCTGAAGTATATTTTTACTCAGCCAAATCTGAATGCAAGGCAACGAAGATGGTTAGAATTTCTGTCTCAGTATGATTTTGATATAAGCTATATTAAGGGCAAGGAAAATAGAGTAGCAGATGCTCTGAGTCGAAGGAAGCATATCTCTGCTCTTATAACGTTAAGAACTCAGTTTAAAGATGAGGTAAAAGATGCCTTAGAATCAGATCCCTATTTTCAGCAAGTCAAATCAGCACTTGCCGCAGACCCGCAGGACAGCAGGTATAAGGGATTTCGTTTTGATAACGAAGGAGTTCTGAGATTCGAAAACCGGGTATATGTACCTGTGGCCAATGACTTAAGAGGGAAATTGCTCACTGAATTCCATAATTCACCTTTTTCTGGACACCCTGGCATCACAAAAATGCTTGCTGATCTTAAGCAGCAATATTTTTGGAAGGGAATGAAAAAGGATGTGGTAGAGTTTGTAACACACTGCTTGGAATGTCAGCGTGTTAAAGCGGAACATATGCACCCTTCTGGATTATTGTATCCCCACAGCATTCCGCAGTATAAGTGGCAAGTGATAACGATGGATTTCGTTCAAGGATTGCCTATGTCAAGAAATAAACATGACATTATCCTGGTTGTAGTCGACAAATTGACCAAAGTGGCACACTTCATTGCTGGTAATTTAAAGGACGATGCACCAGTTTTAGCAAGAAGATTTGTACATGAAATCTTCAGGTTGCATGGAATACCAGAATTAATCATATCGGACAGAGATCCGAGGATGACATCAAGGTTTTGGCAAACGCTTAATGCAGCCTTGGGAACTAAATTAAACTTCAGTTCTGCATATCATCCAGAAACGGATGGACAGACTGAGAGAGTTAATCAAGTTTTAGAGGACATGCTGAGGATGTATTGTATGGACCAGCAGTATAAATGGGAGGAATACCTTCCGCTGGTAGAATTTGCTTACAATAACACCTATCATGCCTCTTTAAAAATGGCGCCCTTTGAAGCATTGTATGGAAGAAAATGCAGAACCCCTGTCAGCTGGGACAGCATTGAGGACAGAGAGGTAATTGGGCCAGAAATCCTTATGGAAATGGAACAGCAAATCAAAATGATTCGGGAACATCTAAAGGAGGCTGCCAATAGGCAGAAGAGCTATGCAGACTTGAAGCGGGTTGACAGGCATTATAAACTTGGAGAGAAGGTCTTTCTTCGGGTGAAGCCGAAAAAGAGCTCCATAACCTTTGGCAGGGCTGCCAAGTTGTCACCACGTTACGTGGGACCTTTTGAAATTATTGAAATAATCAACCCTGTAGCTTATCGTCTAGCATTACCTCCTGCCTTGTCTCAAATGCATGATGTTTTTCATATTTCTTTGCTTAAGAAATACGTGACAGATCTATCACATGTGCTAAATTGGAATTCCTTGCAGGTCCAAGACCCAGGAATAATCATGGTTAAGCCCATTCGAGTGTTGGGAACTCGCCAGTTGTACTTGAGAAATCGCGAAGTGAACCAATGTAAGGTCCAGTGGGACCAGTTCAGCGAGGAAAGTGCAACTTGGGAGAATCTCGAAGAAATGAGATCTACTTTTCCTCATCTGTTTAATTGAATATGAAATTCAGAGAACTGAAAATTTTGCCAAATTTAGACAATTATTAGTCTATTGTACAGTTGTCTTAAAACGTTGTTTTTAAGAGAGAATCTGTTTTTGGTATGAACTTATGAATGAAAGGACAATAACTGAATTTTGTCCTATGAACTCCTTGATTTGTAAAATCTGATCATCGGGACGATGATTCTTTAAGGAGGGAAGAATGTAACACTCTGATTTTGTATGTTAACTTGGTGAATGTTTTACATACTGTTATAGCTCTTGGAATGGAAGCAAACATGTTAAGATATGTTTTGATCTTAAGAGAATGTGTTGCTAATTTGGATTCTTGCATATTGTGATTTATTGCATGGAACAGCAAATATTGTACTTGTGTGTTTGCTGATGTGGCGACAGATTGTCGTATAATTGCTTGCTCTTGTGCTGATTGACAACATACCCAGAATCAATTCCATTGATTCAAGTATGCTGAGGTCCTCTTGTGTTTCTATGTTGATTCACACTTGAAATGGACAAGGATTATTATGAGCATGCAGCGCCTGATTACAGGTGTGAATAGCTAGCACGAAAATGCCAACGACAGGGGTTCGATTCTTGAACCTTGTACTGTCGAATTCGGGACCTCGTGGGGGCGAGAAACACCTGGACACGGGTGGCCTTGGCATGTAATCGGAAGGACGGAACGTCCTGCTCTGCGTTAACGTGGATGTTAGTAAGGGGATGGAAGGAAGTTGTTAGTGTTAGTGGTTAGTGTGAATTAAACCTAAACTAACCCTAAGGCCTAACATACATCCTACACTACTATCCTAAGTGGATTTTTAAATTGCAAAAAAAAAAAAAGAAAGGGAAAAATAAATCTAAATTCTAAAAACCTAAGGTTTAACTAAGACCTAGGTCGAATGACCTATGTAAACCTAAACTAATCCTAAACTAAGGGGGTACGTAGACCCTTGGGAAGGAAAGGGATAAGGATGGGTAGGAGGCATTCATTGGTATTAAATGAGCTATCCCTTTCATGGACGGTGCCAGTTTTGGCGGGACAGGTAGGAGATAGATGTATCCATTTGGAAGCTATGGCCAAATTCAGTTTGCATGGAAAATTTTGAAAATTGGAGACTTGCCAACCCAAGTGGAGGTGACGTAGAAAATAAGGAAAAAGGGCGAGCCTTTATTTCATTAATGGTTCTTGGTCCTCGCGACCAGCCTCGCCTTGGAAACAACATGAAGAAAAATTGATTTTCATTTTTTGTTGGTTCGAGCCTTTTGTGAAGTTGCTCTGCATTTGGTTTCTCTGACCTGGTTTCGGTCGAATCAGCTCTTGGCATTTGGCATTTTCTGTGGAGAGTTTGGAGGCTGTTGTTATGCCAGGAAGAAGGAAGAAAGTGCTGGGAGAGTATTGTGGTGTCGCTGTGGAAGGAAAAACACAGAAAAACGAACGCTTTCTTCGAGTTCTGGAAAAGAGAGAACACAGGCATGTTAAGCCCTTCTCTTTAAAAATCTTTGCTTTGATTTAAATGTTTCATTAAAACAACCCTGCTCTTGGGTTGGGATTGAATGATTGCTATTGAGTTGATTTGAAATGGATTTTGTGGGTTCTTGCTTCTTTCTTTGGAAAATGATAAGCTTAACTGCTTCTGGTTACTCGGCCTTGATATGTTGTTGCTTGAATCGATTTGGAAAATGATTTACTATATAGGGTGATTGACTGTACGTGGTTTGAAATAGATATAATTCTTTCACTGTTCGTGTTGTTTGGAAGTGGAACAGGCTGTGTAATCGTTCCTTATGGTGAAAATGATTTCCCTTTAGTGCAATCGTTTCTTTACTGTGTATGTGGAACTGTCTTTGCAAGAAAAGAGGAAATGGAAATACAGTCACATATATTGCTGTAATTTGGGTTCTGTTGAATCTTGCTGTCATTTTGGAAACAATACAAAATACTGTTATTGGTCGCTGAGTTCAGCTGTCCTTGTATTTCTTGAATGAAATGCTTTCCTGTTGTGCTGGTTGTTTAACAGTATTGGGAAAAATTGTCATATGTATCACGGGTCTGTACGTGTTAATTGAGTTGTTTCTCTTTTGAAACTATCAGTTCTTTTGCTGATGAATTTGAATGAAAGAAGTAATAGTTGGATAAAGTTGTCCTTGTTGATACTTTTAAGGAAATGGATCCTTTTCCTTCTCCAGTTTTGGGATTTTAATGGAAATGGCATTTGGGTTTTCTTCAGTATTTGAACTCGAATTGAATGAAGTAATAGCAATACTTTCATTGTTGTGCCCTTTTCTTATTTAGGAAATGAGCGAATACGTTTTAACAACCATGAAAATAGAGGAAAGTTAACTGTTTTTCCTTTAGAGGTTATGATTGGACTGTGTTTCCCTTGCTGTGAGGATAAGATGGTTTTATTGTGTTTCATAGATGCTGTTCGGTCTTCCTGTTCGGGCTGTAGACGCAATTACAAACTGGTTTTGTATTCTGTGCAATGAATGATTATAATTTCTTCTTGCTGTAATGAAGGTTGACCCCATTGCGTTTAGCAGTCGTGGTTTGACCTTTTGATATTTTTTTTACTATCTTGTGAATGCGAACTTGGCTGGAATGTTCATTGCTGTAGCTCGTTGGATTACAGCTGTACTGGCTATGTGAGATGCTTATCAATGAGAACGTTTATTCTGTTATCTTTCTAAGTTGAGTTGTCATGCTAAGAAAAACATGATTTGAATGTTTTTACTTCATTCTGAATACAATGATTGTTTCTTAATGAAATCATAGAGAATGAATTCTTCTCTTTTTGCTATTTGGGACTCTGAAAGTGACATTGGAATTATAGTGCATATGACTCGATCTTGTTGTAGGTAACAACAATGTACCATTTGTTATTAAGGACTATATGCGTTCAGAGGTATAAAAGATCATATGAATATATATACTTGCGTGGTTGCATAATTGTTGTTGGTTAGCTATACAGTGTAAGAAGTAGGGAATCTTCTAGTATAGCAAATACCTAGCATGCATATTGATATGGCTTGCTCAACGATGAATATAATGTCTTACTAACCTATTTGGTATTCATATGAACTGGAATAAAATGAAATGATTCTTGCTGCCGGAAAGTGAATTCCGAGTGGATTTTGTAAGTTTCACTCTGAACTGCTATCTTGAATTGATTTTCGTTTGGATTCCACTGTTAGGACAGTCATGTGGAAGGAAATAGAGATATGAATGAATGTTTTAGAAAAATGATCTTTCTTCTTTCATTCAGTTGGAAATCTGGAATTCGTGAATGATGAATTTTATAGTGCTTAGATGGGAGCTACTATATGCATTGCTGTTCACTTTCTTGTTGTACTTGAATGCTTTAAATTTAACATGCTTCATGAACGGAAAGGAAAGTAATGGATTTATATTCAGTTAGTTTCATCCTTTGCATTTGTTATTAATGAAAGGCGTGGAAAGGATAACTGTATGCTATATAGGTAGCAAACTACTTGTATTCCTAACGTTACAAATATTGTAAATTGATACTTGCAATGATTATGTGGAAACGGGACAGCCGTCCCTTGGATGTTTGTGATGATATTTTTCTGATAGTTCAGTTGTTATGCTGACCTCTCCGTTGTGCCTATTTTGAGATTGATGTTTTGCTGTCGTTTCATAAAAGTAGGGTTCTTTTATTGAAACAGTTAGTTGAAGCATCTTATTTTAAGGATAAGTGCTTAATGTAATCAGTTCATTGAACTGACCCGTGCAATTCATTTTGCAGATGGAATTTGATTAGAATGAAGATGTGGCTGTCTTCTGATGCCTCTTGATTAGATGTAAATTATATTGTAACTGTTGCTTTTATTCCTCTTTGAGGAATTGTGAAAGAAGAAAATATATTCTTCTGACCATGAGTTGTATGGATGCTTTGTATAAACTACTCCCAATCAGTTGGAGTGGCAATTGTACAAATTATGTCTTGAAATATTGGATACAGTTACAAGTGTGATATTTTCAATAATTATATCAGTTTGATATTGTTATATAAATTGGAAATATGATGTAATTTCCTTATTTGGAATTGTTTCATTGTCCTTGGATGGATGCTGAATTGAAACTGATATCTATTCTTACTTAAATACAACTTTTAAGTTGAACAATGCAATTAGTTCATACTTGGGTAAAGATGAATTTTTAATTGACATTAAAAGGATTAAGAAGAATATGATTTCATAATCAGAAGGTATTCAGGATTAGCTTAGGAGCTAAGGAATATCAATTTAAATTGGGAGTATTCGAACTTCATTTTCGAACCCCATTAATGATCCCGTTTGATAAAATTCAGAATAAAGGATATAGGATAAATATATCCATAACTAATGATCCTTAACTATATAACGTTAAGGGGAAACAAATGAATTCATTTCTCGAAGTTTAGACCTCGTTTGGATGACGTCTAATAAGTTAATATTCTGAAATTAGTTGCAGTTGGAAACATCTTGGCTAAGTTTAATAGGTTAAACTTATTACGTTCGTCGGTACAGACTACTTAATCCAATGATTAAGAAATAAACCAAGTAAGGAAATGTAGCCCTTCGATACAAAGGAGATGATACTTGGCAAACTAATGGATAGTTTAGTCCCTCTTAGTTATATACAACTGCAACGGAAACGAGGATCAAGGGATCAGCACAAATGCTGAAAGTTGATTTTAATTATTAACTCGTGGCTAAGTCACTTGAGCAGGATGTGTATTCTCGATGGGTGGATTCTGTAGGACATTGGCATATGCCAGCTACAACAAGGTGTCTTCATGAAGACGGGGTCTTCATGACGACACAATGTTGCAGCTGACATATAGCAATGCCCTCCCGAATTAAAACATGTAGAATACATAGGCTGAATGTGTAGATCTTAGCTGGGGTGGGGATAGGGTATGATCTGGTATACGGAGTGACTCCGGAATACTAAAGATAAGTAGACACACGGATTCGTGGGGTAATGACACCGTATGTCTGCGTATCTTTAGTTACCAGGAGTTCCTTCCTATACCCGTTCATATTACTAACTGGAATTGAAAGTTTAAAACTGAACTTAAACGTTGAGGACTGGTAGGAACCAGGAAAGACCATTCTAGATAACAGGTGAAGTGAAGTGAAGGACGTATTCCGTAGATGTGTATCACATCCAGGAATATGATCATGCAAAGCATGTGAAAATCTTTGGCCAAAGTATCGCAATTGCTGATTGCGTTGTCCTTATCACTTAATTTAAGATGCAGGATGTCAGATGAATATCAGTAACAGATATTCAGATAGGCTTCTTAAATGGATCACTTCGATAACCGGGGAAGGTTATGAGAACAAGTATATAAAAATATACTATGCATAAACAAACATGAAGGATCGGTTGTTGTCGAGTCATGTACATGAAGGATCGGTTGTTGCCGAGTCATGAAATGAAGGATCGTTGAAACTCCGAGCCATGAAAATGGAAGGATCGGCAGTTCATCGAGTCATTTACAGCAGCATATAGAATCTGTTATAAGATTGAATGGCATTGAATGTGTGTTCCATATTGTAAATATGTGAACAGGGAACATTCGTTTTAAAAAGAAATTGTATGATCCAAACTGTGTTGTTTGGGCAGAGAACAATTATTAAATCTTGAACGTGTGTTTGAATTTTATAATTCATAACAAAGAACGTTATATAAAAAAAAAAAAAAAAAAAATTTCCCTTGTTCTGGTGTTTTAAAATGGGGATGTTACAAGGCACTTTGTATGGTTTTAATCCCAAATTTTGGGGTGAGGATATTGTTTTAGGCTTTATTAAGCCTTTTTCCACTCATGTTTTAAAGTGGTCAAAGCACCACTTGAGCTAACTGCTCCCCCCCCCCCCCCCCTTCCTTCTCACGTGGATCTTCATGTAGATCATTTTCATGTCCCCCTACCACCACTTCATCTCCTTCCACCATGTGGACCTCGCAAATAGATATGGGGGTTTGGAAGATTATGTGGGTAAGGTGGTTATACTAATGTTTGAACATTAATATGTATATGCGTGACAGTTGGGAAATAGAATAATTTTTGGATAATAATAGATTAAGCAACCAATATGGAGGTGTAACCATATAGTGACATGACAAATATCATGGTGAATAATTACAAAGTAATATAAAATTCGACCATGAATAATAATGTGATATTCCACTAATGAAATATGGAAATAAAGACAACTTGTCGATCCTCGATAGGAAAATTGAACACGTGGTGGTTTTATGTGTGTTGAAGACTGGAGGTTGAATACAGCTCAAACAACCTTCATTTTTCCCTTTTTCTCCTTTTTCCACGTGTCACCTTGTCATTGGTCAACTTTTTGACATGTTGACCAAAGTTGACTTCCTTGTTGACTGAACTTTAACCGGACATAACTTGAGCTCAGAGTGTCTGTTTTTCACGTTCTTATAGTTATCGAAAATATCTCTGAAGGATCTACTACAATATAATGGTTTAAGGAAGTTTAGGGAACATTTGAAACTGAAATTTATCCCCTGATCAGTGCACCACCAATCAACTTCACCTACTACGACTTAGAGAGGGTACATAATACCACAGATTAGGAAGCGTGCATTCCCTTTGTTAAACTTGATCAGAAAAACAAGTTATCAGTATTCCAGTGAAGAAGGATGAACTTGAGAAGGGTGAACAAGCACCACAACTCAACTACATGTAATGCTCCACCACTTGATAATCACAGAACTCCAAGACCCTGCACTAGAAATGTGAATTTGCATAGTATACCTGCAAGCATGAGAAAAGGAAAAAAGAAGTATAGAAGGATAAAAGGACCAAGATTAGTAAAAAAACACACTTTTATTGCTTCAATAACGTGCACAATGCATCACACATTCAGAAGAGGCAATGGTTTCCATTACAGTCTTGAAGAGGAGGATTGAAATTTCTCTCAACACACAAGGACAACTTACAAAAGAGAGAGGTCTCTTGAAAAATTGCACTTGCTTAAGATGTCTAATTTTCCAACCTATCTGACCTATTGGAACCCTTTAGAATAAGCATACAACTTACATTTATAGAAGAATATGTGAGAGAGAAGAGGAAAGGTCATAATTACATTCCTAAATCGAAGGCAAATGATGTGTATATTACAGTTGGTTGAACCACTTTATAAGGTTCCATCATGTGTCATTAATGCCTGGTTGACCTAGTATTCTCAATTAAGCAAAAGAATATTTAATTAAAATGTTTTATTAATAATAATAATTATTATTAATAAAATATTTAAATAAAAATATTAATTTAATTACTATTTTAATGGTGGCCCCCCGTTGACTGATTTAACTTGAAGAGGGGGGTCAATTGAGAAATGGTCAAAAAATAACCCAACTCGGGGGCTAGCTCACCGAGTTGGGTTCGAGCTCTACTTGCGAGTTCATTTCCTGCCGAAACACCATGTTCTCCTTATAATATCTCCCAATCTACTTGACCCTGGTAAGTTGCCTCGAGTTTTCTTAGCTCAGCGACATCCATTACCGAGCCCATTGTGCATTTGACTGAGCTACTCATTTTGTCTCAACTCGGCCATAAATCACAATATTGAACTGTACGTCCAAAGAAAATATCTTCACACAAGCTTGTTGTTGAGGTCAACTCTGAGCACACCTTTTACTAATCATATGTTTGAGCCCCGAGCACGAGTTCCCTACAATCCCTGAGAGATCTCTTTTCCTAGTTTGATTCCAAGACTTGGGTTGAGTTAAAAAATCTTTCCATGAATGCTCCACGTGACTCCATCTCCTGGCTTATATTTTTCACTACAATGTTATCCTGCTTGTACGATCAATCTATTCTAGCATCTAATCTTGCTCGTAATCTGCTCGATGATATTTCAAGGATTCGCCTATGAGTATCTTCTTCCAATGCATGTTGACTTTACACATTTCAATCGCCAGATGGATTAGCCATGACTCGCTCAACCAAGTAGCTACCATTTCCCTATAGAAATTACTACTCTTAACACCTCCTCCCTAGATTCAAGTTCATATACGTCCATTTCTAAGCTCGCCATTAAGTTCCCGCATCAGATCCCCCACTGAAGTCAATGAGCTCTAAAATGAGCTTTATCTTTTGCAAAATTTGAATTCACTGACTGAGCCAACCCGAACATGATCCCATCTAGCTCTACATTGAGCTCACCATCGTGTTTTCTATCCATGACCTAAGCATGAAATCCTACATCTACCGAACACCAAATCGAGACCCGATGCCTGGAGAGCTCTGAAATTTTCCTGTGAACGAGATGATTCCTAGACTGAGCCATTACAATAGGATCACCTAAAATAAGCCACTTATCTCACTACCAAACTCCTCTATAGCATCATGCTACCTCCAACTGTTATCATGCAACGATCTCCCTACAACTCAAAGTGCTTGCCTCTCATCACTTATCTATTTAAGATTCTAGCACCAGTTTTTCGTAACTCCCATGAGGACGACCGAGATAGAGATGGATTCCTCATTGTTTGAGTGAGTTGATATCCTTAAAACAAGCCATTGACTCCTTCATATTTCCCAACCTTCATGAGATTGCTTTCTTCCATCGAAACTTCCTTTTTCCATGTCAATTCTTCTGCATTAACTTGGTCGAGCGCACTCCTTTCTTCATGCAAGCTCTATTGAGATAGAGCTTACTTTTTCTCCTATGCATGAGCTTACTGTTGATATGATATTTTTATTCGCATTCGATGAGCTCTGCCATTTTTCATGTGATCTCCCCCGAGCTTCAACAATCTGACTCACTTTCAATGTCTATGCCAAACTCAGAAAGAAACTCACAAATTCTCCTTCATTTTCTTGAATGAACTCCACATATCGACCATATTCACTCGAGTATCGTATGGATTGAATCAGCTTCACCTCAAAACGATAAATTTTACACTAACTCAGTTTGGGTTAGAACTCACCAGAGGTCCTTCCTTTTTATGAAAAGCTTCAGCTTGCCTCATGCCACCAAGTTAGTTTTTCCTCCAATGCTTAAATTTGAGTTACTCAGCCTACAACTCGGCTCATCCTGAGTTGAGATCGACCCATGATTCCTTCTACTAGCACTGACTGAGCTCCTCCTCATTGAGCTACAAAATTGATAGACATGACCATCCTCAACTCCATTGTTGAGATTATTCTCCTAGCTCAAGCTCTATGGTTTTCCAAGCATTATCTCTCCATGATGTCTTTCATTTGAGAAATGAATTCTTGTCTACAAGCCCTCCAACTGTATCATAGCCTTATTTTTTCAGCTTCCAATGACCTAGATAATGGTTTGGCATTCAACCCGCTTAACACATCTTGCTAGAATGGTCTCTCACATTCCCCATCCTATCTACCAAGTGATTTGGGGCCACCACTTGACTCGAAGAAAGACTCATCCCTTACATCATTTTTCACCCAAGCCCTGACTCCTTGTCATGGAAAACTAAGTGTCGACTTGCAAAATTTGTGGAATCTTATTGCCATTCTTCCAAACTCGACATGAAATTTTCCACACATAAGTCCCAAAGGGGAAAAAAGATATTTCAAGGCCATTTTTTCATTTGAACAACTTTTCCCTATGGCTACCCTTCCCCGGAACTCCCTAATCAATAATTTAAACGTGGAATCTTGCTGGAAATTGGCCAAATTTGTAGGGAAATAGACCAAGAATTCCCTAAAACCTCTCCAAATCCCAACTCGGTGGGTATTATGCATTCTTTCCACCCACTCGACTAGAAATAGTCTAAAAATTCCCTGAGATTTCCTTTTATGCAACTTGGAAGTGTTCCACTGAGTAGCTCGCTCCAACACTGTCAGGTCGAGCTAACCGCTACTACTCCCTTGAATCAGACCTAGACTAATACGACTCAGATTCTTATGCCTCGGCTTGAGGCACTTCTTGAATTTTAACTGGACCTTGAACAGCTCCAACTCAATCGTTGAACAAGCTCCAACTCGATATATGAGCTCGTTATGTCCTCAAAGCGTGAAAATTTAACTCCTACGAAATCGCCCCCCGTTTTGATCTCAACTCGACCGAGCTCTAATCAACTGTTAGATCTACTTCTAAAAATCCAATACTACAAACCACTAATTCCTAACCATATAATTGAATCTCTTATGAGCTCGTCCTTATTGTGCTTGCCACCAAATTAATTTTTGGGCTCACCCGAGCTGCTTTTGTGATCTCCTTGAGTTCGAACTCACTTGTGTTAACCTACAACTATATTCTTATGCCAATGTGCTAAGGTAACTCAACATCGACTCTCTGATCTAATGCTCGAGATGTATTTTTGGATCCCCCTCTAAAATTCCTTCAAGTTAGCTTTCAGCGGGCTCCTCCTATGTTGCCTTACAACTTCCATGGCTCGACAATGTCAAGCTCAACCTGTGGAACATATCAAATAGCTCAGAACCTCATCGAACTATGCATCCTCCTATGGCTTGGCCACCCTACCTGTGTCATAGCTAAGTTGGCATCCTTGTTTCCCACACTGAGCTCGATTTAAGCTTCTCTAGGGTTCCTGAGCTATTGTTGACTCAACAAGGCACTTCAACGGCTTAGGATCCATCCACATTCTAACGTCGAGCCATTTTCATAGCTTAACTCCCTAGGATCATGAGCTCGGTTGCTCTATGTTGGTGCCCTCGTTAGTACTTGATTCCCTTTTTCTGTTGTGAGAAAACTCGACTCACCTCTGAGTTCACTTTGTGTTGACAGTCTATGCAACTCGACCTTTCCTCTATTTAATGACCGGTTATCATGAGCTCAAACTATGAGAAAAAACTAGCTAGCCCGAGTTAGATGCTCAACCTGTTGAATTGATACTTGATATTTAAAATGAGCCATACATTTTTTTTGAGCTATATTCTCTTCTTTGATAATTTCTCTAGAGCTCAATCTCTATGCTCAAGCACCCCAAATAGCCACCGAGTCAATAATTGAGTTGAGCTCGAGGAGCTATTTATACCGAGCTAACACCAGAATGCTAACACGACACACCATGCTAAGCTCTTCATATAAGTTTTAATATGAGCCCATCAACATCAGTTTGAACCACTCCTCTTACACATGATTGAGAAATTAAACTATTTTTCTTGGGTGTAGTTTTAACCTCATTATCATTTTTTTTCCTAAGTGGGAAAAAATTGACAATAGTGACTAAGCTTGGTGATGTTCTATGAGGTCCTGGTGCATGGTCTAGAGTGCATAGTCATATTTTGAGTTCTCCAAATTTGAATGAATGTTTTAATGAGGTCATTTATGGTCCTAGAGGTGTGTTACAAGTTCTAATGAGTCATCATGGTGAGTTCATGAGGTACATGTCTTGAGTCAAGTCATTATAGGCCTATTCCTAGTCATAAAGCATGCATTATGGTACTGTGAGTTGAGTTTTGGATATGATCATTATTATTGGAGTATGGTATAAGCATGGTGACACTGTACATGGGGTTTATGATGTATTTCAGTTCATTTCTCAAATATTTGATAATGTTTCATGGTCCTTGGGAGAGAAAGAAGGTGAAGAAAAGACAAGATAACACAAGTAAGTACATGGGGCTAGAGATTCTCAGATATATTTGAGATAAATGATGAGTATGGATAGTTATAATATGTTGTAAATATTCTTCATGACAATTTTTAGGTCATTCTAAATAATAGTTTACAAAATATGAAGTTTTTGGTAAAACCGGGTTTTCTAAATTGAAGATTTGTGCTAAACATTAACATGACGCTCATTGTGAATTGTGTTCCTTTCACGGAACATAAAGGTTATGGGGGATTTTTTTCCATGGAACTAATAAATTTTATAAAAAATAATGAGTTGGTTTTATCATCACGTTTTTATTAAGGATCGTTAAGAAGATAAGTTGTTTTGAAACTCTAGTTAAACCCTAGCTCAAAGTGACTTGGAGGAAATTGATCATATAGGTCCTAGTATTTTTTTGTTTTCAAAAATTTATGATTGGAGGTTATATAATAATCCTCAATATTTATAGAAATGTAATATAGATCTTGTGAATTTATGTGGGCCCCATCTAAAAATGTAACTTTCTGAAGAACTACAGTTCGTGGATAAATTTCTCAAAGAAGGTATGAAATAAATTGACATTAGTTTTATCCTGGGAGTTTTAATAGATTTTAATGATATTTTAAGATCATGGTTGAGGTCCTAAATGGAAAAGTGTTCACTATTTATGAAGACTAGTTTTTGGGGCAGTTCGCCCCTCCGGATAGCCCCTCCGGATACCCTCCAGATAAAATAGAGGGGTATTTGGAGGGTCAGGTGGGAGAAGGTGGGTGGGGCACTTGCCAGATACTCTTAGTATGGAAATGGGCTCTTTGCAAGAGAATCCTACTAATGTTTTAAACGTATTATAAGACTTATTATAATATTGATGAGAAATTATAAAGCAATTTGTGGTTAAATTGGAATTACATGAGCTACATGTGGATTTAAGACTTGGTTCAAGATTTTTTGTGCTCCCAGTTAATATATATTTCCAATGATATATAAAACTTGTGTATTTTATAAGGGATAAGCAAGTTATGACGTGTTATTTGAAGGTCAAATTTGGAGGATGCTTAGTTAAGTATGGTCTTTAATAGCTTCATGAGGTATGGTAATTGTTCTAACTTCTTAATGCTTGTTGAAGGTTTATAAGTTATTATAAAACATGTATAAGGGTTTTAAATTATTTTGTTAATCTTGGAAGTGATTTTTTAGGTAATGGAATAAGTTGGTCTTAAGCTTGGTTCGTAAGACCTAGAAGCCTAAATAAGTAGTTTCATATATGGACCTAGTTGAAGGCCTTCCACTTCAAGTTGGAAGGAAATGTAAGGTGTTACAATAAGAGGATTTAGATGTACTTATAATGGTATATGGTTTATATCTTATTTATGATATTTGATAAGTCATCCATCTCAATTTGTGAAGAAGAAGGTTTCTTGTTTTTCAGGAAAGGATTGCTTTTGCTGAAAGATTGAGGTAGAAGATGCATGAGATGGATTATTTGATGCTTTTTATCAATTGAAGATTGAAGAGGGATTATTGTTTTTCATATTTAATTAATTTCTATGTCTTGAAAGTGGGAGAAAGAGTGTAAATCAGTTCATTTTCCAAAAAATTTTTGGGCAGCTCAATTTGGTGAAGAAGAAAGTGATTGTGGTTTTCATATATGGATGTTTCATGAGATATAGAAAGCATGGATGTGATATAAAGTTAAGGGATTTCTAATTATTGGCTATGTGCCATAGCCATTTTCATGGTTACAGGCTATTTTTGGAAATAACATGTGGGGCAGACAACCAGATGGAAACTTGTGTGGCATGCAAATGTTATTTTTGGAAGAGAGTCTACTAAGTGCTTTACATGAGTTCGAGTTATCAATAAAATTACCACTGTCAATTAACTAGAAAAGATCTATTATTAGTGCACTTACATGTGTGTCTAGTATTGTAAAGGTGGATGGCTATTTTCAGCATGTGACCCATTTTGGGAATTATGTAAGTGGTGAAGGGAAGGTCCCCTCCCTTATAAATATATAGTAATATATGTATATTAGAGAGAGTGCTAAGTACTGAGCTAATATGGAGTTATGCTGCCAGAACTAATGCACACATGAGCTCTGATACTAATTATTGTAAGAAGCTTCTATGTATTTAATGTATTTAATATAATGGAGCATATTAGATGAATAATGGTTTCAAACATGACTGTAACTTGTTATTGCATGGATAATTTCACTATGTTTAATATTTGATTCATGAATCTTTAGGATATAGATATAGAATCTTCTCTACGGAACTTTTATATTGTTTACGGATATGAATACATTAACTCTTCATTATGTTCACATCCTACACAAGTAACTCTAAGGAGGGTCCTGGTAACTTTGCACACTTTGGGTGAGCACTCATACTAGGCCGAGTGATGTGCCAGTGCACCAGAGTTATTCTTGGTAAATTCTAGGTTGCATCATTGATTCCATTTTTGGGACCTCTTTTTTAGTTGTTTTCAGGATGGTTCATGATGAAGACATATCGGTTGACCCTAACAAGTTTTGAGGAGTAGATATAGGATCTATAATAATATTATGCATGGAGGTTCAACATTGGATCTGAGTTTGACACATGTGCCTGGGTGGAACAAAATTTGTATAACAGTTTATATGAGAGCTTATTTACTATTTTTCCATTAGAACTTTATGAGTGGCTATTTTCT
Source organism: Taxus chinensis (assembly GCA_019776745.2). Lineage (NCBI taxonomy): Eukaryota > Viridiplantae > Streptophyta > Pinopsida > Cupressales > Taxaceae > Taxus > Taxus chinensis. The sequence goes on from CM034148.1 coordinate 691,027,042, forward strand.
TATGCATCTAAAAGGAATTAGAGGTATCACAAACTTGTCTAGATGCAAGAAGAATTTCAAGCCCTTTATGATGTTGATCTGATTTGGACACGCATTGGGGATACTTGTTTTTGTGGTGTTTTGAACAGCTATATTCTGGAGTACTCAATCTCTACTTATTTTTTCCTGGAGGTAGATGAGTTTTTTTTTTTATGTTGTCATAGGGGAACCTATTTTCAAGGCATCCCACTAGAAATCGAGATTCTGATGGTAACCCTAAACTTGGAAAGAAAACTAATGGCTAAATAAACCCCAATATGCGTGAGGGAAAGAGTTGGTTTGGTGAAGGATGGTAGACCTAGTGGCAGAGAGGCAGAGAGATAAAAGGTGGCTTAAGTATAATGAGGCATGAAAGAGGGAGATAGAGAAGAAGCATAAAATTGTAGAGCGGATGGGTTTGAGAAGAGAGATGGATCACAAAGGATTTGGAGCTCACGAAGAAGGCATGGAGCCATAACATCATGAACTTTCCCATTTGGGAAAAAATGAAAGGGAAACCTCTTTAGCCTCACAAAGGAGTGCACCAGTAGAGATAACCTCTGCATGTGAACATCTAAAGCTATCTGGAAACCTAGCCCTTGCGGTTGGTTTTCTAGTAATTAGTACATCCAAAAGTAAAGAAGATAATTTGGGCAATAGGGAAGCAAGAGTAAGTCACATAACAAAAACATCTTCATTGTTGTTTGGAGGTACCTTTTCAGGTGCATCATCTACATAGAACTTGAGCACGTAGAATTTTGGGCTCCCTTCTGGGATTAGTACCACCACACAGATTCTATGAGTTCATTACATTACTACTATTGGGACACATGGAAGTACATTTTCTTGTCCACTTATGGATACGGGTGGAGGATCAGGGTGTGTAGGTGGCTCTAGTTCTTGTGGATCTGATGGTTTTAGAGGTAGAGGCAACACAAGGGATTCTAGATTAGGTGGGAAAGTTCTGCACAAACCCTAGAATATTTACATGGAGATGTCCATTCACCTTCTAGAGTATAGGGGCATAGAATATTCTACTGAACACGTGCACATGTGTGAAATACTATGGTGTGTAAAAGGTATCACGGCTTTTGATCACAAGAAAAGTCAATTTACAACTACATTGCAAGGACGAGCACATAGTTGGTATAGGAAGTTTGACCCTAATCAAATTTTTGTAGATTATGAGGCATTCAAAGATGAATTCCTTAAAGTGTTCTATATCCCTAAGTTTGATCAAAAGAGTATAATCACGCTCAAGGATATTAAACAAGGTACTACTGAAAGTGTCCAAGAGTAGGATGCTCGTTTCAAAATAATTTTATCTAATATTTCTTATGATATTCACGTAATACAACATGTGCAATGGTTTTTTGGAGGTCTAATCAAACCTTTTAGAAGTGATTTGTCAACTAATACATACATTAATCCACACAAATCCCTTAAAGAAGCTTTGCGTGTTGAGGTAATCGTGAGTATATACATTGAATTTAACCCATTCTTGGAGGCACAAATTGTAGTTACGTAAAAGCAATTGGAGAAACTATCAAAAAATTCAACATATGAGATGCGCATGGGGATTTGGTGTATAGATTATGAAGTGGAAGGTCACACCAAATATAGTTGTCCCCACAAATGAGTATGTTCATTGCTGCTAGACTATGAGATATGTCACCTGAACCATAACACCAGCCATTTCCCATTATTACAACATGTGATAAGGAAGAATGTATCCTATTATTGTAATATTTTTTGGTCCATGACTCATGATATAGAGGACTCTAGGTTAATTATCCAGATCCATGTTGCTATAGATATTGGTGTGTAATAGATAGGAGTATCAGATAACTCTAAGGGTAAAGGTGAGCATCGGGATCGGAATCACAATCAAGTGCATTATGATCAGAATGAGGGGTACTGTCATGGAGGACATGACAGAGGGCATAGATACTATGGTGGATTTGGAGGTCAAGACCATGGTGGTGGACGAGGGGAATTTCCTTGCGGGACGTGCTTTACATGCAGATCACCTAACCACTATAGGCGTGAATGTCCTCAGAATATTAAATTTTTTTTCTATGGGAAGAATCATAGCTATGAGGAATTCCCAAATCTATATGAGTATCTTAGAAAGTAACATAAATAGTAAAACAAAAGTGTATGGATGGTTAGGATACAACACGCTATGGAAAATTAGTGGATGCCAAAGTTGGAATCGGAACCTGAGGTATTTCTTGTAAAGATAACTACTCATAATGAAGTGGCACGTGCTAAAGAAGCATTACAACATAAGCCTACCATCACTAGAGAGGAGGTTTTACATGCCCGGTACCTAGATCCTACCCATCAGATGGAGGTTTATCAAGATACCATGGAATTCCTTAGAAATATTCAAGGGTAAATACAATGTTTAAAGGAGCAATCATGGAAGATGGAACTAAGGAAGGAGGTAGAGATGGTTTAGTCAGATATTGATGAATTGAAGGAGGTATGCAGAATGTTGCACCTGGAGAATATTATTCCATTCCTAGGGAGTTCACTAAAGGGAAACAATTCACCCACTAATACTGAGAATGGGTGTTAGATCCTGCATCTAAATATCCTCCCTGATAACATATACTACGAAAAGGAGATCACTATGAATGTCGTTATCGATGGATGGCTCTTGAGTAATATATTGATTGACACAAGTGCGGAAGTAAATTTTCTTACTTTAGATGCATGGGTACAGATGGGGAGACAAACATTGCATCCATCTTCTAATGTATTATTTATGGATAATATAATGAAGGCCACTCCTATCAGAATTTTAAAAGATTACTATATAGGGGCTAGGTTCACTGGGGATTTTGAGATTTTAGTGCTTGCAGAAGAAGATAGTTTCCCAGCTCTACTTGGACGTGCTTGGTGTTACAGAAATAATGTTGATCTTTGGTTAAACAAGTGATATATCAGTTTTGAGAATAAGGAGGAAAGATTTATTATCCCTTTAACAGATGGAAAATATGCTCCCTATGTTGAGCCTTTGAATGAGGAAGATCTGAATAGGATTTATGTATGTGTCATCTAGGACTCAAAAGTGCTCGAGCCATCTAAAGAAGGAATTATTCAGTGGGAAAATGCACAATTTATTAGCAATACTATAGTATTTTACGTGATAATTAGGTTCATGGTAATTATGAGATGATTTGGTGTGAAGTAAGGATCACATTTACGTGGAAAAACAAACCTTGTTGTGTTAGGAGAATAGGTTACATCTCTGAACCTTGGTACACTAGGGAAGGGGACCCTATGATATTCCTGTGCACCATGGAGAAATAGTGGACATACCAGGTTGCGAGGAGAAATATGTTAGCATATACCCTATGCTGAAAAACATCCCACTGGTGGGTGGTTAACATGGATAATCGTATAGGATGGAATGAATTCAGGATTTCTCTTACAACTCAGTTTTCCAAGAGAAATGCATTGAATCAAATCTACACATATCATGGTAATCAACCTATTTAGCACCACATTCAATAGTGTGAGAGGCTTTGGATAGAGGAGTAGGAAGATTTACTACCTTTTCTATGGGTGCACAAAATTTATTTCACTTTACAAGGTTGCACACACGCTTGGTATGTATATGCAGAGCTACATAGAGAAACTGGAAATTGGCAGGATCTGATTATAGGGATGGTCCAGAATTTTAGCTACTTCTCTACTAAACCTCCAGTAGAAGAGGAATTAATGGTTATAAAGTGGTTAACTATGGGAGACAGTGCAAAGGTGAAAGAAATCATCTAGGAGTTATTTTATGGAAATGACTCAGGAATGCATTTTACTGAAGGAATAGAGACGAATGCCACACTACTTAAGTGTGCTTGCTTTGAGAAAGAAAAAGGGAAGATGGTCTACATAGTGGATGATTAAGAAGTAGAATAAATAGATATAGATCATTCAACAGGTGTGTGCGAGGTCTTGGAAAGTACAAATAACAACACACGTTCCTATCATGAACCTATGAAGACCAAGAAAGTGAATATTGGTACAGATGCTGAACCTAAAGAGGCAATAATTGGAGATTATTGGTCTGAATCTGAAGTAGAAAAAATAGTGGAGTTGCTCTATGATTTTCAGGATTTATTTCTTAGGGGCTACCTTGAGTTTAAAGGAGTGCATGAATCATTAGGAGAAATGAAGATAAATCTTAAGGAAGGTGCGCGCCCAGTCAGGAAGAGACCTTACAGGATGAACCCAAACCTGCATATCAAAGTCAAGGAAGAAATTAAAAAAATGCTAAACTTTGGCATCATTAAGCCCCTGATGAATCATAATGGGTTAGCCCAATGGTGATCAGTATAAAGAAAGATGGCTGGATTAGGATTTGTGTGGACTAGAAGGGAACTGAATTTTGCATGTGTAATTGATCCTTTTCCTACACCTTTCACAGAGGTGATATTAGAAGGTGTTGTAGGGTACAAATTTTATTCCTTTATAGATGGATTCTTTGGGTATCATTAGGTTAGGATTTCATAGGAGGATCAAGAAAATACTAGTTTCACCATTGAATAGGGAAGTTTTGCATATACTGTGATGCCCTTTGGTCTAAAAAATGGACCAACTATATTTTCATGAATAGTTCTTCAAGCATTCCAGGATTTTATTCATCTTTTCTTGCAATTTTACTTGGATGATTAGACAGTGTATGGGATTTTTAAGGATCATTGTGATAATTTTTGCTTAATGTTTTAAATATGTAGACAGCTAAGCATCTCTTTGAACATCAAAAAGTGTTTGTTTGCTACACCTTTTAGCACTATGTTAGGTCATATCATCGCCAAGGAAGGTTTGTTAGTAGATCTGGCTAAGGTTGAAGTTATCGTCAGTGTAAAAGAACCTATTAGTCAGAGTGAGGTGCAAAAATTCTTAGGTCACACTAGGTATTATAGAAAATTTATCAAAGGGTATGCTAAGGTTACAACACCCTTGGAAGAGTTATTAAAATGAAAAGGGACATTTTATTGGGAGGAACCGCAGCAGTGTACATTTGATACATTAAAGGAGAAACTTACTAAAATGCCTATTCTACACTTTCCCTCATGGGACAAACCTTTTCATGTACATGTGGACACTTCTGGCATGGCCATAGGCATGGTGTTGGCTCAGTGTAGAGAAGGTATTATAGATCATCCTATCTATTTTACTAGTAGAAAGTTGACCTTTGCAAAGCAAAATTATACAACTACTGAACATGAAGCCTTGTTAATGATCTATACACTACATAAATTTAGATAGTACCTACTAACAATAACATTTGTATTTTACACTGATCATATGGCATTGAAATACTTGGTAAACAAGCCCGTTTAATAGGGGCACATATATCGATGGGTGCTCTTATTCCAAGAATTTTATTTTACAGTTGCAGTAAAAATAGGGAAAAGTAATTCTGGCCCAAACCATTTATAAAGGATACAATTAGGGGAATACGTACAAGCAATTGAATATACAATGTCAGATGCACAAATATATAGGTTACATCCTGTGCCTTCAGACTTCGAAGATATGTCTATGTTTCTATGCACAGGTGTGGCGCTAGAAGGACTAAAATCCTTAGAGAAGAAAAAAATTTCAATTTAAGCAACATTTTTTATGGTGATCAGTGGTGACCTAAATAAGTTAGGCCAAGATGAAGTATTGTGCCGATGTGTATTAGAGCATAAGTGCATAGATATCATGAAAGAGGCTCATGGTGGTATTACATGCGGGCATAATGCAGGTGATGCCACTGCACACAAAATTCTACTTGTTGGATTATGGTGAGAGACCCTGTACAAGGATTGTAAGGCATATTGTAAGGTGTGTGATCACTGTCAACACCTTGGTAAACCAAGGAAAAGAGATGAAATGCCTTTAAGACCTATTACTAGTGTAGAGACATTTGAGAAATGGGCTATAGACTTTGTGGGTCCTATTTCACCAGTTGTGAGTAGAACTAAATTATGCTACATCATCACTTGCACAAATCATCTTACAAGGTGGGCAGAAGCAACACCTACCAAGGATTGTATATCAACAACAATGTCTAGGTTCTTATGGGAAAATTTTCTTACAAGGTATGGATGCCCGTTGAGTTTGACCAGTGATAGGGGCACACACTTTTTGAATGAGACAATAAAAATTCTATTGGATGAGTTCATTATTGCACACCATAAGAGTACACCATATCATCCTTAGGAAAATGTGATTTGAAGCTTTCAACAAGATTTTGAGCCAGACATTGACAAAAATTTGTGATGTTAGAAGGAAATATTGGGATGATAAATTTTTTGTTGTGCTTTGGGCATATAGAAAAACATATAATAGGTTGAACAAGGCCACACCATTTCAATTGGTGTTTGACGTAGAAGAAATTCTTCCTATGGAATTCATGTTACCTTTTGTACGTATTGCGTGTGTAGGAGGTCTAGTTGATGAGAAAGTATTAGAAGATTGAATTGAAAATTTGATCAAGATAGATGAGCGATGAACAATAGCATGATGGATTTAGAAGCAAGAAAAGGCTAGGTACAAAGCATGGCATGACAGGAACATTAGGGAAAAATTATTAAGATAGGACAGATGGTGCTTCTTTATGACTCTAAGTTTCTGCACCATCCAGGAAAGCTTAAATTACATTGGTTGGGACCATATATCATCACCCATATACTTGATTTAGGTAGTTTTCAGTTAGAGACACTTGATGGAATACAGTTACCTGGTTAATTTAATGGGAGTAGGTTGAATCCCTACTATAAATAAGTCTTCTTCTTTTTTATAATAAGGTAGTGTTTCCATTTAGATTAGGTTTACGTATTCCCTTAATGTATTTCCTTCTTCGTCACTGTGCTTTTTCATTTTAGTCGGTGTTTTATGTAATAAGTGCGTTTTGTGCACTAGAAGATAATTACCATTTGAAGAATTTTTATGTGCAGAGGACTGCACATACCATTTGTGTGGGCTGTCTATTGAAAAATGGGTAGATAGAAAGGAAAAAAATGCTATAGATGTTATTCGAGTTTGGAGAGTTTTTAGAAAGTATATTGCTTCCAAACAAGGACCATATATGGAGATAAATGAAGGAACAAGTATAGCACAAGGTAAGCAAGAGGCCACGGAGACTACCAAGGGAACATGTAGTGGTGAGGTACACAGGCACATGAAAGCATTCTGAAGAGAAGTCTATAGCCAAAAGGTAGGAAGGCATGCTAGAACATTATAGCTTGATGCAAAGATGTACCACACGGAAAGTGTGAAAATGGTTAATTAATGAGAGGATTGTTGGTAGGTGGAGGAGGAAAAAATACACTAATTTTTTTAAAATCTACATAAGGACATGATGCGATTTCATTTTTACCATTTTGATTGCAAGAATTTGAATGAGCTAAGTGAGACCAAGCTGAGAGAAGAGTATTAAGGTGTGAAGAGTGTGAAAACAGACGTGGAGAGTGGATTTATGGGCAAAAAAATCTTACAGCCCCATTGGTGAAGGGTTTGAGTGAAGAAAACACATTGAGAAAGAGATAGGGAACATGGTTTCAAACTAGGGAATGCAGATTCAAGCTAGTGTTTTAAATTGCTCACTACAGAGGATAGAAAGTTGAGATTTTCATATGGCACCAAAGAAAGTACCTATAATAGGAGCTAAAGGAAATAAGAAAGTAGAAATAGAAGTTGAAATTTCTCCCGAGAGTAATTTCTCAAAAATGCAGTATCTAGAGGGTGTGATAGTTGGGAAAGAGTGGGATTCCCACATCCGTAGCTATAAGGTGAGTGATTAACACCACTGCACTTCTGATAAAAAGAAAGAATTAGACACGTTGTTGAGTACAAATATCAACAAGTGCATGATGGAGGATATGCTAGTGTCTGATGACACTGGAGAAATATTGTTGAAACAGGAAGGAATTTATCAGTTGTATGAACTCCTATATTTTGGAAAGTATAAACATCTATACCAATGGATTATGAGAAGAGTCCATGAGAATATCTTCTATTTATTTTGGACAAAGGGTAAGGGTTACAACAACCCCAATTTCAACATTGACAGGATTAAAATGCATAGCGTTAGACCTGGCTAGTGACCTGATTGATAAAGCAACAATCATGGAGACACAAAAGGAGTTGGGATATATAAAGGTTCCGTGTGGAATGGACATTGATAAATTGAAGTACCAAGTGGTACAAGTGGTTGCGCATCTAGTGACCAAGTTGAATGATCAGGAGAGATGGTCGCAGGTGAATACAATATGGCTCCTTATCACGAGGAAGATGTCTCAGGGAGTAGTCTATAACATAACAAGCTACATTACAAAAACAATCATCAAAGAAGTGTGCACAGGTGATAACATTAGTTTTGGTGCTATCTTACTTTATTTAGTATCTATGGAAATTGGAGTGCCTGATGGGCCAAAGAACAAGATTTGGGAATATCCCATGGGAAATAAGTCCCTAACAAAAAGGTTTGACAAGTATCTATGTGAAGGGTAAATGAGTGGGCCATTTAAAAAAATGGCAGAAATGTGGTACAATCAAATCTATGTGGCATTTAAAGAGGAGTGGCACATCCCCAAGGAGCTACCTTCAATAATTGGCAAGGTAGTACAATTCATGTTGTACCAACACTTTTGCAATGCGTAGTTTGCTATGAGGGATGGAACATGGAGCCCATTGTGCAAACTACCTTATGCCTTCACAATGTGTTACTTCCAGGCATTAGTCCACCAATTTACTGATGCATGCCACTTGAATTTCATTGTATACAAGGTAGATTGTGACTACCACTCTGTGAGGAAGACATATGTATATCCAGGTCAGACTACCTATGTTGAGAGGCTCATTTAAGACATTATAAGCATGAAGCCTGTAATCTTAGAAATTGGGGACATTGAAGCAACACTCATATACCTTCAAATTAATCCTAAGTTAGAGAGTAACAAATATGTGGAGAATGAGTTTGCACTCCCAAGGCCACCTAAAGGTAAGCACATGGTAGAGAACATGCTAGCCCCATAGCCTGTAGAAACAATAGTGGTGGAAGATGAGGAAGAAGAGTGGGAGGATAGTGGTGGCTTAGAACATAGAGGCCAGAGGCAGCCCATAGATAGAATGGAGATTGGGTGTGCCTAGATCCCCTGTACAACCAGAAGAACTGGAATAACCCAAGGATGAAGATATAAAGGATAAAGAGGTAGGAGAACCGGAACATGATACCACTCTAAACATCAAAGATCCAGCTCTAAACCTTGGCGCTCAGGTACCTAAGGGGCCAAGAATGAAGTGAATGATTGGAGAGTACAATGTTCTACATATGGTCTATGATGAGGAAAAAGGAAAAATTGTCCACGCCTGATTCTAGAATATAGTGGGCCTCAAGGAGTTGTATGGATGGGAGTTGATGGACCCATAAATGGTAACCACATGCACAAGGAAACAATTATCTTGGTCCATGCAAAATCACATGGATGAGCCTGATTTTGATGTATGTGAAGATTCATGTGTATCAAGAAGAATGAAAAAGGCACCACAAAATAGGCACATAACTATCAAACCAACTATTATGTTTGATGAACATGTAAGTAATGCCTCAGTAAAAGTATCTACAAAGGTGGCGTAGAGGAACGTTGATAAGGTTACCACTATTAGAGTGCTATGAGAATAAAACAAGGCCAAAGATTGTGAAATAGTGCGTCTAAAAGGAGAGAAGGACCTAGAGCAGAAGAAGAATGAGGCCCTCAAAATTATGGCAGAAGAAATTGGTGACTATGTCTTGAAAGTAAGACTGCACCTAGAGTCAAAGGTACCTGAGAAGTCTCCTTAAGTTATGCATTATGTGCACACATTAGTTAATTTGGTGCTTGAGGATGGTCTGATTCCAATGCTAGTGCCAAAGAACCATGAGAAAGAAGCAGAGAGAGCAAGGCTTCAATGGTCAGAAAAATTTCATCTTATAAGACATTGCTCCAAACCTTGCAAGAAGAGCTAAAGATGACATACCAGGATTTGAATATTTGTGCAACTCTTGAGGTAGTAATTAGAATTAGGATGATGGTAGAAGACAATGAAGTCCTGAACGTGATGAAGGATGAGACTTTGATGTGTGCAGAGAGATTGGCACTAGTCAAGAAAAAGCACGAGTTCCTTGCAGCAGCCCAAGACCCCCATAAGGAAAGGCTGGATGAAATTGGGAAGCTTATAGCATAGAAGATGGATCTTCTGGAAGGAAGGGTGACTATAATTTCCAACAATGTTCTAGTATTATAGAATGATAAGGAAGAGATTAAACAAGATGAGTTATATTATATTGCATCGGATATTCCAAAAAAGATAGAAGCCTCGCTAAGTGATTGGAAAACCTTAGAGGCTGAAATCAAAGAAGAATATCTAGATTTAATTCTTCTAGTTGAAATAGAGGATATTATAGGGTAAAATTTCATTCTTTGTATAGTAATTATTTAATTTCCTTTCATTCCCATTATTTATTATTTGGATATCAAAAGGAAACCATTTTTGGGGTGGTAATGCAGTTTACTGTGAGGTAATGTTAAGCAAATGAAATATGACACTGAGAAGAAAGCACACAGAAGATTTGCGTGGGGTAGCAAGGTAGATTTATTTTTTTCCTTTGGTGAGAAGGCACAAAGGAATAGGGAAGGAAGCACACATTAAAGAAAATGAATCTGAACTTAGCCATTTTCATGGTTATGGGATATTTTTGGAGATAGAATGCGAGGCACACAACCAGAAAATTCAGGATTTGGAAACTTGTGTGGCACAAAAATGCTATTTTGGGAAGAGTGTCTACTAAGAACTTTGCATGAGTTCAAGTTAATAATAGGATTACCATTGTCAGTTAAATAGAAGAGACCTATTATTAGCACACTTGCATGTGTGTCTATTATTGTAAAGGCGCATGGCTATTTTAAGCATGCGACCAATTTTGGGAATTATGTAAGCAATGAAGGGAAATTCCCCACCCTTATAAATATGTAGTAATATGCATAGGTTAGGGTAGTAATATGTATGACATATTATGGAGTTATGCTTCTAGATCTGATGCATGTATGAACATATGAAACTACTAATTGTAAGAAACTTATGTGTTTATTGTGTTTTAAATATAATGGAGTGTGTTGGGTGAATAATGGTGTTAACGTGACTGTAACTAGTTATTACATGGATAATTTCATTATGTTTATCATTTGATTCATGATTATTTAAGATCTAGATCTATAATATTCCATGTGGAAATTTTATACTATTTATGGATCCAAATGCATCAACTCTTCATCATGTTCACATCCTTCACAAATAACTCTAAGGAGGAGCCCGATACCTTTGTGCACTTCGGGTGAGAGCTCAATCTAGGCTGAGTGATGTGCTAGTGTGCTTAGGTTATTCTTGGTAAATTCTAGGTTACATCAGGTGTTTTCATTCGGTCTTGAGGGCAATAAGTGAAGATTGGTTCTTGGAAACAACTGTTTTGTGAGGGATATGAGCCTTCTTGGTAGCATTATGAATAATTTTATTGGTGTAAGATAATGTACAACCATGGATGATGTTTTTATGTCATATTTTACATGTTTGATCTATTTTATGTCTTTAATAATCATGGTGATGAGGCTTGTGGTCTTTGGTGATCCGTGTGATGGGGATTTGAGTTATTTTTGAGCTTGTTAGGTGTCTTTGTGCATGACCGACCTATATGGGTCCATTTTATGAATGTGCATTAGTTTATTGTTATTTTTTTAAATTGTTTTTGGTCAAAATATTTATGAATGGCCAACCTATGATGTGTTTGTAATAAGGGAAGCATATAAAGTTTGTTGTTTTGTTCCTTTTTGAACTAGTTGTGTATGGGAAGAAACATGTGACACAAAAGAGAGTGTAAAATAGGTATGAAGGAATAATTTCAGAGCTGAGGAAGTGTGTAAAAGGATAAGGAATGTTAGATATCATGTGTGTAAGGGTTTTAATCCAAGTTAGTCCTTGAAAGAAGAAGAAATAACAAGTTATAAGAATGATGGTTTGAAGAAGGTGAGTGAGATGAATTAGTGATCGCCATTAGTTTTGGTAGTAGTAGAATTTAGAGATATTCATCTTCAGATGGTTGAGTGTGTGCTTTCACATATTAGGAGTTTTTATCCTCTTTATGTAGTGGGTGCTTCACTAAATTATGGGTTTGTTCTCCTTGTAGGGTTGGTACTCTACTAAACTAGTGGTTGGTGTTTCTTATGAAGTTGGTGCTTCACCAAATATATTTTATTTGTGTAATATAAGTAGAATTTTAGTGGTTTTTCTTCCTCTTGAGGGTTTCCCACTTATATTTATGTCTTTTGTACTTTCTCAAGTGAGTTGTGTTATTGTGAATGGGTAATACACATCTACTATGCACATGTATGGTTATGAATGATGAATGGACAACTCAAATGATGAATTTATAGTTTTGTAAATGAATTAAAATTATTGTAGGACTGATTAAACCCCCTCTTAGTCCATTTTTCTTCCAACATAAAATAACTACCTTAAATTTTATAAATATTCATAGTGTGCAAATGTTTTTATTTGACTCTTTTTTTTCAACAAAAAAGGTTATTCATAGTACAATGTAAAAATAAGAACACACTTTTAATTTTTTGCTTAATTCGCCACCTAAAACCATTTGATTATGTTTTTCTTCATTTGCAGATAAGAACATGTGCAACATGAAACTAATAATATTCCATATATATGGTGTTTTGGAACACACCATTCATAATATTGATTCATCACATGTTATATTTAAAAAACTTGGTGGCATCGACCTCAGAAATAATAATTATTTTCTTAGACCTAATGTCAAAGAGTTCTTACAATGTTGCAAAAAAACATTTCAAAATAGCGTTACGTACATCATTAAGAAATTCAAATGTTAATGACATTATGCCTTCATTCCTTTGATATATTGGCTTGGTTGTGGGAAGCTTCAAGTTTATATTTACACAAGAAGATTGCATCATGTCCAAACATAGCAATTATATAGGTTTCAGGAATCCCAACATATTTCTCAAAAATATTAGTGTCGTTTGGAACAATTTTAATGCATATTACAATTGTAAAATTACAGTGCTTATATATGACTTTGTAGGAAAAAACAAGTTCAATGATGTGGGGAACTACGTAATTACAAAAACATTTAACATAAAAATCTAAATAGATAGAAAACTACTTGATAGATGAGTTGTTTCATATGTTACAAATATTGAAGGATGTGGAAGACGTCTATGATGTCATTAAATAAAAAACCCAATTTTAATTATATAATTTTCCCCTAAATTTATTTGAGAGAACCTTTATGCAATTCCTTTTACTATTTGGAATTCTATCTTTGAGAATTGTTTTACACTAAACTATGTTATAAAAAAACATAGAATTTATTTCATTAGTGTGTGATCCTATCTTTAGTAATAGTCTCATATGTTTATATGTGCATGCAGGGAAATGATAGTAAAATTGTTATGAGAATATATTAGAATGTTCACGTATAATGTGTGAGTATTTCTTTAACAATGTTATTTTGTATAAGGTGTGTATCTATATTCAGTAATTTTATAATATGATAAAGGCGTTAAATGTTTTTCTATCAATAGATATGTTAGTAAATAAAAAGGGTTAAATAAAAATTTTCTATATGGTGGATTATATTTTGATTAATGTTAATTTACCAAGATAAGCTATATCAGCATTACCTAGCAACCAATAAGCTTTAAATATATTACATTAATTTTTTAAATCCATATGATCCTCTTGACTTCATAATGTCTACTACACAAATATTTCACATTGTTTTATATAAAAAAATCTTAGCAAACGCTAACTTTGTGACTATGATTAGATTCTCCATCACTCTATTCAGAATACGAAACATTATATCCTATCATTTGTTAAGCTATTTTCATTTATATAAAATAGCTTCAGTGGTGTTTAGGAATTTAAGGATTTGAAAATTTCCCAACCATCTCAACAACCAGTTCTTTCATAGGTAACGTGTAAACAATCTTAAAATTAATCAAATAAATAGAAACATCTAGAGTCCTAATGAGAGACATCTATTGAAATATTTTTAACATTGCAACATTGGTCTTACCAACACCCATTATTATGCACAAGTAATAAATTATCATCAGCACATAGTGAAGTTCTATACACTCTGCTCTGCACTATATTCAGGTTTCTTTATTTCCCTTAGTGTAGACTCTTCCCAATTTGACATGTCTGATATTTTTGACTAGTTTCTCCCCTATTGCAAGAGGTTTTGACTTCAAAGAAGATAAAAAATTTCATAATGGAAAACCATCATCATCTTATTCTCTATATCTCGATCATCTCCTTACATTAGTTTCTTCAAAACCTCCTTAGTATTTTTCTGAATATGATGAGTGGTCTATCACACCATTCTAAAAGAAACTGAAAGTGTCTCACATATCTTGTATGTCATTAAACTAGCGGCCGCTAGCATCCTAACCATTTTAATTATTAAAATCAGCATAGTTTAATCTTAAAATTGTTTTAAAACTGATAAAAATGATATTTCAAAGCATAAATAAAGCCCAGTGGGTGCTAGCCAGGATAAAAGAGAAAAATGTTTTGTTTATTGATTTGCAATTATATGTTTGGATTCCCTGAAATCATTAACGATTTTTATCTTACTTTCATTAATGTAATCTTTATTCAAATATATCAGACTCTAGATTCAAATATTTGTAATATTGGATTCTAATATATGTGATTTTAGAGTATATTAAAGTCCAATTTTTAAAGGTTTTAGAATCCAATATTTTGATTTTTAAATTCCAATCTTTGTAATAATAGATTCCATTATATGTGATTTTGGATTCCAATATATGTCATGTTGGAGTGTAGTAAATTCCAATATTTTAAGTTTTGTAATCCAAAACTAGGAATATTGGATTCTAATATTAGCTATATTTTTTAGTTGTTTAGACTAGAATATGTCCACATTTACTGAAATAAGTGTTGTAGTTGATTTTGATCATATCCCAAATAATTGGTAAGTCTACATAACCATTTTACATGGTGTATAATCATGAAATACCCAATAATGATTAAAAGGACCTCAATAACATAAAAATGTTACAAAAAGTCTCATATATACCACCCCACACACTTGCACTTCCTTATTTTTACCTTATATGCTTAATCTTTATCTTCTTAGCCTACCCCAACTATCACATTGGAATATTTTTGTCTTTTCTATCCACATTTTTTCACGTGTATCACAACCATCTCACAAATTAATGTGACACCTATGCACTCCACAACAACAGTCCTATAACTCTTGATGCAGTCTGACAAGCCATTCTAGTGGTTGCATACCCTGCTACCCACAATCAATAATGGCTCTATCATCTTTACATGTACTTTTCATTTTTTTTGTGAGTGTGATTTATGGATTTGATTTCTAATCTGAAATTCATCATGATTTATTTAAAATCTAATTTTCTTTCATCTGACTCCACTTCATCTTTTGTTGAGATTTGATCCTCATCCTTTATCAAGATTTGATCCTGAGTTTATCTTTTGTTGGAAATAATATTTTATTTGAGAAAGTAAGATGCATTCATTTCAAAAGCCCTAGAATTTTTGAGATAACCAAATATTTATTCTTGAAACCAAGAATTCATATCTAGAGAAATTATTTTAAGAGTTAAGAGAGATATATCCAAGACAAGGAATAATGATTCCCTCCCTAAACACCTCCAATGTTTTATTTTTTTTAAGTTATTGTTATCGAAAGGGAAATACAAGGAGGATCAAAATTCTATCTTGGGCTAGCATCGATGGGCTAGCACCTATCTTGCTACAATTTTCCTTCATCCTCTATCCAACTACATTTTATTTTCTTAGCACATTGTTGATGCATTTCCGGTCTATTGAGAACACAAATTAGAAAATATTCTAAGAGGAGAAGCATCACAAATTATCCTAGCCACTCCCTTCTTTGGGATAAAATTTGAACTTGTTTTCCTTTTATTATTTTATTTATTTATCGTCATCTTACTTTAGTTTTTTTATAAAAGCATTGTTATAGATTTATCTAAATAAATTCATGAAAATAAAAGTAGAATATAATACTTGTCTTAAAATTCCCACTTGCATTTAGGTGTAGATTTGTTCTTGTTATAAAATCACTTCCATACCTAGAGATTATTTTTAGATATGTATTTAATATAATCTTATTCATGTTTACATCTAGATATTTGAATCTACATCTTCATACCATTTACAGTGAAAAAGTATTCTAAAAGAAGTAAAAATATTTAAGTTGTCATTGCATTAAAATAAAGTACATATATAAATTTATTGTATTTTCATGTAGGAAAAGAATAAACCTAAGTTTATTTTCTTGTTTTCATTTTAGAGTATGCAAGATAATCTTTTGTTGTAGAAATAGATCATATTTTTTTGCATGTGTCTAAAATAGATTTGAAACACCAAAAGGAGGGACTACATCTGCATATAGATTATTATTTTATTTCGATATTTTTGAATGCATCAACAAAGATGAATTTAATTAGCGAATTTAATTTAAATTTCGAGCAAATCAGTGGAGTTAGATTTTGTGTGTTGATAATATCTGAAACAAAAACAAAAAAAAATCAACCTCCATCAAACAAAAATTAGATTTACTTTCAACAAACTTACAACCTCCCCATAAACATAACACTTTATTGCAAAATAAAAAAACCTACAACCTAGTGTAAACAAACTATAGATCCATAAAACAACAACCTGCCACATTTTCAAAATATTATTTTAGACTATTGACATAGCTCCTATCCTTGCAGACACCCTAAAAATACATACATATTTCTATCCCGCGTCTATCCAATTAGAATTAATTAAATTAATTCCATCAATTAAAGACCCTCTTCTAGAATTAAGTAAATTAATTTCCTAAGTTGCATTCTAATCCTTTAGAATTAAATCATATAATTCTATTTGTCCTTTGGAATTAATTAAATTAATTCATACACCCACCTAGCTAATATAATTAAATAAATGGTTAATTATTTCCTCACAATTAAATACTAATTAAATTAGTTATTTAATTTACACCTATTTTTCTAGTCAACTCAAATTGAACTCCATTTCTGGATTCCTAGAAAGGATTCTATAGAGTTGTACGTGTAACCAATTCTCTAGATGTAACTTCTATGAAATAAAATGTATAAACCCCTTGTAAATCTGCAACTATCATTGCTAAGTCTACTTATTAACCTCAGGTGATTACAATTACTAACATTTGAACTCATTCAAAATCCAATCCACAGTTTCATGAGCTCCACCCTCAACTATAAAAGCAAGCCATTTCCTTTGTAAACCATCCCTGGAGCTTTGAGAAAATTAAGCATCTAACTTTTGCCAATTGACATCCTCATCCTTGTGAAATTTTCTCATAGCATTCTCAAATCCTCTTTGGAGAGTAATATCTTAAGACTCATCCATTTTCCAAATCTCTTAAGATCTTGGATAATTCTAATCCTTTAGACGATCTTACTTGTTTTTTTGCAAGAAATCTACAGATAAGGTATATCTCTATTTATCTTCATTTTGACTATTAATTTCCCTTGCTTACATTTTGTGCATAGCATGGTGGGACTCCCACGCGTTTTTTTATCATTTTAATTTATCATTTTATGATTTAACGTACAATGTGTTTCTTGTCTTCATTTAAATTGCTTCTAAACCTTTTAGGTTCTAGGTGAATCACAAAAGCCAAAAAAGAAAAAATTTGCTTCTATTTTCATGTTTTGACATTTTTTTATTTTCCATAACTTTCTGCACTAGCATTCCCAATTTCTAGCATGCTAGTAGTTAAACTCACGCCACATTTCATCAACTGTTACATGTGTTTCATTATCTAAGTTCAGTGCACTAGTGTCATTCATCATTCCGCTAGCACTTGTATTGTTTTGCATGTCATGGTTAATTCTTTTGTTTCCCAATGTTTTAACACATTTTATGTTTGTGAAGGTCCTTGTATTGCTAATGTCCAGAATTATGCACATGTTAGTAAGATTTAAAAAATGCTAGCACACTAAAAGTTCATGCACTAAAGTAGTTTGTCTATTTTCCACCAAATTTGGTAACTTTTAGCTGAGGTTAAATCTAACCTATGTTTTATAGATATTTCATGTAAAATTTTAACCCCTACTAAGCTTGTTGAGCTCATTTTAAGAATTACTAGAGCAAATTAACACTTTACCCAGTTTCTTAATCTTACTGTGGGGATCACGTAAATTATACTCTTTCCTTCGCTACACCACTGAGCTCATCTTGGAAATCTAAACACTCCTTATTTAAATTTTCCTTCACCCACTCCTTATTTGAACTCACCTAGATCCTAGGTGATTTTTTCACCTTTAAGCATGTCATACCTCCAACATACACCTGAGTAATTCCTTCCCTCTGTTTGTAAATTGACTTTCTCCTCTTCCTTCCTACACCACTGAGCTCACCTTTGAATTACCCTACACTCCTTATTTAAATTTTCCTTCACCCCCTCCTTATTTGAACTCACCTAGATCCTAGGTGATTTTTTCACCTTCAAGCATGCCATACCTCCAACATACACCTGAGTCATTCCTTCCCTCTGTTTAACCTCACACCCCTGTCTTGGACTGAACTCACTACCTACCTTTTTTTCTAACTTTACATCCCTTCTGCCTCTACATCTCCTCACTCCGCTATCAAGCTAAACTAACACAAACTAGAATTTATACCATCATGCATAATGAAATTACCCTTTAAACCTAGATCCTCCACACTAAGATCTGCTCACCATATCCACCCTTATCCTCAATTTGTTGTATGTGAACCATGGAAACTGCATCCCTTTAGCTCGAGCCCTTGACAAATTGGCTCATTGAGTTGAGTGTTTGCATGCATACCTTCCCCCTTTGTAATAAACTCATTTTTTTAGGGTTTTCTTCCCTTTTTAAGGGATTTAAAATTAGTTTAAACATTTAACTTAGGATAAAAATTTAGTATATTATTCTAACCCATTTTTATTTCTTTTTTAAATTAATTTAATTAGGTTTTTACTTAATTAAAAGTCTAGTTAGTTTTTTTAATGAATTAATGAGTTTCCTTTTAATTTATTAGGCACTTTTAACTAATTAGTCCCCAACAACTAATTTTTCATCAATTAAATTAGAATCACTAACTTTAAAACTTCTAATGCAGGGTTATTGTACATTTTTGTCCCACTAATTTGATTTTGAAGGATTTTGTAAACATTTAACACTTTTTTTAGGCCTTTTTCCAATTTTAGGAGATTGTATTTTCATGAAACTAATCATCATAGAATCCATGTGTATGTTTCTTTTATTGTGCTTGTATAAATGAGATTGAAAATTAGAAACTTGAGTTTATTTTTTGTGTTTTTTCTTGCATCTACTTTAGGGAAAAATATTATAACTCTTGTTTATAGGGTCATTCTTACAAGGATCATTCTTAAAAATACTTATTGTAGGTTTCCTTTCGTGTCTTATTCAAGAAACCCACTTGATCACCTTTTTTAAACGTTATAAAAAATTCTTAATTTTAATTTTCACATATGAGATTATTCCCTAATACTGCTTTACTATGGGAAGTGCATGGCCAGGGTCCAGAAACTCATTGTGAGGATTACCACATGAACCCTAAAGTAGTTGGTACCTTGAGTGAAATGGATAATGAAATGGGATCCCCCACACAACTAACTAGTATGATTTTTATGAGAGATTAGAGCCAAATTTATCCTTAGTGGTGACCTCATCTTGATTCTTTAAGGATAGTAAAATATGACTTATCATATCAAGGGGCGTAAAGTAAAGTCGGAAACTAGCAATAGTACCATGATTTCTCAGATATACTTGTGACATTTAAGGAGAGAAATTTATTCTAGGAATTCACACCTTGACCAATCCAATCTATGTTAGAGGCCCACCTTCCATAAAAAAATCATTTTCATTTATTTTTTCTTTTTTTACAACTATAGTGAATTTTTGTTCCACGCCCATATCGTACACTCTCCATTTTTGTCTCCTTTTTAAATATTCAAAATTCCTTCATTTGCATTTTTATCCATCTTATTTCGTGTCTTCCAAATATCCTTCATTTAGATTTTTATCCATCCTTTATTTGGATCTTTTATCGTATATTTTAAAATATTCCAAAACCCCTTATTTGGAATCATTTTCATCTCTTTTCAAATATTCTGAATCTCTCCATTTGTATTTTTCATCATCTCTTTTTTGAAACCTCCAAATATCCCTAATTTGGATTCTTTTTCACCTCTTTTTTAAATTTCCAAATCCCTTCATTTCAATATCTTTTCAAATCCCTTCTTTTTTAATTATTCCAAAGTTTAAGAAACTTCTTCCCATAAATCCCAAGTCTTGAGTTTCAGAAACTTATATATTCACTTAAGCACAATCACCTATCCATCTAAGTCTTGACATATTGATACTTGATGGTCATTATCATGGTCAATGGCAATCATGATCTTATTGATCCATCATTTTATTAATTTTTTTAGTTGAACTTTCACATTGTTTTTTTTATTAAGGGCAAATAGTTTTGAAGGGACTATACCCTGTATACAAAAGGGCTCAAAAGCCAGATAGTAAAGATGAGAGAAGCAACCCAGATAAGGGCAAAAACAATCAACCAAGAAAGGCTCAACAACCAGATATTACAATATAGGTGAAAAATGGATCTAAACATACAGAGATCCAGAACAAAGAAGGCAAGATCAAAAAGAATCCAAAAGAGAAATAGAATAAAGAGCTCTGCTAAAAAATAGCAACACAACTGCTCATTACTTGATTGCTCTATCTATCTTGGTCTTGATGGCCTGCAGTGACATGAAAAAGGCAATAGCAGTGGCCTGAGAGGGGTCTTGCAAATCAGCTTGGGAGATTGCAATGTCCCTATTCTCTTTAGGGCCCCATATGTCTTCATTGATTCCACTTAAACTGCAAACACTGTGGACATGTTGTTCAATGAAGTTATAGATGCTTTTGAGGGTAGACAGAATGTAGTCATTGTGGCTTTTAGCATTCCCTAATCTACCATCAATGGACTACAGTTTCTTGAAGATTTCATCAATCACCCCCTCCTCCTCCTCACTTTGAATTATCCTTTTACCCTTAGCTATCTCCATGTTTTTTAGAGCCCCTTTGAGCTCTTGAATCTCCTTCTCTAATCTGTTAACCTTATCCAGCAAATCTTTTTCTTTGGGCTCCTCCACTGGCATGCTAATATGCAGAAGGTTTTCAGCTAGTTCCAAGTCCTTGTGGCTCCTTAGGACTCGTTGGGAAGCAGGGATTTTAGCTTTGAGGCTCTTACTTTTCTTGCTGGGGCCAACATCTTCATTCTTTCATTTAAGCAGGGGTGGAGTGGGAGCAGTATGGGCAGGTGAAGGTATGAAGGAGGGAGGTGGGATAGGGTTCATGGGAGGGCAGCTGGAAATGACAGTGAATCAGGAGGATAAGGCCCTGGTGTAGAGGGACAACCCTAGAGTGATTTTGGACTTCTCTTATAGATTTCTCTAGGGAGTTAACCAGAAAATGAGGAAAATGATTCAGAAAAATCAGATGCTTGTGAGGTATAGTCACATATCTTCCTTCAAGGGTAACATACCTTACCACCATTTTGGCCAGTTCATCAAAAGGTGTAGGGATCGACTCCACCTTGAGGCCAGCAGTTACGAACTCAAGATTCTCTTCCTCTTCCAGATATTTCTTGGTTTCCACCTCCCTTTCAACCTTTCTTATTGAAGAAATTTGTGCCTTCCAGGCTGAGACCCCGTGATCTGAGCTATGAGCTCTTCTGTAATTTCCATTTTCATGTTACTATATTTGACAATTCTGTTCTTCCAACCCTTGGTGAATTTGATGGAGATGTCTTGGTCGAAAGCCTTGAATCCTTTCAATGAAATCGACAGGCCCCCCGATTTATAGGTACTCCCCAAAGCACCATGTTCTCTTTCCACTCAGGATTGTGGGTTGGTTCGGTTTTTCATGTTGGACCCCCCATGTTTCCTCTGTTCCTATTTCTGTTCTCCGATGGTAAAAAAGCTTCCAATGTGCGGGACAGGCCGAGCGGTGATTTTGGTATTTGAATCTTTCCTTCCCATGAAATCCGGTTTAATTATAATGCTACACTTGTTATTATTGCCCCGCTCCTCGGCTTTCCTCCGATGCCAAGAAATGATGGCAATCCAACCCCGCACAAATCACAATAATCATCCAAATCTTTTGTGATGTTCATCATCCTGTACTTGGGGATCCGCACATTAGCATCTAAAATACAGCCGTTAGTCATGATTTTCATTTCCATGAAGATCAATGATGATGGATTTATTGACATGAGCGGGCAGAACGTCCCCGCCAATCCAAGTTTGAAAGGAATTATTAACACCCAAAGTTAGCCAAACTGTCGGCAACCCTGTTTTCCTTCCCGATAAGTGTGGGTGATGTGAACATTAACAAAGCTTTTGCATATATCTATAGCTTCCTCAATATAATCCCCTGATAGACCAACTGGGGGTGTTGCTTTTTATTCAGAAGATTGATAATATTTAGAGAATCACCTTCAATTATGATATTTTGAATATTACAATCTCTGGCAAGTCTAATACCCCCAAAGAGCCACCATGGCTTCAGAATAATGATTAGT
Organism: Taxus chinensis; assembly: GCA_019776745.2. Taxonomy (NCBI): domain Eukaryota; kingdom Viridiplantae; phylum Streptophyta; class Pinopsida; order Cupressales; family Taxaceae; genus Taxus; species Taxus chinensis. The sequence goes on from CM034148.1 coordinate 691,049,812, forward strand.
CTGTCTTCCCATTCTCCTAGAAAAAGCAGCAACATAGCAGCCTCTTTGATCTCTGATGATACCCCCCACCACCAGAGTCTCCCGGATTGCCTTTTGAGGCCCCCATAAAAATTTAATTTGTGCCAATCAGTGGGGGGTTTAATCCATCGGACTGTGTTTCTATCAGTACCATTTTTATTTCTATTGATAGTGGCAATATTCCATTCAGTCAGAATGCATTCTTCATTCTCCGGGTAGAGTCTATGTTTAGGGGGATTTAAATCTAGCAATATTATCTTGAACAATGATGATTATTTCCTTATATACTTTGTTACAAGCCTGTCTATTGTTTCTAAAAATATTATCATTACGAGCCTTCCAAATTCTCCACATAGTGTTTGGCAAAATGAGTTGCCATAGTCCTTTTCACCATGCAATGTTTAAATGGATATCTCCATTGCTCCCAAGCCTGAAGGTGGGGTAAGGGGGGAAAATCCATCTCAGATTGAATTTTGCAAAAACAAGCTGCCAAATTTTGGAAGCAATCTCACAATAGAGGAATAAATGTTTTATATCTTTAGCCACTTGCTGACACATGCAACATCTATTTGGCATGATGAATCCCTTCTTGATGAGGTTATCATTAGTTAGGATCTTGCCCATTAATAATTAGCCACCAAAAGAAGTTCACTCTAGGGGTTAACTCCCGGCATCCCACAACTTGTGCCACTTGATTTTCTCTTTCCATGGATGCACATTGTCCATATTAGCATTCACTTTGTTAAGGTAAAAGTTATCATTGAACTTAATTATAAAACTATCTTCCATATTAGTAGGAACATATTTCTAAGGTTTGAGTTATCTTTCATGTTTTTCTTTTCTTCCCCACTCTTTTAAAAATGGTGGGAATAAGGCACAGACACTATATTCCATTTGGTTGAAACAAAATTCTGAAATATTTTTAGACAATCTAATAGTAATGATGACAAAAACCTTGAGGATAATCAAAATGACCTTTCTCCTAAAGAAGAGGGTCAAATTTAAAATGTTCAACACATGAACAAAGATCAATTTTTTCTTCATCTCTTTACAAGGATGTAACATTACTCAAAAATCCTAACACCAAAAAGGGTAACCCATTCATGTCAAATAACAATGATGATGGATCTAGCCCTAACAACAAAAATAATGAGGATAAATGCAAATCCACCTCAAACAATAATAATGACAACATATCAAACCCAAGAAACTAAAACACTAGGAACAAGGGAAAATTTATCGATTCCACCACCGATCCCACTAAATCCCTCATGGATCAAATCAATGGGATGGAAAAATCATTAGCTATCTTATCCTCCAAAGTTACTACCAAACCTCCTTAAAAATATTTCTCGAAAACGAGAGACGATCCATCTAAGATTCACATTGTACACAAAAAAGAAAACAACAATCCTAAGAATTATGGTTCGTCATTTATCTTATAAAATAATTCACCATTTTTTCACGAATGAAAAAGATGAAGGACACAGTTTCAGGTATGCAACGCCAACGTAAACAATTCAACTTTGATGAATTGTGTCTTTATCCCTTTGATAAGGAAATTTTACACATACCCATCCCCAAATCATTTGAAATGCCCAAGTTAGATAAATACAAGGGAAATAATGGCCCAAGAGAGAACATCAAGTAATTTTTCATTTTGTTCCATGGAGTGGCATTGTTTCACCTCAAAGTAATGCGATAAAATAGATAAGGGTAATGGGCGTATGAGGAATATGTATGATTATGTAGACAGTGTGCACGCTTAGAATGTTGACCAAACTGATTGTAAGAGCCTCCCTTTGGCTAGGAGGAATGAACTTTAAGAAACAAAATAAAACCAAAAAATAACATTAACAATATAGGTTGGTGGACTACCTAGTAAGAGCTAGATCCAGGTAGCAAGGTGCTTCCTAGAAGGCTACCAATCTACTTTCAAATACAATTTAATGCAACAAATAACATGGAATAGGTAAATCCTATTATAATGGTACAATTTAGGTGTTACATGCTAATACAATAAAAAAATTTAATCTAATAGACAAATTTACAATTAAATTTGGAGCAGTGGTAGGTTGTTTTGGGTTTGCAGGTTTGACAGAGGTTATAGGTGAGGTCTGGGTGAAGTTTAGTAAGGTTCTAGGATGTTTGGGAGAAGTTATGAGCTCGTTGTTATAAGAAAGGTTACCAGTCACAGAGACTAGTATCAACTAGGTGACCGATGCTGGTACTGTCAAATGACCGATGCCAGTTGGGTGATCGGTGCTGGTAGGGGCAATATGATTAAAATATAAAAATGGGTGTTTTGGGTCTCTTTGTGATTGCACAGAGAGTTGAGGGGTTTAGGAAGGATGATGTGACTTTTTATAGGGATCAACAATGGTGGTAGAGGTGCTAGGACATGTAAAATGGTTTAGGTTGATGGAATAGGTGGTAAACACGTAAAAGGTGGTATTTGAGACATATAGGGATTGGATGAAAGAAGTAAATGAAATACTTAAGATAAAAAAAAACTTATAAAATATGAGTGAATTACTTTTTTTGGTAGCATGTAGATCTAAAGATGGTTGTTTTTGATGAGCATTCGTTGGATAAACGAGAAAGTGTCTAGTGCCAAGGCAACAGAGCCTATGTGCTTTATTGTGACGATCTGTAGTTGTAGATGAGATGACTAGATGTTGGTGAAGGTCTGATGGCTCTGGTTCGTTGGTCTGGTAGCTTGAATGGTTGAGAGTTAGAATGCCAAAGCTAAGGTGAATGAATGAATTTGAGAACGTGCAAAGAGTTAGAAACTCTTATTTAAATGTAACTGATGATGGTTAGGGAACCGATACTGGCCGAGGGAAAACTGGTGTTGGTTAGGGGAAATGATAAAAATGGATAAAAATGGCTTGATTACTCCTAGATTTTGCATGAGTTAAGTTTCATTCTTAAGTGAGAAGTGGAAGCTAACGTTAAATATAGTGGGAGAAAGGTTGGAAAGATCATAGGTCATAATGGTTAAGGTTAGAAAAATTCCTAGTTGGTTAGCAAGTGTGGGGACTTGGTCTCTAGCCATTAATGAGGTTGTAATTAATCGAATTAAAGGGCTTGTGACCTAAATTTGGTGTCTACATTTTCCCCTTTTTGTTGTGTATCTTGTATTGATAAGCGACTCTTTCAAAATTAGGAGTGGTTGCCCCAAGTATGGGTGATGTGATCCTTCTCAAACTCAGAGTTGACAAAGTAGCAGGCTAAATCAGTGATGAGTTTGATAAAATGGAAAGTGGAGAGGAAATATAAGGTAGGGTTCAAGTGTGGAAAAGGGTTATTTTGGGTGTAGGTAATAAGTGGGTGAATTCAAATGCACACACACATATAGAATGTGAGAAGGCACGAGGGTAAAGATCTCACAAACTCTACATCGTCAATGGTCGATAGTTTATCCAAACAAGGTTGATGTGATCCAGGTACCCAAGTTATAGGATACAGTCCTGAAACAAAACTAGGATAGGTGTAGGAATAGGAATTAGGTAAGTTCCATAGTACCAATATATTTGGGCTGGTCTAGATAAACATCGTGGAATTAGGAAAATAAAGGTTGGTTGGAAAAACAACACGAGCAACGTCCATTGCAAGGTATAACGAGTACGTGATATCGGATGTCAAATGGTCGAGATCATGTTGGGTAAATAGGTAAGGTCATAGGAAAGGCTGAGGTAGAGGTAAAAACATGTCCTAAATGATAGTGTGATCAGGTGTGAGGTAGTAAGGATATTAGGTGGGGTTATGAGGCTAGGTGGAGGCTTGGGTAGCAAGAAAATGGTTTTATGTAGCAATATTGAGGGTAAAGTAGGTATAGGTTGGTTAGAAAAGTGACCGACACTAGTTGAAGGCTAACTGACACCGGTATAGGGATAACCAATGCCGGTCCATTAAGGCATGATATCGACATTGGTCAAGGTGGATTGGGGGTAAAAAAGTAAAATCCGCGTAGTACGGATTCATTTGCGATTTTCTACTTTTTGAAAATGATAGAAGAGAATATTTTGGAGGAGAAAAATGACAGAAAGAGTCCTTTGAATGATTTGGTGAGCTGTGATTGGGTGAGTAGAGTACAATTTTTGGGGCCCGCGAGATCAATATGAGGGAGTGGATTGGTTGAGATCCGAGTAGCGTATTTAGACATGGCGAATGCCGGAGAGGGAGATGGAAAGAGCAGTAGTGGAGCTGGGTTTGCATGATGGATGATAGATTTTGATGATATATGACATTATATTTTGATTTTTGACATATATAACGTCCTTCGTGCCGAAGATGCGAGATTGTATATGAGATTTTTTGAGATACTTATATTTATACCTGTATATTTAGTGTATTGATATATAAACCTTCGATGTATAGATTGATGATGATATTTATATATGATGAATTTGGTTTATTTCCATTGTATTTTTTTGATGGAAACCAGATGTGTAGGTATGCATTTATAATGATGTATGGTTAGTTTCATTTCCATAATATTGATGTGATGGAAATTAGACATAGGCATGGTTGTGTCGCCTGTTTATATGGTTGAATGAGTTAATTGCTTCTATTGTGATGTTATGGAAACTAGTTGTTTAGGCATGGTTGAGTTAGATGTAGGCATGTTAGAGTCAGTATGGAGTGTCATTGTATTAGCGTTATGAAAAATAGATGGTTTAGGCATGGTTGAGTTGAAAATTGCCAAGTTATTGTTTTTATGGAAATTAAATGATTTCGGAATTATTTGGTTGATTTTATTTGTGAAATGAAATGATGTTATGGTGAATTATTTAAATTTCCAATGTATTGATATTATGGAAACTAGAGGATTGATATGGTTGAGTTTAATATGGTTTTGATTTAATTTCCAAGTTATTGGTTTTATGCAAAGTAAATGATGATGTTCATAGGTGATGCATATTTTTGGTTTAAGTTAACTTCCAAATTATTGTTTTTATGGAAACTAACTTAGTTTTTGTGTGATGAGGGAAAATATGATGGGGTGAAAGAGTATCCAAGATAACCTCAAAGGGTCCCATGCCCTAAGATTGTTTCTTGCATAGCCCTTATGAAAGGGGACTTAGGCCGATGTAGTTCTCCCTTAAACTAGGGAAGAATGAGGTGATGTAGGTGACTAGGTTGGTGATTTTATGTATGGTTAAATGGCAAAGGTAAGTTAGGAATGGTTTTGTCTAGGTTTATTAGGCATGGTTGTGTCTAGTTGATTAGGAATGATTGTATCTAGGTTGTTTAGGCATAGTTGTGTCTAAGTTGTTTAGGTAAGATAAAATGTGTACGATGAGTTGATTAAATTTGACGAGGAATGAAAATGTAGGTGAAAGGAGAAGAAATCCAAAAAAAAAAGTGTCGAAGGTCTTGTCCTATGTAGAAGGATCAATAACTAAGAAAAGGGGGTGAATGGCATAAGAGGTGAAACTACTCCACAAGTGGCAAGAAAACCATTACTAGCATACCAAGCACTAGCTTATGAACTTAAGCCCCTAAAGGTATTGCATGATTGAAATTTCTAGGGGTGAAAGAAGTGGCATGATCACTATGTGTAAAGTACATGCGTCATCCCTTAAATAGATAGAAGAGCATAAAAAAGAGGGTAAGGTGTAGGATTGTTTTTAGCATAACCTGGTTGTGAGACAACATGCCCCTTTGGCAAGATACCCCAAAACTAGAATAGGCAAGTCCATGACATTTTATTTTCATTTTTCTTAATTTTTCTTTTTCTTTTTTATTTTCTTTCATAGAATGATCAATGTGGGAAGTATATGTTGGGATAAATAGGTTCTCCTTTAGGTCTTCGTGAAGCTAATTGATGCGGGAAACTTTAGGATATTTTTTATTTTTATTTTTCAGAAATAGTCATTTTTTTATAGACTTTGTACAATAAGATAACTTTTTATAGCTTTCCTTTGAGGGAGCAGGCTACGTATAGCAGCAAGAAAGAGAGGTAGATGTCCGTTTGAGGGATTCATCGATTTGTGAGAAGTTTGACTCAAGCCATTGAATTTTTGGTTATCCCATGTATATTTTTATTTTTATTTTTGAATTATAGGTCATGGAAAAAACTATAAAGGAGTATAAGCCTCTTGGATGAAGGAAAAACCATAATAAGAAAGAGGTTATCTATGCAAGAGAGGTTTCAAGTGATGAATGACCATGAGATTCCATCCTGAAAAGGATAAAAATTATCCATGAGAATCATGCCATGAGTAGAGCCATGATACTCATATAGAAGATAAGGATGAACGATGATGGATAATCTCATAATTCTATTTTGAGTCATTAGACCTTGAAATATATAGGTGGGAGGAGAGGTTCACTTAAGGGATGAGCATGTAGTAACATAAATTGATGTAGTACTTTATTCAACAGTATAACAGTCGAATATGCAAGGCATTAAGGGGATCAGGTTCAAGTTTACCTTCGAGATAATATAAAAGATAAACACCTGATCCATAGGTATGTGTGACAATGTAGGTTCCAAGCTAATTAGGAGAAAAATTTCCTCGTTTACTTTTATCAGCTTTGGTTACATGTTGATTTTATTTTAGGAAAAGATCACTTACCTTGAAGGTTCGTTCATGAACCCATTTGTCATAGGTAAGTTTGATACATTTTTTGGTAGATTTGAAGGTAGCCAAGAGTATTTAAATGACATTAGTCTAATAACTCAAGTTGTTCCAAATGGTCTTGGTGAAATTCGTAATCATTGAGCATATCTTTAAGTGAAATACAAAGAGATGGAATTTGGACTTCGAGAGATAGAACAACCTTCATATCGTATGGTAGTGGTTGAGGTATGAATGCTGGTGGATTAAGTTCATAAGGTGAAATGAATGTGCGTATGCCAATCCTTATCAGTATCATCAATTATTTTCATGAAAATTTTGTTTAGGGTTTAGTTAATTGATTCGACTTGACAATTAGTTTGAGGATAATATGGTAAAGAGAAACTAAGTTGAATGCCAAAGTTATGACAATGTTTTCATTGAGTCTTGTTTTTTGAATTGTTTACCATTGTCAGTGATTAAGGTGATGAGTAACACCAAAACAAAAAATGATGTGATGGTTAATGAATTTACATATGTTCTCAGATTTGGTAGAAATGAGAGGGATGAATTCCACCCATTTAGTGTAGTATTTGGTTGTTGTGATGATCCATTAATGACATTGAGAAGAATGAGGGTTAATCTCTCCGACGAGATGTAAACCCCATTAGGAGAAAGGGAGAAAGTCCATGGTGACTTGTAAGGCATGAATAGGGGTGTGCTAAAGATTATTGTGTTGCTGACACTTAACACAACATTTGACACAATCACAACAATATTAGTTAAGGGTTGGCCAGTAATAGTTGTAGTCTCTGTTTACCCCTAACTTCTCTTCAAAACCTAAGCACATCGTCATATCACCCAGCTTGACTAGGAGCTCACTCGAGGTGCGCACAAGTTCTGATCCCCTCCTTTATATGAGCTTCATGAGAATGTTCTACATTAATGAAAAGGTGTTTACACAGATAGAAACTAGTTACATTCATTCTTACAATTCAGATCAAGAACTAGATCTAGGTTCGGGCACACCACATATGGAAGTAAACATGATCACATTACAACAATATCATAGATAAACCCTAAATAGTATCAAGAACACAAAGGTTTGAATTCATAGACAATAAAGAAAACACATACATCAAGACCCATAACACAGATGTTCAAAACCACTCCATTGTATTAATTCATCAACATATCGTAGCCAAATACATTAAGGTATCCATGAATAAAGATAATACAAACAATAGATTCTTATCATGATCTCTATAGTAACTTCATTATAGGGCTTACAATCACCTCCTACACTCTCCACTCATCCCCTCTCTCATTCAAACCCACTCTATCCTCTCTCAAATATTATGCAAAACCATACAAAAGGGAAAAAATAGGAATGAATCTCCATCCACTCATCATTACAAGAAAAGGGTGAAGGAATCTTTCATGATTACCTAACCACTACCCAAGAACATGCCAAATTCATCATGTGTTTCCCAATCGAGTATCCTCAACATGCAAGTTTCAGTCTATCTATAACTAACTCCACCTTTTCAGCCCCTGATCCTTTCATGATAACTGTAATGATGCCTAGGAATATTAATTCCTTGAGCTGCAAGGCTTCATAGCTTAACCTTATCCAAACCAAATCTAGTCGTCCTTTCCGCATGCTTTCCAAACATGAATTTGATCAAGGCTCAAAAGTGACTAAGTCCCGAACCTTTCCTACCTGGGTGCGAGCCTTCACGCATCACCAAAAGTTACCTCTTATGTGTCCCTTCACACCTTATTCCTGTGTGCCAAAACCCTTCACACCTCAGGTACTTGGTCATTTTAGGGCTCAACATCACCCCACACTAATGTAATTTCCACCCACCGATAATCCTTTGTGCTTCCCAAACAAAACTTCAACGACCCAAAAATATGCTAAGGAAAAAATGTTGCATGGTTCAACCATTAAGCGACTAACTAGAGGAGTTTAGGGAACTTTGTGTCTATTTCTATTTCATCTATACCTTCAATTCTACTAAAGCCTTTCCTAGACACCTCTCCTATAATGTTGGGCACTTGGTCTGGAGTGACTTCCTCCACTTTCACCTTGAGCTCATTTATGGCTACCAACAGCTCCACGCAGATACCTTTGAACTCATCCATCCGCTCAATGATGGAGTCCCAGAGTTTTCCAATCTTGAAATCCATTTCTCGCGCTTTGTTTTTATTTTATCCTTTCTGAGATAGTGGTAGTCAACAATTAACTGTGTGCACTCATAATTCTTAGTTGGGATATTCTCTGGTAATGCCTTGAGGGTGGCTTCTTCCATTTGTTACTCACGCGTCAATTATGGGATCACACTTCCTACAACTGTTGAATCCCTATCCACCAATATGTTGCTTCCTTGATTTGAGTAAGTAAATATCTCTAACTCAGTGATCTGGGATTCAACAGTGAATTTTTTCTCTTCCTCTTTCCTTGGAGAGCTCTATAGCTATTTAGCCCTGTGCCATCCTTGATGTTTACAAGTAACATCCCTACAAGGTCTTTCGAGATACTCCATCTCATGCCCATAATTTGTCCTGGCCTGGCTCACCAGCACTAGACATTATCCCAAAATGCCTTTAACAAGGGTGCTATCTTGATCATAGGCCTCCTTGGTTCGTGCCTACTCACCCTTCAGTCCTTGGCAGCAATCTCTCTATCTCCTTTTATTTTTCCTTCATGCCATGACTAAGGTTCAAACGGTTGCCCCTACATCCAAGTTACATCATGCACCACCTCTACGTACATCTTCTGTAGAGCATTGTAAGTTTACTCATCTGTGAGGTGGATAGGATCCACCACTTGGTATGTCTCTCCTCCCTTCTTCTTTAGGTGAATGGTCTTGATTGCATGTGATCACTGACCTCAAATTATGGCTCTTCTGCATGGTAGTGTAGGTTCCAAATTATCATTTTCCTCATTTTGGGCATGCCCCCTTCTTGATCCAAGATATCCCATGCATGTAGTTTCTCTAGGGGAAGGGTGGGTCCTGAAACCTCACGCACAATACCTTCATGGGGTCATCCACAAAGTCCATATGAGGGGACATGGGTGTCCACTTTTTCCTTATTTCCTTGCACTTTAAACGTTGCTTCTTCGATCTAGGAGTGAACCCCTTATCCTCCTTTATGAAAAAGGAGTCTCCCTTACTTCTTTCCTCCAGATTGGTGGGTCGTGTAGGAGAAGACTCTCACCATTGGGCTCTTCTCAGTTTCTTCCACAGAATGAGCCTTATCCTTGGCATGTGCATCAATCTTCCACCTTGGTGTCTACCTCAACTCTTCTCTTCTCTTCTTCTTTGAGCTCAGCCTTGAGTTCCTCCTTGAAGGTTACATTATCTTCCTCTGAGTCTATTTTCATTTTTAAACTGGCAATCTTGTGCACCTTGTGTTTCTTTTGTTCTAGCTCCTCTCCTTATAGGTAACTCTCCTCCCTCGCATTCCCTGCTTCAGTGTCCTCAATGCTTCTTGGCTGTGAAGAACTTGTGCCCCCACTGCTACCTCAGTGCATATAGTATTTCTACTTCCAGGAGGTTTCCAACTTCTCCTCACTTTCTTCTTCTCCCAATACTACCTCCTCATCTTCTTGAACCACTTTCATAGGTGGGACTGAATTCTTCTTGTGGCTTGGGGAAGTGGGGCGTATCTAACATCTATCTCAAATCCTCCCTATACATCTTGGGGCATAGCTGCACAAATACCTTGTGGATGTATCCCTTGATGGTAACATTGATCTGCGGGTGCAGATATAAGAATTTAGGCTCCAGGGTCTCCACATATGCTGGTCTCAAGTTGTATCTATAGGTTGTGGATAGGGTGTGACATCCATCCACCTTATCTGCATTCGAAGGTCAAAAATTGTGTATCCTTCAACTGGTTGATGGCACACTTCAGGTACTTAGCGGTGAATGTAAATGGGAGTTTGCACCATGGCCCCTTCTCTCCTTTGGGCATCACAAAATGTGCCGAACTAAAATTTTGCATGACTGTAAACTAAACATGGTCCCCAATGATCTTTGGAAGCTCACGTGGGATGCGTTATTCATTTTCAAAAGTTATGTGTAGTCTCTTGTACCATTTTTTCATCCACACCTTATACGCATTAGATATACTCCCATCACAAGTGAATTATTTGAACTGTGTTATAGGAGATGAGTGCATCGGTGGGTAAACCCACATGTTATCATCTGGTCCATGTGAGACACCAAGTTCCCATAATACAATTATTAATAGAATGGACCCCCAAGTTATCTTTGCTCCCAGGTCATTCTGCACTCGCACCTCCTTGATGGTACTATCCCTGATAAACTGTACAAAATTGTAATGTGCTCACCTGGACACCCTATATGCAACATATAAGAACCTCATGTTTATGTCTTTCCACCTCTCAGATGTACCCAATTTACAACTAATGAGTTGGGAAGTGTCTCTTAATGCTGGTTCCGGTAGATCCACTGATAACTTGTGCCTTTCCCCCCTTCTCATAGTTTAATTACTTGGTTAGCTCTTCTACCTTCACAGTGTCACTTAAATCGAGGGTCATGTCTTCACCTTTGTTTTGTACAGGCCTATTACCTTATTGATTAAATTTCCTGTGAGTCTCATCCTTCTCCCCACAAAGTAGAAAAATTCTTCATGCATTCGTGACATCAACCATCTAAATAATGGTGTAGATTTAGCAAAAACATGACTTCTACCAAAGCTACAATACCCCAATTTTTTATGCAACTCCCTCTTCACTGAATCATCTACCCTAGGGTTTCCTTATTATTCTAACCCTAGTAGCTCCTTGTAGAGATCCACCCACAATAACTCATCATATTCGGTGGTTTTATGGTTGAATCCACTGATTTTACAACTGTATAACTTTGAGCTCCACTTCCCTACCTTAATAACCCTTGGGGGATACTGCATTTCTGAATAGACTTCCACGGGTTCTCACTTTTCCACCACTGGTCTCTTTTTACGATCTTTCTTGGGTGCCATCTCATTTTTTTCGTTCTTCCATGCCCTAGGTGCTTCCATATTTTCCTTCATCTTCCCTAACTTGACGACCTCCACACTTCTCTCTCACACAACCCCCTCCTACTTTGTTGTCTTCTTCCCTACTTTCTATACTACAAGATCACACCACAGCTCACAAAATCTTACTAGTTTGTTACAAGTACCTCACTCTTCTTCACAACACCCTCGTTGCACTTCAAGTCAGGAGAACAAAAATTCGCTAAAGAAAATTAGTCGAGATGACTACCTTTACCCCCTATCTATACTTTTTCAACACCTTAAAGTTCCTCCGACCACATGTCTTAACGTATCTTTTCAATAAAGCACTTTAATTCACTTAAATTAAATTTCGTGACTCCCCTTCACACGTCATAGTTATAACCTTCTGGAGCTCCAATATTACTTGACTACCACAGATATCCTTCACGTGCATCACCTTGTTGAAGTACATAACCTATGTGTTGTTCACCAAGTAGTTCCCCATGGTGCAACCTTCCTCTTATTATACTGTGTGATTGTTGTTTCTCTTTTGCATGGTCTTTAAACAAATTTTCTCAACACACCTTTATAACTTCACTCGAATTCAAACACCTTATACATTGTACCACTCGTTCTTCTACCTTTTCGCTAACAATCCATCTTCTCAAAGTATTTTTCAGCCATATCCAAACATAACTGCCAATCCATCCACCCCACACTAAATGTATATGTGGTCCTTTACACATGGAATCACTTATAATGTAATTAGCTAGTAGTACACTAACACACAACACAACACCAAACAGAGAAGACAAATAGTAAAACGACGAACAAAATGAAACACACAAAATGGAAATGCATTAAGGAAAATCTAATCTAACTAGCAATACTGCCTTATTTACAAACACACAGAACCCTTATTTATAGTAGGACTTCAGCCTATTCCCATTGAAAGAACCTGGTAATAGTGTACCATCTAGCCCATGTAACTGACATGCACCTAAGTCCTAGTATGAAGGATATAATATATGGCCCTAACCAATGGACTTTGAGCTTCCCATGATGGCATAGAAACTTAGAATCATAAAGTAAAACCATTTTTCCAACCTCAAATTCCTTATTCTTAATGTGACTATTGTGTCATTCCTTTTATCATGTCTTCTCAGTCCTCTGACTCCATCTAACAAGGGATCATCTTTCATCCAACTACATTAACTTATCAATGAGCTCTTCTAACACCTATTTTTTGGTCAATCCTCATGCACACGTAATATGCAGAGAGGGTAGCATGAACTCTACCAGAAAAACAAATTCTGCATCAAACACCAATTGAAATGGTGTGGCTTTGTTCAATATTTTATAATTTGTTCTATACGTCGATAACATGGCCGAGACTTCTTCATCCAAGTCTTGTCTCCCAACATCACAAATGTTGGTCAATGTTTGATTCAAAATTTTGTTAAAGGATTTTGCCATCCCATTAGCTTGTGGGTGGTAAGGGGTAGTCTTATGATGGGCCACCATGAATTCTGCCAATAGGATTCTAATAATTTCATTTAGGAAATGTGTACCCCTATCACTTGTTAAATCAGTGGATACCCATATTTTTAAATGATTTTTTCCCATAAAAAAATTATCTTCCGTCGGTGATGTGTAATCCTTAGTAGGCACTGGTTCTTCCCACCGTGTAAGATAATCAGTTCAAGTAATGATGTACCACAAAATTTTCCTTCATGTGGTAGGTGAAATAAGGTCTACAAAGTCAATTACCCATTTCTTGAATGGTTCAACACTAGCTATTGGTATCAATGTCATTTCATCCCTTTTTCTTGGCTTACCAAGTTGGTAGTAATGATCATAGACCTTGCAATACTCTATACAATCTTGGCAAAGGGTTTCCCACCAAAGAGCTGCCAATAAAATCTTTCATGTGGTGGCATTTCCTGCATAGTTCCCTCATGCAATTCCACCATGTGCTTCCTCCATGATTGCAGTGTGCTCATATTCTAGTACACACCAGTGCAAGACCTCATCCCAGCCTAACTTTTACATTTCTCCATTGATTAACATATAGGGTACAACGCGTGTAACTAATTATTTCCTCTCCAAGGCCTTCGTCCCCTCTGACACCACACCCATTCTAAGAAACACAACAATATCTTCCAAGTCAGAGGGTGCACGTTGTAATCTAAACAATTGTGTATTTGGCATTGTAAATCCTTCAATGATGTGCACGTCCTCCCCTGAGTAAATCATTTATAAATGTTCAGGTCCCAAATTACTCTTACCTAGTTTTACAAAAAATGTAAACTCAAACTCCTGAAATAATAAAACCCAACTGCATATGTGCCCTTGCAAGACTGGCATGTTCACCAAGTAATTTATCATCGTGTGGTATGTATAAAAGATAAAAGGTGTTGCTAGAAAATATTACTTGAATTTTTGCAGTGCGTAGATCATCGGTAATGCCTCGTGCTACATGGTAGTATAATTATGTTATATTAGGGTTAGCTTCCTACTGGAAAAGCACAAGGGGATGGTCAACAATTCCCTCTCCAAGTTGTGCTAATATTTCTCCAATCGCCATCCCAAATGCATCAACATGCACATGAAAAAGGTTTATCCCAAAAGGGAAAGCTTAATATGGGTTGCAACAATGAGTTTAATCTTCAGTGTGTCAAAATCCATCTGTTGCGCCTCTCCCCAATGGAAGATACTCTTGTTTTTTAGCAAATCCTCTAATGGCGCAGTGATCTTGGAATACCCCTTAATAAATTTCCAACAATACCATGTATGCCTAAGTAATCCACATACTGTGCTCTGGCTGGTAGGATCCCCTAAACCCACAATAATGGAATATTTGGTAGGATCCACTAGCAAGCCTTTTTTACATATGATATGTCCCAACAAGGTGCCAAGTGGAGTAGCGAAGACACATTTCTTAATGTTCAAGGATATAATTAACTACATGTATCTCTCAAACATCAACCTCGGATTGTCACAGTGGTCCTTCAATAGTTTATCCATCATCCAATCATCAAGGTAGACTTACAAAAAATTATGGATGAAGTCCTGAAACACCTGAACCACAATGCAAAAAAACACAGTAGGCACATTTTTCAGTCCAATGGGCATAACAATGTAAGAAAAACTTCCCCACTCTCTCACAAAAGTAGTTTTCTCCTGATCCTCCTTTGTAATTCTAACCTGAGGATATCCCAAGAACACATCCATGAAGGAATATATCTCTCATCTGGCTACTCCTTCCAGGATCTCCTAAGTGAAGGGGGTTGGAAAATGATCAATGACACACACCACATTCAAATACCTATAATCAACACAAATCCTTATCCTCCCATCCTTCTTAATGCTAATGACCATCAGACTTATCCACTATGATTCCTCAATAGCCTAAATAATGATGTAATCATCTTGTCAATCTCCTCCTTGACTTTGATGCATAGATTTAGATTCATTTGATAAGGTCTATTACAAATTTGGTGCACATCATCCTTCAATTTGATCCACATATCTCCTAAAGAGTAGTGAACTCCCTTGAGTTTGTTATACCCACATGGGAATAAATCCTATAATTCATCCAACAAATTAATAATCTTTGAAACCTCCCTTTCCAACCAATAATCTCCAATAGTAGCTTCCTTGGATTCTCCCTCTGAGCCAATGTTAACCTTTTAGTTTTTAGGGGTTCATGGTAAGCGTGCACTTTCTCATAAGCACTATCTATAACCTCACGCATACCCATACTATGGTTAACATCCAATTTATCCACCTCTTCACCATCTATCATGTAGACTAGCTTTCCTTTCTCATTTTCCATGTAGGTGTGCTCAATTTGTATCTCCTCCAATTCTTCCTCATCAAAGCGTGACTCCAAACCATGTTCACCTAACAACTCTAGTAATTTTTCCTCCACCATGGCACTATCTCCCATATTTAGGTGCTTAACAACCTATAACATCTTATTCACCGATTACTTAGTACTATGATACTTAAAAGTTTGAATAAGATCAATCGTTAAGTCCTACCAGTTTCCTATCTGACGACACAATTTTGAATGAATGTACCATGAGTTCACGTAGCCTTGTAAGGTGGAGTAAAGTTTATGCACCCATAGTTATGGAGGCAATGCTTCCGCACCTTCCATCTAGGAATTCTCACATTTTTGGACCTAAAATGAGGCAACATTCTTCCCATGATAGTCTTATATAGAAATAGGTGCATTTCTTCGAAGAAACCTAACAGATAACGTGATTCTCACCTCATGACAGTCTAGAAGGTTATCTCGATGGGTCTCCCACCAACATGTTGTGTCCCGAGAAAAGTATAGCTAAGTATACTTCTCCTTTCGATCTCACTTCTCCACTGGGTCTCCATTTCTCATAGGAAAACATCAAGGTTTCCTCCCCCATTATAACTCAAAAACTATTTTCCTCCAAGCCGCTTGATTGAGTGTGCCTTTGTTGTTCTCATCATAGTGCCTCTTAACTACCTTCTGACTAACTCAAATGTCCCGTGCACCCAAATTTTTTTTAATTGTTTACCATTGTCGATGATAAGGTGATGAGGAACACCAAAATGAAAAATTATGTGATGGTTAATGTAGTTACATATTTTCTCATCTTTGGTATAAATGAGAGCGATAGCTTACACCCAATTAGTGTAGTATTTGGTTGTTGTGATGATCCATTGATGATGTTGAGAAGAATGAGGGTTAATCTCTACAACTAGATCTAAATCCCATTGGGAGAGAGGCCAAAATTCCATGGAGACTTGTAAGGTGTGATTGGGGGTGTGGTGAATATTATCGTGCTACTAACACTTCACACAATGTTTGACATAATCACAACAATCTTGGTTAAAGGGTTGGCCAATAATAGTTGTAGTCTCTTTTTACCCCTAACTTCTCTTCAAACCCTAAGCACGTTGGCATATCACCCATCTTGACTAGGAGCTCAACTGAGGTGTGCACAATTGTCAATCCCCTCCTTTATATGAGCTTCATGATAATGTTCTCCATTAATGAAAAGGTGTTTACACAGATAGAAACTAGTTACATTCATTCTTACAATTCAAATCAAGAACTAGATCTAGGTTTGGGTGCACCGCATATGGAAGTAAACATAATCACATTACAACAATATCATAGATAAACACTAAATAGTATCAAGAACAAAAACACTTGAATTCATAGATAATGAATAATACAAATACATCAAGACCCATAACATAGATGTTTAGAACCACTCCATTTTATTAATTCATCAACATACAATAGCCAAATACATTAAGGTATCCATGAATAGAGATAATACAACAAATTATTAGCATGTTCTCTACAGTAACTTCATTATAGGGCTTGTAATCACCTCGTACACTCTCCACTCATCCCTCTATATCCTTCTACTCTACTCGCACACCCCCTTACGCCTTTTCCCATCCATCATTACAAGGGAAGGGCATGTAGGAATCCTCCATAACCACCTAAATATCATTACTCATGAACATGCCAAATATCATCTTGCCTTTCCCCAATCGAGTATCCTCAACATGTAGGTGTCAACTATCTGTAACTAAATCCATTTTTTTTAGTCCCTGATCCTTTCATGATAACTATAATGATACCTAGGAATATTAATTCCTGGAGTTGCAAGGCTTCATAGCTTAACCTTATCCAAACTGAATCTAGTCAAATTTTCATGTGCTCTCCAAATGCGACATTGATCAAGGCTCAAAATTTATTAATTCCCAAACCTTTCCTGCCTAAGCGCAAGGCTTTGGGTATCACCAAACATTACACCCACGTGTGCCCTTACACCCTATTCTTACGTGCCACAACCCTTTTTGCCTTAGGTACTTGATCATTTTAGGGGCTCAACAATACCTAAGTTGAATAATATGTTTGGAAATAGTGTGGCCACTGAAATGTCTACCAAAAATCCCATCATGTATTTCTTGAATGGTGTAAGGAATTTCATAACTAGTGAGGCACCATAAGAGAATACCATTAAAGCCACATTTGTAAAGAAGACCCCCATGATGACATAATGAGATACCTTTTGGAGGAAGGCTCTCCTACCCTTGTGAGTGAGATCTGGAGGTAGAATTGAAAAGGAGAGGTAGTCAACATACTACTTATACCAAATGTCATGTGGATTGGTTTCACCTCATCCCAAAAATTTTACATCATAGAAGATATAAGAATATGTTTGCAACTGTTGAATTGTGAAAAATATTTTAGAGTCTAAAGGTGAGCTAGGTATTTTTAGTGGATCGCCGAATAGTTTGAATGTCGTAATTTTCAACAGTAGTAAAAAACATGTCAATGTGATGCTTATACTTTTGAAGTATTTCGTTACGACACTGGTATAAATCATTGACTAGGTTGACGACCATTTGAGAATTTCCAAATATATTAATGGTCTTAAAATCCAAGGAAATGAAAGTTTGGAGACCTAACACGAGTGTTTCATATTCAGCCACGTTATTGGTACAATCAAATTCAAGTTTGAAAGATAAAGGCATAGGCTCACCGTCAAGAGGAAAGATAATAACCCCTATGCCACCCCCATATTGGCATTTAGAACTATCAAAGAATAGGGTCATTTGATAAATGGTGTCCTCCAGGGATAAAGTGTAGATAGATTTATTAGGAAAATAAAAGTTGGAAGCTTGATTTCTTGAAAGAGGTGCATCTGCAAGTTTATACGCAATGGTTTGTCCCTTAATAGACTTTTGATGAATTAATTATAGGTCTATGTTTATAAGGAGCATGACCCAACACGAAGCACATTGGTGTTGATAAAGCTTAGCATACAGGTAATGTACGGGGTTGGTGTTGGTGACGATGAAATTTTTGTGGTTAAGTAGGTAGTGAAAAAGTTTAGTTGTGAAAAAGACTAGAGCTAATCAAATCTTCTTGGTGTGAGTATATCGAGTCTCGTAGTCTAAAAGAGTATGGTTTATGTAATAAACCACTTGCTCACTATGTTTCTCAACGTGATGAGAGAGCAAGGCACCCAAGGAATATTCAATGGCAGAAATGTAGAGGTAAAAACGTTGGCCATCTTTAGGTGGGATGAGCATAGGTGATTAACGAAGATATTTCTTCAATGCTTCAAAGGCTTTGTGGCACTCATCATTCCAAATGAAGGAGACATCCTTTTTAAGAAGATGATAAAAAAATGGTGACATCAGCCAAAAATTTGGGACTTAAAACCTCGAATAGATCATAATTTTCCTTATAAACCAGGGAGCTGTCAAAGGTTAGTAGGTAGAGGCATCTCTAGAATAACCTTGATTTTAGCGGGATCAACTTCGATTCCCCACAAAGAAACAATGAAACCAAGAAGTTTTCCATAGAGAAATACAAAGACGCACTTCTTTATTTGAAGGCAAACACAATATTTGATTAGACGGTCAAAGATGATTGTGAGGACAAGGATATGTTCAACCCAAATTTTAGATTTTCTAAGAAGGTCATTGACGTAGTCTTCCAGTATGTCATGCATTATATCGTGGAAGATATAGGTCATCATGTTTTGATAAGTGGCACCAGTTTTTTTCAAGACAAAGGGCATGACACAATAATAGAAGGTCCCTGAAGGGTAGATAAAGGTGGTTTTATGTTGATCCTTTAGTGCAAGTAATATTTGGTTATAACCCAAGAATCCTTCCATAAGAGATAACATCTCATGGCCAGCTATAAGATCAACAAGTTGGTTGATGCTAGGAAAAGGATCTTGACAATGAATACTTGAAAATAATATTTGACACATAAGCTTTACACAGAAACAAGATGGTGTTTGTGGTTTTTTTTTTATTAGTGGTGAAAGGAGGGTTAAGGGGACCCTACCCCATACATCAAGAAAGCTCCATGAGAGTAGATAAAGCCAATTATAATAACATCAAAAAACCATAGTATAAAAGTACATAGTAATAAGAGCACTTAGGATCCCATATAGTGATACTAACAACAACAAAAAACCATAGTGAAACTAACAACATCAAAGGAACTAACAGCCATAGACAGAGATAGTGAAACAATAGATCACCCCACACCAAAGTCATTTATAGGATTTTACAAGCCCCTCCAGTACCTTAGCCCATTATTTTACAATATCATCAATATTAACAGCCAAAGAGCCCCGGTCTAAAACATCTAGGGTCACCTTACATTTCCTTCCTTGACTATCCATAGAACAATAAGAATTGGCAAGCTGCCTCAGAGTTTGAAGGTGTTGCAGGGTCAACTTAACATTCACGATGCACCACTCCACATAGCTATGGAGGATAGCTTTAAGCTGATCCATTTCCCTGGTTATGGCCCCAAATTTGGCCTTTAGGACCTCAATCTCACCACCCTGCCCATTACTAACTACTTCCTACACTTGCACCTTCATCTTGTGCCAATCATTAAAAAGAAACTAGACCAAGCTCTTAGTGAACCACATGTCCCATTGAGCTCATTGATATCATTCACCATCCTATCCAAGTGATTGTGCCCTTTGATTGGGTCGACATGACCCATAGCCTCATAGTGATGTTCTAATTGAGCGTTTATAGGAGTCGGGGAACCCTGTTTGCTAGACTCACCCTTAGTGTTTGGCCCAGTGCTCGAGATCTGCTTAGATTTAAGATCCTTTAGGTTTTGGGCTGTGACCACCTCCACCTCATCCTCTTCGGGGGGGGGGGGTGTCGCCATCAAGAGAATCTTCATCATCACTCAAATCCTCCTCTTCTGATTCAGACCCTGAACCATTCACATAAGCTTCCAAATCCAGCTTGAGGGCACCATTTTTTTCAATGTCCAGGGCTACCCTTTTAACAAGGGAAAGGATAAAGCCCTGGTGGAGAGGGATAGAGATCCTACACATTTTAAACTGTGAAATAGAGGCACATAGAGAACGATACAAGAAATAGGGAAAACTAAAATCCTTCCCCCATCTAAAATGGTTTAGCATTGGGTGGTGGTAAGCATAAATACATTTGTGGCAGCCTTCTAGGGTTAAGAATTGAATTAAGGTGAGAGCCACCTCATCATATGAATTAGGTAAAGACATTATAAGGTAGCCAGCAAAATGAGAGGTGAGATTCTCATTACCTTTAAGAAATAGATTTAGTTCTTCAGAGGATTCCTTCTTCAGTTTGTAGGCCTCCCTCCCCACCACCGGAATGCCCATAACTTTAGCCACCAAATCCACAGTGATCTCCAAACTAATCCCCTTCATCTCAAAAATAGCTCCTTTTTTGGTCACTTTCCATGCACTAGCAAAGTCATTTTTGAGATTCTCATAGTTCCCTTCAAATATTTTCAGAAAGGGGGTAAAAACCTTGCTATCAAATAGGGACATAGCTTCAGGAGTGACCCCAGCGAGGTCAGCAAGTTCAATCCTGATGAGATCCCCACCCATTCCGCTAAACAACAAATGCCTCTTCACAAAATTACTTAGAAACCAGAGAGACGAGACCTTACTCACACACCACAACATGATTCTACAGTAGTGGCTGCCAGATAGAGTTCTCCAAAAATACGTGTAAATCACAAACTTGATCTTCTCATAATCAAGAAATAAAAGAAAATTCATCATACAACAAAGGATCATGACAGGATAGACACCCCATGAAAAGACCTTATACGTGAGCATAAGTGTCTTTTAATAAGTGTTCCTGTACCTTGGGATTGAGAATTTCCACCTTCCTTAAAAGTGTCAAATAATTCCCATTAACCCCCATATTAGCAAATAAATCTACTACGAAATTTTCTTCCCTATACACATGTTTGAAGGAGATAAAATTAAAAGAATGAGTCATTTGCTTAATACTCTTAATAGAGTTAAAATTGGTAATAGAGATGGGTCCTTTCTTATTTATGTTGTTAATTATGTTCAAGGAGTCACCTTCCACTTCCAGATTAAAAAAGTTATATTGAAGAGCTATAGATAGACCCTAGAAGCTTCAACAACATTATTAGTTTGAGTTCCCAAATTGTAGAAGTATCCAAGAATAAAACTTCCTTTAGAATCACGAAAGACCCCACCACAACCAGCTTGACCAAGATTTCCCTTGGAAGTGCCATCAAAGTTTAATTTCAAACATTCCTTGCTAGGTTTGACCCATCTATTTATTCTAGGGTTCAGACCATGGGGCCTAAGGGTGGAAGGTCCCAGACCCCACTTCAAGGATAAACAAGATTCATGCTAAGAGAAAGACTTCTTTTGGGAGTTCAAGATAGAGAAGTTAGCAAGGATGGATCTCCCACAGTGGGCTCAAATTTTGACATGGGATTATTTTTTAACTTTAAATATTCTTCTATTCCTTTCCTTCCATATTTCCCAAGCCAAATGTATTATAGAGAAAATACATAAGAACTTCATACCTTGGCTCTTACAAGGACTAGTCCATTGGATCCGCAACAATTTTATGGAGTCCGGGAAGACCCAATTTACATCAAAGATGTTAAGGATGGTTTCCCTAACTGAAACAAGAAAGGGATGGTTAAGGAATAGGTGTGAGGCATCTTCACAATCATATTCACACAAAACACATCTATTAACCATGTGGAAATTTCTCTTGTTCAGATTGCCAATAGTTAGAATATTATCATGGATAACAAACCACCAAAACATATTAATATTGGAGATTAATTCTTTGATCCATATGCTTCCCTAATTAAAATTATCACCTATCTCCTCCTCATGAAAGAAATAGCAGTAGGCACTTTTGACGGAGAAAATACCATTTTCTTCCTTGGACTAGAATAAGCTATCTTCAACAGGATTCTCTCTATTAATAATAACTCCTCTTAATTTTTTATTAATAGAAGAGATCTCTAAGCTGTTAGAATGATCCAAAGATATGGTTTTCCATTGTTTCAAAAGGATTGTCCAAATTGAAGTAATCTCTAACCTTAGTCCCATATTTAGACACAGAGTCTCTATAGATAGTAGGGAAAATAGTCTTGAGAGGAAAATTCTCCAGCCATTTTTCTTCCTAGAAGTTAATAGTGAGTCCATTTCCAACAAGCCATTTTCATTCTTTAGATAACACATGTTTAGCCCAATTTAAGGACTTCTAGAAGCATGAAGAAGCATTATAGTTCTGGGTACAAAAGCACCATTCATTAGCAAACAAGTTAGGCTAGTATTTGCATCTTATGATTCTAGTCTAGACACTATCTTCCTTTAATAGTCTCCAACTCATTTTGGCTAGCATAACTTTATTCATTTTAGTCAAATCTCTGATAGCAAAGCCACCAAATGTTTTAGGGAAACAAACCTTCTCCCAGGAAATTAGAGGAATTTTGTCTTTTGATTTAGTTCCAATCCATAGAATTTTTTTTTGTATACTCTCCAGCTTGCATGCAATCTCAGAGGGTAATCTATAGACATCGTATAAACTGGTAAATTTTGTATAGAGCATTTAAGAAGGACAACTTTTCCCACTTGAGATAGAAGTGATCCTTTCCACCCTTCAATTTTCTTCAGAAATCTATCAATTAAGAAATTCCATCCAACATTCTTTGGTTTTTCCATCCCTATAAGAATACCAAGGTATCTGGTTGAGAGGTTTTTAGAGGGGCAACCAAGAATACCAACAATTTTGATGATTCTTCTTTTAAGGGTATTAATAAAGAAGATAACTTTTCCCATATTTTATCAATTGATCTAAAGCTTCCTCATAATTCACCATTAATTGCTTGAATTCTCTGGCCTCAGGGATAGTAGCAACTCCTATCAACATGGTATCATCAACAAAATGTTCATGAGAAACCCTATGACAGTTTACAGTAGGGGAGATACCTCTGATTATGCCCTCCATGGTAGCCTTATTAAGAGTTCTACTTAGGGTTTCAGCCAAAATAATGAAGAGAAAGGGCGATATAGGATCACCTTGTCTTAAACCACACGTGCTATTAACATAAACATAAGGATTGCTTGTGTATTTTATTAATATAAAAATCAATCATTATAAACAAATGAGAGAACTACAATATTTAGATATATTGGATATTTTTTATCTCATCCATAATGTATGGAAAAAAATCACCTAATCTGAGAAAGTATGTAGTAATAGCATATTACCCCTAACTTCCCCTATTTCCCCTCATGGAAATCATCTGGGAACAAAAAATGCAAGATATAACATGATCCCACAAACATAGGGATGAGAACACTATCACTTAGTTAACTAACAACTAAGGATAACTAATACCTATTAACATAAGTTTAAAGTATTTAAATTAAATACTTTAAATTGTTACATTTATTCAAATATCAACTAATGATGAATTAAGCTAAGTTTTATTCCTAACATTACCCCCCTTAATTCAACATCGTCTCAAGTGAATAGGAGAGAAATTCTCTAAAACCCTCAAATTTACCTCGAGCAAGTGACTTTGTGAAGACATCTGCACACTCCATATCTATTAGGAAATATTAGAGTTGGATGTTGTTGTTCTGAACATGTTCATGAATGAGATGTACCTGAACCTCAATGTGTTTGGTGCACTCATGAAAAATTATATTCTAAACAAGTTTTACTGCTCCTTTATTATCAACATGTGGGATAGTTGGATCTTTCTATGGTATTCCCAATCCTTCAAGTATACGTTGGAACCATATCACTTCACAGACAACTCCACATGCTACATAATATTCTAATTCTATGGAGGATCTTGAAACAAAATTATACTTATTACTCCCCCATGATATTGGTCCAAATCACAAAAAGAATACAAATCCTGAAGTGGATTTCCTATCATTTATGTTTTCGGCATGATCTGAATCTGAATATCTTATCAAGAAGAAGTTATTATTCTTTTTGTATTCTAGACCATAGTCTATAGTTCCTATGATGTACCTCAGTATCTGTTTTATTGCTTTCTAGTGAGAAATCCTTGGTTCTTATTTGAACCATTAAAGATAGTTGACTGCATAGCTGATATCCGCCCTAGTGTAAGTCAAGTAGATGAGACTCCCGATCAACTGTCGATAGAGAGTTACATTTACTTATGGTGATGGATATGTTCAAGATAGTTTAAGTCTTTTCTCCATAGGTGTGGAAAATGGCTTACAATCCATCATATTAAATTTCTCAAGCATTTTCTTGGTGTATTTCAATTGTGACACAAAGATACGATTTTCTCTTTTCCAAATTTCAATTCCAAAACAATAATGGAAAAGCCCGAGATCGGTCATGTTGAATGATCGTGTTAGATATTTCTTTGTTGACTAAATCATCCTCATTGATCCTCCAGTGATGACTAAAATGTTGACATATGCTACAACGATCATTATCTCCCCCCCTTGATTTTTGAGATAGATATTAGGATCATATGAAATCTTGTTGAATTCGTGTTGAATGAGATGCTTGTCGATTTTTATGTACCATGCCGTGGGAGACTACTTTAGACCATATAATGATTTTATGAGTTTACATACCTTTCCTCTTTGCCTAGTATGACAAAACCTTCTAGTTGAGTCATGTAAACTTCTTAGATATTGGTCCAAATCACAAAAAGAATACAAATCCTGAAGTGGATTTCCTATCATTTATGTTTCCGACATGATCTGAATCTGAATATCCTATCGATAAGAAGTTATTATTCTTTTTGTATTCTAGGCCATAGTCTATAGTTCCTATGATGTACCTCAGTATCCGTTTTATTTCTTTCTAGTGAGAAATCCTTGGTTCTTATTTGAACCATTAAAGATAGTTGACTGCATAGCTGATATCCGCCCTAGTGTAAGTCAAGTAGATGAGACTCCCGATCAACTTCTGATAGAGAGTTACATTTACTTATGGTGATGGATATGTTCAAGATAGTTTAAGTTTTGTCTCCATATGTGTGGAAAATGGCTTACAATCCATCATATTAATTTCTCAAGCATTTTCTTGGTGTATTTCAATTGTGACACAAAGATACGATTTTCTCTTTTCCAAATTTCAATTCCAAAACAATAATGGAAAAGCCCGAGATCGGTCATGTTGAATGATCGTGTTAGATATTTCTTTGTTGACTAAATCATCCTCATTGATCCTCCAGTGATGACTAAAATGTTGACATATGCTACAACGATCATTATCTCCCCCCCTTGATTTTTGAGATAGATATTAGGATCATATGAAATCTTGTTGAATTCGTGTTGAATGAGATGCTCATCGATTTTTATGTACCATGCCATGGGAGACTACTTTAGACCATATAGTGATTTTATGAGTTTACATACCTTTTCCTCTTTGCCTAGTATGACAAAACCTTCTAGTTGAGTCATGTAAACTTCTTCCTATAAATCACCATTAAGAAAGGCACTTTTCACATCTATTTGGTGTATTTTCCAACCAAATTATGTAGCTAGAGAAAATATTGACCTGAAATTTTTTATCTTAGGTGTGGGAGAAAAAGTCTCCTCATAATCAATGCCTTTTTTTTTAGCATATCCCTTAGCAACTAGTCTAGCCTTGCGTTTATCAATTTTTTCATCTACTTTGTACTTAGTTTTGAAGATCCATTTGCATCCAATCAGATTTTTCCCTGGTAGAAGATTTGTAAATGTATTACTTTTCATAAGTGACTTATATTTTGCATCCATAACATCTTTCTAAGGTTTAGACTATAGGGCTTCAGAATCTGTGGATGGCTCAGTAGTTTCAACAACTTTACCCATTAAGGCCAAATTGACCTCATTTCAAGCCATACCGCGAGTCCTCATTCCAGTGGTAGATGTGTCAGGGACACTATCGAATTTTGCATCTCTCATTATAGTTGTATACCATTTAGGCATACTTTTTGTGGTTCCTATGGGAGGTTGAATTTCACCATCTTCCCCATAATCACTATTGTCTTAAAAGTGATTACCATCCTCTGTTTTCACTGTAGGGATGATTTTTTCATCATGTGAGTGTATGGAAGGAACATCTACTTTTTTCTTCTCAAAGAACTCAACATCCCAACTAGTGTATACTCTTCTTGTTCTTAGATCAATAAGTATATAGCTAGTTGCTTCATCACTGTATCCCAAGAAGATAAGTTTTTTGGATTTCATATCAAGCTTAGTTCTTTGTTTCTTAGGAATGTGTATACTTTATTTACATCCAAAAACTCTAACGTGTGAAATAGATGGCTTATGCCCTTACCATGCTTCCTGAGGTGTTACTCCATCAAGAGTTGCAGTGGGAACTCTATTTAGTAAATAGACTACTAATTTAGCTGCTTCAACCCAAAATATTTTTGATAAACCTGCATCATCAATCATACATCGCACCATATCCATGAGAGTATGATTTTTCCTTTCAACAACACCATTTTGTTTCGGTGTGTGAGGAGGAGATATTTGATGAAGAATGCCACGTGTTTTCAAAAAATCATTGAAATCATTGCTGGTGTATTCTCCCCCTTGATATGAGCGAAGTTATTTTGTTTTCCTACCAGAATTTGTTTCAACAATGACTTTGAACTTCTTGAAACTTTCAAAAGCTTGGTATTTTGTAGCAAGATAGTATATCCCCATTTTTATTGAAAAATCATCAACAAAGAACATGAAATATTGAAACCCAGAGTGCAAGGTCTCATTGGTCCGCACATAACGGTATGCACCAAGTCAAGTTTTTTCTTACCCTGAAATGTACTATGTTTGAATGGTTCTCTATGTTGTTTTCCTGCTAAACAATGTTGACATTTATTTGTACCCTTTTTTATAAGTGGAAAAACTTAACCATGTTGTATCGATGAAGTGTGTCTAAATAGCCAAAACTAACATGTCCAAGTCTTTGATGCCATAGTTGAGTTGATGATGTATCCTTGGCTACAAGTGCATGATCATTTCTTTGAAAAAAATACAACTGAAACATTCTTCCCACGTTTGAATATTTTACAACAATTTTTGAGATTTGTGACTTATCTTGAACTAGGCACATCTTTTTACCGCCTTTACAATCAAACTCAAATTTGATATTTTGATCTAGTAATTAACTCATAGATAACATATTTTTTGTTATACTAGGGACATAAAGAACATATGTAATTTTACAATTATGATGCCCAAGTGGCAATAAAATGGAACCAATGCCTTAAACACTGTATGACGTATCATCACCCAAACAGACATGATTGTTAGTGGGTGTTTTACTCATTGTGAATAACCACTCTTTCTTTCTTGTCATGTTTCGAGTTACACTCCAATCGACATACCAAATTTGATTTGTAGAAGTAGATACTTCATTTGACTGTGCAGAATATAGGAATTAATCATCATCAAATTGATCTTCCCGTTCGACTACATTTCCTTGTTGAGTTGGTTTCTTCTTCCCCTTTTGATTATTTTGTCCCTGTTTACTCTTTTGTTGGCCAAATTTTGTTTGTTGGTAATTAATATTTTTACCACTTGATGATCCTTGTTGGAATGTGTTGTACCAACAATTATTTAACTCGTGTCCTTTTTGACCACAGATAAGACATTTTTGTTGGTCCTTTTGGCCTTGTTGAGTATTACCTTGCTTCTGAGGATGTTTATTAGACTTAACCTTTATTTTTCCTTTTTGAGTAGAAGTAAGTTTATGCTCTTCAGTTTCACTAGTTGATTGAATAAATTCCTCTTATTGTAGCATATTCACTAACTCTTCAAAATTTGTTGTTTGACCAGTTATGTTTAACGTGGTCTCAAAAATCCCATTATAAGGAGGAAGAGCTCTCAACACTATAGGCATGAGTTATGTGTCAGTTACTTCTTCTTCTAAATCTTGAAGTGATACACATAAAGTTTCCACTCTTCTAAAAAAACATTTCAAATTTCTCAGTTGGTTGCATTTTTAAGTTTAATAGTTGAGTTTGGAGATGAAGTATTGAGTTCTTATTTTTTGACCCATATATTGTTTTCAACTTGTCCCAATATTATTTTGTTGTTGTTGCCTCACGAATATGAGGTTGTACCTCATCTAAAACACTAAACAAGATTATTAACTTTTCTTTTTGATTTGCATGATTAAATGTAGTTTATTGTGTAACATATGTCATAGATTTTGTTAATGTACCACATGTTGGTGCCATTTCTGAGTTGGCATAGTGTTCCCTAATTTTTCATGTCCATATTTGCTCAACAAACATTTTACCCTTTGAATTGGTGACCTGCAATTTCTCCCCCCTTGTTGAAATGCTTCAAAAATACTCACAAACTTGTTGTTTTTGCCCTAATTTGAAAGGAATATTCCAAGTTTGCCCCTTTTGTGCCCTTGTTTTTCCAATTCCATGGGCTATGTCATTTTTTCCCTTTGCCAGATCACGAAAAAATTTAATTTGATCAATTCATACTTTTTTGTAATTGAAAATCCCATCCCAAGGTCGAAAATGTTGTAAAATCATGCTTCAGTTGATTCAAAATCAAAAAAATCTGCCATCCTTGGTGAAAAAATTGAATTCTAGGGCTTCCCTGGAATTTTTTACATTTTGACGGTCAGACGAGCATCATTTTCCCATCAAATTTATCCTCAGTAAGGTATTGGCAATGTGGTGGGTTTGCATTGGCTGCAGAAAGGCAGGGAGGTGAACTCTAAATTTTCATTTTTCACCTTTTCAAAGCAAATGGGGCATTTTCGGGCCCGAGGCCCCATTTTTTCCAAATTTGCCTACATGGCATGTTCTGATTGGCAGGTGGGATGGCAGATGGTCAGATTCACTTAAGGTTTTTTCGACCTTAGTCTTGCAAAGGTTTTAAAGTCAAAATTTGGTCCGATGCCCCGCAACCAATCACAAGAGGACACGTGTCCTAGAAGTTTCAAAATGGAAGTGCGAGCCACAGGGGGGACTTAGAGTTTTTTGGCTCTAATTTTATAAGGTTTCAAAATTTATTTTTCCCCCACTCCAATTAGAGGAGGACATGTGGCATCATGGTGGCATAGAGCGGGTCGATATGCCAGACAGAGGAAAAAAGGGATTTTTTCCTTTTTCACAAAAGGGGTTAAAGTAAATTTTTGGCCCGAAACTCCGCAACAAATCAGGAGAGGACACGTGTGGTCAAAAGGGGGGGCACAGGGATAATTTCAAAAAAATTGTAAGGGAAGTTTGAAGGAAGAGGTGCAGTGGGCAGTGCTACGTGGAGGGACAAAGTGGAGAAAAGTGGAAATTTTCCCTTGGCTTAAAGGGAGTAAAATGAAGATTAAGCCCACAGGTCCTCAATGAATGAGAGATGGACAGCATGGTTGAGGGCAAGGCAGGTCAGCGGGCCGGCAGAGGCAGGAAGAAATTTTTTCCCTTTTACCAAAAATGTTCAAAATCAAAATTTGAAGCATTGGCCTGCTAGTGAATCACAAGGAGACACGTGGCAAGGGAAAATTCAGAGGTGTGGGCCCATGGGGCAAAAAGTGAAAATTTTCCCAATTTCCAAAAAAGGTCAAAATGCGTAGAATTGAAGCACGATCCCGATGGGGCCCACCATATGCCACGTGTCAGCTCCAAATTTCAAAGGCGGAGGGGCGGAGAAAAAAGTCAAAATTTTCCAAATTTTCAAAAGGTAGGCAGGCAAGGAAAGGTGGAAATTTTTTCCAAATTTTCAAAAAAGATGCATTTTTTAAAGGCATGGGCCCGATCCAATCATTTTTGACAAGTGTCTTGCCTTATCCAAAGTTTTAAAAGGTAATATTGAGCGTATTTTTGGATTGCATCTTCCACGTGGAGGGCTGATATTAAAGGTTGATGTAAGATCAACGGTTACTGTGCAATTTCATTTTTTTGGCTGCCATGGGAGCTCCAAGAAGTTTGGAAATCACGTTTTTACATCAAATTTCATCAAATATTATATGATTTTGTGTTGTCTTGGCCTTCTGAGAATAATTGGCATCATTTTCATGGCTTAATTCTTTGACTTGTGATGTTTTTTGAAGAAGATTTTTTCCCCAGCCTCGAGCAAGCACGTGAAATGACAAAATCAAAAGTTGCAGAGGTAGTTTAAAAGGGTAAAAAGGTGAAAATGATGAGTAAGAGGTGTTTGTCATGCCTCAATGATGAAAAACATGCCTCCAGGATGGATAATGATCCAGATATTTGTAATGATTCAATCTTTTTGGCACACCTGGCAACATGCGAGTGTTTTTTTGTCATTTTGATGAATCATGAAGAGTTGTTGTAACAGAATTTGATCCCATGGCATATTCTTTGCTTGGGAAAGAAGGCTCCAATGTGGCATGAGGTATATAGTGCATTTTGGAGAAATTTGTAAAGGGAGGGAGTTGAAAATCACGAGTGAATTCTGAGAGAAAGCTCATTTTCTGTAAAATCCACCAAAGAACCAGGTTAATGTCTCATGTGTTGGAAATTCATGTATGTGATTTGGTTACAAGTGTATAGCCATCACACAGCTCTGAGATTGTTCATGTAAGCTCTCCCCTGCTGTTGAATCTAACAAGTTTTGAATTAAATCTGTGTTTCCTTTGGGAAATATGATGTCTGTTATCATTTTTAAATGCTTACAAATAGTTTTCATTGTTCTTGTTGCAATCTTGCACTAAAATTCTTTAGAAATCACACAAAATCTCCATTTCTTGTTGATAGTCTAGTGACATTTGCAATCTCATGTTCAGAAGAGCCTTCATCTAATAAAGAGATAAAACAACTTTAAAATCACTTTACCTTCCTTGACTGCAAAGATTTCTTGTAAGCCTTTGGGGGTACCTTAGGCGTGGTTTGATCATGGATTTTTGTGTTTAATTGAGTTCTTTACTTGAAGCTTTTGTGGTGAATCCTCAAATATTGTGTGAAGGGTGCAACCTGGGTCTCCATTTGTGCCTCTTATGGTTGAAAGAACATCCTGATTATTTTAGGCATTTCATCTGATAGTTGTTCAAGTATTGTAGTGGTTGCCAAAGATCTGATCTATCCCAGTTTATCTTGTCAATCCCCCACCAAAAAATCATCTAACAACAAATATCCTGTCATATAATATCCCTGATTTGCATTTGTATACCTACAAAAGATCAAAATCCATTTGCAAAAGTATGCATAACAGATCAGGATTTCCAATGTCTCTAGTAACCTTTGCCTTGTTTTGAGAACATACCCATGTTTTGAGAAGTCAAAACTCGTGAGAGTTCAGATCTGGGGTGTTGATCATGTTTTCATCAAGGTCTCCATCATAGAATTCCAAGGAAAGAGAAGTACATCTTCACCTCCTTCACCATTACAAGGTTACAAAATAGGTCCTCTTACCTTGGTTACAAGGCACAACCTAAAACAACTAGGACAAGATTAATTCCTATTGGAGTGCTATCCATTTCTCCACAAACCTGAGTGCCAGCTAGACTATATCCCCAGCTACCAATGACATACAACATGGTCTGATCTATCCTTAAGCTCCATGACATATCTATGGTGCTGCTCAGACTTAAAAGTTGAACAAATTTGGATACCAACATGAGTGGCGCCGTTGCCATGGACTTCTTGGAATTTCCTTGTGTTTTTGAGGTATTTGAGGAGTTTTGAGAATTTATGTATTCAATTATTTGAGCTGCTACATTGTTAAAATATCATCCTATGTGCTTCATATCTGCAATTTTTTAAAAGGGTTTCAAGTTTTGTCTGCCATGTTTTTCCATTTACTAGCAGTTCATACACTTTGGGTGCATTGTGATTGATTTATTTAAGAAGAAGAAGGTCTGATTTATAAGGCTTTGCAAGGTTTTCAGTGCTAGAAAATATTTGACAAATTATTTTAGTGCATTCCTGCACAACTAAGGTGAAATTCCTTAGTGGCGACTCCATGTTGATTTGATCTTAAAAATACCAGTTTCTTAAGCTTTCTGTCATTTATTTTTGTGCTACTAACCTCTGCAAAATTGGAAGGAAGAAGATCTCTCTTCCTTAGAGAATCTACTAAGAAATTGTTCTCAGAATCAAGAAATTCAGAGTTGGAAGGGAGAAGAGTTTGGAAAGTGGTTACAGGTCAGACATCAGGCAAAGATATAGCCATTGGTGAGAGAGATCAGCCTTTGGTAGAGGACTATCACTCTTCTTCAAGTGATTTTGATTCAAGAAATCCTCTCATAAATTTGTTTTCCTTAGCTAGTGAAGGTCCTTTCTACTGTACTTGGTAAGTTCCTTCTCTAATCTGTACCTCTGTGTTTTAATTCAAGTAAAACTTTCTAAGAAAATCAGCACTTAGAGAATACCAGTGTTGTGAATCACATTCTTGAGCCCCAAAGATATAACACTCCTCATCATCTTGTCTCACCTCCAAGATCACCCCCACCAAACAATATGGCTCAGCCTAGACCTCCATTTGTTGTTAACACCTTTGGTTCTATAAATTTTAGAGGAATGGATGGTTACCCAAATGCTGTCCCACAAGATGTCAGAAATAGGTTACCAAAATTCCAAGGTAACAATGTTATTACTGGTGATCAGCATCTCAAATTTTTTGATAATATGATGGAATATTTTGAGATATAGTTTGAAGATGTGTATATTAAGTTGTTTATTCATACACTAGAAGAAGATGCTAGGGATTGGTAAAAGGCTCTACCTGATAACTCTATTGATTCATGGACTAAAATGAAAAATGCATTTAGGTTGTAATATGGTGACAGGACTGATCCTAGATTTCTTTTATCTGAGTTTGAGAATATCAAGAAGAACCCTAATGAATCGGTCCATGACTTCAACACAAGGTTTAACAAAACTTTGAGAAGGCTTCCTGTTGGTTTGAGGCCTTGTGATGAATCTTGTTTAATCAAATATGCAGATGCATTTGATAAGAAGGGAGTCTATTACCTAAGAGACAAGAACTTAACCAATCTAAGACAAGCTTTCACCATGGCACTTCAAATTGAGAACAATATCAAGGCTATTGGGAAACCTCTCAAGAGAGATGGTGTAAAATTGATAAACCCTAAAAAACCTCAAGCTAGCAAAGGTGTTGATTTAGAAGAGGTTGTGAAAACTTTGGTAGGGGCTGTCAAAGAAATCTCATACAAGTTGGCAAGAGATGAGAAGGGAATTGGGCAGACTTCACAAGGTCAGCCTAGGTAGCAGACACAAGATAGATTTGTAAATCATACTAGGGGTGATCAAAGACAAGATGATAGAGGTAAGGGACCTATGGGAGGAGGAAATAGACAACCCCAAACATGTGAAAGTAGATTGGTTCCTGACCCTCTAACTTCCAGGGTTGTTGTTGTTGATGAAGTTGCTGATATGGATTGGTGTGATAGATGTTTTCTTCCTCATCCTCCATGTGAAGTGGACCAACAAGTTGATGAAGCTGATAATGAGGATGGAATTGATGATGATATTTGCATGGTGGGTTGTTCTTCAAGCACACAAGGAGGAGAAACATCTACTGAAGTAATAAGTGCTAGGACTGCTATTACCTTTTGGGATTACATCAAATGGGTACAAGTATTTCTCCCCCCTCATGCTCTTGAAGTTGATGTAGTGTAAGTATTTTGAAATTCCTAACAATGACTTTGAATACTTGAGAGCTTTGATGATTAAGAAGTATGATGGTGGTATCCCTTCGGAGGAAGATAGACCAATTGTTGATGAATGTTTTTGTAGCTCAAGAGAAATATTATAACACTAGAAGAAAGGTTGTTAAGGGAGTTGGGCCTCAAGCCAAACCTAAAACACCCTTGCTCACAAGCATTCCAAAAGAAGCTCCTAGGAAAGAAACACTTGCTAAAAGCTCTGCTGTCCCAAGCAAAAATTACAGTCCTCATCATGCCCAAGTTGCCAAGAATCCTTTGCCATCTGATGAATCTTCTTGTATCCCTTCCAATGTTTTTTTGCCAAAGAGTTTCCCCTATGACATAGCCCAAGTATTGAGCCAAATTAAAGTGAGTGTTCCAATCATTGAGTTGCTTAGAATTCCTGAGCATAAGAAGAGGGCATTTGAGTACTTGGGATTGAAAGAAGAGAAGATCACCCCAAGAAGAAATGTAAATGTTGTTGAGACTCCTCTCCAAATCATTGCTGACCTTGAAACACCACCAGTAGTGGAAGATCTTGGAGAGACACCTAAGGTATATTTGGGGACATCCTTGGTTGATTCCCAATTGAATGTTGATCCATTCTTTACAAC
This sequence comes from Taxus chinensis, assembly GCA_019776745.2. NCBI lineage: Eukaryota > Viridiplantae > Streptophyta > Pinopsida > Cupressales > Taxaceae > Taxus > Taxus chinensis. The sequence continues at coordinate 691,084,496 of CM034148.1, forward strand.
TTTGCTCATAAAAGATAGGCTACTTCACAATTGTATGTTTGATTCTGAGTGCATCATGTAATGTCATGCCTCTAGAAGTCATGAATGAGTTGGATATCAAAGTGACTGTTGCCTATGGGAAGTGTACTACCATGGATTCAAGGAAGTGCCAGTGGTTGGTTGTGTGAAAGGTTTGGTAGTGGAACTTGCAGCCTATCCGGGAAAGAATTTGAAACTTGATGTTGTAATTATTGACTACCTTACCAAATGGGGTATTCTTTTGTTAAGAAAATGGGCTGTAAAGTGTTGGTGGCAATGTTCAGATGGATATGTCTTTTTCCACCATTCCCATTGAGGGCAGCCTTGTCAAACTTTATGGTGAAAAGAAGATGTTGCACCTAATTGAAGATCCCAACAATGCTTCTTATGAAGTGTTGTTTGTTGATGTAGATGCTGAGAATTTCATTGGTTTTGCTAATGGAAAAGAAAATAAAATGGATCAGTCAAAGTGCCTTGATAAGGTATGTTCTCCTTGGACCTTGCTATTTGATGGAGCTTGCTCCAAATTTGGAAATGGTGCTGGTGTAATTCTGATTTCTCCTAGCTTGGAAGAATTTGTTTTTTCCTTCAAGATTAATTTTGAATGTACTAACAACATTGATGAGTATGAAGCCTTGTTGTTGGGTCTAAGGATTGCATGGAAGTATGGTGTCAGGGACATCATTGTAAAGGGAGATTCAAAGTTGGTTGTCAAACAAATAAGAAAACTATATGCCACAAAAAATCAACGTATGAAACAATATAAGCATGTAGTTTGGGATTTAATTGAGATGTTTGATTCCTTAAATATTATGCACCATGACAGAAGTTTGAATGTTTTTGCTGACAAGTTGGTAGTGTTGGGGTCAATGTTTGAAGATTGCACCATTTCACCTTATTGTGAATACAACATTGAAGTGCTGACTAGGCCTACTGTCCCTGACAACATCAAGCATTGGCAAGTGTTTGATGATGATTCTCAAGTGTTAAGGTTCTTGCAAAACCAAGGTGAGTTTGCAAATCAAAATATTGATTGGGAGCCAATGGTGTGTATGACTGAAGGAAGAGAGACTTTGTTTGGAAAAGATATCATCCAATTGAAAACAAACACCATTCCTAGAGGTCTTGTTGCACTTGAGTCAAATTTTAACAATGATAATTACATCATAAATAGAAACATGTCTACCTCAAGGGATGTGGAAGAGCATAACTTGGGTACAAAGGACAAACCAAGAAAATTTTGGTTGGGCAGCAGTTTAAACAAGGAAGAAAAACAATCCTACCTCCAATTGTTGAAACAATATCAAGACTGCCTTGCTTGGTCCTATTCAAAGCTAAAAGCATATAGAGAAGACTTGTTTCAACATGAGATCCCTCTTGAAACAAGTGCCAAACCATTCAGATAGAGGAAAAGGCCAATTAATCCACTTCTCTCCATGAAGATGCAAGAGGAGTTAAAGAAGTTGAGAGATGGAGGTATTATTCAGCCCACTAGATATTCATCTTGGGTTGCAAACCTTGTGCCAGTCAGAAAGAAGAATGGAGATATCAGACTTTGTGTAGACTTAAGAAATCTAAACAAGGCATCCATGAAGGACAACTATCCCTTTCCAAATATGGAAAATATGTTGCAGCTTGTGACAGGGTCTGAATTGCTTTCTACATTGGATGGTTTCTCTCGGATATAATCAAGTGGTAGTTAAAGAATCAGAAAGACTTAAGACAACATTCACTACTCCTTGGGGAACTTATGTTTTTTTTAGGATGCCCTTTGGTTTGATGAATGCTGGTGCCACTTTTCAAAGAGCAATGGATGTTGCTTTTGTTGGTTACATCAATGAGTTCATTGTAGTTTACCAAGATGATGTGACTTTGTTTTCAAGGCAGAGAGGTGATCATTTGTAGCACTTAGAGAAGATGTTGATCAGATGTAGGGAGTATGGAATTTATCTTAATCCAAAGAAGTGTCATTTTTGGCATACAAAAGGCCAAGCTGCTTGGCCACATTGTGTCAAAAGATGGTGTTATGATAGACCCTGAGAGAGTGGAAGCAATCAGCAAAGTACCTATCCCAAGAACTAAGAAAGGCATCCAATCTTTCTTTGGTCAAATTAATTTTATTAGAAGGTTTGTTTCCAACTTTTTTGAGTTGACTCTTCCAATCACAAGCATGCTAAAGAAGGACCAAGCTATCAAATGGGAGGAGGCTGCCATTCAAGATTTTGAAGGAATTAAGGATGCACTTAAACATGCACTTATTTTAGCAGCCCCAAACTATAAGAGGCCTTTCCAAATATTTTCCTTTGCTACTGAGTATACCATTGCTTCTGTTTTGCTGCAAAAGGATGAGAATGGGGCTGAGAGACCTATTGCCTTCTTTAACAAGGCTTTACAAGCTGCTGAGTTAAAGTATACAATCATGGAAAAACAAGCATTTGCCTTGGTGAAAGACAACAAAAGTTTTCAGGCCTTATATATTGAGTTCAAAATTTGTTGCTTATGTTCCCCACACCATGGTGAAAGACATCTTATCAGAGATGGAGATCTCAAGTAAAAGATGTAGATGGGTGAACAAACTATAGGAGTATGATATGGACATCCAAACCACAAAGTTGGTAAGAGGTTTGGGTCTTGCTAAGCTCATGGCTAAGAGCAACTTGTAGAATGTGGAAGTGAATCAGCTAGAGGAAGAAAGGATAGATGTGCTTGCAAAGTTGGTAAATTCTGAGTGGTACAAGGATGTAATATTTTACCTTAGACACCTTTGTATGTCCTCATCATTTAAATAAAAATAAGAAAAGATCCCTCAAGCTGGCTTCTCAAAATTACATCATCACTGACCTTAGGCTGGCTTGGAAGAACCTTGAAGGTGTCCTCTTGAAATGCATAACTGAAGATGAAGCTCCCAAGATAGTTGCTGATTTCCATGGGGGAGTTTGTGGAGGAAACTTTACTGGAAGAGTAACAACACATAATATTTTGAGAGCTGGTTATTGGTGGCCTTCTCTCTTCAAAGATGCAACCCAGCTGGTTAGAAAATGTGATAGTTGCCAACATTTCTCTGGAAGACTGAAAGCTTCAGGCTCCCTTCCTTTACAGCCTGTATCAATTGAAGCTCCTTTCAAGCAATGGGGGATGGACTTCATTGGTGAGATTTCATATCCTTCTAGTGCTGGCCATAAGTGGATCCTTGTTAGCCACTGATTATTTTACAAAGTGGGTAGAGGCAATCCCCACCAAGAAAGCAACACACCAAATAGTTATGGACTTCTTGTTGAATCAAATAATATGCAGATTTGGAGTCCTAGTCAATATTGTAGCTGATAATTCCATGTGCTTTAGAGCCAAACCTTTAATGGCAATGTGCAATGAATATGGAATCAATCTGACTTATTCTTCAAACTATAACCCCCAAGGGAATGGACAAGCTGAGTCCAACAATAAGAATTTTTTTGAAGATCATTAGAAGAACCTTGGAGCAAAACAAGAAGAAATGGGGTGAACAATTGAAATTTGTAGTTTGGGTTGATAGGATAACTCCTAAAAGAGCTACTGGTAAAAGCCCATTTGAATTGGTGTATGGAACTCAGGCTTTGCTTCCCTTGTACCTGCAGTATGTCTTCATTTCAGTTTTCCCAACAGTTGGAAGATCAGGAGCTTGGCCCATATGAATCAAGGATCAATCAGATTATTGAGCTTGATGAGGAGAGAAGAGCATCCCATCAAAGGCATGTCAGATTTAGAGAAAAATTGAAGAGGTTGTTTGATAAGAAGGTCACTCCTAGAGCCTTCAATGTTGGAGATTTGGTCTTCTTATGGGATAGTAGGCATGAAGACAAGGGCAAGCATGGAAAATTTGATGCATTATGGATGGGCCCTTATGCCATTGATATCAGAATTGGTGAACATACCTTCTTTCTCAAGGATTTGGATGGGGAATTGTTGGATCTGCCTGTTAATGGTAGACATTTAAAACATTTCTTGGATTAAACCCCAAATTTGAGGTATGCACCAGCTTGTACAGTGTATAGTGTTTGGTTTTTTCTCTGCTTTTGGTGTTTTGTCGGTTTTGTGGTTTGCTTTGCTGTGTGGTAGCCATTTTTGTCGGGTTCTTGGCTAGTTTTTGGTGTTTTTGGCTCTTGACTCCTCTGCCCAATGGATATTTTGGCACTTGGTCTACGTTTTGTCCTTGTGGCACTCACTGGGAGTGCCCATCCCCAAGCAAGAGCCAATGTTGCTGCCATTTCTAAGCTGGCATAGTGTGCCCTAATTTTTCATGTCCATTTTTTCTCAAAAATATTTTACCCTTCTCAAATTGGTGACCTGTAATTTCTCCCCCCTTGTTGAAATGCTTCAAAAATGCTCACAAACTTGTTGTTTTCCCTAATTTGAAAGGAATATTCCAAGTTTGCCCCTTTTGTGCCCTTGTTTTTCCAATTCCACGAGATATGTCATTTTTTTCCTTTTCCAGATCATAAAAAAAATTTAATTTGATCAATTCATACTTTTTTGTAATTGAAAATCCAATCCCAAGGTTGAAAATGTTGTAAAATCATGCTTCAGTTGATTCAAAATCGAAAAAATCTGCCATCCTTGGTGAAAAAATTGAATTCTAGGGCTTCCCTAGATTTTTTTACGTTTTGATGGTCAGATGGGTGTCATTTGCTCATCAAATTTATCCTCAGTAGGTATTGGCAACGTGGCAGGTTTGCATTGGCTACGGAAAGGTAGGGAGGCACTCTAAATTTTCATTTTTCACCTTTTCAAAGCAAATGGGGCATTTTCGGGCCGGAGGCCCCATTTTTTCCAAATTGCCTATGTGGCATGTTTTCATTGGCAGGTAGGATGGCGGATGGTCAGATTCACTTAAAGTTTTTCAACCTTAGTCTTTCAAAATTTTTAAAGTCAAAATTTGGTCTGATGCCCCGCAACCAATCGCAAGAGGACACATGTCCTAGAAGTTTCAAAATGGAAGTGCGGGGCAGGGGACTTAGAGTTTTTTGGCTCTAATTTTATAAGGTTTCAAAAAAAAAATTGCCCCCACTCCAATCAGAGGAGGACACGTGGCAGCACGGTGGCACAGAGTGGGTGGTGAGCAGGTCTGCAGAGGGAAAAAGGGTTTTTTTCCTTTTTCACAAAAGGGTTAAAGTAAATTTTTGGCCCGAAAGCTCCGCAGCAAATCAAGAGAGAAACACGTGTCTTGAAAGGTCAAAAGGGGGGGCGTGGGTCAACATTGAAGTTTGTGAATTTTCAAAAATTTGTAAGGGAAGTTTGAAGGAAGAAAGGGAAATTTCAAATAGGAGAGTGCCCACGTTGCGGGGATAGTTTCGGAGGTGCGGACCCGCAGAGACAAAGTGGGAAAAATTTTTCCCTTAGCTTAAAAGGGATTAAAATGAAGATTAAGGCTGCGGGTCCTTAGCAAATGAGAGATGGATGCGTGGTAGATGGCAAGGCAGGTCGGTGGGCCGGTAGAGGTAGGAAGGAAATTTTTCCCTTTTGCCAAAAATATTCAAAATAAAAATTCGGATGCGCTGGCCCGCTAGCGAATCACAAAGGAGACACGTGGCAAGGGAAAATTCAGAGGTGCGGGCCCACGGGGCAAAAAGTGAAAATTTTCCCAATTTCCAAAAAATGTCAAAATGTGTAGAATTGAAGCACGATCCTGATGGGGCCCACCATATGCCACAGATCCAAATTTGTCATTTTCCTCCAAATTTCAAAGGCGGAGAGGTGCGGAGAAAAAGGCAGGGAAAGGTCAAATTTTTCCAAATTTTCAAAAGGTCACAAATGCATTTTTTAAAGGCATGGGCCTGATCCAATCATATTTTGACACTGTGTCCCACCTTATCCAAAGTTTAAAAGGTAATATTGAGCGTATTTTTGGATTGCATCTTCCACGTGGAGGGCTGATATTAAAGGTTGATGTAAGATCAACGGTTTGCTATGCAATTTCATTTTTGGCCGCCATGGGAGCTCCAAGAAGTTTGGAAATCACGTTTTTGCATCAAATTTCATCAAATATTATATGATTTTGTGTCATCTTGGCCTTCTGTAGAACATTGGCATCATTTTCATGGCTTAATTCTTTGACTTGTGATGTTTTTGAAGAAGATTTTTTCCCCAGCCCGAGCAAGCACGTGAAATGACAAAATCAAAAGTTGCAGAGGTAGTTTTAAAAGGGTAAAAAGGTGAAAATGATGAGTAAGAGGTGTCTACATGCCTCAATGATGAAAAACATGCCTCCAGGGATGGATAATGATCCAGATATTTATAATGATTTAATATTTTTGGCACACCTGGCAACATGCGAGTGTTTTTCAGTTTGTTGTCATTTTCATTGAATCATGAGGAGTTGTTGTAACAAAATTGATCCCATGGCATATTATTTTCTTGGGAAAGAAGGCTCCAATGTGGCATGAGGTATATAGTGCATTTTGGAGAAATTTGTAAAGGGAGGGAGTTGAAAATCACAAGTGAATTCTGAGAGAAAGCTCATTTTCTATAAAATCCACCAAAGAACCAGGTTAATGTCTCATGTGTTGGAAATTTGTGTGTGTGAGTTGGTTACAAGTGTATAGCCATCACATAGCTCTGAGATTGTTCATGTAACTCTCCCCTGCTGTTGAATCTAACAAGTTTTGAATTAAATATGTGTTTTCTTTGGGCAATATGATGTCTATTATCATTTTTAAATGCTTGCAAATAGTTTTCATTGTTCTTGTTGCAATATTGAACTAAAAGTCTCTAGAAATCACACAAAATATCCATTTCTTGTTGATAGTTTAGTGACATTTGCAATTTCATGTTTAGAAGAGCCTTCATCTTATAAAGAGATAAACAAATTTAAAATCCCTTTACCTTCCTTGACTACAGAGATTTCTTGTAAGCCTTTGGGGGTACCTTAGGCATGGTTTGATCATGGATTTTTGTGTTTAATTGAGTTATTTACTTGAAGCTTTTGTGGTGAATTATCAAATATTGTGTAAAGGGTGCAACTTGGGTTTCCATTTGTGTCTCTTCTAGTTGAAAGAACATCCTGATTATTTTAGGCATTTCATCTAATAGTTGTTCAAGTATTATAGTGGTTACCAAAGATCTAATCTATCCCATTTTTTCTTGTCAATCCCCCACCAAAAAACCATCTAACAACAAATATCCTATCATATACTACCCCTGATTTGCATTTGTATACCTATAAAAGATCAAAATCCATTTGCAAAAGTATGCATAACAGATCAGGATTTCCAATGGCTCTAGTAACCTTTGCCTTGTTTTGAGAACATACCCATGTTTTGAGAAGTCACAACTCATGAGAGTTCAAATCTGGGGTGTTCATCATGTTTTCATCAAGGTCTCCATCATAGAATTTCAAGAAAAGAGAAGGACATCTTCACCTCCTTCACCATTACAAGGTTAGAAAATAGGTCCTCTTACCTTGGTTACAAGGCACAACCTAAAACAACTAGGACAAGATTAAGTCCTATTGGAGTGCTATCCATTTCTCCACAAACCTGAGTGTCAGTTAGACCATATCCCCAGCTACCAATGACATACAACATGGTCTGATCTTTCCTTAAGCTCCATGACATATCTATGGTGCTGCTCAGACTAAAAAGGAGAAAAAAATTGGATACCAACACCACATATAACAGACCATAGATTTTCAAAATCAAGTTGTGCGTGAATTTTTGTTTTCCATGCTAGATAATTTTTAGAATGTAAAAGTTGAGAATCTAGTAAAAAAAAATTGGTGTTGTAATTGTGGCCATTGTGAAAAATGAATAATGAAAAAGAAGAATTTAACAATTTCCCCCCTTAGATCATTCACACCCCCCCCCCAAAATAATATTTTATTTATTTTGGGCACACTTTTTTAGCTATTTACAATGAATTTTCGGCACTATTGGACCTGTTACAAATTTGGATCTATTCCCGATTTACAAAAATAAAATGGCTCTCTTGGCAAATTAATTTTTTTTGCTCTTTGGCCTATTTTCAAATACAAACAATCTCTAATTTTTGAAATTTTTACAAAACAAATCTTATTTAAAGTTGGACCAAGACGTAGAGCTCTCAAAAACACACACTTTCAAAAATAACAGCACCACTTAAAAGTTATGACTTTTTAAACTTTTGATTTGAATATCTTTCCAGGCCGCTTTCCAAAAGTGGAAAAAAAATCTATACTTAAAACATTTTTTCTAAAAAATGCCACCTGATTAGGGCTTACCTAGCTTGCATGCACATTGTTTTCTCCATCGCCACCTCTATCTCTTTGCCTTAATCAGTTTAATAATGCTTGGCTGCGGTTTGTTTTATCACTTATCTTTGTACGTAATTGTTTTTTATTTGAGGCATATTTTTCTTCCTTATTTCAATGGAATTTTTTTCTTGCACGTTACAAATCTTCTCTATGTTGAATTTTTAGTCTTTATTTGGATGCAGGCACATTCAAGAACATTGAAATCTCTTATCTTCTTCTCCTCTAACAGGTGCATATTCACAAAGAATCTTCCACGTTGGATTGGATCTCCCTTGTTTGTGGCTTAAAATTCTTCTTACAAAGCTTGGAAGGAGAAGAAAAAATACAGAGAAGAGGAAGAAGAATTAATGTGGGGATCTTGAAAAGCTCAGGTCCCCATAGATCAAAAATATTGGATTTTTTTTAAATGCTTACAATTTTTTTTTTAAAAATGCAAGGACAGGTAACTTGATAGCTTCAGGTAAATTTAAAAAAAAAATACAAAAAAATGTCACCTAGTGCTATTACAGAAAAAATATTTAATTCTCTTGGTGATCTTCAATTGTGATTTAGGGTGTGGAGCTAGGTAGGGACTGTGAAACGAATGGGGGAATCTATGGCTTCTCCTAGCTCTGTAATTTCTCCAGATCTCCCTAAACTTCCCTAAAAATTCCTACACTCTCCCTGGATCATAATACTACTTTGATACCAAATCTTGACAATGAATACTTGAAAATAATATTTGACACAAAATATTTACATAGAAACAAGATAGTGCTTGTGTATTTTATTAATATTAAAATCAAACATTATGAACAAATGAGAGAGCTACAATATTTATAGATATTGGATAGCTTCTATCTCATCCACAATATATGGAAACAAATCACCTAATTTGAGAAAATATGTTGGAATAGCATATTGCCCCTAATTACCCCTATTTCCCCTCATGGAAATCATTCGGGAAAAAAATATGCAAGATAGGACATGATCCCACAAACATAGGGATGAGAACACTATCACTTAGTTAACTAATAATTAAGGATAACTAATACCTATTGACATAATCTTAAAGTATTTATATTAAATACTTTAACTTATTACATTTATTCAAATATCAACTAATGATGAATTAAGTTAAGTTTTATTCCTAACAAAGGAAAGTCATCCTTAGGGAAAGTAAGATTAAGGTCAGGAAAGTCCTTACAGATGCAGATTCCCCCTATCACTTTAGTGACATGGACAATGTTAAAAATCCATTACAGATATTTGATAGGTATAATTAAAGAAATAGAAAGAAGGTGTTGGATTTCTTCTTTCACAAGAAGGGAAAAGTGTGGATGCATTTTTTGGATCTTTTATTTCACATGTTTGGCATCTAGAATAGTAACGATATTGTGCACCATGATATTTGGGTCAATACCGAGCATATCGACGTAAGACCAAGCAAAAGCATTGTTATGATCTTGAAGGAAATTGGTGAAGGCTTCTTGTTTAGAAGCATGTAAAGATTGACCTATCTTTAGAATTTGAGGGTCATCCTGAGTGTGAATGCTGATCTCTAAGGTTAATTCATTCAGCATGGTTTGTGTCTCAGAAGGTAATGACCAGTGAATGTAAGAATCCTCTACATCGAGATAAGTGAGAATGGAATCATTGTTCTGACATTGAATGACATTTATAGAAGGTGTGTCATCATCAATCATGTCAGGATAAAGGAAAGGAAGGGAAGAGGGAGCCTCACCATCGCATTGATAGGTTAGAGGTCCCAAGGAAATGGTGTTTACGAAAAAAAGAAGTTAGGAGGAATGGATTTTGGATCCATGGACTTCGTGGGTGAAGGTAGTGTGGTAAGTGAAGAAGGTGACGAAGGTGCTGAAGGTGGTTATTCCTCTACGAGGTCAACTCTATCCTTCTTTGGACTAGGTGGTTCAGTGAATCCAATACTATGGTGGTCTTTATGTTTGCAGGTAGTGCAAGGAATAACTCCGTGATGACCTTGTTCATAGAGACCAAAGCCAAATCCCTTCCAAGAAAAATGATGAAGAAAGGTGTGGGCGAAGCGATGGTTGGTGAGGTAATGGAAGTCAGATGAAAATTTTTGTGTTTGAGTGGTTGGTTTGGGAGAATAATAAGAAATATCAAGTCCACTGAATGTCAAGTTGGTGTGAAGGTGGGAAGGACTGTATGGAAACACTTCTCCTATACAATGATCATAATGTGGGTGTTGATAAAGGTTTCTATAATCTTGAGGATTTTGGAGCATGTCAATGTTGTACAGGCAATACTTCCCTAGGGTAAGGCATTGAAAAACACCTTCCAAAGGTTGAAAGTTGGTACTTGGGTGGAGGGAATGGATGAAGTATTTGGATTTTGAGAAGAATAATTAGTAAATGGGTTAACTTTGGAAGCTATTGGTAGTAGTGTGAAGAGGTGGGCTAGTTGATGAAGGTATAGTAGTAGAAGTGGTAGATGAAGTAATAGACAAAGATGAGGAAGAAGTGGTTAAAGGTGAAGTGGAAGAGGTAGTAGATGAGGTGATAATAGTAGTAGATAAGGCAGCTACATTATTTATGAGGTAGTAGTTGTAGTAGATTCCTTAACTGGGATAAGGACATCAATGGGTTGATATAACATGTTACAGGTTTTGAAAGGTGAAGGATATGCCAGAATAGTGTATGTCCTTCATATTTGAACTTGATGCAGTGGTGAATAGTTTAAGGTAAACACCCCATAGTGTGGATCTAGGGTTGGCCAAGAAGCATGTTATATTGGAATTCCCCTTCGAGAACATAGAAAAATTCAGGAATGGTACAGGGACCGATGTGAATGTGGAGGATGATGGTGCTTAGAGTAGAAGTCAAAACATCTTTGAAAGATTGCAACATAATTAGGTTATTATGCATTTAATTGGAAGTTATGCACATTTTTTCATACTCACGAGAAAAAATAATATTAATACTTGTACCTCCATTGATCATAATGTGTTAGACATGAGTATCCTCAATTTGGATGAAGATGAAGAGGGTGGGGTCAGTATCATCTGCATGGTGTGGAGAAATCTCCAAGTCAAAGAAACTGACAGCAGAAATTTGGTGAGTATTAGTGACAATAGAGGTTATTGGTGAAGTAGTGAGAGTGACCACATGATGAGGTGTGAATATAGGGGTAATAGGCGTAGGGTCATTTGGTAGAACCTCAATAGTTTGTAGGATCTCGAGGAGGGCCTGACGATGAGACTCAAAGGTTTGAATGAGGTCATACAAAGACATTTTTAGAGGAGATTGGTGGATTTGTTTGATCATGGTATGATGTGTGACTCTGTCAGAAATTGGATAGGTCGCCCCAAGGATGGTTACCTTGGGGGAAGGTGGTGATGGAATGGTAGGTGCAGGTGCACTGGATGGGTTATTAGTATTCTCTTTTCTTTTGTCTTTCTTTGCTTTAGTGGTAACATGAACCATATTAATCTAAGGAAAATAGGAGGGTGTGTTGTGAAAGGTATAATGGTAGGAGGGAAAAAAACCTTTCGTGGGTTAAGGTCCCTGTGAAATGAGTATGACGCATTGGCATTTTGGAGGGGGTTGGGCTAGCTCTCTAATCTAGACCATATTGATCTCAAAGGTCAGAGGAGAAAAAGAGGGTTGTGGAGGTGGAGGAAAAGGTCACTAAATAGATATAGGGAAAGGTTGTGTGGCAAAAAGTGGTGGTGGAATGGGATTTTCATCGAAAAGGTCATCTACGTCAAAGAGAGCTTTGGGAGAAAAAATTTGAAGAAGAATATTTTTAAGGGCCTTACAATTTTCAACATCATGCCTTGACACATGATGATAAACAAAAATCATGGTATCATCAAACCCTTTTGGTTTAGGTTTGAGTGGGTCATAATGCATGAGAGGTGGAAATGTAATGGTAGAGTTTTCTAACAGACGAAAGCAAGGATGTTAGCATAAGATCTTGCTAAGGGATCGCAATGAGAAGTGATGGTGGGTTTGGATGGAAGTTTGGGTGATTTCTATGGAAGAGGTACTGTTGGAGGGGGAGTTGGAGGTTGAGTAGGTTTGAATACCTTTTTGATAAGTAGTGTGGTTTTTGGCTTGGGTTCAACCTTCTTGGGTAAAGGTTCTGGGGTAGTGTGTGAAGTAGAAGGTAATGTGGAAGATGGAAGTGGACAGGTCATCCACGGTGAGAGTGGAGGCACAATAAATATAGTGGTAGGAGGCACTACAAGAATGTGTAGGTGGAAGAGAGGGTAATATATTGGGTAGTGGAATAAGCGGGGGCAATGTAGAAGGATTAGGTGGAATGGGAGGTTGTGGTAAAGATGTAGGTTGTTTCATTTTAGTTTTACCTTGGGTAGGAAGTGTTTTGACCAAGGTTGATGGATGGGGACCTAAGATGGATGGAAGTGGCGATGGTTGAAAGAGGAGTGGGAGAAACTAGGGTATAAGGCCTAAGAGGTTGGGTCTTCCTCTTAGGTGGGGGAATAGATCTGGTGATAGTTTGGGAATAGGTCGTTAAATCGATCTTGATAGGAGGATGGATTAGACTCAATGTCGGCGCAACCCCCAATGTAGTGATAGGTTTTGGGTAGGTGAAGGTATAGGTATAGGTAGAGGTTTGGGTGTAGGTGGTTATTAGGTAACGGTAAAGGTTTGGGAATAGGTGAGGTAAATGCAGAAGAAGCTACTATAACTGGCTTAGGTGTGACAGATTTAGTTGTCTTGAACACTTTAGGATAAATCATTGAAGTTTCTGCGGACAACATTTGCATTTGAGTTGATACGGGAAGTTGAAGGCATCCCCAAAGCATGGAGTAGTCGACATACTCCAAGTGATCACCAAAATGGGAGAATGGTGTAGAAGTAGAGGAAGATGGTGAAAATTTGGTGGTGATCCCTGTAAAAAGTTTATGAGGTTTGTGAAACAAGGAAGTTTTTGGCTTCTGACTCTATAGGTAGAAGTGATGCGAGAAGATTAATAGGATCCTGGTAGACCCTAGGAGACGCATCACTGACTGGAAGAGAATATAAAAGTGGCTCCTCTATGGGTCAAGGAGGGGGTAAATTAGGTGATGTAGACTCTTCCTTAGGTGGAGAAGAGGATAAAATAGACTCTTCTTTGGGTAAAAGCGTGGGTAATAAAGGATTCTCAATAGGTAATGAAATGAGTGGGGTAAGCGCCTTTATAGATGATGGGGTAGGTGAGGTAAGTTCTCTTCCATGGGTAGAGGAGTAAGTGAAATAGGATCCCTGTGGGTATAGATTCTTGCGCCAGAATCTCATCAATAGAAGGGATGGAAGGCAACTGTGCAGAAGGGACTGGTATTGTGTCAAAGATAACATGGACCTCATGGACATGGGTGTTATCACTAGAAGTCTCACCAGCCTGATTTGATGAATGGGTATGGTTTGGAAAAGGTTTCCTAAAGACCTACACATTTTGATTTTCCAGCACGTTAGGGTTATCTAGGATGATATCTCCATTATCTAACATTTCCTGGATGATGTTTTTGAATGTTTTACAATTTTTCGTTACTATGTCCTCTAACATGTAGTGATAATTATAGTAATCATTCTCCTTATACCATGTGGGTATAGGATGGGAAGGATCAAAATCCAGTATGTGGTTTGATTGGTGGAAGATGTGATGGCTTCTACTTTTAGCAACTTTTCCAACACAGAGGAATAAGGTTCTCTATGGGGGTATATCTTCATTGTTCCTACTTGTATTGGAAGTTTTGAACAGGAGAAATATTAGAAGGAGGTTTTGATTGGTTTGATGGATGAGATGGGCCATCTTTCAAGACCACCGCGTTGGCGGATCCCTTTTGCTTTAGCATGGGTATTTTGTGGTTTAGAAGAGGAAGAAGAGTCATTTGATTTAAATGGAGCACTTGTTGTTGTGTAATTATAGCTTCTTCTCTTTGATAGCAAAAATTTCTAGCTTTCGGGCCATCATGAACGCCTCATTGAACATCTGGAATGTTTGGACCTGAAGAGTTGGAGAGATGTGCCTGGCATAAGCCCTAGTGAACAAATCTATCAACTCAGTTTGTAGAAGTTGAAAGGTGAGTTGATTGGTAAGACTCCCCAAATGTGCAACAAAATTTGTGATAGATTCATCTTCATATTGACACATCGAATATAAATCATTCATGGTGACCTTCTTAGTGGCGTTGATGGAGAAATGGTCAAGGAAGTCCTGAACTAATTGATTGAAAGAAAAGATTGAGTGCTTAGGTAAAACACTATACCAATCTAAATAAGTCTTGTCAAAGACATGGGGAAAGTCCTAAGAAGCAAGGTGTCATCATGGGAAATCAGATAACATATGTTTTTTGAACGATTGTAAATGTTGTTGTAGATCTTCCTTGTTATTAAATTGGTTGAATTTAGGCATCTCCCAATGTGGGGGATAAGGATGACTAAGGTATGGAAGGATGAATAGGCTCATTACAAATTTTAGCATAAGTCAATGTATTATGTGAGCTAGAGATAGATGCTTCTAGGGTTTTCATCTTGTCCATCATCATTTTGATTAGATCCATGGTTGGATTAGATTGAGAGACCTCCCATGGTATAAGGAGGTGGATATGATGTAGAAGGCAGAACAATATATGGAGGTGTAGAGTAAGAAAACTGAGAAGGGGGAACATAAGTAGTGACAGATGATGATGGCATATACCCTGAATGGGAGGTATAAGTGACGGGTGGTGACTGAGCCAAGGTATAAGTGGGAGGGACCTATGTAGAGACCCTCATAGAAATAGGTGGTAGAGTAGAAGGTATAGACATGAACAGAACTCTAAAAAGGGGTCGACGCAATTGGAGGATACGAGGTAATGGCGATTGATGATGTTGGAATCCCTACACTAGGATCTATAGATGATGGCACAATGGATGTCATAGGTGCGATAGATGTCGAGGGTGTGATTGATACTGAAGATGTGGGGTCAATCTGAGAGATAACAGGTTATGATGTGGAAGTGGGTAACGCTACACTAGTAGTAGCTTGATACAGAAGTGGGGGCAAGAGTGGGAGGAATGGAGACATGCATCTTGTATATGAGTTGTCCTGACGAGTCACAGGTGGATGAATGGGTGAGGTAATACTGCAATGCAATGAGATTGTGATCAAGGAGTTTTGCGATATCCTCGTCACCTACGTGTATAGCAATAGGAGAGGTGGGGTCCATGGGTGAAGAGATAGAACATGGTGAAGGACTAGGAGGCAGTGGTTGGTGGCTAGCATAAAAAACTAGAGCATTGGCTTGTTTGTGAGTCAAAACCATGTGAATGGAAGTAGAACAGGTAATCTGAGTTCTGTAGATGGTACATAAACATAGTAAATAAAAGATAGAAGGGATCTTAGTAAATGGAAATTGGTTTTTGTTTTGACAAAAAAATAAAAACACAAAGACAGATGCCGGTAGGGTAACCAATGTCCGATAGAAAGGGGTAACTGATGTCAGTTGCTAGACCGATACTGGTTACTGTGAATGAATGGAAGATTTGTAAATTTGGAGATGAAGAATGTAAATTGGGTGGACCTGAACTCTGCTAATGGTAACATAGACTAAAAAATGTGATAAATGACAGAAACAGGTTACAGAAAATATATGGATGTGAATTGAATACTATTTTGGGAAAAATAACCAAAAAAATAGGGAACCAATACTGGTCAGTCAACTGATGGTGGTATGAAGAGGTAATGATGTTGTTCGCTAGACCGATGCTGGTTACTGTGAAATCATGAGAAGATGATGGAAATTTGAATTTTAGGTGATTAAATCAAATGAAAACACCAACCTAGAAACTGAGAATGAAGTGATGAGTCCTAACACACCCATAATGAACCAGAATACACCAGTTATGATGGTGGGGCGTGAAGGATAAGAAAAACAAGAGGAAATAACCTCACACCTCAAAACACAATTCAGGAAAAAACTAACAAACACATAAAATCCTATGCTTCAGATTTTAATGTTATGTGGCTTATGCCATTTAAAATTGACTATGAGTATAATAGATTTTTTGGTCAACGAGGGTACCCTATAAGCAGTCTATGGCTAGTTTCATGTTAGTTTTGGATAAAGGTACCTGATATACCTTTCAGTACGTGTGGTACAACTCTGATATGATGACTAGACAGAACACCAATGGGATCCACAGCCAATCTAATTGTTAATTGTTGACGACAAATTATCGGGAAGGAAGATGTTTAAGAAGTGTGTAAATTGTTCAAGTGATTTGGATAGGGGTGTGTGTGCAAAAAGTGTGAACTATGCTTAATTCCCACCAATCATCAACTGGTCATGACCTCCAATATATAGATTGCAAATAAATTTAGGTGATCTAAATGCAACATACAAAGGATGAAATGCAGATATTTTCAAGCCCAAATTGAAAGTGAAATTGGATGTAGCAAATAGAGAATAGGTCAAGAGGATGATCTTTCATCTAAATGCAAGTGCAAAAGAAAGTGAGAATAATTATTTTTAAACACCAAATCATGAATTTCCTTTAGACAAGTAGAAGAAGATAATATTGACCAGAGAGAAATTTAATGTGAATTTTTTTTGAAAAAGAAAGAAACACACAATTCCCTATATGAAGAAATGCAAAGAACCCACAAGAAGGGGTCCCACCTGGGTGTGCCAAAATGTTTCACCTCAAAGTAATGTGATAAAACAAATAAGGGTAATGGGCGTAGGAGGAATACATGTGATTATGCAGACGGTGTGTGCGCATATAATGTTGACCAAGCTAATTGTGAGAGCTTCCCTTTGGCTAGGAGGAATGACCTGTAAGAAACACAACAAGACAATAAAATAACATTAACTGTATTGGTTGGTGGACTTCCTAGCAAGATCTAGATCCATGGGAAGCAAGGTGCTTCCTAGAAGGCTATCAATCCACTTTCAAATACAATTTAATGAAATAAATAACATGAAATAGGTAAATCCTATTGTAATGGTACGTTTTAGGCATCCCATGCTAATAAAATAAGTACATTTAGTCTAACAGAAAAAGTTATGATTAAATCTGGAGGGATGGTAGGTTATTTTTGGTTTGCAGGTTTGACAGAGGTTGTAGGTGAGGTCTGGGTGAAGTTTAGTAAGGTTTTGGGCTTTTTGGGAGAAGTTATAAGCTCACTGTTATAAGTAAATTTACTAGTCATAGAGATTGGTATAAGTTAGGTGACCGATGTTGGTACTATCAAATGACCAACGCCGGTTGGGTGACTAGTGCTGGTAGGGGTAATATGGTAGAAATATACAAAATGGGTGTTTTTGGACTCTTTATGATTACATAGAGAGTTGAGGGGGTTCAAGAAGGATGATGTGACTTTTGATAGGGCTCAGTAAGGGTGGTAGAGGTGTTAGGATGGATGAAATGGTTCAAGTTGATGGAATAGGTGGTAAACAGGTAAAATGTGGTATTTGAGACAAATAGAAATCGGATGAAAGAAGTAAATGAAAGACTTAATATCAAAAAAAATATTAGCAAATAAGAGTGAATTACTTATCTGGTAGCCTATAGATCTGAAGATGGTTGTTGGTGATGAGTGTTCATGAGAGATAGGGGAATGTGTCTAGTGCTACGGAAACAAAGACTGTGTGCTCTACTATGATGATATTTAGATGTGGATGAGATGACTGGATTCTGGTGAAGGTCTAATTAGCTCTGGTTCATCGTTTGGTAGTTTGAATGCTTGAGAGTTGTAATGCTAAAGCTAAGGTGAATGAATAAAATTCAAGAAATCGTGAAAAGAGTTAGAAACTCTTATTTAAGGGTAACTAATGGCGGTTAGGGAACTGACACTGGCTGAGGGAAAACTGGCATCGGTGAGGGGGAAATGGTAAAATTGGCTATAAATTACTTGATTAATCCCATATTTGGAGTGAGTCAAGTTTCAGTCTTGGGTCATAAGTGGTAGCTAACGCTAAATATAGTGGGAGAGAAGTTGGAGAGCTTATAGGTCATAATGGTTAAGGTTAGAACAAGTCCTAGTTGGTTAGGGAGTGTTGGGACTTGGTCTTAGCCATTAATGAGGTTGGAATAGTTCTAGGGTTGAGGTGGCTAGGTGAGATGAATATTAATCTAAATAAAGTAATTAAATTAATTAACATTATGACGATTATTTTAATTAGGGGTGATTAAATTAATACCAATGTGGGGAAGGAAGCCATGGCTAGGCATATGTGTCAAATTGATTAATCAAAAGGGGTCAAAGGGTTTGTGACCTAAATTTAGTGTCTACAAGCATATAGTGATATTTTCTTAGTAAGTCTCTTTCCACGTAGTCTAGGGGATAAGCCTTAGATTAGATTCTACACCTCCCTAAGGGTTCTATCCATACTTTCGCAAAATGATCTAAGAATTTCCTTATATATTTCTCATTTAATCTAGATTCTAAAATAATAATAACAAATCTATGTAAAGCTAAACAACATTCTAACAAAACCTTTGCACAGTTACTACAAATATGGTGGGGAATCGTTACTCACTTCCCATGCTCAATCCACTAAAAAAAACTCGTTAGCATCTTTTTGTTCAATATTAACTATGAAATATCCTTTCACATGCAAATTCATTGCCTCAATAATATCTAGAGAGTTATCAAGAAAGGATCTGAAATTGAAAAAATCCCTTATCGCTAAAGGTTTTATTTAAACTTCACTCAAAATATTATGGGCATTATAATAACAATAATAGTATATCTCACCATGATAAATCTAAAAATGTTAACCAAAATCACAACATTGTCAATGATGGTGTTGTAGACAACTAAAAACGTCTATAATGTTCAAAACAATCTTCCTAAGCCAAAAGAACTTTAATTATTTCAAGTAAAGAGGCTTCCTCTTCACGTGACTCTAAATAACGTCATTTTACACCTTTGGGAGAAACTCTCTCTAGCATCCTACTACAACTTCTCAATGCTAGTATGGTAACATATCCTATTACAAGACCTTGCATTGAAGGAGATCCTAAACCCACGTGGTACAAAGCTAATGTTTACTATGAATTTCATCACAATAAAGGTCACCAAAGTGATTGATGTGTACATTTACATCATTATATCAAAGAAATATTCGACCATGGGGATATTACTGTTGAAGAACCTTCATCAAATAAAACACTGAATGAAAATATCAAAGTGTTTTCAAACCCATTCCCAAAATTTGGTGTTGATAAAAAGAACATGAACAAAGGACAATCCTCTAATAATGTTGATTTCAAATCAATTATTTCATTTACTAAGAAGTGCCTCATATAGTCTCCACCATCAAATTCAAACCTCCAACTAATGGCGTGACCACGCATCAAAATAAAATATGGGTTCCCATGGTAAACCAATCATTTACCTCTTCCTAAGATCCTAAAATGTCCAAACCTATGGCTCCCTCAAATCAGAATTCAACCTCTAATGCTAAATCTTCCACCCTTGGTCAATATGAGCTATTAAAATGGTTGGCAACCACCCCTGTGCATATATCTCTAATGAATTTATTACAAGTGTCACCCAAGTTTCATGACATCCTCACTCGTTCTTTTCACAAAGCATGTGTTTCTCTAACATTTAATGTTCAATGGTTTTCAAGCTATAATGGTAAACCTTTTGTCTGAAAGTCATATATTTTCTTTCTTCCCTTAGGATATGTTGAACCCTAACCTTCATAATAATAACTCTTTGTACATTGAGGTCTATATAAAAAACTTTGGTCAAATAATCACTTGTTCTTATTTGAACAACTTGTAAAAAGGAGGGTTTTTCTCATCTTCCTCTTATTTTTACCCTTATTCCTCTTTTCTTCATCTCTCTTTTTCTACAGATTCTAAAAAATCTTCAAGTTCCTATTTTTTCATGGATCCTTAAAATCTGTGGGTTCTTGTTTTTCTGTGGATCCTTAAATTCCATATGTTCCTTCTTTTCTGTGTATCCTTAAATTCTGCAAGTTCCTTATTTTCCATAAATCCATGTATTCTGTGAGTTCCTTTTTTTCCGTTGATCCTTAAAATCTATGGGTTCCTCTTTTTCTGTGGATCCTTAAAATTTGTGGATATGTTCTTTTCCATAGATCCTAAAAATACAAAGATTCCTTCTTTTCTACGGGTCCTAGTTTCACACAGATTCCTTATTTTCTACAGGTCCCATTTTCCCATGGATTCCTTCTTTTTTCGCGGGTCCTAGCTTTTTTTGGCTTCCTCTTTTTTTAGCAGATCCTAAAAATCCACAGATCCCTCAAATTCCCTCAAGTTTCTTAGATAAAAAATAGTGGCTCTAGGATCCAATGGGGAGATGACACATCAACATGAGTGACCTAGAGGTTAAATTTATACCATTGGAAAGGTATTGAAGAGTACTACATGATGAAGTGGTTTTGGGTTACAAAAATGTAATTTACTAGTATATAATTGTAAAAAATAATCTCGTGGTCATTTTTGGGTATGGGCTCTGTAAACAAATAATGGCGCCCATTGCTGGGCCTATAAGCTTTATTGTTTATTGGTCCTAGGTGGTTGAAGAAGTGGCTGGAATCCTTAATTTCTAATTCACTCTCTTCCCTCTTTTTTTTATATATGCAAATCATTTTTATTGTAATGTATCCTTCTCCATTTTTGCAAAGGCACTTTTCCAAAATGGTGCCCCAAACAAATTTGAGTTATAGACTTGTGTTTTGGAGCTTGTAATGCTCTCAATGTCTCCTAAATGAATGTAACAGACTTTGTATATTCTGGAGCAATTAAATATAGACATTGTGGCTATTCTCTACCATTTTATTTCATTTGGTTGTGTATCTTACCTATCTTCTCTCTTATTTTATTTTTTGTATGAGTTATACTTGCAGGTTTTTCTTTCCTTGTGTCTAAAATGTGAGGACTGAGTTGATTTGCATATTTTGGACCTATGTCACACTTATATGCCCTATCCTCCCTTCATATCCTTATAATTTCCCCCTCATGGATATTTATACCATTTTTCCTAGTGTTACCATCTCTTTCATAGCTTAGGATTTCATTTTTATGCATCTCTATCTCCATGGTCCTTGTGAATTCTTAGACTAGGCTTAGATCATTTTTTTTTCAAATGTAGAAGTAATTTTAGCATTAGGATAGGTAAAGGAAATAGCCTTATCTAGAGGTATGTCTCAATTTACAAGTCCCACACTTGGAGACAGTCCCATGTTTTCCCAAAATTATGATCTTCCACGATCATATCAGGGTGTAATTTTGAGCGACAACACGAACTATAACGTCAAAAGAGTTATTATAGAAAACATAACAATGCTTAACATCGGCTCTATGAAAATTATACCTTTTATTTCTCATAGAGAGGATGACTTAGATGCCAATTTCATTATCATTCATGGTTATGACAATATTGAGTGACAATCCTTAGGTATTATCACCCTTCCTATGTAAGTTGTCCCCTAACTTATTGACACCCTTTGTCATGTCATGGATTTAGAAACATCATCTAACCTCTTTCTAGGTATACCTTGGATACACGTGATGCAAGTCGTGACCTCTACCTTCTATCAGCCTCTAAAATTCCCCTATAATGGAAAAAAATTCAAATAGGGGTCAAGTCATTCGAAGCATCATGGACTTAATTCAATTGAATACTGCAAACTCCACTTTTGAAGTAATGGCACATATGGAGACTAATAAGTGGTAGAGGTTTTTAAATGATTAACATAGGAAGAGGAGATCACCCTATGTCAACCTTCTATTTCTATTCAACCACATGGCATTCCTCAAAGGACTAATATAGCTACTAAAGTGGGAACAAAGATAACTTGTGAACCCATAGCCAAGTAAAGAGCCCAATTCTAACATGTAAATTTGATATTTTAAATTCTATCAGAAAGGTCTTAATATAGAGCCCTACACAGTTGAGAAAAATAATGGTAAATGAGCATCCTTCTCCCATTATCACCGGGTTACAGTGATGTCTGATTTGACATTTCTCACTTACGAGAACCTACAATTTAATATGTGGGATCTCACTCTTTGCTTAGGATTATAAGTACTTGTCTAAGAAATATCTTATGAGGAAACTTCCATGCTCTAAAAAATCTTCACTAGCTTAAGATAAAGTAAGATATGATAAATGTATTACCCCTATAAGAATCATTCAAGTAAATACATATTAGATTAACCAAAAAAGATATAGAAAATCTCTAGGCACTAACCTTATCTAAAGATAGGTTAACATTTATATATGCAATAAATGAATAAATAGGGTTTATCAATAAACTTCTTTTAGGGATAAGACTGACACCATCCTCTCCCTATTTGCAAGAAGCCCGAGGTATAAGAAACTGCAATGAAATTTTTTTTCTTTTTTAACCATGATAGTTGGTTACATTAGAGAATCCAATACAAATATCATAAGTCACGGACAAACCACTAGTATCCACATCCAATGGAAAGGGGTCTTAAAATAGATCTAAAATGTATAACCTTCTTTGACCCAACAGGTCAAAAACGAGATTAAAAGGGGACAGGTTGTGCACCAATTTTTTTAAAGAAACCTCAATTGTCACATATATGTGAGGAGATAACTGAATCTAGGTATTAACATAGACGAACTTAGTTTAGATTAAATAATAAATCACTATGAAATGTTCTTAATGATTTAGGTATCAAACTAGGTACATAGGCAGTTTTTCAGTTGAGTTAGCTAACATAGAATATACTAAATAATGTCCATTGACACTATTATACCAAGGATTTCATAAACATGGATGAAATAATTATAATAACTTGGGAACAGGAATAGGACTTGGCCCAAAAGCATCAATGAAGCACTATCAATACCTGTTGAAGATTCAAATATAAACTATACACATTAGTGATCTAGGATACGAGACCTCTGAGAAGAGGCACATTAATATTTGCTCTCTTTACTAGATGCATGAGGACATCAAATTTCTATTGCCGATTTTTAGACCAATTCCACAAAAAATTTCTTAGGGTGAGAACCTTGTTGAATTTAAACTCTTCCTACGAAAATGCCTCATCCATTTTGAACCCTGAAAAAAAAATATGTGAAGCCTATCCCTTATTAATCTCAGGGCCAAACATAAGAATTTTCTCTCTAGACCTCTTTAAACTTGCATGAAATCATCTTTTAGTCCATCTCAGGGCACATTACCCTGGTTAATTTGTCAGATCATAAGAAGAATTTCAATATAAACCTTCAGCCCTACTATTTCCTTTGGTGAGGAACTTAATCAATAACTTAGTATAAGACTAAAAGAATGTAAAAAATATAACATTTTTATATCTTAGCAGTAGAGTTTAAAGCCATTTAATGAGGTGCTATGCGAGCGGAAATAGTTCCAAAACCTCAAGAATTTTTCAGGGACGTATCTCCTAGCAAAATACCTTCTTACCAGGCACTAGAGAGAGTAACCATTTTATATCTGAAAATTTAGTTTAAAAGGTTCGACATTAACCTATATTAGGATTTTCAAGATACCATGACCACATTCTTACTCTGTCTGTCCAAGAAACATACAACTATCAACATGGGAAGGGATTCAAGAAAACCAACCTAGAAATAATTAAATAGCTATGGTGATAATACTTTGATGTGGGAATGAAATCAAGGTACTCAGGGAAAATACTAATAGAGTTTTAATATGTAAATTATTTGTCTTGGGAATGATAGTAGTAGACCTCAATTAATGTATAACTTTTAGCTCATTACCTGTGGAGGTTTGATTCAGAACAACCTGTAAGAGATAATTTGAGAGTTGGATAAGTGATGGATACTATGAGAGTCGCATGTGAATACTCAAGGCTAATACTACTAAAATATTGGGATTGATTATCTTTAAAAAATATAATTTCATTATGGCTCCTAGAAGACCTAAATGTGGAGAGAGAGATCAGAGAGAGAGGTATCATTTGCAAAGAAGACATTCCTAGACACTCAGGCATTCTAGTGAAAAGGGGATATTACTTGACTTATCTCTAAGGAATTTGTTGACTTGGATGAACTCTCAAACAAACTAGCTGCCATAATATAATACATGATCATTGATTCTACTATGGGAGATAAGATTTGTATATCTGGGGGATAACTATTTAGAGTACAATAAAATTCAAATCCTGTTGAAGAAGGACCTATACAAAACTACTTTCACAACCCCATGGGGGATCATTTTGGACAAGGTCATGCCTTCTATCCTTAAGTAAGGACAGTTCTACCGACCAGTGTGTTAAGAATGTCATTTAAAATGACACAATAGAGAAACCATGTTTGGGAAATGTACCAGGTAAGTTAAAAAATAGAGTCGACCATCTAGCTATTCTTCAGTGTATCTTTGAAGTGGATTAAGGTATAAACAAGGTTATCCTTGAATCCAATGAAGACAGTGAGATCTTTGGTATCATCTTGGGAATGAATTATGTGATTGGAATGATTTTTCACGATCTTGTAATGATAGGGTAGGATTAAATGAAGTATTTATTTATAAGTTTATTCGACACTCTATAAGATTGTCAAATATGTTTCATTAGTTAAATTCCATCACTTTATATCAACTTTCATTACAAGGACGTCCAATATTAATGGACACAAGATATGTAATTTGACTATTTTGCATTAGTTTAGGTAGAATTTAATATTATTCCACTCTCTCAGTACTAATGCCACTAGTACTAGATGAGCCTAATTTTATGTACACTTCTGCAACAACACATGCCATAGGGGAATTATTGGCATGTACAAAATGATAAGGGTCAGGTAATCAAGTTGTGTATTAATTGAGCATGAACCATACTTCAAACAATACTACAGCTTAAGTCCTCATATAATTGTGAAAGTTTGCTAGAGTAGTTATCCCACACTTTTTAATACTTACGACTATTGGTACTAAAATTTGTTCTCCTTTTCAGTCTGAGTAACATCAGAGATATGGCATGAATCTTGAAGACGGGTAGATCATGATGTATGTTGTTTTGTAGCCGGGGATGTGATCTAACTAGAACTCATATTTGTGGAGAGATGGATAGTACTCAAATAGGACTTGATCTTATCTTAACTATTTTAGGTTGTGCCTTTCAACCAAGGTAAGAGGACCTATTTTTTAACCCTAAAATGGTGAAGGAGATGAAGATATTCCTCAATTTTTGTAAATAGTATGAAGGGTCCTTGGGAAAATATGATCAACACTCCAAATCTAACTTTCACAAGTTGTCACTTCTCATATTATGGAGATACTTTCAATGCAAGGAAAGGGTTATTAAAGACATTTTAGAAATCCTGATCTATTCTGCATACTTTTAGCAAATGGATTTTTGATCTTCTGTGGGTATACAGGTTAAAATAGGGGTATTATGGGGTTAGGATTAGTTGTTTAGAATGATTTTTGATTAGATATTGACAAGAAAAACTTAACTATGCCAGATCTTTGACATGACCTCTACAACATTTTGAACAACTATTAGATAAAATGCTTCAAAATAGTTAGGATGTTCTTTCAACAAAAAGAGATACACAAATGGAGGCTTAAGTTTACACTCTTCACACAATATTTTAAAACCTCAAAACAAAATCTTGAGTTAAAGGACCCAATTAAACATCAAAATCTCTGATCAAATCACACCTAAGGTACACCCAAATACTTATAAGTAATCTCTATCAACAAATGAAGGTGAAGTAATTTTAAACTGCATATTTTCAATGCCAGATGAAAGCTCTTCTTAAAAATGAAATTGCAAATGCCACTAAACTATCAAATAAGGATGAGATCTGTGTGACTCCTAGATATTTCAATGCAAGATTGTAATAATAACAAGGAAAATTGTTTGCATACATTTAAAACACGATAACAGACATCATATTGCCCAAAATAACACAGATTAATTCAATAAGATTAGTAGATTCATTGGCAAGGGGAGAGTTTTAGGAACAATCTCAAAGCTGTGTGATGGCTATACACTTATAACCAACTCAACATGAATGAAGATCTAACACATAAGACATTAACCAGGGTTTCTTGAAGGGTTTCTCATAAGATGAGGTTCTCTCAAAATTTTCTCGTGATTTTCAATTTCCCGATCCTTTGCATGTCTCAAAAACATGCATTATTTATCATCTTTATTACATTTGATCATTCTTTTCCCAAGAAAAGAATATGTCTATGGCATCACAGATTGTTACAAAATTCCATCATGATTCGCACATACATGGACATTTAACTATATTTGCAACAAAAGTTTGTCAAGTGTTTCAAAAAAAGGTGAATCATTGCAGGAAATTCACATCATTATCCATTGTTGAGGCACATTTTCTCATATTTAAAGCATGTAGACCCTATTCCTTTCATTATTTCATCCATTATCCCCTCCAAAAATCTTATTTTGTAACTTTTTGATTTGATATTTCATGTTTTTTGGATGGGTTAGCCCAAAAAAAATTTCATTTCAAAAGTACATCATTTGATCTTCAAATTGAATCCTCAAAACCAATTACATTGGTCCTTTCAGGCACAAATGACATGAATTCACCAAATAATCAACCAAAATCGATGCAAAAATATCACATTTCCACACTTCCTAGAGAACAAAAATGGTGGCCAAACTGAAAAAATGCACAGCTACCGTTGATCTTCCTTTCTCCCTTCAATCTGAGCCCTCCATGTGTTACAATGTGATTGGAAATGGGATTGAAATCACTTTTTGACATTTTAACATTTGTGGAAAAATGAAAAAAATTGACATTTTTTCTCCGCCCGTTTTGCCCTTGAGAAAACAAGCGCTGACACATGGCACAAAGTGGGCCCCATTGGAATCACGGCTTGATTCTACACATTTCCACCTTTTTTGGAAAAAAGGAAAAAAATTCACATTTTCCTCCACCGCTCCGCCCTTTAGATTTGGCAATGACATGTGGCACAATATGATTACATCTGGGGTCGCCGCTCAATTTTACACATTTCCACCTTGGTTGGAAAAAAGGGGATTTTTCACAATTTTCCCTACAGACCCACACCTCTGCTACTGTAATTGACACATGGTAATCACTCACTCACTACGGGATTGCAATCCTCCTTTCAACATTTACTCAACTCCTCAAAAATTTCAAAAGTTTCAAAACTTACACAATGGCTCTACACTCCCCTCTTGCATTGCCCTTGCCACGTGTCTCCCTTTGACTCGTTACGGAGCCACATTTCAAATTATCACTTCAACTCAATTTTCCAAAAAGGAAACATTTCCCTTTTTCCCCTGGTGGCCCACACTCCCTTCTACCCCTGATCCTGCCATGTGTCCTCTCCTAAGTGGCTTGACGGACCCCACAAACTTTTTCACAACTTTTGTCTCCCCTTTCGCCAAAAAAGTAAAAATTTTTCTAAGTCCTTCGCCAACCTTCTAACCCGCTTTTGATGAAAACATTACACATGTCCACCTCTAATTCACTGAGGGCCTGCGCTCTAAAGCCACCACATGTTCCATTCTATTTCATTATGGGCCTGCACTCTGAAGCCACCACGTGTTCCATTTTAATTCATTGCGGGCCCTAGGCATTTTATTTGTACTTTAACTCTTTCTTCCAAAATTCCTTAAGGCACAAAAAGACCCACCCATTTTCCTTCACTATGCTTGTGACATGTGTACCTCCTTTGCGGTATGCAGAGCTATGCAGGGGCAACATGCACTTTTTTCCAAAACACAAAAAACGTTAAGTTTTTCAAGCAAACCTCGCCGAACCATGTCTGACCACAAACGACCACATATGAGAAGATGTTTGAGCTAAAATTTGATGGGTAAAGGACGCTCGTATGACCATCAAACAACACAAAAATTGTCAGTGATGCCCTAGAATGCAAAAGAAGAATTTGACGAGAAAATGACGTCCGTCTGACCATCAAAAAATATAGAAAATGCTAGGGATCCCCAAAATTGATTTTTTCTTCGCGAATGAATAATTTTTTGATCAAAAGACAAATGGAAAGTGTTATTAGGAAATTTACGACCATGACAAGGGATATTTGAGGGAAAATAAGTATAAAAAAAACAATTTTGAGCTCCAAAGGCCAGGAAAACACAGGAAAAACGGTAGAGGAATTTGAACAGGCAAAATTAGGGCAAGGTATTGAGTTTGCAAACAATCCAATGCACAAGAATGGAGCTACAACTTCACATCATCGATTTCATGAGGAAAAAATGTTTCAGAGCACAAAGAGAAAAGGGGAAACATGGCAAAATGACAAAGGATCAAAATGGGAACCAACAACGACATTACATGTTAAATGATAATACCAAGATAATTACAAAGTTCAACCCTCTCAAGTATGTAATTTCTATACCAGTAATACCAAGAAGGATATTTAGTTAGATCTTACTCCTCAATGAATTTTATATTGAATTTTTTAATAAAAATTTTATAAAACTTCAAGAACTGGAAAATCAACTAGATGTTGTACCACTACTAGATTCTTGACCCTTACACTTTGAGTTTCCAAATGAATCATTGTTGTTCATAGAAAAATTCCCCTCATGGACTTTATTTTTTGATGGATCTAATAAAATCCATGGTTCAGGAGCTGGAAATATCTTGAGTACACCTGATAGGGACCTCATACCTAAATCTTATTGCATCGTTTTCCCTTGCAAAAATAACATATCCAAGTATGAAGCATTAATAGTAGGCTTAGGATTTTCTATCTTCTAGCACCTACAAGATTTGATAGTTTTAGGTGACTCCATTCTCATCATCAATCAATTCAATGGTGAGTATCAATTCAAATATGAGAAGCTTATACCCTAAAAATGCATGCATGGTTGATAGTCTCAAAGGGTATTTCCATATTATCACTTTTAAACAAGTTCCTTGTTTACAAAACAAAGTATCAAATGCCATGGAAACTATCTCATTCCTTCTTGTATTTGACTCTAATAAAAATCACAGTTAGTTCCTCATTGAACATATTTTGGTGCCCCATACGATTTTTCAAAGTCTACCATGGTATATGAGATTGTTGGTCCTGATCACCCTTGGTATCATGATATATACACCTTCATTCAAAATAAATCTTATCCTTCAAACATGAACTCATCCTTCAAACAATGTTCCTCGCACTACACTATCCTCATTGACACCTTCTAATGAAGAAGCTATGATGGAACTCTCTTAAGATGTCTCAACCAAGATGAAGCAAATAAAACACTATCCGAAGTATAATCGGGTACTTGTGGTGCACAAACCAGCAAAATGGTCATTCTAAAGAAGATATTTTGTGTTGGATATTCCTAGCCTATAATGGAAATGGATGCATGCAACTATATAAAGTGATTTCAATATTGTGAGAAGAAAAATAATATAATTCATGCACCTTCCCAAGATTTTTAACCTATCACCTCACCATGGTCTTTCTCTAAATGGGGGCTCGATTTAATCAGTAAAATAAATCCCACATCTTCCAATGGTCATACCTTTATTATAACTGCCAATGAATAATTCACCAAGTGGGTCGAGGCTATGCCTCTTACCGACGTCACTAGGTTCAATATCACTAAGTTCATATTCAACCATATCATATGTCATTTTGGCATTCCTATAGCCATTTCCACTGACAATGGTACTTCCTTCAAGAATAAAAACATCAAATCCCTTACCAAAAAATATCATATCCAGCTACAATGGGCCACTCCTTATTACCCACAATACAACGGTCAATCTGAAGCTTCAAACAATACTATCAAATCCATCTTAGAAAATACTATTGATAATCATGGACATAACTGACATACAATTTTATCCCATCATATGGGCCTACCACACATCTTTCCGAACTCCTACTAGAGCTACCTTGTTTTTCTATAATATGGATCTAAAGCCATATTACCCATTGAAATTCAACTTCCTTCCTATTGTGTTTCCCTCCAACACCTTGTCCACGAAGATGATTACCATTCTGCACATCTTGAAAAACTTAAGCTATTGGATAAGAGACGCACTCGCAATTTGGATCATCTGCAAGTATACCATAATCGAATGTGTCGTAATTACAACCAAAATATTTCACAATGATAGTTTGAGATTGGTGACCTATTCCTGTAAGAAAATTATAAGAACACAACCAATCCATGGTAAAAACAAGGTAAATTCGAGCCTAATTGGTTACATCCTTATGTCATCACTATAAAATTTGGATCCAGAGCATATATATTATCCATTGAGGATGGTAAAGAGTTAAAGGAGCCTATGAATATCATTCATCTAAAAAACTTATACTCCTGAGTCTCGAAAGAGTAACCCTTGTGTTGGGGCCATATCAATGCACTCACTTTCTTTTTCATTTTACCTCATCTCCTACTTGTGTCATTGTGCATTTCCTTGTGTTGCATGTTCTCCTTGTGATTTCATCATGCCCATAGTATACCACTCTTTTTTTCCTTCTTTTATGCTTCAGTTCACCTTATTCATGTGTAACGTATTGGTTATGACTTAAGAATCCCATTTTACCTATTCTTTGGCGTGTGGTCCAAAACTCAAAAACATTCAAATGTGTCTCACAAAATCAAAAAATAATATAAAATTGTTCAAAAATGTAAAACATTTTGAAAATGATCAATAAAAACATTCGCAACTGTTTAACCTAGTTCGTTAATTTCATCATCTGATTATTCCAAATCATTTGCATTCTTCAAATCAAACATGTTACCCTTTGCAATAAAACTTTTCTTGGGGGCACACACAATTTCGGCCTCATACAGATCACACTTCAAAGAAATCAGACAAGAGTTTTTTTAAGAGTCTAAGCATCACTCCACTCTTGGTCCTGATATAAATCCTCTCGCATTCTAAGTTATCATTTGTGGGCATTCAAATCTATCTATGTCTTCACTGTGGAACCCATTAAGAGTGTCTCCGCACATTGTTATTGTGACTTGTGTTATGTTTTTGCTTTCTAGTTAGCTTTTACATTAGATATCCTTGTTTATTTACTTGTTTGTGGCTAACTTGTTTGTCATTTGTACATGTAAAATATTATATTGTATGTTCTTAGATCAATTTATTGTTTAAATAGTTAGATTAATCAATGTTTTGAGTATCTGGAATGTTGTTGTGATTATAGACCAATTGCATCTAAATTAATAGAATCTTAGTTCATATTTAACTTTGGTGCGAGTTAATTCCTATTCATATTGGGTTTTTTTGTTTGACTTGCTTTATTTTACATGTTTGTGTTTTTGTTTTGGTTTATTATGTAAGACATGATTTGTTTTTCTTTATTTTTAGCATCTGTGTGTTTTGGATTTGTTAACTCTCTCTTGTACTTGTGTTCTTTACTTGTGCTTTTTTTTAATCATTTCATCATCACATGTATATCATATCACATTATCCATAACATCATCATACTTCATCCCAAATAAATTCTAAGTTATAAACATGTATTTTAAGCTACACCATCATCATCATATACTCAAATCACCATATATTCTACAAATTACATCATATCATATATCATCACAATAAAACATGTGATAATGCAATATATCATAATCAAAATGGAGTATAACGATTGTCTATCCTATATAACTAAATCAAAAATCACAATGTCCATATACCAATGTATCTCGAAAAAATCATATGCATGCTAGTATACCATCATGGGAATCAATAAAAAATATGCCTTCAACACGAGGCATATACAAAAATAAACACATATATCATAATCTAACATGAGTAATCATACGTCACTCTCTCCCTTACCAGGACTTCACAGCCTACCACTAGGTGATGGCATATATACTGATATGGTTGATCTTGAAGGCCAATGTGACCTCGTAGATCTATTTCCTGATATCTATCTAAACATAGGTGCTCTCTTCCCCTCTGGTATTACAGCCTGGTATATACCCCTGTAATAACCTGCCTCTCTAGATGTTTCCATAAGCTCTGGTATAACATCCCTCAGTCTGCTACTGGTCTCCACACATTACAAGGAATCTTGTTGTGATGTGATTTATTGCACTTGGACCCTCAACTTATCCCTCTCTGTGATCATCTTTTCCCACTTTGTGGTCACTTAGTCCCACTATGTGGTCCTCACCTGTACCTACTTCCTAAGAGAAATATTTTCTATGGATATCTACTCCACCTACCTCTGTAATGTCTGCATTGTGATAAGTGTTACATCTCCCCAAAACATTTCCATATCCCTCTCTAACTATAATAATGTCATTGATGGCCCACATGTTAATCTCAAAAGTACTACCTATGATGGTCCCTTTACTACCTCCACTCCATCACCTTTGTCTCCCCTTATCCTTCTAACACATTGGGAATAGATGGTCTCAGTGGCAATGGAAGCATCTATCTTGGTACCTATCTCTGAAAATATGACACCTACTATGATACGTACTACAATACCTATTGTAGTACATGTTTTGCTACCTGTTGTACAACATGTACTATAGACATCTACACTACCTTTGCAATTGCAATGTACACACCCTGATATTGTACTGGTGGCCCTTGTGTTTCCTGTACCTATGGACCCTATCCTTGTGCATGTACCTCCACCTACTCCTAGCCAAGTCTATCCGTCTCTCAACCTTTGAGGTCCACCCCCACTGTGGTTATTGTTATAACTTCCTAAGGAATAGTAATCCTCCTAGGCATGATCGTTATGTACCATACAACATAGTTAGTAACAGTCATTGGGTCTACCACCTATGCTCAAGTATCCCATGCTTGTGGAATAACTCCAAAAAAAATGTTTGGATATAGGAACTCTAATCTCAGAAAAAAAGTCAAATGTCTCTCGTATAATGCACACATACTAATGTTCTCCACTTGGTATCCCCTATATAACACCTAGTTGGTTTTGTAGCCTATCCACCATGTATACCTCCATAATGTGGCTATGACTACCTATAATAAAGTGCTTCACCTCTCCTACGCTCGTCTCAAATTCATATGTGGGCCACTGATATAATCGGTAAGGCCTCCAGGTAGCCATCCGTAGCTGGAGATCATCAAAGTATTGTCTATAGAAAGTGATATCCCCCATATGGCTTCTATGGAATCCTCCAACCATCTCCCAATCCCTACATGATGGCTTGTCTGGATATTTGTCTCTCATCACTCCTTGTGGTTGTTTAATGTTAATGTGATCTAATGATATCTATAACAAGATGCCCAAACTAAGGCTTCTCATCCCCATGTGTGAAATCAAATGAAGGTCTTTGTAATGATGTTCGAGTATACACTAAACCCACACAAAAATATCACCAGTCATAAGTCTTGCTACCACTCCAATAAATCAGAGCTAGAAGTGTGTACTCATCTTATCAGGAAACAAGTAGCCGCTGATAAGAGCCATCAATTATATTGGTAACTAAGCCACCCTCCCATCATTGAAAAAATGGTACAAGTGTACCACCATCCCCTGTGTCATAGGGCCAGCTTAAAGGAGCTATAACCATGTGGTATCACTTTCTCACTTCAATTCCCTCCGTGGGAAAAGAACTCTACTAGAGCTACAGACTACGCCTATAGTTTTTACGTACATAAGAACACTCACAACACAATGGCATTCTTGCAAATTAATGGGTTGATTTAGTGGAAGCAAAAAACACTACCAATGAAAGGAAATTCACTCTAACATAAGAGGAAACAAATAATGCAAGAAAAAACTATGAGAATCTATGTGTCTTATTAACTCATGCATGACAAAAAGGAAGGCCCCAGGCCAAGTACTCTTATAGAAAAACACAACCCAAAGTAAAACAAGGAAAGACTAGGCCACATACACAACATCACTGAGTCAGACTCTGCCAATAATAATCATAATTACAATGAACAATCCCCTCCCAAGGTCTTGACCACTCTCTTTCTAGTATCACTGAGCTTCACGAGATCTACAAACCAACAAGTACTATGCACTTGGTAGTTTTCACAAGATTCCACCCACTTGGTAGTTTTCATAAGATTATGCCCAAGTGGTAGTTTTAAGGGATTCCGCCCTCTTGATATTTTAATAGGGTTCTACCCACTTAATATTTGTAAGGGATTCTACCCACTTGGCAACACATTATCCAACTCACCTAGCTCACTTGTCAGCTCACCCAGCTTTCCTAACAATCACCTATTATGTCACCAACCAGGTCATCATCCAACTCACCATCTAACTTGCTTCCAACTCTCCTCCTAGTTTTTCAGCTAGTTCGTTAACTAGCTCGCCCATCAACTCACCAACTTGGCTCGTCGAATGCATCATAGTCACCCCCACTTTAAATCGACGATGCCCTTGATGCCGTAAAGACCTAACCACAAGTAGACTAGAGGAGATCCCCTATTCAGACTCATAACAGAGCCAGGGGACAAAGGCCAACATTCTTTACAAGAAACTTTCTGACCTTGCCTATATAACTTCCAAGGGTTCACTTCTCCCAACTATTAAAGTAAAACTAACCCAACACACTATGATCTCCCTTAACTTCACATTTCCACAACCCTCAATCTTTACCTCCAGTGT
The DNA here is from genome assembly GCA_019776745.2 of Taxus chinensis. Lineage (NCBI taxonomy): Eukaryota > Viridiplantae > Streptophyta > Pinopsida > Cupressales > Taxaceae > Taxus > Taxus chinensis. The sequence goes on from CM034148.1 coordinate 691,119,274, forward strand.
CAACTATAAATCTCGATCTGGATTTTCTATCACAAGGAGATTTATGATTTGGCTGACACCATCCTGGCTCATCTTTATCAATAGGAAGAAAGTTTCCAACTGGACTATATGAAATAGCTCTATGTATTGATACTACTTGGGAAACACAAGTGACAAACACATATGACCAAATGAACTGGAGAAGTAAGACTTCACTATTCTAGGAAGAACCATGAAAACACCTGGCTCCAACCACAATATTTTCCTTCATCTTGTTTCCAGCTCTATGGATTTTCTAGAATTTTATGCACCCCTGTTTATGTAACCAACTTATTAGCGCAAGTATAGTCTCACAAGATCATCTTACTCTTTCCAATCCACAAGGGTGTGGAAAAGGATATCTATTCTTAATGGTTGAATTCTTTAAGACTCTAAAAACCACACAAAGCCTAAGTGCCCCATAAATTTCAACTGAAATAGTACTAGTAATCCATACATGGAGCGCGAAGGATGAGCATTCTTGACAATATGAAACCCTTCCAACTGCCACATCTATTCAATCACCACGGGTCCAGAACCCTCATAGTTGACTCACCACTAGAACCAACACAACGCAATGATATATTGTTCTTGTTATCATAAAAAGGGAGCACCCTAGGATTTTTGGTTATGAATGCCTACTTTTTGCTAACATGGATACCACCTTTCAAGCTATGGGACTTGTGGAATTGATGTTGACCTCCAGAGAAGGCCAACTCCTCTTCCTAATCCTATGCTATAGATATTCCTAATTCATGAAATACACCTATCTATTCCTAATATATGAACTATAATGGAACGGGGAGAGAAGGAGTGCATGAAAAAGGAAATCCTACACTAAAATATGTGATAGAACAAGAATAAGGGGTTACTAGACAAGGTCCCAATGCCTAAAATAGAGAGATGTGAGCATGGAGAGGATGGAAAAAAGTCACAGACTGAGATTACACACAGTATACCATTTCATTCCCCATTAAACATGGTTGCATCTAAACCTACAATGAACAAGAGATATGCACAATATACCCAAATAATGAAGAGAGTCAAGTTAAAGAAAAAAAATCTTGTAGAGGATAGAAAATATATCATAGAAAATAGATTTATTTCTCCATTAAAATATGCACAGTACATCATTGGTGAGAAAGACCCAATATTTCCATTACAAATCTTGGAGAGGAGGCTTGAAATTCCCACTTTAAACTCAAAGAAGAAGAAGGGAAGGGGGCACTAAAAATTGTCCAACTCCTTTCAAAATGTGCCCCCCCTTTACAATTTATAAAAGAATTAGTGAGAGAGAGAGGGGAAAATTCTGAATTCAACTACCAAAAAATTCCATCAATGCACCTGAAAAAGTCATGGATTATCCTAAAGAACCCATCTATCATTGTCCTTTGGCCTCTTAAAGAAGAAAATTGCACCCATATTGTCATGTAATGCTATTTCATCTGTCTGGAGTGATGTTTTAGAACTGGGATTGTATTCTACATTTTACACCACCAAAACTCCTATCAAATCCTTAATTTATTTATTTTTATGCATAGATCATGGATCCATAATTCCGACGAGTGTAATATTTCTCAATTTGGCTGAGAAACACAAAATTTATGAGCTCCTGAGTGCAACCAGCTATCTCTTTCCAAGGTTGCCTTCTTCACGGGGTTGTGCATTTAAACTCATTGTTGGAAGTGATTATTGTGATATTTTCCATTTCTCCACAATGCTTCTACATATTTTTAATGGCTTGGAGAATTTTAAAAAACTCTTTGGGGTCCACCACTTTCACCAATATTCTGTATGGGGAAGGGTGGAGTATTTAAAACATTCAAGATAAGGCTAGCTCACTAGCTAGCTCATCGAAATGACACCTATTTCATCATTGTTGAGCTGATTTTCACCCATTATGGACCTCAGTTTACTCACAACCTTAACATCCATATTTACATCGTGTAGCAAGCTCCTGTGTTAATCCATCCCGCCAACATGGTGGTTTACACGAGCTCCCCTTTTGCATAGGTTCTATCTACCTCGACATCCATGGTGACCCCTTGACTTCTCTGGTGCCCACATTGACTCCAACCCACTCCTCATTCATTGCATCCACCAGATTTTATTTTCTTTGTGGTTCATGCCAGCTTGGCACCCCTCCTTTGTGAGCCACCTTGACTAACTTGGTTGTCACTTGATCATCTTACATTTGAAATGTGGGCTATAATGTTTGTAGAGGAACTCCTTTCATCGTGGCACATGCCATCTCAACCATGTGGCGACCAATGCAGCCACGTTGGGCCTACCTTGGACACATCACCCATGTTGTGTGGGTCACCCAGTGTCAAGTTCTACATACATCCCGTATACCGATAGAGTTCCCTAATTCAGTTGACCTCCCACATTGTTTCATTGAATCCATTTTCAGCGGAACCACATCCTTCATGTCCCATGTGGGCCCGCACCTATTCTAAAAAATCAGCTGACCTCCGCACTACAATGAATTCTCACCCTTTACAGAAAATTTAGATTTTTTGTGAACTTGAAGCTTGAGCTCCCTTGGGCAGCATGGGTGCCGTATCTCCACACCAACCGAAATGGCCTTACCAAGAACATGTCCTGGCTTGCTGAGTTGGCTTGGCGAGCCAACTTCAACTCATCACTCCATTTTCACCTAAGTCCTGACCTTTTTACAATGACTCTTCTACAAAGCCTTGACTATCATTATAGATTCCTCCGTCCTGACCTCCTTTGTTAAGTTCTGACTCACTTGCCAATTGAGATTTGTGATTCCTTCACCTCAACCATGCCCTGAACTCGATGTGCTTGTTATGACAGACTCTATGTGCCATGATAACCTTAAAGATATGATCCATCATTGATGACCATCAATAGTGTATTGGCCCTAACTTGTCCCTCTTTTAAATCATTGCATCCTTCATCCCGAGCCACTTATGTCACCTCGGGAACTATTTCCTCTGCATGAGATTGGATTAATCATGTAAGCCCTCTACCTTCGACCTCTCCACCATGACTACCATGCACTAGACCCCCAAGCTCATTACTCTTCAACACACCCATCTTGCCGAGTAGCTTGGTGAGGTACTCAGAAAAATCATCTTTACACTCACCCACATAGCTCGATAGAGCTCACCTCACGTCGCCCACCAACTTGAATGAGCTAGTTGGGCTCTTAAACAATCTTGAAACCAAATCACTTCATTTTCTCATTTTTGGGGATTTTATACTTGGAGGAAAATAAAGATGACATTTTATTATCCGAGAGCTATTTTTTAGCTTTGGCCCATTTTAGATGGATTGCGGGCCTGCAGAGCCCATCTTCCCTTCTTTTTCAAGTTGATCTCTAGGTTTAAAACCTAGAAGAGGAAAAAATCCCCTTAAGGCCTTCACATTCCAAGAATATTGAAGATGCCCCCGAAAAGTGTAAATTTACCCATTGCCCAGGTGAATACACTAGTGGCTCGGAAAGCTACATGTTTGGCTCCAGTTGTCCATTTTAATGTGAGAGGAGTGAAAATTGATGACAGTTATTCCTCAGCAACAAAATACGGTGAAAAATCCTTGGGCATGTGATTATGTTAAACATGAAGATGTTCCTCCAAAATATGGAATGGGAACTTGTCATCCCTTTAACATACCAACCATCAAATTAAGCATTGATTAGATAGTTGTACTACTCACCCTAACTCCTCACAAGCTCTCAAATGCTCGCAAATGAACACCCTTGCACTTCCCTCCATTCCTTCCCTACATTGTCTTCACCACGCGCAACTTCTTAGGATCCAACATAACCACAAATTTGATGATGAAAGAATGTCACTATACCCTTTTGGATAAACTTCTACCTAACACAAGATCAATCCATCTACTTAGATCATGGAAAATGCTAGCTTTCCTTTCCACCTGTTAACTTGCCTCATGCAAAGTCAACTAAAATTCTTGGTTGTGACGGCAAGTACTTCAAGGTACTTGGTACCTTTGGAGGACTAGATGTCCAAATTTCAAGCCCATTGAACTATAACACCATTGCGGGTCACACCCATGCTCAAAAGCACCAATGTTCTCCTTACCTATATCACCACCTCCACAACATTCAACTTACTCAAGTCGCCACCACCACCATATTAACTAGGACTCAAGCTTATCCATAGCATTGATTGAAAACCATACATACAAACTTAATGCTCACACTGTTCATTTGGATCCTCCATTTGAACTATCGACACCCATGCCACTTTAGATAGTTTTAGTTGTAATGTATTCCACTACATGTCTACCATTCAAGATGGAGAACTATCTCCACCATCTACTCCAACTTACAAATGCTTGTTACTACTACTAGAGTTCTTGCTAGACTTATGATTTCCCTCTGATGACTATTGAATAATCTTCCTTCACTAGTCACCACTATGTAGCTTCCTGGGAGACATATTTTTCCCGTTAACAATGTTCCCTCACTTGAAGCACAAGAACTCTAGGTGTACATGGATTAAATCACATTCCTCAAACCAAAGAGATGAACTACTACAATAACCGCTTCTCTGACTTCCAAGACTGCACAAAAACTGAGTTCTACCTGCCTTTCACTCCTCTATAATGCAATTTCAATCATTCAGGTTCTATGCCAAATCTCTTCCATACCCATGGGGTACTTTGTTGTAGCGTGCACTTTCTGTGCACCTAAAAACACTCTAAAACTATCAGATACTCCCTTATATCCCATAAGAAAACCCTTAATAGATCACACTAGTTTCTTTAACTTGAGGAGCTTCGAAAATAAATAATATTGGAACATTAGTGTCTTTACCAGACTCGATGTCACTACTTGACACAATTTCACTTCATCCTATAGCTTGGAACACCAAACTCTTCCCCAACTTCCCAGTAAGTTCCATGATCATCCCTTCCATAGAATTTACCTCCTTCATGAGCCTGTTGAATCTTCACTAACCTCCTACTCTAAAACCTGGAACCTAGCACCAACTTTCCCAAAAAGGTTGTCCACGACTTCAAATATTGACTTACTCCAGTGATGACTTCCACCAATACCACCGAAATTTCTACCCTTCACTCCACCTCTCCTATTAACATAGTAGGGCATTGCAGATAATGATCATGTTAAACTGACTCACAAAATTATGGAGACACAAACATGGTCAATGGTGAACAAAACACAACTAGACAAGGTAAACACAACCTAACCTAGACATAGAACTGTGCTCTGATACTAACTGTCATAGGGCCAGCTCAACAAATTTGTAACTATGCAGCACTGCTTGCTCACTTCAAGTCCCTCAGTTGGAAAAGAACTCTACTAAAGCTATGGACTATGCCTTCATTGTTTACCTACACAAGAACACACACAATACAATAAAATTCTTGCAAATTGAGGGGTTAATTTAGTGGAAGCATAAAACACTTGCACTAAAAGGAAATTCCCTCTAACACAAGAGGAAACAAATAATGCAAGAAACAACTGGGAGATCATATATGTCTTATTAACTCATTCGATAAAAAACAACCAAAAAGTACAATAAGGAGGGCCATAGACCAAATACTCTTATAGGACAACCTAGTCCAAAGTACAACAAGGCAATACTAGGCCATATAAACAACATCACCGAGTCAAACTTTGTTGATAATGCTCATAATTATAATGAAAAATCCCCTCCCAAGGTCTTGAAAACTCTCTTTCTGGTATCACCAAGATTCACGGGATCTACAGACCAACAAGGACTATACACTTGGTGGTTTTCACAGGATTCCACCTATTTGGTAGTTTTCACAGGATTACGCCCAAGTGGTAGTTTTAAGGGATTCCACCCACTTGATAGTTTTATGGGATTCCACCCACTTGGCAACACACTAACCAGCTTGCCTAGCCCTCCTGTTAGCTCATCCATCTCAACTGCCAGCTTTCTTGACAACTCACCTGGAAACTCTCCTATCAACTCACCTAGCTCACCTGGAAATTCACCTATCAGCTCTCACACCTCACTTGTCATCACACCTGTCATTTCACCTATGAAATCTCCTATCATCTCACCTAACAGTTTTCCCATCTCACCTGGTAACTCGCCTATCATCTCGCCATCCAACTTGCCCTCCAACTCACCTCCTAGCTTGCCAACTAGCTTGCTAAATAGGTCACTAATCAACTTGTCATCTTGGATCGTTAAATGCATCATACCCTCTTTGGGTATGTCCTCCAAGTATAACATGTCCTAGATATATGTACTTGTATATGGCACACATTCGCATCATACTTCACTAAAATCACATGTATCGGTACTCATAGACTCTGATACACATCCTTCAAAGTGATTGTCATCTCCCCAATTAGTAACAATAATGTTTGGCTATTGTTGTGTCATCGCTCCACCAGTGCAGTTAATAAGATATGGTCCAATATGATATGTGGCAGCTCTATTATATATGATAACCCTGTTTCCTCTAGTAACACAACTAATCCTCTCTCCCCTCGTCACAAATATTATCTTTTGAAAGGCCCATAGGTGCCCATGGTGCTCTCACACATTGAATGCAAGTGGTCTCTCCTGAAAATCACTCAAAAACATCAGTTAAAATCATTTATTCACTCCTAAAAACCCTAAATTCTTCCTAAACAACATCTAACTTCCCTAGCGCACCCTTTAGTATGTTAGGACATGCATTTTTACGCTAGTGTATTCACTTTGATCCTAGAACATTTAATGGTAGTGTGTCTACTTCAGCACTAGTGTGTACATGCTACTGTGTGCACTCTAACGCTCGTGCTCTCACATTGATGCTAACATGTCCAACACTCTAGCACATAACATTTTCTATGCCTATACTCTCTCTTTGATGCTACGCGTGCACTTATATACTAGTGCATTTGTCGGGATACGCTAGCATACGCAAGTGTTAATATTTGAATTTCTTCTTCTAAAAAAACACATTAAATGCACTTAAAAGTGAATTTTTTTGAGGTACTTACCACAGAACCGTTGAATGGAGTCTACCCATAGTCATGAACATGATGTGCACAATGTTTCCTCTATTGTTTTCATGACATTTCTCTTAGAAATTAGAGATCAAATCTCTCGCAAATGGCAAAAGGAGTATAATAGAACAAATGGGTCACGATGATTTCCATCCTTCCCCCCTTCTATTTACACCCTCTTTAACCCATATTCATCATTTTTCTTGGCATGCATGCTCACGATTACTGATTTTTCTTCTCCATTTCTTTTTCCTCTCTGTTCTCACGTAATTTACTTACATTTCGTTGTGATGACTCATTTATTTTTATGGTCATTTTCACCCTTTTTTCTTCTTACAGGGGCATATTATTTCTTCTCTAGGGCATATAAGGTGTATCGAACACATTACTTCCTTCTTTTGACCTGCATTATTCCAAAATGATATAAAATAAAATAAAAAAATTGAAAAATCAATCAAAAAACAAAAAAATCAAATCTTCACAAAAATCCTAAAAGTGCACATTTTTCAAACTGTCAACAACATGATGTCATTTTCAATACATTAAAATTTTATCTATTACCCTAATGATTGAACCAATCTTATGATTATCATCACTTGTTATTGCCTTCTCGATATAACTTTAATAGGGCAACTCCATATCAGATTACTTCACATCGTGGGTCCAACAAGAGTGTCACAAGGAGTTTCTAAGTATACTTCATTCTTCAATCAGGCCCTATTCCCGTGCATTTCATAAGTTTAGTGTTTGGTATCTTTTGCATTTGATTTCTTTTCATTCTGGCATGTTTTGGGGCAAATATGACGTGTCTTCTTTTACAATATTGTGTTGCATTGTTGACGTTTTATTTTTCGACCAATTTCCACTAGTGTTTTTTTACTATTGGTAAATGGTTTTGAAAGGACCATACCTTGTAGTATAAAAAGGCTCAAAATCCAGGATAGAAAATAACAATAGAGTGGTTTGTTTATATGTGGGGACCATACCTGAACAAAAATTCTAAGATCTAGATATATAGATAATAAACTAAGGGAGGGGCCAACTTCCTATGATGAGCCCAACAAATGACACAAAATAGCAAAACCACAACACCAAAATAACATAAAACAAAAAAATAACACTAAATAAGAGGCTTGTTATAAATTTTTTGAGAAATATTTAAGGCCTTATAAAGGTTGATAGTAGTTTTCATATCATGATCTTGGCTGCTCTCATTGATTGTCTTCTTCTTGATTCTTCCATTTTTTAGGCATACCCTAGGATACCACAATCATCACAAACCTGCTTGAAATTTGTTTAAATATAATCAAGTACAACCCTATGAATGGAAAGCTAGTTATTTTTCTTGTTCTCAACCTGTAAGAATCTTTCCTCCAGGGATTTGAGTTGAGTGGAGAGACTATCAAGTTTCTCTTCTAGGTTTGAAAGAGTCGAGGGGTCCAAATTGATCTTGATGCCTTCCTTAAGGAGGAATTCTATGTTATCTATAAACATGGAAAATATTGATGTTTGAAAAACCTTTACATAATATATTGGCTTCATTTATAAAGTCTTGTATAGTCCAGCTGGGGGGTTGAGAGCCACTAAGGTTGTTTATAACATTCATAGAGTATCCCTCAATAATTAAATTGCTTACAATAACCACTAGTGTGATCACATCTTGGTTTCACAATAACCATGGTGTTTGAACCTACTGTGTATATTGGGTTTTGTTTTCATTTTTCTATTTTATTTTCTATGTGTGTGTTTGTTTTATGCGCATTTGGGTTAACAATATTTATTCCTTTATAATCATGGTGACAAATTTATTGTGCAATAACAAAACAAAGGTTGATCTTATATTCATACTCTCCACATGTCACTCCTATTACGAGAATAGTCCTTCCTATCCTTGTTCACTCTTCCATTTTTTTATCAAGTGGATATCCACCAATTTGATGTGTTTCTCAACCACTTGAGGGGGAATTCCCTTACTATCCTATCTCACTCAGAAATCCTAATGCTTCACTTCTTTCCGTTCGCTAATTTACATCTATCTACCATCTTTAAAGCATTATTACTTTGCAACATTGTGATCCATGTTTTTCTTCACAAATAATGAGGTTGTGGCTTGCATTCGGTGCCTCAATATAAGGTTCAACAAGAAATACCTAAATCTTGGATGGATACCAATTATGTTTTCATGGTATTTCATCAAATGTAGAGCATATTCATGGATGCGCAACTTCTTTATTTGAGGATGTAAGCATTTTTCTTCCCCATTTGGAAACAATGTAGGGAATGCCATGTCAAAAAAACCTTTAATGTTATATTCATTAACTGGAGATAAGTCTATTGTGAGCCAATCAATTATGTCAATCATCCTTGGTCCTTCATTTTTAATAATGTTCCTCACTTCTTCAATTTCATGGCGTGTATTTCCCATTCTAACCACAAAAAATGATGGTTGATGGTGATTTTCTTCAATATTTTTTGTTGGCGAGTCTTCAAGAAGTTGATCCACATTATCGTTTTCTTCAATATTTGACTCAACAAACTATAGGCTTTGAGATGTGTTTTTTTTTCTTTAGGAAGTTTTGAAATTGCAAAATTACATAATTCAACATCCTTGTAGTATCTATCATTGGATATTTTATATCAAAGAGCATCTAATACACAAGATCTCTTTACCAAAAAATCATAGTGTTTTGATTGAGTTCCATTTATTCTAACAATCAAAATATCAAGGTATCAAACACACTGAGGAAGATATGTAGAAATTGAATTTATGTCTTGCGGAAAACTTATAGTATGCCCCCTATAATTATATTAACCATTATACACCTGAAAATCAACATGTGATTTCAAACATACGTGACCTCCTGAGGTCGTGCCAGGACAGCTAGAATACGATGGTAATATGATGTATAAATATACTGTATGTGGGATAGGTTGGAATGATGATAAGAGGTCACCTAAAACTAAGGTTCTCAACTGGAAAAATGGGGATTTTTTCTTTGAGAGAAATGAATGCGTTCCTAACTTTGGCAGGAGTGATACTACAATCAAGGATAATCATGGTGTGTAAGTATCATTCAATGTCAGTGAAACCAAGAAAAACTTGACTCGGTTGTGGAACGTGAGGGAATTATACTTCATCTTATGTGTATTCCTCTCTGAAGAGGGTCATGAAGGTATGATAGAAGACATGGAATAAAGAAAAATCAAGTGTTATGAGATCTAAGCATGTCTACCTAGTTAGGCCAACACTCTTCGGTAATGTTTTATTCTTTTTTGAGGGTAATGAGTTGGCCTATGATTTCAGGAGGCAGGGGTGTGGCTCTGAATACTAATTGGTGCAAGCCTTGATCAATGTTTGTGTGGTTTATTTCATTGTTTAGTTGTCTTATAACTAGATTAAAGATTGTAATACGTTGTAGTGGTGGACTCAAAATGGTCATGTGGGCACTAAGTCTAGAGAAAGGGAAATGAACAAGTGAGGAAGAATCCAAGGGGACTGAGAGCTAAGTTCAAGTAGCCTAGGTCACTAGGGAAATAGAATTTTTGATCTTTCCAAATCTAAATTACATTAAGTTCCTTCCTTTAAATAAACAAAAAAAATTAACTTGAATTAAATAAAAGATGATAGGTTTCTTCTTTTAATTTAACTATGTTTGATTTACAAATATGTAAGTAAAGAAAATTAAATCAAGTTATCTAATTGTTTTTGTATTTTCAATGAATTTTTAATAGAAATAAACAAATGAATCTATTTAACTTCTAATCTATCTTTTTATCCTTTTCTAGTTATTGGAAATTAAATAAAATAAATCTACAGACACAAACAAACAAACTAATTAAAATAAAACAATCTACTTCTATATTATTAAAACAAATAGGGAATAACCAAATGCAGCTATTCCCCTGTTATAGGAAGTGAAATTAAATATAATTTAAATAATATGTATGCCAATTTATAATTGTGAAAACATAACTTCCTCTAGTTTCTTCACCTCAGAATCATGGGAAGAATGAAAGCTTCTCAGAAGCAATTTCCTCTTTCCCCTAAGACTTCCCCAGTAAAACAAAGAAGTTATATGGGTACACTAACACTGAAGAAATAAAATGAACAATGTAGACACGAAATATTCCTCAAGATTATTTCCCTTACAGATCCATGGTGATAAGAAAGGAAAAATATATCAAAAAACGTTTTCTTGTACTCATACAAATCTAGAAATGAAGAAATTAAAATGTGAAGATGTTTTAAAATAAATAAATTAAGAAATTCACGCACATAACCTTCCTCCAAATTATTTCCCATGCAGATCCATAGGGATAAGCTGAGAATAATATATCAATGGAATATTTTTACTGGTATTAAAGAAACTATAAATTTTACCTCTTAAAAACAAGTGTATTGTTTCCTTTAATTTTAACGACAATATTGAAAACAAAAGATTTGATGAAATGAAATACACCTCTAACCTAGTTATTGTAGAACTATGATAGCTTCCCAAATGTGGTGAGTATTATATTGTCTCCTCACCTTTCTTCCCAAAGATGAAAATCCAAATGATCCAGGGTGTAGTGTTGGATAGCTGTAAGAAGAAATCAATAAGACGTTGGAGTAGAATGGTTGCAGGAAAACTGATCACAAATGTAAGTGGGAAGAAACAAAGAAATTTACTATGTTTTATGTGAATTTCTTAGTAGGATTTTGGCATATTAACGGTGCAATTCAAATAAAAAATTTCCAACCCATCATATGGGTAAAATATTGGATTCATAGAAAAATGGCAGAGAAGAAGTCTACACACATGGCAATCAAGAAGTGCCAAATCATTCAAGAAAGGGGAAATTGTACTTATATAATAGTAAACTAAAAAAATGCTTCCAATGCATATGTAACAAGCCATAAATCAAGGGAAATTGTAAAGAAATGGGTGCGAAAAAAATCAAAAACTTGAGACACGCATTCAGAACACATAGTCTGGATTCTTAATAAAATGTACATAGAACCGCTTGTCTACATAGATTGGTAGTTTGCAACTAAAACAGTGGGTGCGTAACCACCGGTCTAAGAAGATCAGTGGGTACGTAACTTCCATGGCAGTCCCATAACTTAAAGCTGAAACAAAGAGAAAAAGGGGCAAAAATTAAAATGAGAAGGCACAAAAAGATAAAAGGCTTAGAAGCAAGGGTAAACAATTCAAATAAACATGTTGAAGGTAAGAGGAAAGGATCTGAATCTCATCATTATTATGGAAAATAAATATTTTATCATTGGAGACTTTTTACCATACTGTCGATGTAGCACATGTGAAATTTTTGGTACGTATAACCACCTCGTGCATGGCTAGCTTGCATTATTGGATCGACAAGAGTAATAATAATCTCTTCAACTTGAGTAAGAAATCATAGAACATATGGTTATACACTAGGGTCCCTATTATTCCATGATGAAAAGCAATGACCATTACGTTCTGAGTAACATCTTGTACAAATTGATCTTGTACCTATTTGTTTGACTTTGATTCCAGGGTATGCCTCTTTACAAATAATACACACTTGTATATTTTCTAGTTTATCCAATCTCTAATGAAATTGATTTTGAATGGACATAATGTTTGTAGATAATTTCACATGTGATTATACATCATTTGGTAAATTAGATGTGTTATGATTCATAATGGAATTTCGTATCTCAAAAATCCTTCTAGTAAATGTAGGATTTTCAATAGAATCATTGGAAACATAAGGGTTTGTTTTAGAGCTTGTCAATACACGGGAATAAAAAATTTACATACTTGAAGAAAACATATCATTTCAATGAATGCATGGAGGATTTTACACTTGTTGGCATTTGGACTTCCCTTTTTCCCTTTCAGTAGTGCATTATATATTATTAACGACAACATTATGATGGATAGTTGCGGAATGAACAAAACCAATATTACATGTTTCATCTCGTGGATGCATGTGAGGTGCCATCGTAAAATCATTTTCATACACTTCAATTTATATCGAAAAGGAATTATTTACTAACAATTGAGTTCTAGATTCATATAGTTCTCTTATTCTCCTATTTATTTCTTATCTTCATGCATGATAACTTTATCTATTCTTTCTATTTATCTCTTCTCTTTTCTCTTGATATCTTTTTCTTCCTTGTCTATTTATTTCTTCATGCCTCTGCATAACGTGCACATCGAGTAACATTTGTTTGTTGTTGAGGTGGGCATATAATAGTTTCCTGTGTTGTAGGATGCTCACACTGTTGATCACTACATAAATTATTTTTAGGAATATTAATGTAGTTTTGATGTTAGGAAAATTTATATTTACATGGTTGCGGGTGATTTACCATTTGGTAAATCAGTACTTACTAGTTTGGAGGTACAGTTACAAGTTATATATTTGTAACTATTGTTTTTAGTGTTTCATTAAGTAATATTATTGTATATTATAACAATATTACGTACTTATTTAGAGGTTATTATGTTATACCCATGAATATTATTCCAAGATATTATTTGTAATAACTCCCTATTATTTCAGAGGTTGTTTTTCTATGTAAGTGGTTATATAATAGCCATGATTCGTGTAAGTTGAAGAGAGAATAATAACATATTATTCAGTGTGTTATCTGTGTGCAAAACTTGTTTACTTTCAATATTTGGTATCAAAGTGAATCTTCTCTAATGGAAGAATAATTTGATTATGTGGGAAATTAATTTTTTTCAGTTTTCATGTTGTATAGAGCTCATTTACTAATATATCTGTAAGAATTAGTATATATTATTTCTATATGATTTTTTTAAATGCTTAGATAGAGACCATCTATACGTGTACCATTTTTCATGCTCTTGGAGCTCCTAAAGGAGACATGAAAAATAAAAGAGAGGGATTTGTATAAATCAATGAATCATGTGTTGATTAAAGCGTCACCAAGAAGTGCATTCATGAATCTCAATATTTCTCCCCTGCACAAATTTTAGTTAGAGTAGTGGTTTGGCCTGATTTTTATTGATCTCTACCCAAATTTTATTCCCATCTAGATCACATTGTTTTTTGATAGGAGACAGAAGGGCCTTCATGTAGAATTTAGACTAGTTCAATTGTGCATTGGCACTTGGATCACTTCCTCCATTGTGTGATAATATTTGGCAATTAGTTCTACACCTATGTGATCTGCGTACAAGTATCTTTGTATCAGTTTTATTCACCTTGTGGATTTTATGTACATTTTCACTTATACATTACCAAATCCATTAGAGGAGAGTTTTTCCTATAGAAAATCACATTGTCTTGATCGATCAGGACTCATTCTCTCTCATCCTATGTAGAATCTTCCCAGTTTTGATAAGAGGTTTCGTTGATTTATAGCATTCCATAGATGCATGTTGAGCAGATGAAGTATGACACTAAGGAGAAGGCACAGAGAATATTCACATGCAGTAGCAAGGAAGATTTGAAGGTGCAGAACGATAGGGAAGGAAACACATGCGATAAGAGACAAGGACTGATCCGAGGACTTAGCCATTTTCATGGTTATGGGATATTTTTGGAGATAGCGTGTGGGGCGCACAACCAGATGGAAACTTACGCATGGCACACAAAAGCTATTTTTGAAAGAGCGTCTACTAAGCATTTTACATTAGTTTGAATAAATAATTTAATTTTCACTACTGCCAGTTAATTAGAAGAGATCTATTATTAGCACACTTGTATGTGTGTCTATTATTGTAAAGGCACATGGCTATTTTTTCAGCATGCGACCTATTTTGGGAATTATGTAAGTGGTGAAGGAAAATTCCCCACCCCTATACATATATAGTAAGCTATGTAGTTTAGTAGTAGTGAGCTAATATGGAGTTATGCTGCCAGAACTGATGCACGCATGAGCTATTATACTAATTATTATAAGAATCTTCTGTGTATGTACTAAATTTAACATAATGGAGCGTATTGAATGAACAATGGTGTCAAACGTGACTGTAACTAGTTATTACATGGATAATTTCATTATGCTTATCATTTGATTCATGATTAAGTAATATCTAGATCTAGAATATTTTTTCTCTGTGAAAATTTTATGTTATTTATGGATCTGAATGAATTAACTCTTCATCATGTTCACATCTTGTACAAACAAATCTAAGGAGGGGCCTGGTACCTTTGCACGTGCTTCAGGTGAGTGCTCAGTCTAAGTTGAGTGATGTGCCAACGTGCACCTGGGTTATTCTTGGTAAATTCTAGGCTGCATCATTGGTTCTATTACTGGGACCTCTTTTTCAGTTGTTTTCAGGATGGTTTGCAATGAAGACGTACCGGTTGACCCTAGAAAGTGTTAAGGAGTGGATAAAATATCTAGAAGAAGAGTACGTACGGAGTTTCAGTGATTGGATCTGATTTTGAACACACGCGGCGTGGGTGGAAAAGAACATGTATGACTGTCTGTATGAGAGCTTATTCGATATTTTCCTGGTAGAACTGTACGAGTGGTTGGTTGTCTTATGCATCTAAGAGAAATTAGAGGTATCACACACTTGTGTGGACACAGGGAGAATTTTAGGCCTTATATGATGCTGATCTGATTTGGACATGCATGTTGTGGATACTTGTTTCCATGGTGTTTTGAACAACTATATCTTAGAATACTCAATTTCCACTTATTATTGCCTAGAGGTAGTTGAGGTCTAGTTTTTAGGGTATCCCAAGGGGAAATTACTTGCAAGGACATTCCACTGGCAATTAAGATCTTGACGGTAACCCTAAACTTAGAGGAAAATTCGATGGCCATAGCTAAACCCCACCAAACATGGGGGTAGGAGCAAGTTTTGTGAAAGATGGTGGACCTAGCGGATAGAGAGGTAGAGAGAAGAAAGGTGGATTAAGTACAATAAGGTATGCGAGAGGGAGATAAAGAATTAGCGTGACATTGCATAGAGTAGATGGCATTGAGGAGAGAGATGGATCAAAAAGGATTTGGAGCTCACACAAAAGGCATGGAATCTAGAGCATGAGGAACTTCCCCATTTGGGAAAACATGAAAGGGAACCCTCTTCGGCCTCACATGGGAGTGTGCCAGTAGAGACAACCTAGGTTGTAGGTGTACATCTAAATCTACTTGGTAGCCTAGCCCTTACTGCTTAGTTTTCTAGTACTTAGTACATCTAATAATCAACAAGATAATTTAGGCATTAGGGAAGAAGGATTAAGTCACATAACAAGTACATCGATCACAGGGAAAACGCCTTCATTGTTGTTTGGAGGTACCTTTTTAGGTGCATCATTTGCACAAAATTCGAGTGTACAGAATTTGGGGCTCACTTCTGGGAGTAGTACCACCACACAAACTTGTAGGGGGTAAATACAATACTATTATTGGGGACACAAGGTAAGCACATCTTCTGGTCCACTTCCAGTTACGTGTGGAGGATCAAGGGGGTGTAGGTGGCTCTATTTTTTATGGATCTGGTGGTTCTAGAGGCAGAAGAAACACAGGGGGTTCTGGATCAGGTGGGTAGGGTTTGAACCAGCCCCAAAATATTTACATGGAGATGTATTTTCATTTTCCAGAGTATAGGGGCATAAAATCTGCTTGTTGAACACATGCACATGTGTGAGATACCGTGGAATGCAAAAGGGATCATAGATTTCTGAGAGAAAGGCAAGTCAATTTGTAACTAAATTACAGGGACACACACAAAGTTGGTACAAGAAGTTTGACCCTGATCAAACCTACGTAGATTATACAACATTCAAAGATGCATTTTTTAAAGAGTTCTATATCCCTAAATTTGAGTAGAAGAGTATAAGTGCGCTCAAGGATATTAAACAAGGTACCACTGAAAGTGTCTAAGATTATGATGCTTGTTTTAAAACACTTTAATCTAAGTCTTTCTTATGATATTCATGCAATCCAACATGCACAATGGTTTTTTGGAGGTATGATCACACCTTTTAGAAGGGTTCTATCATATAAGACATACATTAATCTACGCGAAGCCCTTGAAGAAGCTTTACACACTGAGGTAGTTGGGAGTATAGAGACTAGAGTCAACCCATTTTTGGAAGCACAAATTGTAGCCATGGAAAAATAGTTGGAGAAAATATCGGTGAATTTGGCACATGATTCACATGCATTGGGATTTGGTGTACAAACTGTGAAGTGGAGGGGGCACACCAAATATAGTTGTCCTTACAAAACAATACTGTTCATTATCTGATAGACTGTGAAATATGTCACGTGAACTATGACACCAACCGTTTCCCATTATTACAATGTGTGATAAGGAAGAATGTATCCTCTTATTGGAAGATTTTCTGGTCCATGGCTCATGATATAAAGGACTGCATAGGTTGATTGGTCATATCCATGATGCAATAGATATTGGTGTGTGAAAGACATGAAGTATCAGATAACTCTAAGGGTAAAGGTGAGCATCAGGATCGAAATCACAATCAAACACATTATGATTGGAATGAAGGGCACTATGATGGAGGACATGTTGTAGAGGTTGAGGATACCAATGATACCATGGCAGATTTGTAGGTCAAGGTTGTGGTGGTGGATGAGGTGAGTTTACCTCTTGCGAGATGTGGTTTACATGTGGATCTCTTGACCACTAGAACCACGGATGTCTGTCGGAATATTACATGTTATTTCTGTGGAAAGAATCATAGCTATGAGGAATTCCTAGACGTATATGATCATCTTAGTAAGCATCATAAACAAGAAAAAAAAGACACAGTGGATGGTTAGGATACAACGCGTTGTGGAAAATCAGTTGATATCCGAAGTTGACACCGGAACTTAAGGCATTAACTGTAAATATTAATACACGTGCTGAAGTGGCACGCACCAAATAAGTGTTACAGTATAAGCCTACCATCACTAAAGAGGATATTTTACATGCTCGAGTATCCATATCTTTCCCATTAGAAGGAGGTTTATCAAGAGACCATGGAGGTCCTTAGAAATATTTAGGGTGAAATACAGTATTTAAAAGAGAAATCACGGAATATGGAACAAAAGAATCTAACAGAGAAGGTCGCATCTGATATTGATGACTTAAGGGAAATGTGCAAAATGACTACGCCAGGAGAATATCATTTCATTGTTAGTGAATTGGCTGAAGGGAAACAATTTGCACACACAGGTACTAAGAGTGGATGGCAGATCCTACATGCAAATGTTTCCCCATGATAACACAAAATACGACAAGGAGATCACTATGAATGTTTTTGTGGATGGATGGATCTTGAGTAATATATTGATTGACATAAGCGTGGAAGTAAATGTGCTTACTTTAGATGCATGGGTATAGATGGGGAGATATACATTACAACCATATTCTAATGTATTATTTATGGCTAACCAAACTAAGGCCACTCTTATCGAGAGTTTTAAAAGATGCATCCATTACTATACAAAGGGCCAAGTTCACTGGGGGAGTTTGAGGTTTCAGTGATTTTAGAAGAAGACAGTTTCCTAGCTCTATCTTGGACACCCTTGGTGTTACATAAATAATGCCGATCTTTGGTTTAACAAGGTATATATCAAGTTTTGATAACAAGGAAGAAAAGAGTTATTATCCCTTTAATAGATGGAAAATTTATGCACCCTATGTTGAGCCTTTGAGTGAGGAAGATTTGAATAGGACTTATGTATGTGTCATTTGAGACCCAGAGGTCCTTGAGCCATCTAAGGAAGGAATCCTTCACTGGGAAGATGCACAATCTATTAGTGATACTACAAGTATTTCTTGCGATAATTGGGCTCATGGTACTTATGAGTTAATGGGGCATGAATTAATGAGCACATTTGTGTAGAACAACAACAAACCTGTTGCGTTAGGAGAATAGGTAACAACCCTATACCTTGGTACACTGGAGAAGAAGGACCCTATAGTGTTCCTGCACGCCATAGAGGAGCAGTGGATAGACCAAGTTGAGAGAATAAATATGTTAGCATATACCCTGTGTGGGACAACAGTCGTGCTGGTGGATGGCTCACAGAGATAATATTATAGAATGGAATGAGGTCAGGATCGCTCCAACAACTCGGTTATTTAGAAGCAATGCACCTACTCAAATATGTAATTTATCATGGTAATCAACCTATTCAGCACCACGTTCTAGTAGTGTGAGAGACTCTAGACAGAGGGGCATGAAGCTTTATCACCTTCACTCTGGGTGCAAAATTTTTATTCCACCTTACAAGGTTGTGCACGTGCAGCTTGATATGTACATGCAGAGCTACATAAAGAGACTAGAAATTGGTAGGATCTGATTGTCAGGACTGATATGGACTTTTGAATAATTATCTACTAAACCCCCAGTAGAAGAGGCATCAAGGGTTATAAAGTGCTTAACTATGGGAGATAGTGCTCAAGGAAGAAGAAACTCATTCAGGAGTTATTTGGTGAGACAAACTTGGGAGAGCATGTATTTTGATGAAGAAGAAGAGACAGACACCATGTTACTTTAGCACACTTGCTTTGAGAAATAAAAAGGGAAGATGGTCTACATAGTGGATGATGAAGAAGTATAAAATATGGATGTCAATCATTTGATGGGGACTCATGAAGTTTTGGACAGTGCAGATAAGAACATGCATGCATATCATGAACCTATGAAGACAAAGAAAGTGAATATTGGCACAGATACTGAACCTAAGGAGGCCATAATTGGGGATTATTGGTCTGACTCTGAAGTGGAAAAAATCATAGAGTTACTACGAGACTTTTAGGACTTATTTCCTAGGGGATACCATGAATTAAAAGGCTGTGCATGAATCATTAGGAGAGATGAAGATCAAGCTTAAAGAAGGTATGTGACTGGTCAGGAAGAGACCCTACAGGATGAACCCTAACTTACGCATCAAAGTTAAGGAAGAAATTGACAAAATGTTGAAATCTGGTATCATCAAGCCCCTAGAAGAGTCTGAGTGGTTTAGCCCCATGGTTATCAGTATAAAGAAAGATGGTCAGATTTATATTTTTGTGGATTACAAAGAACTGAATGTTGCATGTGTAATTGATCCTTTTCCTACACCTTTCACAGAGGAGATATTAGAAGGTGTTGTAGGGTGATGAAATCTATTCTTTTATGGATGGATTCTTTGGGTATCATCAGGTTAGGATTGTATTAGGAGGATCAAGAGAAAATAACCTTCACCACTGAGTGGGGAAGTTTTGCATATATTGTGATGTCTGTTCGGTTTGAAAAATTCACTTGCTGTATTTTCACGCATAGTTGTTCAAGCATTCCAGGATTTCATCCACAAATTTTTACAGGTTTACTTGGATGATTGGATGGTGTATGGACTTGTTAAAGATCAATGTGAAAATTTGACTTTTAATGTTTGAAATATGTAGACAGTTAAGCATTTATTTGAACATCAAGAAGTGTGTATTTACTACACCATTTGGCACTTTGTTAGGGAACATCATCTGCAAGGAAGGTTTGTTGGTCGATCCAGCTAAGGTTGTAGTTATTATAGGCCTAGAAGAGCCTACTAGTCAAAGTGAGGTACATGCAGATTCTTAGGTCACACTGGGTATTATAGAAAATTTATCAAAGGGTATGCTAAGGTTGCCACACCCTTGGAAGAGTTACTAAAAGGAAAAGGGACATTTTATTGGGGGGAACCACAGCAGCACGCATTCGAGACATTGAAGGAGAAACTTACTACAGTGCCTATTCTATGCTTTCCCTTATGGGACCAACTGTTTCATGTACATGTGGACGCTTCTAACACGACCATTGGCATGGTTTTGGTTCAGCCAAGAGAAGGTATTATAGATAATCCTATATTGTTTTTCTAGTAGAAAGTTGACCCCTACAGAGTAGAATTATACAACTACTGAATGTGAAGCCTTATCCATGATCTATGCACTACATAAATTTAGACAATACCTTTTAGAAACACCATTCATATTTTACACCGATCACATGGCATTGAAGTACTTGGTAAACAAGCCTGTTTTACAGGGGCGCATATGTCGATGGGTGCTTTTATTCCAAGAATTTGATTTTACAGTTGTGGTAAAACCTAAGGGAAAAGTAATTCTGGCCTAGACCATTTATCAAGGATACAGTCAGGGGAAGACACACAAACAATTGAAGATACAATGTCAGATGCACAATTTATACAAGTTACATCACACTGCACCTTTAGACTTGAGGATATTGTTGTTTTTCTACACTCAAGTGTGGCGCTAGAAGGACTAAAAGCCTTAGAGAAGAAACAACTTGGAATTCACGTAACACCTTTTATGTTGATCAGTGGTGACCTATACAAGTTAGGCTGAGATGAAGTATTGCGCCGATGTGTATTGGAGCATGAGCACATAAATATCATGGAAGAGGCTCATGGTGGTATTGCAGGTGGGCACTATGCAAGTGATGCAACTTCGTGTAAAATTCTACTCACTGGATTGTGGTGGGAGACCCTGTATAAGGATTGTAAGGTGTATTGTCAAGGTGTGTGATCACTGTTAGCACCTTGGAAAACTAGGGAAAAGAGATGAAATGCCTTTACGACCTATTCCTAGTGCAAAACCATTTGAAAAATGGGCTATAGATTTTGTGGGTCCTATTTCACCAGCCACGTGTAGGACTAGATCACGCTACATCATCACTTGCACAGATTATCTCATAAGGTGGGTAGAAGCAACACCTACCAAGGATTGTACAACAACTACAACAACCAAGTTTTATGGGAAAATATTCTTACAAGGTATGGATGCCCGCTAAGTTTGACAAGTGATAGGGGCACACATTTTTTGAATGAGACAATCAGGATATTATTGGATGAATTTATGATTGCGCACCATAATACTACACCCTATCATCCTCAGGAAAATGGGACTGCCGAGGCCTTCAACAAAAATTTGAGCCAAACATTGACAAAAATTTGTGATGTTGGAAGGAAATATTGGGATGATAAAGTTTCTTCCATACTTTTGGGCATATCGAACAACATACAAAATATTGAACAAGGCCACACCATTTCAGTTAGTGTTTGGTGTGGAAATTAGTTCTTCTTATGGAATTCATGTTACCTTCTTTGTCGTATTGCACATGCTGGAGGTCTAGCTGATGAGAAATCATTAGAAGAACAAATTGAAAATTTGATCAAGCTTGGATGAGCGACGAGCACTAGCAAAATGGATTTAGAAGCAAGAAAAGGTTAGGTAGAAAGCATGACATGATAGGCACATCAGGAAAAAAAGTTTGAGATTGGACAGATGGTGCTCCTTTATGATTCTAAGTTTTTGTGCCATCCATGGAAAACTTAAAGTACATTGGTTGGGACCAGTATGTTATCACTCACATACTTGAAACATGACACTTGTCCAATTAGATGCATGCTTGATGGAATACGGTTACCTAGTTACTTCAATGGGAGTAGGCTGAAGCCCTACTATAAATAAGTCTTCTTGGTGTTTGTAATAAGGTAGTGTTGTCATTTAGATTAGGTTTTCATTTATGTATTCCCTTAATGTATTTCCTTCTTCGTCACTATGCTTTGTCATTTTAGTTGGTGTTTTGTGTAATAAGCGCGTTTGCGCGCTGGAAGCTAATTACCATTTGAAGAATTTTTATGCGTAAAGGACTGCACATACCATTTGTGTGGGGTGGCTATTGAAAAATGGGTACACATAAAGGAACAAACTACTACATGTATTATTCAAGTTTGGAGAGTTGTTAGAAAGGAGATTGCTTCCAAACAAAGGACCATAGATGGAGATAAATGAAGGAACAAGTATAACATGAGGTAAACAGAGGCCATGGAGACTACCAAGGGAAGGGCACAGTGGTAAGGTACTTGGGTGCATGGAAGAGCACTGAAGAGAAGTCACGGACAGAAGGTAGGAAGGCATACACTAGAAGGTTATAGCTTGGGCGTGAAGATGTACCACGTGGAAAGTGTGAAAATGGTCAATTAGTGAGAGGATTGTTGGTAGGTGAAGGAGAAATAAATGTACTAAATTTTTGAAAATATATATAAGGATGTGATGCGAGTTCATTTTTACCATTGTGATCATAAGAATTTGAATGAGCTAAGTGTGAACGAGACAAGCGAAGAGTATTGAGGTGCAAAGAGTGTGAAACCAGACGTGGAGAGCGGATTTGTGCACAAAAGAAGCTTGTGTGCCCATTGGTGAAGGGTTTGAGTGAAGCAAGATGTGTTGAGAAAGAGCTAGGGCACGTGGTTTCAAACTAGGGCATGCATATTCAAGCTAGGGTTTTGAATTGCTCACTACAAAGGATAAAAAGTTGAGATTTTCATATGGCACCAAAGAAAGCACTTGCCGCAGAGAGCCAAAGGAAAGAAGAAAGTAGAAATAGAAGTTGAAATTCCCGAGACTAATTTCTCAGAGAGTAATTTCTCAGAGATACAGTATCTAGAGGGTGTGATAATTGGGCAAGAGTGGGATTCCCACATTTGTAGTTGTAAGGTGAGTGATTATAACCACCGCACTTCTGATAACAAGAAAGAATTGGATGTGTTGTTGAGTATAAAGACCAACAAGTGCACAGGCAACGGAAGATATGTCCATGATATATGATGACAGCTGGGGAGAAACTATTAAAACACAGTGGGAGTTTATCAGTTGTATGAGCTCCTGTATTTTGGAAAATATGAACCTCTATACCATTGGCTTATGAGCAGAGTCCATGAGGACTTCTTCTATTTCAATCGGATGAAGGGTAAGGATTACAACAACCTTGATTTCGACTCTAACAGGATTAAAGGGCACAGGGGTAGACCTGGCTAGTGACCTGACTGATAAAGCAACAATCATGGAGACATGGAAAGAGTTAGGGTATACAAAGGGTCCACGTGGAATGTACATTGATAAATTGAAGAAGTACCCAGTGGTACAAGTAGTTGTGCATCTAGTGACCAAGTTGAATGATCAGGAGAGATGTTCACAGGTGAATACAATGTGGCTCCATGTCGCGAGGAAGATGTCTCAGGGAGTAGTCTATAACATAGAAGGCTACATTACAGAAACCATCATCGAAGAAGCACGCACATGTGATAAAATCAATTTTGGTGCTATCTTATTATCTCTTGTATTTGCGGAAATTGGAGTGCCCAACGGGCCAAAGAACAAGATTTGGGAGTACCCCTTGGAGAGGAAGTCCCTCACGGAGAGGTTCGAGAAGTATTTATGTGAAGGGTCAAATGGGTGGACCATTTAAACAGAGGGTGGAGATGTGGTATGACTGGCTGCATGTGGCATTTGAAGAGGAGTGGTGCATCCCTAAGGAGTTACCATCGGTGGTGGGTAAGGCAGTACAGTTCATGGTGTACCAACATTTTCTGCATCGCGTGATTTATCTATGAGGGATGGGACTTGGAGCCCATGGTGTAAACTATCCATATTCCTTCACAACATGCTACTTTCTAGGCATCATTCCACTGGTTCACCGATGCACGTCACCTAAGTTTTTAATGTAGATAAGGTAGATTGTGACTACCACACTTTGAGGAAAACATATGTGCATCTAAGGTCAGACTGCGTATATTGAAAGGTTCATCTCAGATGTTATAAGCATGAAGCATGTAAGCTTGGATATTGGGGATAGTGGAGCCACACTTGTATACCTTCAATCTTAAGCCTAAGTTGGAGAATAAAAAGTATGTAGAAAATGATTTTACACTCCCAAGGCCACCTAAAGGTAAGCACATGGTAGAGAACGTGCCAGCCCCACAGCCTATAGAAAATATAGTGGTGGATGGGGAGGAAGAAGAGTGGGAAGATAGTGGTGGCTTAGAACATAGAGGCCAGAGGTATCCCATAGATATAATGGAGACTGAGTGTGCAGGTACCCCACCGTAGGTACAAGAAGAAGAAGAGGACTTGGAAGCAGTCCAAGGAGAGCACCATTTCAGGAGGGTGTTCAAAAGATCAAGGGCACAAGGCATGGGAACTCCTCAGTCTGTTAGGAGGTCTGCCACGACTATCTCCTCAAAAAGAGACAACTGAGAGGAAAAGGAGGAAGTTGAAGCTAAATGAGGAGGTGGCAGGAGTCTATAGAGAGCACACCCAGATCCCCTGTACAAACAAAAGAAGTGGAAGAACCCAGGGATGAAGATATAAAGGATAAAGAGGAAGGAGGGAAAGAGGCAGGAGAACTAGAACATGATACCACTCAGAACATCAAAGATCCAACTCCAAATCTTGGTGCTCAGGTACCTAGGGGGCCAAGAACAAAGTGAACAAGTGGAGAATACAATGTTCCACATATGGGCTATGATGAGGACATAGAGTAAAATTTTGCATGCCCAATTCCAAAATACAGTGGGCCTCAAGGAGTTGTATGGATGAGAGTTGATGGACCCAAACATGGAAACCATACACAAAAGGAAACAGTTATCCTAGTCCATGTAAAACTCACATGGATGAACCCGATTTTGATGTATGTGAAGAGTCATGTGTATGTCAAGAAGAATGAAAAAGGTGCCGCAAGAATAGGCACATAACTATCAAACCCAATGTTATGTCTGATGAGCAAGTGAGTAATGCCTTGGTGAAAGTATCTACAGAGGTGGCACAGAGGAACGTAGATAAGACTACCACTATTAGAGCGCTACATGAGAAGAAAACAAGGCCAAAGATGTCCAAAATAACATGTTTAAAAGGAGAGAAGGACCTAGAGCAGAAGAAGAATGAGGCCTTCATCAACATGGTAGAGGATATCGGATGATCATGTCCATGAAAGTAGGGCCACACTTGGAGTCCAAGGTACTTGAAAGGTTCCCTTCAACTATGCATTATTGTGCATACTTTAGTTAATTTGGTGCTTAAGGATGAACCCATTTGTATACCTAGCACTAAAGGACCCTAAGTACGGAAGTAGAGAGAGTAAGGGTTTCAATGGTTAGAAAAGTTTCATGATACAAGGCATTTCTCCAAACCTTGTAGGAAGAGCTAAAGAAAGAAGACCAAGCTTTGATTACTTGTGCAGCTCCAGAGGCAACAATCAGAATCAGGAAGATGGTAGAAGACACTAAAGTTCTAAAGGAAATGAAGGACGAGAATTTGGGGCATGTGCAAAGAGATTAGCACTAGTCATGAAAAAGTGTGAGGCCCTTACAGCAGTCTAAAACCCCCATAAGGAAAGGCTAGATGAGATTGGAAAGCTCATAGCAAAAAAGATGGATCTTATGGAGGGATGGATGTATATTATGGATAACATTTTCATAATATTGTAGAATGAGAAGGGAGAGGTGACCTAGGACAAGTTGGGGGACCATCATTGTAGATGTCCTAAAGAAGATAAATAATGCGTTGGATGATTGACAAAATTTAGAAGCTAAAATTAAGGAATAATATGCAGATTTGTTTTTCCTGGTGGAAGAGCAGGGTAATGGGAGAATAAAATATGTTCTTTGTACAATAATTATTTAATTTCTTTCCCTTTCTATTCTTTATTCTTTAGATATCAAAAGGAAACCATTGCTGGGGTAGAAATGCAGTTTTGTGTGGGGTAATGTTGAGCAGATTGAAGTATGATACAAAGGACAAGGCACAAAAAAGATTTGCATGCCTGGTAGTAAGGTAGATTTGAAGGCACAGAAGGATAGGGAAGGAAACACATGCAAAATACAAGGAATGATCTAGGAATTTAGCCATTTTCATGGTTACGGGACTATTTTTGGAGATAGCGTGCGAGGCACATAACTAGATGGAAACTTGCACAACACACATAATTGCTAGTTTTGGAAGAGTGTCTAGTAAGAGTTTTGCATGAGTTAGAGTTAATAATATAATTACCACTTCTATTTAACTAGAAGATATCTAGTATTAGTGCACTAGCATATGTGTCAATTATTGTAAAGGTACATGGCTATTTTCAACATGTGACCTATTTTGGGAATTATGTAAGTGGTGAAGGGTAAGTCCCCACCCCTATAAATATATAGTAAGTTATGTAGTTTAGTGAGTAGTGAGAAAATATGGAGTTATGATTCCAGAGAACTGATGCATGCATGAGCTAATGAAACTAATTATTGTAAAAATATTCTGTGTATTTATTGTATTGAATATAATAGAATGTATTGAATGAATAATGGTATCAAACGTGACTATAGCTAGCTATTGCATGGATAATTTCATTATTTTTATCATTTGATTCATGATTATGTAAGATCTAGATCTAGAATATGCTCTTTGGAAATGTTATACTTGTTTATAGATCTAAATGACATTAATTCTTCATCATGTTCACATCCTAAAAAAGTAAATCTAAAGAGAGAACATGATACCTTTGCACGCTTCGGGTGAGCACTCAGTCTAGGTCTGAGTGATGTGCCAGCGAGCCTGGGTTATTCTTGGTATATGCTAGGTTGCATCAATACAGATCTAGATTACCCTATTCAATGGGCATTTGTATGAAATTTTGTCACTGTGTGTTGGTCAAATTTATCTGGTATGATCTATTATATTCAACTCAAAATACATTGATTCAAACAGAAGTAAGATAGGTGACATGCATAGAGAATATATCAATAAGATTTTCATGCAAATTAATTTGGAGCTTTTCAAATTTTGGGGAGCCTAAACATCACATATGTTTACATAGGTTGACTATTCAACTACCAATGATAAATTCCCCCAAAAATGGGTAAACATCCCATTAGATGTTGACCAATCAGCCTATGCAAACATATGTGATGGATAGGCTCAGTCGTTAAATTTCACAGCCTATCCGTTAATGTCAGACGCCTATGTGTAATAGGTATTGTAGTCTATTGGTCTTACTTTGAAAGTCCATAGATTTGTAATTAGTTCTGCAAATTTTAGTCACAAATTGAATTATGGGTTTCATTTATGTTTTGTCTAGGTTAAAGTTTCTTATAATGATCATTAGTAAATTCACTTATATGGTCATTTTTTGTCAATAACTTTCTTTTGAAGTCATATTTCTTCATTTTTTTCGTTAGATAGTCAATTAAAATCAATTGTTATAGTAAAAAGTAATGTCTAATTACCTTTTAAATATTCAAATATCATCATTGTTCATTTATTCATATGTTAAAGCAATAATAACGTCATTGTTTTTCTATATTGTCAAAAGTCATAATCAAAAGTCTTAAAATTTGTATAAGTCCAAAAAATTAAAAAAACAATTGCCTTACAAACATATTTTTAGTGTTACTGGACGTCCAAAAATTAAAGTGTTTCACATGTTGAAAGGGAAGAAAAGAATAAGCTCAATGTGGGAACAAATTTTCTTCATGTTTGCATCTTGATGAGTTAGCACCATGTATGTTAGAGTACAGAGGCATCGGAGGTTGGAGGACAACCAGTGACTTCTCTTTAGTCACCAACAATGGGTCTGCTTCACTTATTTGGTGACACGTGTGTGATTTTTATTTAGAGTGGTGTGTTTTATTTTAGCATGCAGTGTGTTTGATTTCATCATTACAATTTGGTGGATTTCAACGTGGTGTGAAAATTTAGAACAAATGTGGTATGTTCCTGTTCACTTGTGTATGTGAGTAATTATACATAATTCCTCAATGTAATAACATAATGAACAACAAATAGCATAATGAAATGCAACATCATGAGTCTTGAAGAGGTTGAATAGTTAAATGTGTTCCTGTTCATACCTAGGTTTTTGGTTAGCCTATAGAAAACCTTTGAAGTTTATTCAGATGTATTCCTGATTGATTTCCCATTTTGCTAGGTCAGATGTGTTCCCTAAATTGATTGGTTGATAAGCAGATGATTCATGAGTGTGTTCCCATCCTTGTCGGTCAGATGTGTTCCCAATAATGCATCGTTGATAAGAGCTTGATGTGTTCCATCTTCTACCTCAGTTTGAGTGTTGTACCAAGATCATGAGCAAGCATGGGCCACAAGCTACAAAATATGTGTGACATTTTTTTGCTACCATGTAAACATTAAGGGGGGAATGTTAGGAAAATTAATATTTACATGATTGTGGGCGATTTACTATTTGGTAAATCAGTACTTACTATTTTTTGGTATAATTATAAGTATATTTATAACTATTGTATTTAGTTTTTTGTTGAGTAATATTGTTGTATATTATAATAATATCATGTACTTAGTTATTGGTTAGTATGTTGTACCCGTGAGTATTGTTCTCGGTATATTAGTTGTAACACCTCCCTATTATTTTGGAGGTTGTTTTACTATGTAATTGGCTATATAATAGACATTATTCGTGTAAGTTGAAGAGAGAATAATAGCATATTATTCAGTGTGTTATTTGTGTCCAAAACTTGTTTATTTTCAATATTGGATCGTATTAATATGCAATAGCATCAATTGGATTGATTGGATTAACCATAGTATCATGGGATTGATATCTTTCAGTTTGTATTGATGTCATAATTTGAGGAATAACAACATCTGGTTCTAACATCTACAATAGTAATAAACAAATCGATACTAATGATAAGCATAGAAAGTTCCCACATAAATCAGTCAATAATTATATATTTCAAAACATGCATAAAATTCTAGGTTGTAATCACACTAATAATAGTGAATAAGAGCTTAACTATGCCAGTATGAAAACAAGTAAATATATAGAAAATTCCATATTTAAATATTCTAAATTTATCACAAATTACAAGGTTATAACCACATCAAAGTAACATTCAACATCAATTTAAATAATAGAGAACCTATATATAGAAAATAAAATGAAATTTCAAAACATGATAGCAATATAAAAATTTCATATCCAAAAATGGGGTATTTATGTTACTATATAAATGTTGTAACACCACTAATAAACACAGAGATCACTATACAACAACGTGAACTGTTATAATATTTTAAAACATTAGGAAAATTATAGATTATAAGTAAACCAATTTTCCAATAACCACATAAATTTACAAGAGTCTAGGCATTTAAAGAAATAGGAAAATCCATATGTGAAGATTATATAATTGTTACAAAAATTGATGGCATAGAAATATCTAAATAGTCTTTAATGTTAACTTATTCTACTTAGTTCATTGCACAAATGAGAAATATATACAATAGGAAATGTAATCAAATCTTAGTAACTAATCCTATAAGATATTTACTCTCTGAAGAATAATATTCTTTTTCTACTTTGACAAGGTTTCAACCTTGGTGGATTGTTGAATATGTCCATTTGCACGTATAATGTGAATGAATACTGATGGAAGGCTATCATCTTCTTGAGATTTTTTATGCGCAATGGATTTTATTGAACCTTATTGAATGTTTCCTTTTTTTTGCACAAAGTAATTCTTTACCTACATCATCAAAAAATGTTGCCCATAAACTTCCAGTGTGGTCTGTAATTTGAAGCCTGAATAAGTACCGATAATCACATCCTTTGGAAATCTTATCACATATGGAGAAAATCCATTTTCCTTCAAATCTCTTTCTAGTCTTCTTCCTACATGGAGTTCCTATGTGCATTGATGGGAAAGAAAGAAAAGTAAAATAATCCATTTCATCAATGGAAACTATAGTTTATCTTAGCAATATCCAAAGTGGTTGTGCAAAACTAAGAGATCCACCAGTAACCATCTCAAAGATATTTGTTTGGACATAATTATGAACCCCAAGTTCATCATGGCTTGTTAAAGACCGACCACAATAAATTTTTCAATGTTCCACACACCAATTTATCAATATAGTTGTTTCTTCAATACTTGGATTTATAAACATCTTAGTGTTTGATAGTGTTCCCAAAGAATTTCCATTAAAATAAGTTATGGGAAAACACTTGAAAGAAATAATAGGATGTGGGCCTAAGTTAATGAGGCGTTGGATTTCAAAACCCTTCACCATGGAACAATCACCCCAAAGCATAACATCAATGGTGTAATCAAACATATTTGTAATTTACATTATCCTCTTCTTCACTTTTGAGCCATCCTTATTTAATAGTGTTTCAAGTTCACCAACAAATGCAATAATTCCAACTAAGTATAGCATTGAATTTTCCTCCATGTTGCTGATTTCACTTATCAAAACGAAGTGAAAATTGTTAAATGGAATAGAGTCATCATTAACAGAAGAAGCTTCCACAATTTACATGCTATGCAACAATATTTCATATTGTGATGAGAGATTGTTAAATATTTTATCATCCTTTTGAAATCTTCCATTTGAAATGGTATACACATTTCCAACTTAGATATTATCATAATTCTTATCCACTTGTTCATTGAAACAAATAATTTGTATTTGTTCTTCATCCTTACCAATGATAATAAAATTGAATACCTTTCCACTCCCTCTAGTGTTGTTAAAGCAACGAATGTTTGACTTGGAAGTGGCTATACCTTGTATAGTCCATCCATCATGAAATGGAGATAATGTTCCTATAGGAAACATACTAACAAAATTCTTTGTTGATCTGTTAGTAGGTTATTTCCAGTAGAAGCATTAATCGATGCATATGTATTTTGGGGCTCCATTTTATAATTGAGCAGGCCTACATAATTTGAGCAATCAAGAATGAAAATAAAACATTTACACGATATAAATAACCAAAAATAATAAAACTACTTTCTTTATTAGAGGCCAATTGTAATTTAAAATGAAGGAAAGCATACATATCTATGACATGTTGAATTTTTAAAATGTGTCAAAATTTAGTATATATTCTATTATATGTGTATTATAGGAAAACATAAATAAGAAATGGAAATATTAAAATTTTGAGTCATCATCCCAAAAATTTCAACAAACAAATCATGATTATGTTTTTTTGTCATTCTCTCCTATAAATGCTCATTATGAGCCTCTATTAACATATGCTGCCAAAATTAAACTAAATTTTAATATTGGCATTATAAAATAGAGGAGAGAGGAACCGTAACCATATATCATTTTTGGTAAAATACATCACACTATGAAATAGAGGAGAAGGAACCAATTAACCACATATCTCTGTCAATGAAAATATCTTACTAATATGAGGTACAAGAGAGGGGAGCCATCATCCATATAGTTCTTTTGATAAAATCTACATGAAACATCCATAAATATGAACTATATAATTGCACCAAAAAATATGAGAAAGCACCACATAAACTAAAATTACCAAGTAAAAAAATACAATATACAAAACTTGACAAAATTTTAAAACTAAGTTTATTTTTTCAACATTCAACAAACAAATATACATTTAGCTAATGTTGTAGTTCTATTTGAGTACATATCTATATATCAAGCATAGGAAACAACATATTGCATGGGATAGTTATACCTTATAATTTCAAGAAGAAATAATACAAAAGCAATATAGACTAACACAAAATATGCCATATAAAACATAGGGAAAAATGATATCTTATTTCAAAGTAAAAACAGGAATTGCATGCAACAACAAGATTTTAAATTGTTTAAAGTAACATAACGAGAGTACATTTCAACAAAAACTATATATTTTACATCTTTTCTTGAACCATTGAATTTTTAATTCCATGATTTTTTTGGCTCTATTTTGACAATCTTTCTTATATTTAGGATTTGGAATATCAATCTCGTTCTAAATCAACTTAGTCCCTAGTTCGTATTGAATCACATGATGAACACTATCATAAACCTAACCAAAACATCTTGAGTATTTTTTTTGTTTTAAACTTTGAAAGGAAAATTGTCTGAGGTTCAACAACACCAAAAAAATTCATAAGGTCCTCTTTTATCTTAGATCTACTCATATTTTTTCTTCCATATAAGACAACATGAATTAAAAATTGCTTTCTGAAATACTTTTTTTCACAGTGAATTTTTTTCACAGACAATGTCCATGTCAGTATGTTACAAGGTATTGGGATGTTTGATGTGTTTCTAGTACTCATTTTAATCCAATATAGCTACACAAAAAAAATCATGTTATGACACCACATCACATTAGCATAATACGTAGGATATAAATTTGAGGAGGACACTTGTTAGGCTATTTTAAAATCCTTTCGTATACACAGTCTAACATCTAACTTGGGACGTGTTAGGATTACTTCTTATGAAAAAATTCCATCAGCAAATCATATCTCCTAGTACTAAACAATGCACATGTATCACATACAGCCGAGTTGGACAAAAGTTAAAAATATTTCTAACCACAATGAAGTGTAGTTTTTTTAAAACATGCATATGAAAACCCATACATGATATCTAAAAAAAATCAATATCATAATTCAAATGCATAAAATTAATGGATAGCATGAAAAAATAATGATCTATATTTCTATAAATGAATTCAAAAATGCTCTAAACAAATTAATTACAATTATCAAATATTAACATATAAATCCATTCGAGACAAAATACTTCAAAATTTGTGCACTATAAGTGTAAAAAATCAGGCGAAAACCCATACATGATATCTATAATAATTAATATCAGAATTCAAATGCATAACATTAATGGATGGCATAACATTAATGCAGGGCAAGAAAATTGTAATTGGCAAAAAAGGAATGGATGAAACATTTCTTAATTTAGCTAATGCGCTTAAAATTTCAGCTCAAAAAGATTTAAGAGAATCATAAATAGAGGAAGTCTCTAGTAAGTTCTCTTTAAAGATTAAGGTTTGTAAAATCCAAAGTTTCTTAATAGGCATATAGAAGGATTTATTAGAAGTATTACATTGCTAATAATTGCACTTAATATGTACTTTATCAAATCAAAATATAAAATCAATTTTATTGCAAACAAATAATAGTAACTACTATGAATTGATTCATTCATTTGTGACAATAGAATTACATGTAGAAAAATAATTATTTATTCATAGCAACATCATCCATGAGTGCTTGTGGTAGGTGAATACAAAAATCTTTATCGTGTAAAATAAATAATGCACAAAAAAATAACACACTTAACGATATAGATCATGAATGAATTTATGAGAATACATTAATAATAATAGTATTCTTGACAATTTGTATTCTACAAAGCAAGATTAGGTCATAAAAGTGAATTTAAGAATAGTTAATAGTAAACAAAAATTTGCTTGATTTTACAAAAATAAAGAATTGTTATAGTAAACAATGTGTCATATTATTAAAATTACAATTAAATAATAAATAATCTAATCTTTTATAAACAATATAATCTTAATTCCTTTATTTGTTATGATTATTATAAAATTAAATATGTAAAGACTAGTTTTTATTCAATTTTATAAATTGTAAGGCAGTGTGATAAATTAATTTTTTATCTTAAATGTTATTAAATAATTTTACATAATTACCATTTAGACTCCACAATGTGTATAAGAGGATAAGTATTTATACTAGCAATTACACAGGAGTTGCAAATTACACAGGGGTTAATTCAAATATTTATATATTTATTTTGATAGAGGAAAATTTATAAATATTTATTTTATTTACAAGTGAAATTTCATGCTTTTGTACAGTCCACATGAAAAAATAGAAAGAAAAATGGAAAAACATATAGAAGTGACTGTATTTTAAAAGAACTGGTTGAGAAAAGAAAGAGTCTTACAAGAAATTATACCCAACAACAATATCTTGAATGTGAGCACCGAGAGAGATGGATCATCACTTGTAAGGACTCTGAGAGCAACTTGTTCAGAATTTTGGGCTTTCCATTTAAACACTAATTGCACCAGAAATAACACTAGCCTACATTTATCCATTTCAATAGTGTAAATAAGATTACAGGACAATAATATTTTTAAAATGTCATGATATTGGCGGATATTCAAAAGCCCAAGGGAAGTGAAAGGATTTGCTAAATAAACATAGAAGGCTTGTTGAATTTTTTATTGGTTGAAAATCAAAATTAATAATAATTGATTTAGCAAAATTGATACCAAGACTACTAGCCTATGACACTACTAAAAATCCAAATGAAAATTGATGTACAACTAGACAACTACTAAACATTATCCCATAAAATTATCCAAATGCTAATTCTCCTATGCTATAGCTACTAGAAAATTTTATAGACACTACTAAACATTATCCAAAATATTGGAACCATTGTTAAAAATCCCTCTGTAAAGACATCCAAAACTATAACTCGTAGCAAATTGACCTGCTAAACCATGCATTTTCACTTTCAAGCTCTGCATATGATATTCTTGGAACTATAACACTTCTATGATGCCCAGTAACAGATCAGAGAATATTTTTAAAAAAGAACCTGATTTTTTAACAACTACTAGGCATTAGCATAGGAGCTATAAAATTGTGCGTTGCCCCTTGGATAGTAACCTTTAAGAAAAAATTTTATTACTTTCCTTAACAATACCCAGGATCCCATTTTATTTTTATGGTTATTTGTAGGTAAATAAAAATAATATTTCCCTTTATAATCACCAAAAAATAATGAGGGGAATGCATATAATATTAAACATGGACAAAAATCAGCCTAAATTGTAGGGGGAAACTATCAGCCCCCCTCTCTAGCTACCTCTTAAGTTTAGAGGGAAAATGTGAAGCTCCTATTTTTTAGGCCTATATTCTATTAATCCCATAGCTGGATTTGAAAAAAAAATTGAGACCTTCTACTACAAGAAAATACGAGCCCCTCCATAGGACCAACTCCAGTAATTTAGGATATTTTATGAGTAACTACCATTAAGAATTTTTGAACAAACTGAATAAACTACCTTTACAAACTTCTTGAGGATCACACTATTGCTCTTTAACATTTAAGGTTGGAACATGCCAAAATGATTTTGATCACATTGTTGCTTATCTCTTTTTAACACAGTGCATTCTTGTAACACCCACATTTTGCACACACAAATACAACACACATAATAACATGATAAAAAAATTTTAGCTTACATTGCTTTATACATAACATCACATAGGCTCCAATAGATAAACTTAACATCACATAAGACACTTACACAAAACATCAACCCACATAGACAACCTGATAACACCATATACATGTCGTTGCCACACTTTCCCTAATGAAAAAATACTAGTAATGACCAACCACAAAAGAGAACTAAAGGACTAACAACTCCACAGCATACCATTACCATGGTTACATCTTAGTTACGTTTAAACTTCTAAGAACATTTATCATGCAAGGATAAATTCTCCTTTTTTTCCTACAAATTTTTTATTTCATTTAACATTCAACTTATAATACGATCATTTAATTTGGCTCTCTACCCCTTACGATAATCTCCATAACTTACACATTTATTTTCCATATTTCAGAATGCATACAAAATTCCTAATCCTCTCGTTCTTCTGTTAACATTCTCCTTCTCAAACATTTATTTGATGCTTACATTTTACACTTGTTATACAAGTAAATCTAACATGATGTCAAGGAAGAAATATTAGGATTTAAGGGAGATTTAGATCAAAGATAACTCTTCCCATAAACATTCTTCCATCATGGTATCATTATTTTCTTATTATAGTTGTTATCATTCAATAACTTATTTGAATCCTTTCAACATTTTCACATCAAGAAATTTGATTTAGATTCATATATATCTTTTGTTTGCTCAAAATTTTGATCTCACCATGAGCAATACTTATTTATTTTTAACAACTTGAAAATGTCTAGTTGATTTATAAGGACTTCAAGTATGACATTACTCTTAACCCAAAATATCATTAACCCTTGTACTCTTTACACTTATGACATACTTTGGTCTCACTATTGATATTTTTTGAACAATTACACACGCTTTTTAGGTTACACGAGCTTTATGCATAGCTTTCAGTGGTCTTGGTCCACCTCACTAAGGTCAAACCTTAGTTTCTTGGATTCTTTGAACCTATTAACCCCTGCCTGAAAGTATTACGTGGCGAAGGAGGAGGGAATCTTGCACCATGGACCCTTAGTCCCATTTGTTAAATTGAATCTATCAATGAACAAATGTTGGTACACTACAAATTCTTCTTCTCCATTCACGAGTGCAAGAAACTGCTCTGAGATCCTCCAATCTACCCCAAATGTGTCACACATCCATTTGTACCACTTCTCTAGGCGTGCCTTTTGAGCAGTCGTCATGGTTTCACAAGTTTATTTTTCAAACCTCTTTACAGGCAAGGGATCCTCTTTTGGATACTTGCAAACAAAATTTTCCGACCCATCTAGCACTCCAATTTCTAAAAATATGATGGTGAGGAGGATGTTACCGAATAATATCTTTTCTCCCTCCTGCACACTACTTATGATCTCATCCGCGATGAAATTAGAAAAGTTATAGATTGTTCCCTTTGATATCTTCTGGCATTCATTCAGCCATTCCTTGTTCACCTTGTGTCCATCATTCCTGATCATTGAGTTTGGTCACCAAGCGCGTGGCCATCCTCATAACAGGGTCTGTAATATCTTTGATGTCAAAGTATCGCGAACCCCTTTTTGTAGTCATATGTTGCTACAGTTTCCTTGATAGCCTCCTTGTCACTCATATCATCATCTATACTTTCTCCTTCACAAATAATACCTGTGAACTTGGATATCAATTGTGGTGTTATGCGCATCTTAGACCCTGGAAAATAAAAGTGATCCTCATGCACGCGCAACATCAACTATTGATAAAGGCGCTCAAGCTTGCCAAATTAAGGAAACTCATATAATTTAAATAATCATGCCTTCTTCAATTTAACCTTTACCTCATTTTTGTATATGGGCATCCCATCTAGTGTCCTTTTGTTAGTTGGGTGGACCAACTATAGCACCATCTCCTTCTCAGTTGTGCTCATGCGATGGTTATAATCACTCACAATCATTTGTCTTAGATGTGACACCCATTCCTTTCCTAGCAATACTCCATCTGGGTATTTCATTTCTATGTACCATTCTTCATTGAAGCTCGCAAAGGAAGTGGTTTTATTTTCTTTACCCTTTCCTTTTATTTTCTTCGATGAAACAATTGCTTTCTTAGGTGCCATGCTTTATGTCAGGATTAAAATACAAACTCCTTACTCTACTAAACTTCAAACTCAACTCCAAAGCTCAACTCCTAGAATAAATCCTTCTATCCATGTGCCGTAGCTGCCAAACCCTAACTAGGAAAACCTTCCACAAGACATCGCCCTTCACACAACCTTTCCTCACACCAGTGTACCATGTCCTTCTAGTTTGCAGATCTACTCTAGTCACACACTCAAATTCTTAGGATTCTTCTTCCTTTGCAAAAAATTCTCTCAGGGTGCCCTAGTTCGTAAGAGCGCTTTAACTTCATATTAGAACGATAGAATAATGACTTTCCCGACCTTGTATTTATAGTTTTTGCTTCTCTCTAGAAATAAATGCTATGCCACCTACCAACATACTCTAACATTAAATGCATACTTTTCCACTAAGCCAAATTTAAGTGCCCTTACCCACACACCCAATCCTGTGTGAAAAATCCTTTACAACCTTTCGACACACAAAAATCTAATCCGACCGAAGAATCTTACGCGTGCGTCTACAGCATTAAAGGCACTTCTTCTGTCTTTTCCCAATTTTTTCCCTTGCCTACCTCATGTTGTTCATGCACTCTTCATCCTTTGTACATGGTCTTTGATATAACCTCCTTGGCACCATAATTTATCATCCATCATTTACCTATGCGCTTTCTCAACCTTATGCACTTCCTTCTATTGGGCCACTTAACTTGTATTGCAGGCTTATACTTTATATTACTCCACCCCACCCTAAAATAGATGTGTGATCCTCTATGCATACATAGCTTTGGAAAATAATGTGGTTACCAGCACACAAGGTGCAAAATGAAACAAAAAGAAAGGAACAAAAAATGAGAAATGGAAACACAAGAAAATAAAAACATAAGGGAAATTCTAAACTAATTGGCAATACTTCCTTATTAAAAACACCAAGAAGAATTATTTATAGTAGGGATTTAGGTTACTCCCATTGAAATGAACTGGTAATCTCATCCCATCCAGTGCTTGTAACTGGCAAGAACCTAAATCAAGAATGTACGAGATGATGTATGGTCCCAGCCAATGAAATTTCAACTTCCCAGGATGGTGCAAATAATTGGAATCATACAACAACACCATCTGCCAAACCTCAACTTGGTTGTTCTTGATATGATGATCATGGCATGCCTTTTTCCTTACTTTTTCTTTCTTCAGACTCCATCTAGCAAGTGATCACCTTTCTTCTAACTACATCAACCTATCAATCCTTTCTTTCAGCACTTGTTCATCAACTAACCCTCCTACGTGCGTTATACGCAGTGATGGTAACATGAATTCAACTAGAAAAACAACCTCCACGTCAAAAACCAATTGAAATGATGTGACCTTGTTCAACCTCTTGTAGGTTGTCATGTATGCCTATAGAATGGATGATACCTTGTCATCCCAATCTTATCTTCCAATGTCACAGATCTTAGTCAACATGTGACTTAGTACATTTTTAAATGCCTCAGTAGTTCCATTTACTTGAGGGTGATAAGGGGTATTCTTGTAATGGCCACCATAAATTCTACTAATAGAATCATGACCATTTCATTAAGAAAGTGTGTACCTCTATCACTTGTTAAAATTAAAGGACAACCATACTTGCTGATTATGTTCTCCCATAAAAATATAGCAGTTGTCGTTGCAGTGCAATCCTTTGTAGGTGCTGCCCTCTGTCCAGTGTGTCAAGTAGTCAATGCAAGTAATGATATATCACAAACTAGTCCTTCACACGGCTGGAAAAATTGGCCCTACAAATTTGATTGCCCATTTTTTAGATGGTTCGGCGCTAGGTATTGGTCACAAGGGCTTTTCATCCCTCTTCCCAGGTTTTCCAAGGCACTGAAAATGCTCACAGGCCTTGCAAAACTCAATAAAATCCTGGTAGACAGTTTCCCACCAAAGCCCTGCTAGTAAAATCTTCCACACATTAGCATTTCCTACATAGTGTCCTCCTGCAATCCCACCATGTGCTTCCTCCATAATTTCCATGTGCTCATGCTCCAATACGCATCGGTGTAAAACCTCATCATGACCTAACTTATACAGGTATCCACTAATAAACATGTAGGGTATGACACGTATTGCTAACTACTTTCTCTCCAGAGCCTTCATTCCTTCCAGTGCCACACTTGTTTTCAAGAACACTGTGATATCTTTCAATTCTGAGGGCACGTGTTACAACCTAGAGAGTTGTGCATTTGGAATGGTAACCTTAATGATTTGTGCATCCTCTCTTGAGTTAATCCTTGATAAGTGGCCAGGTCCTGAATTGCTTTTTCCTAGTTTAACGACCATTGTGAACTCAAAATCTTGAAATAATAGGACCTAACGACATATGCACCCTTTCAAAATGGGGTTATTGACTAAGTATCTCAATGCCATGTGGTCCGTGTAGAATATAAATTTTGTTACCAATAGATACTGCATGAACTTGTGCAATGCATAGATCATAGGTAATGCTTCACTCTCAGTAGTTTTGTTTGGCTAGTGTCAAATTTCTACTGGAAAAACACAAAGGATGATCAATAATTCCCTCACCATGTTGTGCTAGTACAACTCCCATAGTTGTCCCTGAAGCATCAACATGCACATGGAAAGGCTTATCCCAAGAAGTAAAACATAGTATGGGCGTCATTACAAGCCTATCCTTTAAAGTGTTAAATGCCTTCTGTTGCGCCTCTCCCTAATGAAAGGCACTCTTGTGTTTTAGCAATTCCTCCAAGGGCATGGTGGTCTTCACATATCCCTTGATGAATTTCCTATAATACCCTATATTCCCAAGGAATCCACGTACTATGCTTTGACTAGTAGGCTCCCCTAATCCCACAATAACCACAACTTTGGTGGGATCCACTAGTAAGACCTTCTTTGTATATAATATGTCTTAATAGGGTTCCAAAAGGAGTAGCAAAGACACATTTCTTAATGTTTAGGGATATACTCAATTATCTGACATCTCTTAAATATCAACGTCCAATTGTCACAAAGGTATTTCACCAATCCATACACAAGTCCATTCATACTAGGTAAACTTGAAGAAATTCACGGATGAATTCCTGGAACTGCTTGTACCATGATGTGTGAGAACATAACAAACACATTATTCAATCCAAAAGGCATAACCGTGTAGGAAAAACTTCCCCATTCAGTGGCAAAAGTTGTCTTCCTCTAGCTATTCCTTTGCAATCTTGACTTGGTGATACCCTGAGAACCCATCCGTGAAAGAGTAAAATGTCACACTCGGCTACTCCCTCCAAAATTTCTTTAGTAAAGGGGGTTGGAAAAGGATCAATGAAACATACTTCATTCAGATCTCTGTAATCAACATAAATTCTTATCTTTCCATCCTTATTTATATTGATAAACATTGGGATTATCCATTTTGATTCTTCCACTGCATCAATGATACTAGATGCTATCATCTTGTCTATTTCTTCCTTGACCCTTGCATGTAAATTTGGATTAATCTTGATAAGGCCTCTTCCAAATCAGATGCACGCACCTTCCTTCAACTTGATCTTCATCTCCCCCAAGGAATGGTGGATGCATTTGAGTTCATAGTACCCATAAGGGAACAAATCCTAGAAATCACGCAAAATATCAATGACCTTTGAAA
Source organism: Taxus chinensis (assembly GCA_019776745.2). Lineage (NCBI taxonomy): Eukaryota > Viridiplantae > Streptophyta > Pinopsida > Cupressales > Taxaceae > Taxus > Taxus chinensis. The sequence goes on from CM034148.1 coordinate 691,160,821, forward strand.
CTTCTTTTTCTAACCAATAGTCCCTAAGGATAGCTTCCTTCGGTTAGGTCTCCTTCCCAATGTTAACCTTATTTTTTTTCAAGGGCTCATCGTAGGTGTGTGATTTCTCATCAATATTATCTATGAATTTGTGTGTAACTTCAGAATGGATAACATCCAAATTTTTCCATTTCTTCTCTGTCTAATACATAGACCATTTTTCCTTTTTCTTTTCCATGCATGCGTGCTCAAGCTGTACTTCCTCTGATTCTTATTCATTGAGGCCCATCTCCAAATAAGGCTCACCCATCAAATCTAGTAGGCATATCATTTTCCATAGAACTATCTCACATTGTAAGGAGTTTGATTACTTGTAGCACCTTACCCACTGATGGCTTTGTACTCCTATAATTGAAAGCTTGAATGAGATCAACCGCCCAACTCCTACCAATTACCAGTTTGATGACGCATCTCTGAATGAATATAATATACATGCACACATCCTTATAAGGTGGAATACAACTTATGCACCCATAATGAAGGTGGTAACGCTTTTTTGCTTCTCTATCTAGGACTTCTCACATACTTGGATATGAAATGAGGTGGTCTCTTTTCCATGGTATTCTTGTATGAAAATGGGCACGTTGCTTCTAGAGAACCTTACAGAGAATGTGATTCTTAACTTACAACATTCTAGGAGGCTCTCCTGATGGGTAGCCCACTAGCTTGGTGTAGTTTTGAGCAGGTTATAATCAAGCATTTTCCTCCTCTTATCCTCATTTTTCCACTGAGCTTCCATTTCCCGAAAGAAAATTTCAGGATATGCTTCCCGAGAGTAAGTTGGAAAATTTTTCCCTCCTAGGAGCTTGAATGAGCAGGCCTTTGTTACCCTTATTATAGATCCTCTCAACTATCACCCAATTAACTCATAAATCCCATCTGCACAATTGTCGCATGCCATACTAGTGGTATCACTCAAGGATTGTGCATCTTCAAACTAGATGACTCCCTCCATGGAATGAATTACTTCAAGATCTATGATGGAGCACACATATATTCTATCAAGGAATTATTCTCCTAGGGGCTCATTATAGGGCATTGAATTCTCATCTATCAAAGGAATGATCAACTTTTATTCCTTGTTCTCAAAGCTGATATACCCTTTGTTAAACTGTAGGTCGACATTGTTCTTGTAACACCATGGGCACACAAGCAACATTGGAAAGTTGTCTACCTCTATGAGCACCAAGACTTTAAATTCTCTAATAAACTTGGCCCCTTGAATGGTGATAACTACATCCTTCAGGACTCCAATGGGCATTTCCTTAGTCTTGTTTTCCATATAAAACACATTCGAAGATGTTTGTAATGCAGGCCTTCCCATTTGATGTCAAGAATATAAGGTAAGAACATTGACCTATGCTCCCATGTCAATGAGGATATTACTTAGAATCCATCCATCAAAAACTGCATTCAAAGTAATCTCCTTATCATATTCAAGGCTATGAGGAGGAATATTTGCATGTCAAACCTACCTTTCACTCTCTGATTTGGTGCATGGTACCTTCTCTCTCAGCCATTCTCCTATCAAGGGAATAATATTATCTTGCCTTAACATTCTACATACTTGACTTCATCTAGGTCATTTTTTATAGCCTTGGCATTCTTCCTTTGCTCCAACTACTTTGATTGATCTTTTAGACATTAGATCTCCCCTTGAAAACTTCAAATCACGTCCATAGTCACTTGATACACCTCTTTCTAATGAGAATGATCTGGATACTTTCCATGTATCAGTTCCTCTTTTGAAACTAGTGTCCTTTGTCTTGGCATCTCCCTGGCATGTGCAGCCTCTACTTATGTCATCACCAGTACAGGTTCTAGCCTTAAGTCACACACCACTCTTGGCATCCATTGTGAATCATCCTTCTTGATGCTCACCATCCCAACACCTTTTTCCTTTGAGTGTTGTTGGTTCATATGCTCATAAATCTCTAGGCATTCTTCGTACTTATGTTTCTTTCCACATCATGAACATTGTAACAGACTAGGACACTCACATTTATAATGCTATGTAGATCCACAGTTATAACAGGTTCCTCGAGGGAACTCACTTCGTCCTCTGATGTGGTTATTGTGACCAGGTAATCCTCCTCAAAAACCTCTTCCATGCACTCATCCATCTCTGATCCCTTCATAATGATGATCATCATCCTTGGAACTGATTGTAAGACTAGTCTGGTGCACACTGAGATCAATAACATCATGGATCTGATCAATCAGTCTATAATCCTTGCTATCATGGGTCATAGAGGTACAAATCTTACAATAGCAAGAAAAATTCTTGTGGATCATGCATTGTAGTAGAGGACATCTACTTGCATCATGATCCACATGGAAAATTTCACAGTCTACTACTACGACGCATATTGAAATTCGAGGGAAACTATCCTTTCGATGTCCCTCCACTTCATATTCTATACACCAAAGCCCACTATGAACCTCATGCACTGAGTTTGTAGACAACTTCTCCAACTGCTTAGCCATTATAACAATTTAAGCCTCTAGAAAAGGACTAACACCAGTATCAACACTTCCAATTACTTCAGTGCACAGGGAAATTTCCAATGCCTCGCGTGGATTTGTGAAAGTCTTGTGTGACAGAGCCCTTCTAAATGTTATTATCAATCCTCTGACAAACCATTGAGAATGTTGAGAAGGATGAATTTCATAGGATAGTTTAGACAAGAGAGTCTTGAAACACACATCATACTCCCGCACACTCTCTGCCATTCCTTCCTGGATCTCTTTTAGAGTGTTGATGATTTTCTACTCAAACTCAGGGATATGGAATTCTACTACGAAGGAATTATTCAATGTGTTGTATTTTACCATCGTCTGATGGGGTTCATACTTCATATACTAACTATGCATGTGTTATTGCAATGTTTTTGAAAACTAAATTTCCTTCTGCTCTGGGGTAGCGATCCCTTTCACATGCCATAGTAACTCACACTTGTGCACATGCTCTACAAAAAAATTAATACTCATATAGTCTATTAAGTGCAAAGACAACTCAAAAAATACTTGTGGGTGTGGTTAAGGCCCTTTTCCTCCTAATCTAGAGCCTTGGTTCCCTCTAGTGTTTCCTCCTCCACCAGATCCACTGGATCCACCAGGTCATGTTCCTCCTAATCCACCAGATCCACCTCTTGTAGCCAGAAAAAAGGGCCTGAAGTGGTCATGCCTAGTGTTCCCAATGTCCCACTAAACTGTGCACCAATGGTTTGTGATATTATCCCACTTCTAGTTATGTGTCCCGCACCACTCCTAGACTCAATACCCAAACCTTGTGTACTTGAACCTTGTCCAAAAATTACTTCAAATACAGGAATGGATTGTGCAGCCATGGATGTTCCAAATGAGAAATTATATCTCCTCAGTGCAGATCAATTACTCCCACTGATGCCAACTGGGGTAATAATGCTTCTCCCTTGATATAGAAAACCAAACGCCATGGGTCGATGGCCATGTGGGTTCAGATGCACACCAATGGTTCTCCTCTCTCCATGTGACAAAATCTCATCAGAAGATGAGGGGGCTTCTCTCCCGTGTTTGCCAAGATGGCCTATCACAGACTTTTCAGGTTCCATGTCCTCTGCGTGAACCTCATCTCCTTCTTACAACACCTGCCTCCTTAGATCCATCACACTTGCAACCTCGCATTGTCTAGTCATCTCCCTTTCAAAAGCTTCGCTATACTTAAGTAGTCCCTCCTCCCTTTCCTTCTCATCCACAATGTCCACCATCTTCCTCCACCTTAGCTTCCTCTCCCAACGCTCAGCAAAGTTTAGTCGGCCATGTAAAATGCCTCTAAAATTCAAGGTAATGACCAAGATATTCATAGCCAAAGGAATAACATGCAAAAATGTTCCTCTGGGTTCCCTTAGAAACTTCAAACTCAACAAACTTATTGGAAATAATACCTAGAAATGGCATATTCTATAGTATAATTGGTCAGTAATCCTTTCCACCAGTGATCAACAACACGCGTCTGAGTCAGATCTGTATCATCTAGTCTCTGATAGTCATCTTGGGTCCACATGCGTGGTATGTAGTACTAGCTTGATCTAGATGTATATGCTGAAATCCATTCATATATTTATACAGGAAAACACCAGGATAATGTCTCATACAACTCATGGTACAAGCTCTCTTCTACCCATCTACATGCATATCAAACTCAGATCTAGTGCTGAATATTAGAGAAAACTCATCCTCTCATGCTCTTAAACCATCCTTCAACACTTTCTAAGGTCAAATGCTCTGTCATCATGCATCATAGGGACAAAGATGCATGCCATTTCTCACAACAACTTCTGAAAAGAGGTCCCAATAATGGTACCAAGGTGTAGTCATTTTTATGCCCTTATACCAACAATCTAATCCCATGATCATCGACCTATCACCTAGCGGGTGCTGAAAAGAGGACACTCACCCGAGGCATGCACAGGTGTCAAACCTCTCCTTCATGCAAGTCTTGTGAGAATGCATAATCTTATGATAGATATTTAAGTGTAAGTGGATAGAAAAGAACCATGCATCATTCTGTGAACCTAGGACAAGTTGTCATCTCAATGCATATAGAAAAGAGAAATAACAAGCAACATATATAACTTATTCATACATAAAGTAAATGACACAAGGATTATACTCATGAACATGTATATGATTTAGAATAGAGCCTTATATTTATATTAATATGTTCAATAACCATATTACATCCCTTGAGGTCATAACAAACCCTCATATAATATTGCAGAGCCAAATCATGCACCAGGACTATACTATGTTCATCATATTAAAAAAATGAATGTAGACCCATCCCTCTAAATGTGCCATCACTCCTATATTTTCCCAATCCTAGCCTATAGAATCCTCCATAATATCTCTGCAGAGCTTTGCCCCTTTCCAGTGCACTATTCTCTCTCAGGATGACTCCATGTATCTCTCTTTTATCTATATCTTCTTGCTACTCGTGCACCTCAATATATTAGTTTCCTCCCTTCACTGTCATGTCTTTTGAGGTAATAGATTGGCTGCTAAGTGTCCAAGTGGTCCTCCAATGGAGTATGGCTCCTTTGATTCGAGCTCTCCACTTTGTGTAATGATGTTCTTCTATAACCTTCCATCACATGCATGTAATATTCCCTTTTATGATTCTACAGTTGCTAGGATAGCACCTTATCCACTCCACATGCTAGAAGGGTCACACTTTTCCTATGTGCTTCCTGGGGTGCCAAATATGGCTAATTTCAAAACTCGTCTTGCCTTGAGCGTGTGTGTCGTGTGTTCTGTAAAACCTTGCTAGAACACTTCCCTATGTGCTTTCAAGCCCACACACCCTTCTTCAAACAAGTCCCACATGCCCACGTGCCTTCTTGTACTTAGCTAATAATTTGGGGCCCAATGGGAACTAATGAAAAAATTCTTCACAGATCAACCACCTCCTTCCTTCACCTACCACACCTACAAATACAAGTAAGTGTATTTGATTTTCATCATTTTATATTTTCTTAAAGTGTAAGTTCATTATCTTTCGTTATTGTATCTTATTATTTCCTTCATTTCTCCATCCCCACCTTCTTACCAATATACCCATCCAACCATTCATGACCTTTTAGCTCTCCCTGCTTGACCTCTATGCATTCCCGAGTCTTCCTGAAAATATTATTAACCCAGCCATCCTCCCTTAATCTTTTGTAAAATCACAGAGAATTCTAAATCTACCTTTTATTTAATTACCACCAAATTTCCTCTACTGAAACTGGTTATATTAACCATCATTGGTTTCCCCTCTTCACCAACATCAGTCACCAAAACGATGTCGGTTACTGTGTCTTCTATCAACTTTCACTAGAACCTCCCCAAACCTGATACCCCACATACAACCTCACAACAAACCTTCCCAACTCTTTGTGTAGACACAAAGAGATCTTGGGCACCCATTTTGACATTTTGTCATTTCCCACAGTAACCGATATCAGTTATACTATAACCGGCATCGGTCATACATGTACCGACATCGGTCATCCTGACCAACATCGGTCTTTGTGCCTGGTAAAATTTCCTTAGACTAGCAAGCTTACTAATCACCCAAAACCAACTCAAAATTTACAAAATCTTATCCAAACCCCGTCTATGACCCTCAGACCACCTACCTAGCCTGCAACCTAACCCAAGACCTTCACCAGTTCAGTTATCAAGCATTTAATTGGATTGACATGAATAGTAGTCTAAGACACCTAAATCAGAACACTAGCATTAGATTATTTTATTTTCATGTTCAATTATTTTATATTGAGTTATATATCAGTGGATTGACAACTGTTGAGGAAGTATCACACGTCTTGGATCTAGCTCATGCTAGGAAATCCACTAACTTTTACTATTAACTGTATCTTATGGTCTTGTTTTCTTTTACAGGTAGTTCCTCCTAGCCAATAGGAAGTTCACACAATCATCCTAGATTGGAAATCAGAAACACACACACTCAGCCTTCGACCAACGTAACAATAGGCATTCCTCCTTAACTATTTACCTTATTTGTTTTATCATAAAATAATTTGGTGAAACATTTTGGCACTCACAGTGGGACCCATCGAGGGTTCTTTTGCATTGATTTATTCCTAGGTGAAATTATTGTGGGTCTATTTCATTTTGAAAGCATTCACTTTAAATTCTCTCCTTTAGAAGATTCTCCTTCTTTCTATTGTGTAAATAAATTGTGATTTTGGTGCTCAAAAAAGAACATGTCTTCCTTTCTTTTGTATTGCATTTAGTGAAAGAGCATTCCTCTTCCTTTTCTCTATTTTCTACATCAAACTTAATTGTGGATTTGGGCTTAAAACTTTTGCATTTCATTTTGGTATGTTGCATTGTAGCTCACATTAAATTGAGGGCAACCTATATGCTGGAATTCATGCCCAACTGATGGCTGACTAATTGAATCGTAGTGCACACTCTCTTCTCTACACCAAACCACACAAAATAATTTACACATTTTATTAAAAAACATCCTACTTGGAAGAAGTTGTCAATGATCACACGATCAGAGGATCAAAAGTGGGTACCAAACTAGTTTTTTTGTCTAGTCAGTATCTTAGAGAAAGGACCCTCCTTGTCAAAACTTTACCTAAAACCATCTTTAATTCTTGGATTTTTATAAGACACCTTTTATCAAACCAATAACTCTACTCTATTCACAAGTCAGTCCTACATGGCATAAGTTGGAACATAAAATCAACCACGTAGGATTTTATGTTTGCTAGATTTGTGTTTTGAGGTGTAAGGTCATGTTCTCCATCCTTTCTTCCTTTCACACTCCATAATAATATTTGGTGTATTCTTACTCTTTCTGAGTGCATAAGGGTTCATCATTTCCATACTCAGGAACTGGGTTGGTATTTTATTTGATCTAAGTCATTAAATTCATTTTTCTCCATCTTTTCAAATTTCATAGTGACCGGCCTCGGTCCAACAACCGTCATCAGTTTACTCATCTAACTATCATAACTTTACCTAATCGTTGTCGTTTTCCTGTTATTTTGGTCATTTTAACCAAATTAGAACTCATCACATTTATGTTCTTTCTAGGGTTTCTCAGATACTTCACCATACCTCTAGGACTTTGGTTTACTCATCTGACCATCATCAATTTACTTGACCATTGTCATTTTCCTGTTGTTTTGGTCATTTTAACCAAAGTAGCACTCATCACATTTATGTTCTTTCTAGGGTTCCTCATATACTTCACAATACCTCCAGGTCTTTGAAATCATTGTCAAACCCACATTTACTTCATTTTCATCATTTATTGCCACATTTATAACCGTTATTGGTCATCCTAACCGTCATTGGTTATCCTCTGTCACCAACATCGGTTACCCAACTGTTTTCAGTTCCTGTGTTTTAATTTTTCAATTAAAACAACACCAGTTTTCACCTCCCAGAACCATTTTCTCCATTCCTTTTGTTCTTTTGTTTCATTTACAGATGTCATATTACCATGTCTACACTAACCCACATGGTTTTGACTCGTAGCCAAGCCAACGCCCTCGATTCCACACTAGCCTTCAGCCACTCCCGCCTAGCCCATCACCATCTTCCATTCTATCACCCATGGATCCTAGTCATCCTATCACTATCAGCACCAGTGACAAGGATTTCACAAAACTCCTTGATTAGAACCCCGCCACTTTACAGTATTACTTAGCCCATTCATCCACTCATGAATTATCTGGGAAACTTATCTACGACATGCCTGTATCCATCCCACCTACACTTACACCCACTTTTACCTCTGCCACTACCAACATTTCCCTGGCCACCTACACCTTACCACATGTCGTTTCCCAGTTCGACCCCTCCTCATCAATATCTATTATACCTACGACATCTATTGCATCCACAACATTTTTTACCTCAATGACATCCATTGTATTGATGAACATTATCTTCAGTACAGGCATGCCCGTATCTTCCACTGCCCATATACCTATCGCATCCCAGCTACCTTTAGTGTCGGCAACCCACACTCCCTTCCAAAACCTCATCCTCTCTATCCCCAAATCTCTTCCACCAATCACTACTAGAGTCTTTACATCCACCCCACCTACGTATATGTATTACCAAAAACCACCTATTTCTTCTACTTCTTACTTTGGTTACATCCCCTTTGCATCCATTCCACTCATATCCCTCAATCACAATTTTCCTACGTGGCACCGCCACACACTAGGATGGCATCTACCTCATACCAATATTATTTACGTCCTCATATGTCAGGGGGTGCCCCATCATCACAACCCACCAATGACCTAATCAAAATGATGATGGAAAAGATACAAACATTAGAAGCATCTGTCTCAGGTTTGCGTAACTCTCTAACATATGACGAGATTTTTAATGAGCCCAAACACCCATCTATTCCCATTCACATGTACCCTATGCATTGGGAAATGCCAAAATTCAACCAGTTCAATAGTAAAGAGGATCCACAACAACACTTGCGGTCTTTTAAACATGTATTTTACCTGATCGCTCACGATGATGCGTTGCTCCTTTGGACATTTCCAATGTCGTTGACGGGACCCGCTTTGGATTGGTATAGTTATTTACCTAGACATTCTATCCTCTCATTTAACTAGGTTTCTCAGGATTTTCTTGACCACTTTTCTATCAATATTGACAAGAAAGTCATCATGACTGACTTATATGTCACATGCCAGTATAAAGACAAATCTATCACAAATTTTTTCACTTGATGGCACAGCATGATTAACTAACTTACATCCCAATTACCTCAGACAGAGTTAATAGAATTTTTTACCAGGTGTTTTCCTCTCAATTTTCCCCACCCTTTTGAATCTAAATTCGTGAAAATTAGAGCCCTACCGTAGAAGAAATTCATGTTTTAAACTCCTCAAATGCTCATTTTCATTTCCCATGGTGTTTTAAATCAAATTCCTCAATCTACTTCCGTTAAAATGTTTTACCTATTTTCAAGGGATAGGAAATGATTTTAGTTCTTCTTTTATGCATTTGGAATGCATGGGACCTTGCATCTCTCTTTTTAACCATTTATAGAGAAATAAAATCTTCATTGAGAGCAAAAATGGCGTTTTCCCATTTCATGAATCTTCCTACGTTCTTTTCCCCATCAAATTATTGCTCGGAATGGTAAAGCTGCACGTTTATTTCTCATTGGGTGTGGCCGGATGGGTTCCTTTTTGAACTTATCACTTTTGGTGATTTTGAAAAAAATGTCAGATTTACCCCGCATCCCCGCCAGTCCCTGATTGGTTGGAGTAGTTTTGGAGGAAGTTCGGGGTGACGGATCCACTTTATTCTCTAAGGCATTGTGGCAAAAGGGTGAAAATTTTCTAAAAATACCTACGGCCTCACCCAAGCGAAAGTATAAATTCTGAGTTGAAATCCACAACAAATTGGAAAAGGACACGTGTTCATGTTGAAAAGTCAATGGTGGAGCCATGGAATTTCGAGGGAAACGTTGGAATTTTTCCCCTTTTCAAAATAGATAAAAAGTGAAGCACATCCCCACAACCAATCAGGTGAGACCATGTGTTGAGGAATCAGAAAAGGACACGTGGCTATTTTTCAGTTCATAGGCACTTTGGCAGACGAGCAGAGGACTTTGGGAATTTTAGCCTTGTTTCCACAAAGGGAGAAAAGTTCTAAAATGGCCCATGGCCCCGCTTATGTGAAGGGAAAATTTCTAAGCTAAGGGCCACAACAGATTAGAAAGGGACACCTGGCCTACGTTGAAAAGTCAATGGTGGGGACACGGACTTTCAAGGGAAAAGTTGGAATTTTTCCCCTTTTCAAAAATAGATAAACTATAAAACTAAAGTGCATTCCCACACCCAGTCAGGTGATGCCATGTGTTGAAGGATGAATCGAAATAGCGGGCCTACGGAGGAAATTGAGAATTTGAGCCTTTTTTTTAAAAGAGTTTAAATGGCATATTTGAACCGCATTTCTTTAGCCACTCAGATGGTGCCACCTGTCCCTCTTTTGGTGGAGCTACGGGAGGGTGGAGCAAAATTAGAAATTACGCTTTTTCTCTCAAATGTCAGGAAATGCAGATTTCTTCCCCAGGGCCATCGTCGCTTGGATCTTGCCACGTGTAGGGTCTAAATTTTAAGGTAAAATGGGGAAAAGATAGCCAAATGCACTCATCGGGTTTTTAACGCCATTAACGAACCAGAGCTCTGTAAAATGCAAAAATGGATCGTTCTTCACTCTTTTTCTCTGTATTCTTATCGTTTACCCATGAGATGTAATTTTGGTTTATTATGGAGCCAAATTGATAAGTTTGAAGGTATGTAAAGTTTAATCATCAGAAAATGGAGTTTATCGGGCATACGCAATAAAAAAGGGAGAAAACTTCAAATCCAAACCTTCATGAAGAAGAAAATCAGGAGATTCCCCCTGCTAAAATAATCATGCTCAAACTAAAGAAATATTCACCTTTTGAACCTCTAGTTTTCATGAGTGCATTTGTTTCATGTCACATTCCAAAAGCGGATCTGCAACAAACATTATTCCTTTTGGATATCTTTTCTTGGGGACAAAGTATGGATGAATACAAATTATTATAAGAACATGGTTTTAGCCATGGAAAAGGGATTTTTGTTTTCTAGGAAGGTTGTAAATTCTAAAGTAATTCAATACAGAAGTTCTTTCTTTCTTTTCTTTTTTTCCTCAGTTATATCTTTCTCTCTCCTTACTCGATTCAATGGATCTTTTGTTTTACATTCAATAGAAACTTTGTGTTCTGGTCTATGTGAATCTTTAGAACTTTGTGTCCAAATATTTGCACTGAAGGTGAAGTAATTGATCCTATTCTATATTTTCTTGGTTCAATTTAAGGAGGGAGATACTCTGCTATCTATATTTCCCAAAAGCATTGTTGTTTTCTTCCTTTTCCCATTTCCATATTATTCTATTCCTTCTAATTGATAATCTTTTAAGTATGAAAACATTCTAGAATATCAGGGTCCAAACATTAAGAGTTGTATATATGTATATTTGTTTTTCCTGATTTCAATAAGGGAAACTCTCCCATTAAAGAGGAGGGACTTGTTGTGCCCTGACTGTGGTTTCAACCCATGTTCCATTCTAAAACCCAACATTTTTTGGCAACTCCACTGGGGAATTCATTGCAAATGGATTCCAGTTTTTGAATAACAACTTCTTGATCATCTTTGATATGGTGACTCCAAGATAGACTCGGGGTAGAAGAACCCTTGGGGAATAAGACCCTCATTTCTAACTTTTAGATCATCAAGGTTTCTCTCTTGCTTCATCAACAAGGAAAAGAAGAGGAACAAGATCTGCAAGCACTCCTGCTAGAGACAGAAGTTCTGGGAGTGACATCCCTCAAGATAAAATCAGTCATAATTTTCAAGCTTTGATTCTCACTGGTGTTTCAGTTTCTCTCCAAACAATCTTTCCAAGGATGGAATCTCCTCTACCTTGGGGTCAAAGGTTTGGGCCTATTTCTCTTCCCCATCCATTTCATGAATTGCCTAGAGGAAATAGAAAGAATTTCCCTAAATTCAGAGGTGATAGGAAGGTTCATCTAGATGAACATATTGCAGCCTTCATTGTTTCTTTTGGTGTTCTCGAAGTTGAACATGAGGATATCTCATTTAGAATTTTTGTGGAGACATTACAAGATAATGTTGTTGATTGGTTCTATCATCTCCCTGTTGGATCCATCAAGGAACACCATGATGACCCAGTTTGAGTAGTGTTTCAAACCTACTGAGGATGTACATTCCCTCTTGGCCTAGATTTCTCAAATCAAGAAAGAGTCACATAAGCCCATGAGGGAATTTGTGGCCAAATTCAACAAGCTGGTTAACAAGATCCCACAAAACACATGCCCTATGTATCAGATTCAGAAATATTTCTTTCTTAATGCCCAGCTTCTTGAAGTGAGCTATGCACTTAGGAGAGCTAATCTTGCCACCTTGGATGCTGATCAGAGATTTGTTGTTAGTGTTGAAGATGATCTGATCATGTGTGGCAAGCTAAGGAAAGATTCATCCAAATCCAAAGCATCTTCTCCTGGAGATAGTGCAAATTAGTTGGTATAGAAACTTTTTAATGATCTTATTGCTCTCAAGAAGTAGTTCACCCAGCATGCTCCTTATCAGGATGTTCCTAGGAAGAATTTTCAGCCTAGGAATCAGTATCCCTCTACTCATACCAGATTGGAAATTGAAGGCCCACCTATTAAAGTTCCAGTCAATGCAACATGTGAAGTGCTGGAGCCTGATGACGAGGAGGAGGATGAAATCTGTGAAGAACATGAAGAGGAAGCTGATGAAGAATTAGAAGATTTGAGTGGATCTCATGTCCATTTTCTTACCACTGAAGGTTTAGATGAAAAGGATGATTATGAAGAAAGAGTTACAGAGATGAACAATGAATCATATGTTGTCATGACTCATGAGCAAGCCAACAAGAAGGAGAAAGTAGTGTAGCCTACTAAAAGATCTAAGGATCCTCCTACAGTCATTCCAGTGATTGCAAGGAGAGGAGCTCCTATTCCAACTTCTTCTACACCCAATGTAGGTTTTGTTGTCCCTTTCTCCTCTGTTTTTGCTCCTAAAAATTATTTCCCTTCAAATGATAGAGTTGATAAGTCAAAAGTTTCATCTACTCTTAATAATGATGCTCCATCTACCTCTGGTTCTTTTGACATTATTGACCATCTCAAGAAACTAAGGTCCAGATCTCAAAAGCTGAATTCTACCAAACCCATCCCAAGGCCTTTGCTAAGATGATAGACTTTGTAAACTCCAAATCTAAGCCTTCATCCCCTAGTTCTAAAGGTCTCTTTCCCAATCCTTCTCCTTAATCTCAAACAATCCTTGTGGCAGTAGTCACTTCATCTGATGGGAATATCAAACCATTTTATGTCACTCTCCTCATAGTTGGCCACAAACTCAGCAATTGTGTTATTGATTCTGGTGCTTTAGATAATGTGATGCCTGCTAAGGTAGCTCATGCCCTAGGCTTAACCCTAACCCACACTTTTGGTTCATTCTACTCAATAGAAAGTAGAGAAGTGTCATTGGTTGGGAGGATCAAGGATGCACAAGTAGCCTTTGTTGCTTTGCCAGAGAAGAGAGTTTTAGCCACCATTTTGGTAGCTGCTATTCCCCCTTCGTACAACATGCTACCGAATAGAAATTTTTGTAAAAATGTTGGAGGAGAAATCATGATGGGTTGGTCACATAGTCTTATTCCAGTGAATGGGAAAATGAAGAAGCTACTACCTAAGAAACAAACTGAATATATCATGCAAAAAATAGATGACCCAAAGGCACAAATACTTTATGTAGACATTGGTCATGGTAACTACATGATCATGTCACAAGATGAGGTTAACCATCCAAGAGGAAGTGTTTCTTGATCCTAATGGCGTTGGACTCTTGGAATTTGATGGAAGCTGCTCCTCAACTGGTTCTTCGAGTTGGCATGGTGCTTATTTCTCCTAGAAGGTAAAAGTCACCCTTTTCTCCTTTAAGCTCTAATTCAAAAATACAAATAATTACATAGCTGAGTATGAGGCTCTCATCCTCGGTTTAAGCATGGAAAAAAATACAGGAGATCAAGAATCTCCTTGCTCGTGGATATGTAGAGCTGATTGTAAAACAGGTCAGAGATATCTATCAAGTGAAGAATAAAAGGTTGAAGCATTACAGGAACCTGGATTGGGATTCCATTGAGTTCCTTGATGCCTTTTTAATTGAAGCCATGCCAAGGGAAAGGAACACCAAGGGCTAATTCCTTGGATGTCTTCGGGGTCTGCTATTGATCCCTTATCTAGATTTCTCCCAAGATAAGATTCACCATTGAAATTATTCATAGGATTAGTGTGCCTGACAATGCAAAACAATTGGAAAGGCTTTAATGATGATAAACACTTGTTTTCCTTCCTTGAACTTAGAGATAATTTTAACCAGATTGTAATTTGAAGGAGGTGGGAATTTTCCTAGAGACTGTGTGCCTCCAAATGAAGAAGATATCTAAGAAGAAGTGGATCATGATGCCTGCATAAAACTAATAGGTTATAAGATACCTAAAGGGTTGGTAAGTTTGGAAGATTTATTTGATAAACATGATGGGTACATCAAGTCCAAAAAATCCAAAGGATCTCAACAGTCTGCTAACTATGAAAAGATAAACATTGAGAGTCTTAATAAACCCATGTTAGTAAACATTGGAAAGTGCTGCACACAATAGGAGAGGAAAAAAGAAGCAAATCTGTTGAAAAGGTATGCTGATGTTCATGTATATTCTTATGATGATCTCAAAGATTTTCAAGCCAAAAGAGATGCAACAATTCATTCCTCTAAAGCTTCAAATCAAGCCCTTCTAGCAGAAGCAAAGGCAGTATAACCCTAAAATTGCTTATACAATTTTTCAAGAGATCCAAAAGTTATTAAAGGCTAAGATCATTTTCCCCATTCACCATTCAACGTGGATTGCTAATATTGTGCCTGTCAGGAAGAAGAATGGTGAGATCCAGATTTGTGTTGATTTTAGGAATTTGAATCAAGCCTCTTTGAAGGATAATTATCCTCTCCCCGTAATGGATCAAGTGTTGCAGGCTGTTACAGGTTCAAAAATGTTGTCCATGCTTGATGGATTCTTAGGATATAATCAAGTAGAAGTAAGTGCTGCAGATCAACATAAGACTTCCTTTACCACTCCTTGGGGCACCTTTGCTTATAGGAGAATGCCTTTTGTCCTCATCAATGTTGGTGCCACCTTTCAGAGGGCAATGGACTTGGCCTTTGGCAGTCTCAAGGGAAAATGCATAGTTGTATACCTTGATGATCTGACTGTGTTTTCAAAAAATAGAGTTGATCATTTCCAACACCTTGAAACTATCCTCCAAAAGTGTAGAGAGCATGGCATCTCCTTGAATCCCAAGAAATTATGTCTTTGTGTCACCGAGGGAAAATTATTGGGACACATTGTCTCCAAGGAGGGAATCAAGATTGATCTAATAAAGAGTCCAGATGATTCAGCAGATCCCTCTCCCCACAAGCAAGAAGGGTGTGCACTCTTTCTTTGGCAAGATCAACTTCTTAAGAAGATTCATACCTGATTTTTCTGAACTTACTTTGAACATAGCTCACATGATGAAAGGGAAGCAGAATTTTGGTTGGTCCCTCTTAAGGAAAAGGTTACATTTGAAGTCATCAAGAAAGCTATAGCAAAGACTCCAATCTTGGCATGCCCTGATTATAGCAAAGACTTCATTATCTATTGCTATGCTACTGAAAGTACTCTAGCTACTGTGTTAACCCAAGAGAATGCTGAAGGTCATGAACTCCCCCATAGCATTCATGAGTTATATTTTGAAAGTCCCATGAGCTGAAGTACACCATGATGGAGAAACATGCTTTTGCAGTGGTCAAAGTTGTGAAGCAGTTTCGTTTCTACATCCTCAACTCTCATTCTATTGTGCTTGTGCCTGATACAACTATTAAATCCATTCTTACACAACAAGAATTTGGAACCAAGAGAGGTAATTGGGTAGCCAAAGTTCAGGAGTATGATCTTGACATCAAACCCACCAAGCTAGTTCGAGGAAAGGGCTTATGTGAACTCATTGCTAAAGGAGCTAATGCCAAATTGTCCAAGGAAGAAGTTTATATCCCTGTTGTTCTTTTCCTCAGCTCAACTGATGAATGGTATGCTGACATTGCACACTTTCTTACTTATGGAGAATGTCCATCTCATTTGAGTGCTAAGGATAAGAGAGCCATCAAATCAAGGTCTGCACAATATGTGTTGTGGGAAAATGCATTGTTCAAACGAGGGATATTATGGAAGGTTCTTGAAATGTGTTGACAAAGAGCAGACAAAAGAAATTGTTCTCATCCTTTCATGACCAGGCCTGTGGAGGTCATTTCTATTCTACTATCACAGCCCACAAAATCCTCCGTGTTGGATATTATTGGCCTACCCTATTCAAAGATGCATCAAAGTGGGTAGGCAAGTGTGAAGCATGTCAAACCTTTGTTGGAAGACCCAAATTGGCTGCTTTACCTCTCAAACTAGTGGTAATTGAGGAACCCTTTCAACAATGGGGTTTGGAATTCATTGGGACACTCAATCCACCTTCAACTGTAGACGCATACTCATGTTTTGACTGCCACTAATTATTTCACCAAGTGGGTGGAAGCCATTCTAGTTAAAAGTACTACTTCTGAAGTAGTATGCAACTTCATCAAGGAGCACATCTTAATAAGGTTTGGGATACCAAACAAGATTGTCACTGACAATGCTTCAAATTTTTCTTCTGCTGAGATGATGGATTTCTGCTATGGCTATGGTATTTCCCTTGCCCACTCTTCAGATTACTATCCCCAAGGGAATGGGCAAGTAGAATCAACTAACAAGAACTTGGTCACCATTATTCAGAAGCTTGTTAATGACTCTCAGAGAATTGGCATAAGAAACTATATGATGCTTTATGGGCAGATAGGATTACACCTAAGAGAGCCATTGGAATGTCTCCTTTTCAAGTGGTATATGGAGTTGAAGCTCAGTTGCCAGTGACATTGGAACTACCAGCCTTACATTTGATGAAGGCCATTGAGGATGCCAGCTTTACCAATTCATTGGACAAAAGAATTATGTACCTCCAGAAGTTGAATGAAGATAGATTGCAAGTGGTTGATAGAATATCAGCTCATCAACTCAAGGTAAAAGCTTTGTTTGACAAAAAGGCTAAACCCAGAAATTTTCAAGTGGGAGACAATGTTCTTCTTTGGGACAAAAGGCATGAACCTCGAGGCAAGCCATGGTAAATTTGATTCCCTTTGGCTTGGTCCTTTTAAAATTAGACATTTTACTGGTGAGAACTCTTTTTACCTGGATTACATGGATGGTTCTCCTCTCCCACTTCCTTATAGTGGGGAAATTTTTGAAGTTGTTCAAAACCTAGCAGTTTTGGCGGTCCCTCTGTACATTTTGTATAGCGTTTTTCTTTCCTTGTTTTTATTTTGGTTGGTTTCCTTTCCATGTTCTCTTCTATGTTGGTATTGCTTCTTTTTTACTCCGTTTCCCATTGGCTAAGACATTTATTCGATCTAATTACCCAGAATTCTCTAAGGTTCTTGATTTTGCCTCTTTCCTCTGCCAAATCATCCCTAGAAGGAGTCCAACTGTTGTCCTCTTAATTTTCCCCACCCTTTCGAATCTAAATTCATGAAAATTGGAGCCCTGCCATAGAAGAAATTTGTCTTTTAAACTCCTCAGATGCTCGTTTTCATTTCCCATGGATGTTTTTAATCAAAATTCCTCAGTTATGTTGCCGTTAAAACATTTTACCTATTTTCAATAGATGTGAAATGATTTTAGTTCTTCTTTTATGCATTTGGAATGCGTGGGACCTTGCATCTTTCATTTTTAACCTTTTGCAGAGAAATAAATTCTTCATTGGGAGCAAAAATGGTGTTTTCCCGTTTCCTGCAACTTCCTACATTCTTTTCCCCGTCAAATTATTGCTCGAGAAAGGTGAATCTATGCGTTGCGCGTTTGTTTCCCATTAGATGCGGTCAGATGGGTTCCTTTTTGAACTTATCACTTTTGGTGATTTTGGAAAAAATGTCAGATTTTCCCCGCATCCCCACCTGTCCCTGATTGGCTGGAGCAGTTTTGGCGGAAGTTCAGGTTGATGGATCCATTTTATTCTCTAAGGAATTGTGGCGAAAGGGTGAAAAGTTCTAAAAATACCTGACGGCCCCCCCAAGTGAAAGGATAATTTTCTGAGCTGAAATCCACAACAAATCGGAAAGGGACACGTGTTCATGTTGAAAAGTCAATGGCGGAGGCATGGACTTTGGGGGGAAAGTTAGAATTTTCCCCTTCTCAAAACAGATAAAAAGTGAAGCACATCCCCGCAACCAATTAGGTGAGGCCACGTGTTGAAGAATCAGAAAAGGACATGTGGCCGTTTTTCAATTCATAGGCACTTTGGCAGACCGGTGAAAGACTTTGGGAATTTTAGCCTTATTTCCACAAAGGGTGAAAAGTTCTAAAATGGCCTGCGTCCCCACTCATGTGAAGGGAAAATTTCTAAGTTGAGGCCCGCAACAGATTAGAAAGGGACACCGTGGGGCCTATGTTGAAAAGTCAATGGCGGGGGCACAGACTTTTGGGGGAAAAGTTGGAATTCCTTCCCCTTTTCAAAAATAGATAAAGTATAAAACTGAAGTGCATTCCCGCACCCAGTCAGGCATGATGCCACGTGTTGAAGGATGAAATCAGAACAGCACGAGCCTATGGGGGAAATTGAGAATTTGGGCCTTTTTCACCAAAAGGTTAAAATGTTATGCAAATTGAGTCGCGACCCCCATTTCCAATCATGGTGATGCCACGCGTTCACGTTAAAAAGTCAAAGTGGGGTCGATAGAGGTTTTTGAGAATTTGATCTTGTTTGTTAAAAATAGTTTAAATGGTAGATTTGAACCGCATTTCCTCAGCCACTCAGATGGCGCCACGTGTCTGGATTTTGGCAGAGCTACATGGAAGGGCAGAGAAAAATGAGAAATCACACTTTTTCTCTCAAATGTCAAGAAATGTAGATTTTCTTCCCCAAGGCCATCGTTACTTGGATCTTGCCATGTGTAGGGTCCAAATTTGAAGGTAAAAGGGGGAAAAGATAGCCAAATGCACTCATCTAGTTTTTAATGCCATTAATGAACCAGAGCTCTGCAAAACACAAAAATGGATCATTCTTCATTCTTTTTCTATCTGTATTCTTGTCGTTTCCCCATGAGATGCATTTTTGGTTTATTATGGAGCCAAATTGATAAGTTTGAAGGGATGTAAATTTTCAATCATCAGAAAAGCGGAGTTTATCTGGGCATACGCGATAAAAAAAGGGAGAAAACTTACCAATAAGCACTTGAGTGCTATGAAAGTGGTTAAAAGGTGGAAATGACAAGACCACATGAAGGAGAAAATCATGAGATGCCCCCTGCTAAAATAATCATGCCCAAACTAACGAAATATTCACCTTTTGAACCTCTAGTTTTCATGAGTGCGTTTGTTTCATGTCACTTTCCAAAAGTGGATCTGCAACAAACATTATTCCTTTCGGATATTATTTTCTTGGGGACAAAGTATGGATGTATAAAAATTGTTATAAGAACATGGTTTTGGCCATGAAAAAGGGATTCTGGTTTTCTAGGAAGGTTGTAAATTCTGAAGCAATTCAATACAAAATTTCTTTCTTTCTTTTCTTATTTTCCTCTATTATATCTTTCTCTCTCCTTGCTCGATTCAATGGATCTTTTGTTTTGCATTCAATAGAAACTTTGTGTTCTGGTCTATGTGAATCTTGTAGAACTTTATGTCTGTAGATTTGCATTGGTGGTGCAGTAATTAATCCTTTTCTATATTTTCTTGGTTCAATGTAAGTAGGGAGATACTCTGCTATCTATATTTCCCAAAAGCATTGTTGTTTTCTTCCTTCTCCCATCTCCATATTCTTCCATTCCTTCTGATTGATAATCTTTTAAGTATGAAAACATTCCAGTAATATCATGTTCCAAACATTGAGAGTCGTATATCTGTACATTTGTTTTTCCCACTTTCAATAAGGGAACCTCTCCCATTAAAGAGGAGGGACTTGTTGTCCCTTGACTGTGGTTTCAACCCATGTTCCATTTTGAAACCCAACACCAGGGCTTGTGCCAGACATATATCATCAACTCTTTAGGTCCAAACCTTCCACACCTTTGATGAGGCATTTACCATGGCCTGAAAGCTGGAAATCCACGCCCTGAAGAAAAGAAGCTACAACTGCATAACAAAAATGTTGCGTTCAAATTAAATGATACTTCTTTTTCTTCCAAACCTTAAAATACCTATTCTAAAACCAAGGGGTCTACCAATGCAGTCTTTTTAAAGTCCGGCCCATCTCATCCATCCAACCAAGAAAAACCTTCCTCTAACCTCTCCCATATCTAGACCTTTCTCTTTAGAAGAGAGCTACGCAAGTATGCCCTGATAGGAGAGCCTTACTCTGCCATTTTGGAAAAACTCTTAAAATATGGATGCATTACCCTTCCACCCATCAAACCACATATTGGTTTTGACCCTTCTCTCCCTGTGCCCGCATGGTACAATGAAAATGATAACTGTAATTATCATCACATCCAAGGTCACAGCGATGATAACTGTATCACTTTCAAAAACATTGTCCAAGAAATGTTAGATAAAGGAGATCTCGTCTTGGACAATATAAATGCACCGGCTAACCATAACCTTAATATATGTAATAAGCCATTCCCAAATCACACCCCCTCATCCAACCAAACAGGTGATTCCTCAGCCAATGACGGTAATATCTACAAGGTTCATTTTGTTTTTGACATCTTACCAACTCCTTCCACACAATTTCCTCCTACTTCATCTATTGAAGAAATTCTTGCATGAGCTCCTTCATCCACGAAGGAACTTGTGCCATCTACTCCTTTACCCATAGAGGTGTCTCCCTCATCTTCCCTTGTACCCACGAAGGATTCCACCATTTCTGTTGATGTATTTTCCTAATGTACCTCTCAATATGACAAACAACCCACGATATTAATACTCCTACCCACATAAGAGGCATGTTTTCCTTCCTCTTCACCAAAATAAGCACCTACCTCATCCACTTTGCCTTCTCCCCAACATGTGGATGACCCATTAACAATGTCCTTTTTAGTTGAAGATAATTATCCACTAGCTTTCAAGGATCCACTTGATTTTCTCTCATCTCTTTTACCCATATAGTCAGAAGCTAATCACTTCCTTGTTTCATAGACACAAAATTTATTTACGGGAGTCACCATGAAATCAACATTGATTCTTTCTACTTTCATGTCATTCTCACATTTGGTAGACCGCTTAGACTATGTTGATCATTCCATGTTTTGGGGTGCCTTCGTATGTCTGTTTCAACTCAAATGTAGATGTCATCCATTGATAATTCTACCATTTACCTAAAATTATTTGGAGTGAGAAAATCCATCATACCCAAAGTATATATGACAACATCTTCCACGTCACCCTTACCCACACCTACACCTCTACCATTACCTCCACAACCACTTGCACTGAAAATAATTACACCTTCACATGTATTTAAAGCTACTCGTACCTTGGGAGTCATGTTGACATCAAGCCTAATCTATCCCCCTGTTAAACTAGATTTATCCACATCCTCACAAATATTATCCCCCCACCTAAGAGAAGGACCCAACCTCCAAGACCGCATACACCAGCTTCACCCACTACCCCTCTATCACCTTCACCACTTCCATCTATCTTAGGACCCCACCCATCAATCTTAGGACCCCACCCATCAACCTTGGCCAAGTAGCCTCCTACCCCAGGTAAACTAAAAACACAATAGCCCACCTCCTCATCACAAGCCTCTGTTACACCCAAATTATCTACACAGTGTATGCCTTCGCCATCACCTATATCTTTTCTACCACCTATACCAGTACCACTTCCATTAGCCTCATCACTACCTATGATATTCCCTTCTCTTCAACCAATACCTTCCACCTTTCCTCTTCCAACAACCTTCATCACACCTCCATTATCACCTTGGCTAACCTGTCCCCTTCTGCCATCTACATTCCCTTCTACATCATGCACTCCTTCTTCACCTTTACCCAAGAAGGTGCAACCAAAATCCAAGAGCCCACTACCCTCCAAAGAGGTAGTCAAATATACAACACCTTCAACCACTAGTTCATCTGTCACATCTTTACCTAAACACGTACAATCTAAACCTAAAATTGTACTATCTAAAAAACAGGTGGTCAAAAGGGCTCCACCTCCTATTCACCCCTTGTGGCTCCTCTCCCACCAAAATCACCCACATTTCCACCTAGACCAACACTAACTTCACATTGTGATCCCTTGGCAGGGTCTTACGCCAACATCTTAGACAACATTTGTGAGACCTTTTTCATTACATTGCCACCACTTAGACCTTATGACCCACTCAAACCTAAACTAGAAGGGTTTGACAATACAAAAATTTATGCTTGCCATCGTGTGCCAGGGCATGATGTGGAAAACTGTAAAGCTCTTAAGGTTTTTCTTCTCCAATTATGTCCTCCTGAAGATAACTTTGATGACGATGATCTTTTAGATGAGGACCCTATTCTACCTTCACCTATCACCTATCACCACGCACCCTCACCCCTTACATATTCAGAAACCTTCATCTCCACCTCTATAGCCCTTTTGTTTGCCTCCAACATTCAAGATCAATATGGTCCGAATAAGAGAGCTAGCCAAACCTCCCCCTAAATTCCAATGTGTTGCATTATTTTCACAAAACCAGTACATGCCCTCACCATACTTTTTCCCATCTTGTTGCTACACCTATAACGACTCAACTGCTCCCTTACCCCATATTAATATCATTAACATTACCACTCAAGCCTAGAAGGACAAAGGAAAAGAGAAAATTAGTAGCCCATCTAGTTCACCTTTACTCGCTATCCAACCTCCACATACCACCAAGGTAACATTCTGTAGGTCAAAATATACTGTTTCAGATGGATTCGCACACCACTCCATGTTTCAACAACTTCATCAATCTCCCCAATGATGTCATTTTCCCAACTAAGGCTTCTGCCCCATCTACCTCAAACTTTCCTAAAGTTTTCCCAATCTTAGACATTGTTACCTTTCATCACCTTATTCTACTTTACCCTATGGGGGACTCGACATTTCCTCTTCTTCTATTTGCACCTCTCATAAAAACCAGGACTTCATCATCTACCTTACCTAATCTGCCCACCACCTACCTCAACGTTGCCTAACCTTTCCTAATCAAACTTGCTCAATTTTTCCCAATCTATCTCAACCAATCTACCTTACCTAATCTACCCACCACCTGCCTTATCACATTTAACCTTGTCAAATCTTGCACATTGATATCTATCATCACCTTATTCTTCCTTATCCTATGGGGGACTTGACACTCCCTTTTCTTCTATTATACCTCCCTTCCGAACCAGACCTTCTTCATTTACCTTATCCTACCTTGCCCAACTTTACCCAACCATGCCCCATCTACCTTACCCAACTTTACTCACTCGTGCCCAATCTTACCCAACCTAACCTATCACCATCTCATTCTTCCCTATACCCATGGGGGACATGTCTCTTCCCCTTCTTTTATTGAATGACTCACTAAAACCAAAGTTATAACATCCTACATTTCCTTCTACCAAAACCTTCTAGGTCGGTGACCTTGTCTTGAAGAAAAATCAACATGTAACAAAAGAGGAGAAAAGTAAACGGGGAAAATTTGCTCCTGATTGGCTTGGTCCCTATATCATTACTGATACATATGGATAAGGTGCCTATCATTTCTCTTCACTCAAAGGTAAACCAAAACCTGAGCCCCCCAATACCTTGCATATTTGACCATTCTATTGTTGAATCAAGTCTTATATCACCTATGGAGTTAATGTAATATGAACTTTGTGTCCCATTCATTGTCTCTTATAGCATTTGATGTTCTTATGTTCATTATATGTTAATGTTTGAATCTTGCATGCAAATATTGTCTTGGATCTTATTGTCAACACTACTAATATGTTTTTCTAGTTCACAGTGATCAAGCTCTGATTATCTACTTGCTCACGTGTGTTCCCTTTTACTCATTCTCATTTAGCTGATGTAAACTTTGTTTTATTTGTGTTAGTTATTAATTGTTCTTCTCCATGCAATATTAGGCTTTGTTTTTACCTAACTCTTGCATGATACTTTCATTCATTCCTTTCTTTCATTCCATTCCATCTCCCTCATTCACTTTTATTTCCATTGATGTTCTAAAACACCCCCACATACAATTTAGAATGTACATATGTAAATACAGTTTTGGTTTTCAATAAAGGTAGCCTCACCTTCATTAAGGAGGGACTTCGTTCCCACATTGTTGCATGTCATTTGAATGCGTGCAAATCTATAGCTAACACCTACTGACCCTCACTTTCATTAATCATTCATTTATCAAACCACTCACCGAATCTATTTAACACCTCATCAGTTCCTGATTTGAGGGGGATCACATCCACCCACACTTGGGGCAACCCTACTCTCACCTATATTTGGGGCAACCGCTTCCATTTTTTGTTAGCATTTCTTACCAATATAAGCTACGTGACAAAAAGGGGAAAATGTAGACAACAAATTCGGGTCACACTCCCCTTGGTCCCCTTTATTTAACTAACGTAAGGTATTCACCTAACCATGACCCCTTACCCTGCATTCATATTAATGTAATTACTTACAATTGAATTAATGTTCATCCTCACATTATTAATTAATTTAATTAAGTTAATTTACACCTCACCTAGCCACATCACATAGACACCTCACCATGGAATTATTCTTAGTCTATTAATTAACTAAGACTGAGTCACCACTTATCTTAACCAACTAAGACTCTTTTAAACCCTAAAATTAAAGTCTTATTCCTTCTCCAACAACACTCCCACTTATTGAAGTGTTGACCCTCACTTGAGACCCGGATTGACAATCAGAGCATGCCAAAATAACAAAGATTTGTCTATTTTTGGCAAACCTAGGATTTCTCACCTTAATCGACGTCGATTATCCCTCGACCGACGCTAGTCACCTTGACCGTTATCGGTCACCATATATACCCTTTTGCAATCTTTTACTAAGGTTGGTCATTTTGAGTTCTGAGAGATCTATTGCATTCAAGCACAAAACATAGACTTCACAACATCCATACGACAGAATACACTCAACCACATGCCCAAGCAATCATCTGATACTCGTCCAAAGGCATTAGAATATTCACGAGAGAACTCTAGGAGTATTTTCGTGGCACTGACCACAAAGTTCTGAGAAACTGTTTTTCCACCAAAACCACCCATATCAATTCACCATAGACAACAACCATGCATAAATGACCTAGACTTGACCATGCCTAAATGACCTAAACTCAGCCATGCCTAATTGACCTAGACTCAATCATGCCTAAAACCAACTAACCCATTATTCTACCTCATCATATTGTTCCCTAGCTTATACGAGAACTACATTGGCTTGAGGCCCCTTTTCATCGTGGCTATGTAGGGAGCACTCTGAGGGCATGGGGCCCTTGGAGGTTAGCTCGGCCACTCTTCCTCCTAACCAATTTTCCCCCTTTATAATCACATGCTATCTTAGTGAGTTTTCCATTTTACACAAAACTAGGAAATTAAACAATTATAAAATATACATACCTACAATTTTAAAACATCACCATATCATACATCAATCATTTCACATTTCCATGATATCAAATATTTGGAAATTTACACCACAACATACATATACATTATCATTTATTTTCCATACTACCAATAACCTGGAAATTAAATCAAACGCAAAAACATAACCAAATCATGCCTACTGATCTCATCTCCACCATGCCAAAATAAACTCCTCACCTTAGAATAAAACAAATCAATCAACTCGATCTCGTGGACCCATCAATCAAATGCCAATCACCTGATACGTGGCTCACCAACTCAGATCGATGCCTTGTACTATCATTTTCCACTCCTCAGCTTCTCCTCTGTCATTTTCTAAAAATGGCAAGGTCAAAATGAATCTGTAAAAAGTGGAATTTTCCTTTTTTAAGCTCAAATTAACGTGACCTACGTCGGTCATGACAAGCCCTAGACAACCGACATCGTGTATACCATAACCGGCATTGGTCACCTGATATTACCTTTTGACCCACCACATGCCCATTTTTCCTAAACATTGTGTTTCTCCAGCAACCTTTGACCTTACCAACACCTATTACACCTTACCCGCAAGTCTACATTACCTGTACATTTCCTTAACTACGTTTAGGTACATGTTATTTACCTATACCTCGGCCTTACCTACGCCCTGACCTACATACCCTAACCTGAACCACCTTTTGGTGATGTTTGACTTCATGTACTCGTTATACCTTGCGATGTTGTTACCCGTGTTGTTTAGCCTAATGATCTTACCTTACCTAATGATGTGATGTTTATCTTGACCATACCTTTAGTGTCATGGAACAAAACCTATTACATGTTCCTACACTGGACCTCATTTTGCTTCAGGACCATATCATATACCTTGGATACCTGGATCACTTCAACCTCGTTTGGATAAACCTATCACCCTTTTGCAACATAGAGATTGCACGCTCTTTGTCCTAGTAATGTATCAAAATTTACACGTGTGCATGCGTTCGACTGCCATTTCCCATTACCCATTACCCAATCTCACCATTATCCATTATGCCCATACCCTTACCTACTATTATCAGTTAATTTTGACTTCGCAAAATTAATAAACGTGATTTTAAAAAAAAAAAATCAGAAGTGTTATTTTGTGTGTTTTATCACCCTCATCGCAATCGTCTTATTCTCATGGTCATTTTGGCTTTCGTTTCATCCATTTTGAGTACGCCCTTCTCCCACTACGGCGCAAACTGTGTTTTAATTATTTAATTAATATTTACCCTGTTATTTAATAAAATTAATATTTATTAAATTTTAGGTTTTTAATTAATAAATATTAATTTAATATTCACGAATTTTTTTTGACAAACTTGGAATAACTTTTTTTTTGTTAATTGTCGTAAATGTCGTGAGCAAGTGCCGGGGGAAATTATTCTTCAACTTCCAATTGCCATAGACAATTTTAGTTTTGCTTCTATCATCCAAAAATTGAGAAGGAAACGGTTAGAAGAGGTTGCAGAAGCAGAGAAAATTACGAAAAAGGAGAAACAAGAAAATATTACAGATATCCAAAGCCAAAAGAAGGAAAACCTCATTCTACAAGAACTCTCCTACTTTCACACAAAAACCTGGCATGGGCATCAGCTAGAGCCAGGAAACCTTGAGAGCTCTAGGAAGTTATCTCCTCCGTTGTGGGATCACAAGCTTAGGAGTCATCTTTCATTAGTTGCTCATTTATGGCTGGATGTGTGGCTTTTGCCACATACAGGCTGGGTATAGCCACTTATGATATCCACGTATTTACTTGATTACAAACTCAAACCCAGCAAAAGAAGATGTTGAATCCATGTACCGGCAAGAAATTTCTGAGATCCACTCATGCAAAAGTGAAGGAAATTCCATGTATAAGCAAGAATTAATCTGAAATCCCATTTGTTGCTCCAAGGAGGTGAAGTTCCATGTGGGTGGAGATCTTTCTTTTGTTGTTTTTGTGTCACATTCAATAGCTAAAAGCCAAACCAAAAGCCCAGACCTTGGGAAAATTAAATGCATAAAAGGTGAAGGCCATGTGCTAGTTTTGGAGAGATCTTCATTGCAAACAGTTTCCATGCAGTCCACGAAGAAGATCCACGCCAGCAAAGAGACAAACCAGTCAAAAGAAGGTAGCCACACATGAGTAGTCAGGAATCCCACGCAGGTTGAAGACAAAGAAATCCACACAGCCACAAGGAAGTCGACGCTAGCACACAACAAATTCCATGCTTAGGAAGGAAATAAATTTTTCCATGCTAATCAAGAAAACAACCAAAAGAAATAATCAACACATGCATAGAAATTTCTTTTTATTTTAAAAAAAGAAAGAAAGTACCTAGAATACCACGCATCGGATAAATAATAAGTTCTAACCAACTTTCAACGCATGCACCATTAGTTTACTCATTCACTTTGGCAAATATCCATGCATATCTGGAGAAGATAAATAAGTCTATACAACCCAAGATAATTGTTCACATTTGCAAGGAAACCCCATTTAATGCTAGAATAAGAGAAGGATTTGGAAAATCAAGCTTCCCATGCATTAGTCAGAAGCAATATGCCTCACACGCATATGCAAAATGGAGGATCCATCATATGTTTATCAAGGATCCAAACACAACCACATAGTTGAAAAGAGGAGATAGCAAACGCGTTGTTCATACATTTGCCGAAGGATAATAAAAATAAATAAAACACATTCACCAGGTACATTAAAGAAAGGATTTTAAACACAAGGAAGAGATTATTTTCCACATATCACTCGAAAACGCAAACAAGATGTATATCAACACAAGAAAAATGAATTTAATAAAGAAAACAATAGATGCGGAAAGGACGTGCCGCGGGTTGTATCTGTTGAAGTAATCCACTTTGGAACTCGATATCTCGAAGTTGGATGATCGTCGGGAAGAAAAGTTTCATTCATTGAATTCTTCCCAACTTCATGTACTCCTTTTCCAAATTTCAAATGCGCAGCACCTCATTTGATATTTTTCACGAACCTGAGAAAAACTCAATTCACTTGTTTTCACCGCGCGCGCAGTTTCAGCTAGGTGGAAGACCTACTTTGAGAATCCAGATCTCGAGCCTAGATGACTATCAAAAGAAACAGTTTAGTTCGTTGAATTATTCCAAACTTCATGTACTCCTTTTTTAAATTTAAAATGTGCAGCACCTCGTTTGATATTTTTCACGGAGCCAAATAAAATGCAATTTGTTTGATTTCGCCGCACATGCAATTTTCAGTTTGTCAAGGTGACTCACTTTGAGAGTTGATATTTTGAACTCAAATGATCCTCAAGAGAAAAGAATTATTTATTTCAATTCTCCCCACCTTCATATGCTCCCTTGCTAAGTTGTAGATGTCTAGGGTGACGTTTGGTATTTTTCCCAAGCTAAAAACAAACAGGATTATCGCAGTTTTACACTAGCATTTTCCTAGCAGTTTCAGAAGAGTCAATTTTGACCTTTAATATTTGACTGAAGAATTTTATTGGAAAAATAACCTCTGACACGAAAACTTGTGGTACCTTAATATACTCCATCATCCAGTAAGAGTTTATTAGAACAATATTTTCTATTTTTTCCATAGCAGTTTCAGAGGCAATTTGTGTAGTTTTGAAGTAAGGAAGTAATAGCCTGAAATTACGCTTCTGTCACAATCATGTCATCTTCAAATATAACGATGTTGTGTTATAGGTTCTAGGAAAATCTACCCACCTCAATGTTGTTATTATCGAACTCGCTTTTGGAAAAATTTGGATAACTTAAGTGGTTTCTATTTTTAGTCATTTTTTAATAAATTTGGTTGAGAAAGTCAAAGTCACTTAAGTGCCCTATTTAATGATCATGTAAATCCTAACTACCTTGTACCCAACTTTTGGGTTATAAAAGGAAGTCAGGGGATCATTTGTAAAGGGTGAATTTGAGGGAGGAGAAGAAAATACTTTTGTATGCAAATTTTACTTCAAAGAAAGAAACTTTTTGTTCTTTTGAGGAGACATTCTGGAGTTAATGCAATATGAACTTTGTGTCCCATTCATTGTCTCTCATAGCATTTGATGTTCTTATGTTCATTAGATGTTAATGTTTGAATCTTGCATGCAAATATTGTCTTGGATCTTATTGTCAACACTACTAATATGTTTTTCTAGTTCACAATGATCAAGCTCGGATTATCTATTTGCTCACGTGTGTTCCCTTTTACTCATTCTCATTTAGCTGATGTAAACTTTGTTTTATTTGTGTTAGTTATTGATTGTTCTTCTCCATGCAATATTAGACTTTGTTTTTACCTAACTCTTGCATGATCCTTTCATTCATTCCTTTTTTTCATTCCATTCCATCTCCCTCATTCACTTTTCTTTCCATTGATGTTCTAAAACACCCCCACATACAATTTAGAATGTACAGATGTAAATATAGTTTTGGTTTTCAATAAAGGTAGCCTCACCTTTATTGAGGAGGGACTTCGTTCCCACACTATTGCATGTCATTTGAATGCATGCAAATCCATATGCTAACACGTACTGACCCTCACTTTCATTAATCATTTATTTATCAAACCACTCACCGAATCTATTTAACACCTCATCAGTTCCTGATTTGAGAGGGATCACATCCACCCACACTTGGGGCAACCCTACTCTCACCTATATTTGGGGCAACCACTTCTTGTTTTTGTTAGCATTACTTACCAATACAAGCTACGCGACAAAAAGGGGCAAACGCAGACACCAAATTTGGGTCACACCCCCCTTGGTCCCCTTTATTTAACTACCGTAAGGTATTCACCTAACCATGACCCCTTACCCTACATTCATATTAATGTAATTACTTAAAATTGAATTAATGTTCATCCTCACATTATTAATTAATTTAATTAAGTTAATTTACACCTCACGTAGCCACATCACATAGACACCTCACCATGGAAATAATCTTAGTCTATTAATTAACTAAGACTGAGTCTCCACTTATCTTAACCAACTAAGACTCTGTTAAACCCTAAAATTAAAGTCTTATTCCTTCTCCAACAACACTCCCACTTATCTAAGTGTCGACCCTCACTTGAGACCCGGATTGACAATCAGAGCATGCCAAAATAACAAAGATTTGTCTATTTTTGGAAAACCTAGGATTTCTCACCTTAATCGATGTCGGTTATCCCTCAACCGATGCTAGTCACCTTGACCGTTATCGGTCACCTTATATACCATTTTACAATCTTTTACTAAGGTTGGTCATTTTGAGTTCTGAGAGATCTATTGCATTCAAGCACAAAACAAAGACTTCTCAACATCCATACGACAGAATAAACTTAACCACATGCCCAAGAAAGCATCTGATACTCGTCCAAAGGCATTAGAATATTCACGAGAAAACTCCAGGAGTATTTCCGTGGCACTGACCACAAAGTTCTTCATGGATCAACCACTGCCTTCCTTCACCTACCAGACCTACAAATACAAGTAAGTGTATTTGATTTTCATCATTTCGTATTTGCTTAAAGAGTAAGTTCATTATCTTTCATTATCAGATCTTATTCTTTCCTTCATTCCTCCATTCCCACCTTCTTACCAATCTTCCCATTCAGCCACTCATGACCTCTTAACTCTCCATACTTGACCTCTATGCATTCCTGAGTCTTCCTGACATTATTACGAACCCAACCATCCTCCCTTCATTCTATGTACAATCACATAGAAGTCCAAATCCACCTTTTATTTAATTACCACCAAATTGCCTCTACCGATGCTGGTTATCTTAACCGTCATCGGTTTCCCCTCTTCACCAGTATCGGTCATCCGATCGACGTCGATTACTGTGTCTTCTGTTAACTTTCACTAAAACCTCTTTAAAACCTCACAAAACCTCACTGAAACCTGATACCCCACCTACATTCTTACAACAGGCCTTCCCAACTCTTTGTGTAGACACAGAGAGATCTTGGACACCCATTTTGAAATTTTTCCATTTCCCACAGTGATCGATATCAGTTATAC
The DNA here is from genome assembly GCA_019776745.2 of Taxus chinensis. Classification (NCBI taxonomy): domain Eukaryota; kingdom Viridiplantae; phylum Streptophyta; class Pinopsida; order Cupressales; family Taxaceae; genus Taxus; species Taxus chinensis. The sequence goes on from CM034148.1 coordinate 691,192,724, forward strand.
CATAACCAACATCGATCATACCTGTACCGACATCAGTCATCCTGATCGGCATTGGTCTCTGTGCCTGGTAAAACTGCCTTAGACCAACAAGCTTACTAATCACCCAAAACCAACTCAAACTTTACCAAATCTTATCCAGGCCCTGTTTATGACCCTCAAACTACCTGCCTAGCCTGCAACCTGACCCAAGACTATCACCAGTTTAGTTATCAAGCATTTAATTAGATTGACATGGATAGTAGTTTGAGACACCTAAATCAGAGTGTTGGCATTAGATTCTTTTATTTACATTTCAATTATTTTATATTGAGTTATATATCAATGGATTGACAACCGTTGAGGAAGTATCACACTTCCTAGATCTATATCATGCTAGGCAATCCACTAAATTTTGCTATAAATTGTATATTATGGTCTTTCTTTGTATTACAGGTAGTTCCTCCTAGCCAAAAGGAAGCTCACACAATCAGCCTGGATCATAAATTAGAAACGTGCACACTCAACCTTCGACCAACATAAGGAAAATTATTCCTCCTTAACTATTTACCTTATCTACTTTATCGTACAACAATTTGCAAAGCATCACAAATCAACTCCATATACCTTCCAAAGAGAAAATCATAGTACCAAAACCAAGCTAGGTCACTCTATCGTAGAGCCCCATCGCTTGATTTCTCCATATCGGGTCACTCAGACCATCAGAGCACCATAAACCAATATCGGGTCAGTCAACCATAGAGCTCCATCTCCTTATTTCTCAATAGAGGTTCACTCAACCATAGAGCCCCATAAATGAATAACTAGGATCACTCAACCACAGAGACCCATCAAGAATATCAAGTCACTCAACCATAGAGCCCCATGTCCTTTCTCCTTTTAATGAGGTTCAGGTCACCCTATGGCTCTTGGGCACATAAATCCCCGTTACCGCCCACCTAAGTGGTACAGTAACTCATAGTTCAAAAACTCACACGGTGTCTATGACCTTCTTGGGGCTTACCCCCATACAACGAAGTGGGTTCATAGGTTCAACCACTCCATGGTGAATCCAAATGACCCTATTATAACACATTATGATATTAGAACCAACATAACAATCCATTTCAAATGACAAGTGGAAAAAAAATCCTAATCCTTGGGATAGGCTATAAAACTTTTAAACATGAAAAGAAAGTTTAAAACTAAGTTAAAAACAAATGGCTAATTATAGGCATAGTTAGTGCAAAAATCTATGCATGTTAGTGCAACAACCAAATAAAATTCCCAAAATATAAGAATAAATCAATGAATAAAATTATTGGTTCTTGCAAGAAAAGAGATAATGATCAATTTATGAATTTAATATGTATAGATAAATAGAACACTTACAATCACTATGTGGCCTTATATGTCCACCAAAAGGGTACTCATCGAGTTGCTGGCACTCAGATATCGAGCCTCCTAGCAAAATAACATGTCAAATAACATAAATGTCATCATATTTGCCTGAATCATCCCTCCATAATCCCAAAAGTCTCAACATAGTCTGAGAGGGGGGTGTATAGGTTGTCATTCATTGAGCCTAAGGTGTTCCCAAAATACACTATACATGATGGCCATGCATACCAAATGAATACAATTGGGTTTCCAATCCATGTATAACTCCACTCCCTATCTCGTAATCAGATCAAGTGAATGGAAAATGGTACACCAATACTAAGGTACACATAGGTCATCTATATGAAAAATATATATGGAGAGATAAAATAGTACATGTCACCATCTACTGAGCCTAAGGTGTCCGCAAAACATAATATATATGGTGCCCATTGAGAAATTTGTCATACATACTAGAGAAATGGAGTTGGATTTTCAGTCTATATAAGACTCCACATCATGTCTCATACTCAAATCATATTGACTAGTCAATAGCACTCATTTCCTCTCTCCAACATACACCTTTTTACCAATTTCTTCCCTTAGGGTTGGTTAGTGTAAGGCTCATAACATAACACATAAATACATTACTAACATGATGGTGATTCATACACATTAATCATAGCATCTTACGCATTGTACATATATAGCTTATAACACAATCACTACTTTCACGGGTTACAATTTATCACATTTCCACATAATGTACCCAAGTGCAAGTATTGTACAATAGGGGTCATACAATCACCATATGCCCCTAATTCACAATATGAACCCTTACATAGTACACAAATTATACGTATAATGAACACAATTTCTAACATTACAACATATAGTGAATTGCAATTAGAACATGGTGACACACATGATTCAGGACAACAAGTGGAGACATCATGATAGAATCCAATTCACTATACACCATTTTTTTTATATATAACCCATCAGCACACCTACATATCACAGAATAACAAAACATTCCAACACTCTGCAATCTGCAATAACATTATTTTCACACACAACAATTTTTTACATCACACATGAAATCCTCATTGAATCCATGAAAAGGAGAGAAAATACTCTCATCACAAGCACATCAACATGATAACAAATATGCATTAAGTGACATGCAAAACACGTGCATTCATAATATCACAATTACAACATTGTTCACATCACAACATATATCACATTATTCTTCCCATCTCCACCACCACCATGCAAGATCATCACAACTCCAATCTATCCCAGAGGTTTGAGAGCATGAACCTCTACACTCTGATACCATATGTAACGCCCACAAATTTGACACATGAATACAACAGTAAAATTATCTGAATAATTTTTTTTGTTTAATTGCTAACTACACAACACCACACGGACTCCAATAGATAAATTACCATCACATAAGACATTAAAAAAAACCTCAACCCACATAGAGAACATGATAACACCATATATACATCGAGGCCACATGTCCAAAAATGACAAAGTACAACAATTACCCAATACAATATACACTTACTCATAGGCATTTCCCACCACACCTTGAAATATTTTTACAATCCTATTTTTATTAGTTGATTATAATTGTGAAGAACACATAACATGGGACCCTTCGTTTACAAATCATGTTTATTTTAACATTCAGTTATAGAATCCTTTAATTTGTTTGATCTCTGTAGAAATAACACATATATTGCACGATTTTTATGATTAGGAATGTATCCTCACACATGTGCCTCTAAATTTGACTGACTTAATTATTTGTTTTCGTGCTTCCTTGGTTTGGAAACATACTCACCTACAAGGAGGAAAATGTCTCAAGAAAAAGAATTTAGATCAAAAGAAAATCCTATCCCGAGTTCATAAATTTATATAAAAATAACATGATGTAATTAGGACTAAATATAGGTTAACACATTAAGTCTTCTAACATTTTACTTAAGGATTTATTTGAAATATTCTTCATTTACATGGATTGCATTAAATATATTCGATTTATAGGTTGTTGTCTTTGAATTTAAGTCATGAAGCTCAAATTTCATTAAGGATTCATTTTTGATTCACACCATGATATTTTAGTTTAATCTGATTCCATCACTCAATGGTGTTACCATTTTTCGTATCTCACAATTCCTTGGCTACTCATTCCTTAGTTTAGATTTAATTATTTACCCTTTTAGTAACTACATTTATGTGGCTACTTTGGTCTTCTATTAACATTTCATTTTGTAAAAAATAGTAATTCCTACTTAACACTTGTGACCCTAACACTTAACTCATTTAACGCTTACAAGGACTATGAGCATCGCACAAGACAACTCAAGAACTATATGTTTTTCAAATTTCTTCCAAGGAACTCTTAAAATCATTTCACAAAATGCATAATTTTTTCTTTCACCAATACCCTTAAGAGAGGTTGCATGATCTAATAACTTCAAAAGAATCATGGATGGGGGAAATCTACACCCTACGAGAAGACACATGGTAAAACTTGTACTAAGGGTAAAAATTATCTAAGAGGGGTAAAGGGAGTTCAACAACAAAAGTTATAAAATTTTATGCATTTCAAAATCCTTCTAAGGTAATATTTACAATCATTGGTAATAATACATCATAGTTCCTTTGTTCATTAGGATCATAAGAGGTCACTGGATGTATTACATTCATTTCTACTCGAGGGTTTCTACACCCTACCACAAGATAAAATTAGAGAAATCAAATTTCCATGTCTTGCAAGGCATTTGTGCCACTCGAGGTATTCCAAGAATCCATTTTCTCACTTTCATTTAAACATTTATCTTATAGAGGGTTCCATTAGGTTTGGTTTGTTTATTTTATTGCCAATAAAATATATCAATCGATTGTTAATTTCAAATATATTAACATGTCATATTTTATGTTTGATTCTTAAATGGGAAACTATGTTTTCTTACTTCACTTGTTCTCACGTGGATCAATTCACATCCACTATCACATCATAACAAAATATTAATATGTTGCAAGTAATCTCCATGACCCTTGAAATTATTAGATCAACATCACAAGGGTGCGTTCCCAAATGAGGGAAAGTTACAAATTTTCCTTTAGAATTAAAAACTTAATAGTGAATTAATGCACAACCTAACTATCTTTGTAGTCCCACCCAATGTTCATTACATTCCACTTCTAATATTATTTAGTCTCTAAAAACAACCATGACATTTCAATCTCAACATGTCATCTTGTATTCCATTAAAAACATGTTATGACTCACACTAAGGAATCTTACACACTTTCATACCTATGTGAATGCTCTCAACTAGGTTTCTAGGGAGGAATACACAACACATACAATACCTCTAAGTTCTAAGACTATGAAAGATGTTTGGAGCTAGCCTAACTTGGAGCTTACTAGATTGGGTCATTACATTCAACAACAGGTAAATTTTTCGAGTTATATGTTTGTTTGGTCGCTTTTTTTCTCAATATGAAAAAAACACATAAATGTAAGTTGATATTTTAATTTGAATATTAAGTGATTTCCTAGGTCATTGCAACACTAAAAGATAGGTAAAAGCACATCATTTTAAATTATTTTCCTAACAATTTTACCTGGCACAAATCATATCCACAATTACAATGACACTAAACATTTTAAATGACAAGGTTCCAGTTTCATCCTCCTATATTTATTTTGACACTAAAAGAAGGAATCTTTGACATCAATTTTTCAAAGTCAACATGATACAATAAACTTCATTTACTTAACAGAATATACACAATTACAACTAAGAGTAACATTTGTTAAATAGGAAAAAGTACAACTATGTATGAAATAGTACATTTTCCTAATACATAACACTATCATTTTCATCATGGAAATAATGAAAATAATACATTCTATTCATAAAATTTATCCCTGAAATATTCCAAACAATTACATTTCCTTCAATTAACATACTAATAAAAGTCACAAGTATCATTTTTACTACTCCTTTTGTTTAGGTACCTGCAACCAACATTGCATCAGTCCTATGATTGAGCATGGAAAACATTACACTCAAGAAAAAGCAAGACATTCATCATTTTGAGTAATTTCAAACAAAGTACAGAGAGAGGTAGAGATAAGGAGAGAGAGGAGAGATAATTTCCTCACACATTTATTTATTTATTCATTCAAGAGAGATATTAGGGAAGCAGAGAGAAACTATTAAAACATTTTCTTTTCTACTCACAATATTTTGACCATTTCTCAATTCATACCCATTTTCATTTTATGTCAAACTCATCTGCATTTTAATCCATTCACATTTCCAAGACCAACCACAATTTCATACTTATTTTGAGAGAGAGATATAGAGAAAAGAGAACACTATAAATTGTAAAATCATTTCATACAAAGTACTTGATTAAATAATACTCTACACACACTATAACATTGTAAAAAGGGTTAACGAGAAATTTACAGAACCAATGGGATCCTCATAAATATTTTCTAGTTTAACTTGTGAGTGTGTGAAAACTTACAAAATGAACTAAAGTGTTTACATTATGGTTTGCAAAACTACTTGTTTTACGTTCAAACATAAATTTCATCGATTCCTACCTACTTCCCTAAAAACAAATAACTCACTGGATTCAATGGAATTCGATTATGAATAAAAAGGTTAAATTTAAGAAGCTGAATTTGAGACTAATTAGTGTAACACATTGAACACTTCTATTGTACGACGACCGGTGGGCCCCAACATCCACTTAAAACTCTAACTTACAAAATTATTTTTATGAAACAGAGAGTTGGTTTCCATTCTCAAATAGGAGTGCTAGAAGTAGGTGAATACATTTTCCAGTTACATTAAATCAGTAAATTTTTTTTGAGAAAAATACCAATCACAGTATCATAAAGTGGAAATGTCACGAAAGTTTAATGAAGTGTTAAAAAGGTAACGAATCTCACCTCGTTAAAATGCCTAATCGAGTTAGCATTCTTGGTTAAGAAAATTCAGGGTGTCTTGGGTGACATGGATCTTGTTTGAGGGTTTGGTTTGCATTAATCATTCAACATGGTACTCCATGCAAATGGTTCCAAGGGCCTAATTATTTTTTGAAGTTTAAAGAAAAATATTTTCGAGGAAGGTATAAGACATATAATTCATTCTAATTTGCATTATATATATAACATACTTAAATCCAACACTAAAAAAAAGGATGAAATTTTTTATTTTTAAGTGAGAGGAAGATTTATCTATACCTTTTACACTAATCCCATGATCCCCACATTTGACGAGACAACACAAAATTTAGGCATTCCGGCAACAATTTGTTGTATTTTTTATTTCTCATCAAAACTCCACTTTGTGAGAATTTTTCTACCAACACAATCCATGAGAGCACATATCTACGATAAATATTTTCAAATGTTTTTTGTTTCTTTTCTATGATTCCCAACAACCACTAGGGTCACCAAACCTTCTATCATTTTATCAAATTGATAACATGTTTTCTTAAAGCTTCCCTTTTCTAAAGTTCTAAGATGCTCATTTTGCGAGTTATAGTATACAACATTAAAGTATCACTCATGTCCTCATGTGGTGATTATTTTTTCATTTCTTGTAAATATTTATCTAACAATAAACTATTGGTCACTCATGTTGAATGAGAACTAGTCCTTGCACTTTTATCTTGAAAATTTTTGAAGATTCGACAAACCCAAAGTTATCATTGAAGCGTATAGAAAAATGAGGAGAAATTGGGTTCTGCGTGCCGGACTCGTTTAATTCAGAACGGGACAGATTTTAGGCGGCTATTGACAGAGCTCCAGTTAGCACGGTTCCCTGTAGTCTGTTTATTTAATTATGGGAGCACTGAAACCTTGTTTTATCATTGTTAATAAAACAGTGCTCCACTTTTGCACTCGCTGCAACTATCCAATTACTGTTAAATCTACAACGTTAACCTGGGTTACTTCGTTGTTCGGGCCTCGGGATCTCAAAATAAAGTGTTTGTATTTTTCTGCAAGGAAAAGAGACAGATTGCCCGAGGATGCGTGCTAGAAGAGGTCTGACAAAGGTTGCATCAAAAGTGAGGGCACTACAATTCTCCGCTAAAACTTTGGCCATGTTGCAGATTGAGAACTTCAATAGCACAATGCCTCTATAAACTGATCCAAAAAACTGCCAATTCCTAACAGATTGGCCTGCGTAAAATATTGCTAGTGTTGGATAACAGGAAAATATGGCTGCTCTTGGGTAACACCCAATAGCTAGCAATGCCTAACAGATTGGTAAGACTCAAATATGGTTGCTGTTGGATAACAATAAGATATACGTCTTATGTTAACACCCCAACAGGAAAAGATGGCTGCTTATCTGTAACGGTAAAAGAAATACCAATTTGTATGTGACATTGTTTGTTTTCAGTTTGATTTCTCTAATTTTTTCCTGATTGGTCGTCATTTTTATTCCATGAAGGTGACGCAGAATGAGTTTAGCACTGCAGTATCGGATTGTAAGAAGTTTCGAAATCTTTTAGTTATGCAGGCTCGGCTATAAAATGATGACAATTCAGTTGTATCTCTTAAATAAAAAAACAATGGATGCTCTGCAGCAATGGTGGGCTTGATACAGCTCCGACGTTCAGTACTTTTCCTTTATTCCGTGGCTTGTTGCTTTCAAAATATATTGCCAGCTATTCAATATTACTTTGGGTGTATGTTACTCCATGGTCTCATGAAGGGGATCTCAGTGGCTGCTGTTGGAAAAATTTAAGGGCATTTTAGTACTTGTATGGTCCTCATGTTTTTTCTAAATTTTTATAACAATCCCTGATAAGATATTTTTTGTATTTTCTTATAGTTGAATGGTCCAGATTATCTTTAAAATGATAACAAATTATTTGTGGGAATGCATATTACTTGTCCTCCCGGGCAGGAAAAACTCAAGCAGTTGGGAGAAACTTCCAGCCACCCTTGCTAACTACCTCTTAAAATCAAGGGGAAAAAATTTTCGGGACTCCTATTTTCCAGAGTAAGATTTTATTTATTCTTGTAGCAGACTTAAAAATTAATAATGACACCTGTTGCTGCAAAAAAATTGGAACAGTTAGCTCTTCCATGGAACTACGCCCTTATTGTTCAGCTGCTCAAGTTTTTTATTCCTTTATTTATTATTACTATTATTAATCTAGGAGGAAATTAACTCATAACATCTTGTCATATTGCAGGGTAAAAAACGAAGGATACATTTCGGTGAAGAGCACAAGTTTAGAATGAACAAAGTTAGGACATATTTAGGTAATGCGGTCTCTTCTCATCAATGCCCATTATTTAAGTATGGAAAATGATAAAGTGGAAGGAATTACAGGAAACCTGTTTGATATGGATTTGAAAGGTAAGTTTACCACTTCCTCCATAAACAGGGCTTTAATATACTGTTTTATGGATTTAAAAAATTCGGGTTGCCTATTTTAAAAAATCATTTCTAATTTTTTTTATCATTTGAAGAGGGTTCGATAGATTCGTTAGCAAATATATTAGCTTCACAAAGTATCATTTTACAAGTTACAATTCTGCTAACCAACTTACAATCTTCCTCCTCATCCTCCAGTGCCTACTACTCCCGCTTGGGAGGCTCCGCCCACGGTAAAGGTAGGATCAATTCAGACTTGTGTTGAGCTGAGGATGCAGTTGGGTTATGTAGGCAACTGCATCCTCATTTGTATCATTATCATTTGTGGGAACTGGAGGGTCCCACAAATGAGGATGCAACCGGGCTATGCAGGGCCTGGAGGTCTCACAATGGAGAATGCAGGTGGGCTATACCTTCAAGATTCCTGAGAAGCCAACAAACCCTTCAGCTCTGCAACACAATTAATCAAATTCAGAATCTCCACCCACAGTAAGGAAGGATCAATTCTGACTTGTGTTGAGCTGAGGGTGCGGCTGGGCTATGTATGGACTGGAGGTCCCACAAAGGAGGATGCAGCTGGGCTACGCAGGGAGAGGAGGTCCCACAATGGAGTATGCTGCTTGGCTATACCTTCAAGGTGCTGAGAAGCCAACAAACCCTTCAGCTCTGCAACACAATCAATCAATTTCAGAAATGAAGGTCTCATAGGTCTATCACCCTCTTAGAAAAGGAGGAGTTTTCCTTATGCAACGAGTTATTGGAAGCATGGAATTTGAATCCATTGAGTCAGATCCCAGTGATATTTTGTTGTTGCTCCTGACACTGAAATAATTTGTGAAGGAGGGAGCTCATAAAGGGAAAAGATGAAAAAGAAGCATTGAATGCAGTTGGCTATGATGATACTGGTGGTCTAAGGAAGCTAATGACACAAATCGGGGAGCTAATCTTACTGCCCCTTAGGTATCCAAAGCATTTCAAATCTATTGGTGTTAAACCCACAAAAAGTATTTTGCTTTATGATTCTCCGTTCTCCCGGAAAAACCTTGATTGTTAAGGCAACTGCAAAGTGCAAATAGAGTATTTTGTTGTATCTTGATTTTTGAAATTGATGGGTGGTCTGAAATATTGAGCTCATGTCATTTCCATGGAGCGCAGTAGGCCTAACAACATCGATACTACTCAGGAGGTCTGGCAGGTTTGAACGTGAGATTGACATTGGGGTTTCAGGGGGGTGATTGGAGGTGTGCTTTGCATCCCCGCGAAGAGTGTGAAGGTGGTTGAATATGTAAGTGCATGTGCAAACTGTAGATTTCTTTTCTTTTGTAACTGCATTTATGATGTTTTGCAGGTTGCCAAAATATTGTTTGTACTTGTATATAATTTATATTTTCAATGATGCTCAGGTTAATCTGCAATGTGTTGGGAAGGATTAAATAGTGAAGTTGTGGCCTGATATTGAAACTGTGATTGACTTGATAGATGAAACAAGAGTTGTGTGGATTTTTTTATTAGAATCGCATTATATTTTAAACTAGAATACAGATGGTTACAATAAAAAGGTTTCCTAAAAAGAGTCCTAAGAAAACCAGTTCAAAAGCCACAAAATTCTACTTTTCAATAATTACTGGGATGTTGAATTCTATAGCTTTAAAACAAATGAGTATTATATAACTACATTGAGCTCGTACTGACCCCTCTAGTTGTAATTGAATTGCATTGTACTGAATAAATGTGTAGTCAGATTGTGGAGATACCCAATGTTTAATGTTTCTTAAAGGATATTGATGGTCTAGATAACATCAAGAGAGAGGTAGCTTCACGAGGTATGACATGTAGCCAAGTATACCTTCCTTTTTATATTTATCCTAAGCATTAGCATGTTTCTAAGTATTTGTACTGTCCTAGCACTTGCACCTAGAAAAAATTCAAGAAATTTGGCATGACCCACAGATGTTCTATCTTATTTAAGTGTAAGGGCCCACATATTATTAACTTTTTAGGACATGAGTAAGAAAATAACTCTGAATCTCTATGGATGATGATGAAACAGAGGTTGCTGCAATAAACGCATCTCTCATTTTCAAGAAACAATGAAATATGGTCAAAAAAGTGTGAGTGATATAGATATATGCAAACATCAAGCAGTCTAGAATTTTTTTTTGGTTAGAAATTAGATTTGCAGATAGGCTAGTCTAGAAGTGCATGCAATACAGTGTGTTTATTGTCTCTGTAATCGCTTTAGTTTTTTGGTCACTATTTTCTAGGGGCATTTACCTATTTTCATGTGCATTTAGTTGTAACATGGTGCAGAATTTAATTCAGATCGTCTCAAATTGAATTAGGTGAAATAATTTTATATTTTGATAGAAGCAAATAATTTTGTGTTAGTTGCAACTAAATAACTGTTTTCTTAATAGTTGTAATAATATTCTATTATTACCAACAAAGGAGTTTGCAAAATGGGTGATTCATGGGGTTTAATTGCAGTTTTGTTGAGTTTGAAATACAACTTTATTATCTGAAGTGAAATTGGCAAAGTTTGAATTTGGAGTTTAACTTTACGGGTTGAATTTGGATATTTCATAGTATTTTTTTATGTTTTTTCCTTAAGATAACTGTACTTAAGTGGGCACTAGATTACATAGATTGTTGGATCTCTGCTCATGCTTTGGAGGAAGCATATAGCAGATTTACAATTAAGAATAAGCGTACAACTAAACTAGTGATCACCTTCAGCTTAAGCAGCTACGAGTAAGGGGCATCCATGCCGTCAAAGTCACCTAGGGCACGATCCTGGCCTCATCTGTTTGGACTCTTTTTGTTGGGTATCTCCAGGGCTTGCACTTAGCAAAACTTGATCCGTGGTAGGCTTATTAAAAGCCAATCAACTTCTCCAATGAACCAAGGATTAAAAAATAAATAAGGATATAATATGATATGATATGATATGATATGTAATTAAATAAGGATTAGGTATAGATTTTTTGTTGTAAGTCTTGAAGATCCATTGCTGGAACCAAATTCTCCTGGCTAAAACTATTTCTCACAGCTAATCATAGAATCTTGAACTGGTAGCTTATTTCTCTAAGTAGTTTTCCATGACCATGGAATCTTGAGCTGGTAAATTTTGACTTTCTGCACTGGTAGTTTAGAAAGAGCAATGAGCATGACCTTACTGATCTGTTCAGGTTCATTCCTTGGGCTAAAAGAAGGCTGGTTTAACTCAGTTCATTCCTTGTAGGTAGGTGTCTGAGCAGTGGAATGAGGGATTGCAAGATTTAGGATAATCCGTCTAACCTTTGTTTATGTGAACAAAATAATGTATAAGGAATAAACCAAAACTCACACTATCAAATACCAAAAGACCAAATTTAGATGTCTACACTTAGATACACTTACCAAACGCGTTCTTCAGACCATTGTACAAGGAAACATTCCTCTCTTAAATGTATATATGCATATATACATGCCAGGCCTAACCATGCAAGAAAGCATTTTGTCAAATGTGTGTTAGTGTACATGCTTCTCTCTGTTAAATTTCCTTGAGCAGCAAACTATACAAGGACAGGTCTGGTGCAGGTTTTGATCATGACAGTTTCATGGTTTTTCCTTCCTGATGGTAGTTTAATGAGCTACTAAAGTTTATCTGTTTGATTTTTAAACTCACGGTCCAACCTCCAACAACAAAATCCTATATATGGGGGGTATTGGAATAAGTTTAAACATTGCAAAACTTACTCGTACACTTTTTTTAGACCATATGATATACAATGTTGGGTACTAGAGTTTCTCTGTTTCATTTTAAACTCACGGTTCAAACTCCAAACAACAGAATTCTTATTAATAGAGTATTGGCATAAGTTTCCGCTAAACTGCACAGGTACTGGTACGGATACGGGTACATTTTCGGTTACATTGAAATGGCAAATTTTTAAAAATCTCGGGTATGGTATGCTTATGGGTACGTTTTATATATATAATATATATATAATATAAAGTTAAAGAAGCATTTGCATACTTATTGAAATTTAATACTCAAGAGTCATACAACTTAAAAGTTAAAATCATTCATAGAACATGACAACAAATTTGAAATTTCCAATACTTTGAGAATTGAGACTTGAGTCATGTTTATATTGATTCATAATTATTAATGTTCAAAACATGATAATAAATTAAAATAATAGAAATAGGATACTTTAAAATTTAAAAAAATTGCATTTTTTTTAAAGTTTTATTGAGTTGTCTTTTAAAAAAGACATGTTGAGGCTGAGGGTACGGCTGGGTATGTACCCACAGTGGTAGGGTATGCTATGGGTACGGAAAAACCGTACCCGTAGCGTACCCTATTACTATGGGTACATACTCAGCCGTACCCACAGCGTACCAGTACTTGTTGCGTTTCCAAGCTGGTACGAGGACTTCCAGGGCATTTCCATGCAGTCTAGAGTTTCACCATTGCTGAACTTATTCATACGCCTTTCTTTTAGTCATTTGTAAACTCATGATCAAAACTCCAAATAACATAATTCTTTTAATGGGAGTATTGAAATAAGTTAGAATTTTCTGAACTTACTCATACATCGTTTTTGTACACATAGTATACAATCTTGAATCTTGAAAAATGTTTGTGGAAATTATCTATATTGTAAATTTTTCTTTTCGATATTGTCTCTTAAATTTATATAAGTATAGAATCAAAATTATGTTGCTACAATGCACTCTTTAAGCCATCAAAAGCTTCCTTGATCTAATATTGTCTCTTAAATTTATTGTAGTATAGAATCAAAATTATGTTTGCTACAATGCACTCTCCGGCATATCAAAAATTCTTCATGTGATAAGCCATGATTTGTTGCATGGAAAAATAGCATAATGGAAAATGTTTATAGTAGGACAACAATTGATATTCTTGGGGTCAATAGGGTTTTACTCATAGTTACCTAAGTCTCGGGGACGGGGAGACGGGGGTACGGGGTTTTTGGAATGGCAAAAAATTTCCCAAATTTTGGGGATGGCAGGGAGACAACTTCTAAAATAATATATAAAAATTAGTATTTCAATATTTTTAATTTTTTTCAATGACATTTAGGGATTTAAACTGTACTTAATGTATTTTAGGTACTTTCAAGATTATAATTTCTTCGTAAAAATAACAATTTTTTGAAACTAAACACATCAGAAAACTTTTGAAAAAATTTAAAAAATTGGAGACTTCCCCTCCAACTCCCCAAGTCCCCGAAACGTTTGGGGCGTCTGGGACATCACTAAAATCTAGGGGACGCATCACCATGTAACACTGGTTTTAGTGAAACTTTTGAAGAAACCATAGATCTAGGGTACTCTACCCACACTTTCAGCATAGAGTTATCACTCCTGGAAGATATGGCCTCGCTTCCTTGAAATCAATTATCTTATGATCTCATGATGGATTGGATGTTTCAATATGGCTAACTAAGAGAGTGTGAACGTCCTTCGAATTTCAGTAGCAAGAAAGGTTGCTATCTGTCCCGGTCCGAAGAACATGGATCCTCTGCCCACGAAAACACACATAATGTGCCCTGAATCTGTGACAATATACTTCAAGTTGCAAGCAATATGAGATGTTATTGCAAGAATGGTCACTACCAGTTATATCTATTCAGATCCATTGAATAAGCATATATACAAAAAAAAGATAAAGCCCACATCCGCAATGTAGAAAGTAAGAAAGAAAATATATTTATGTCCCAGAATGATCATTTGCCCACCAAAACACACATACTGTGCCCTGAACCTGTAACAACATGCAAACAATCTGAGATGTTATTGTAGGAATAAGTTGTATCAGTTATTCAAATGCATTGAATAAACATATACAAGAATAATATAAATACTGCCAACCCAAAATGGGACCTGAAAATACCTCCAATTTCAATAGAAAGTGCTTACCCTATAACCCTAGGAATAACAACAAAGCATACATAGAAAACAGTGGTTGCAAATATAAATGAGTGAACTAAATTATTCCAGTTTGAGATCTGTCTGACAATTGTCCCCTGTAAATATAATAATGAAGTCCCCTTTAGCTATAACATCATATATAACTAATTGAGGAATTTTTCTGTACTATATAAAGTCAAGTTATATATGTCTAAGCTAAGCCTGTTAACCTTCTAAGTTGATAGGGAACTCAGCCAATTGTATGACTCCATCAAAGTGTGGACAGAGTAGAATAACAAAGAATAAAAACACAATTAAAAACAATGGTAGCGAGAATAGTGAATTAAGTCATTCCAGCTCGAATTCTGTCCAAAAATAATGAAATCCCCTGTAGAAATATCCATCTAAAATAAGAAATTGAGGAAATTTTCTGTACTACATAAGCTCAATTTATATATGTCTCAACTGATAGGGATAACTCGGTCAATTATATGATCCCATACAGTGTGGGTAGAGTAGAAGAACAGAGAATCAAAAACACTCAATATCCATGTAAAGTTTTCAAAATATACTGCCTAAAAAACCTTTATCATTATAAAGAGAGTTTATCTAGTTAGAAAGGAGTAATAATAATAATAAGTTTTATGGTTTATAATGTCGGGTGGCCTGTTTTTGGGTTTGTTGGTGGTTTATACCATCTTATTATTCAGGAGGTATTTAATTGTGCTTCAAATACTAGGCGTACATACCCTATCTCCTTCAAAATTTAAATTTGAGACTTCTCTTTCAAGAACACAAATTTTACACCATTAGACCAATTAAAATATACAAGCATCCTCAACCTGATACCACTTTTATCAACTTTAAACCCTGTAAACAGAGCTTTAGAAACTGCAGGTTAAAAGAACTGGGAATTCAAACCTTGCATGAAAAACATATGCAGGTTACCATTGAAAAATGAAAGGAATTCATCCAAATTGAAGCATCTTACATGTGAAACCTGAAATGGACGCACAAAAGGAAAAAAAAAAAACTGGAATATAATTGCTTTCATTACAGCCACACCAGAAGTAGAGGTATATGCTGAAGAGTTAGATAGAAACATTCAGAAACATCAAAATTGGTGAGCATTGACTCAAAAAAACAAGTTGGAAATTGTTGAGCATTGACCCAAAAAAAATTATTTATCCTATTTTTAACAAAACTATGAATTGATTGGATGTCCAAGCTATACCCTTTATTCTTTGCAAAGGAGACAAATGAATCACACTATAAATTATTGTTGTCAAACTGGCTTTGCATTTATTAAATCTGGACAGCTCATTATTATTATTATTATTTTTGATTGGTCGACCTGCGAATACATAGATATAGGCAGCTCATTATTTTAATAAAACCAACAGAAGTATTTTATTATTTAAAAATAACTCAAAATTGTTGTCATTCAGTGTTCAAAATTGAACCAGTCAGAGCCCGTCAAATGGGTTCTAACCTGTCATAAAAGTGCAGCAAACTTTCCCCCCCCCAACAAAAAAAAATTCGAAATATAAACATTGTTTGACAATAGGGAAGTCTAGCATTTTAATTAAAATGTCAAATGAAGGGCAGAATTTTGAAATGTCACTCAGCCGGCTGAGAGCTAAAATAGGTCATAAAATACAACTACATTAATCTCAGATTTTTCACTGATTCATTCAACATTTCAAACACTCAAATTCAATAATGTTTACATGTTCTCAAGGTTTTATTATTTGCATTTTATGTTTTAGATGCATTTGACGGCAGTTTCAACTTTAAATTGAGCCACCTGAAAATTAGAATTTAAGGAAAATCAAAGCATCTCTTTGGACATGTATTGTTTTCAATAATTTATCTTCCTTTTTGAAAAGGTGTTGTATGCTGCAATTTATTCGTGTAGTGCTTCATATTTATGCTTTCAAGGATGTTCATGCTCTCTTGCAAGTGATCTCTTGTGTTCAACATATTGTCTTTCTTTTTGGAAGGAATTGTATTATACACTTTCTTTACCAAAATGCTTATTTCAAGTTGATATTATTTATATGGGAAAATTGAATAGAAAACAATAACACTTTTTTCTGTTTTCCTGCTTGAGTATTGACCATTTGTAATTATTGTCAACAATTTCAAATATGAATGTTTTCAATACTAATAGCATTTCTTTGGTACGTTAAATGCCATTGACTCTAATATTCCCAATAATTAACAAATAGTGCAAACTTGAAAGATGAAACTCATTTCAACATCAATTCAATTTTTTGACAACACAATTGCTGTTAAACAGTACAAACTTGAAAATAAAACCCATCTCAACATCAATTCAATTATTAAAATACAACACATTGCTTATAAACAGTGCAAATTTGAAAATAAAATCCATCTCAAAATCAATTCAATTATAACACAATTGCTTCAACAAGATTAGCCATTCTATGACCTTTTTGGAAAAAGGAGGATTAAACACATTTTGTAAAGCAAGTTCTTTTCAAACTTCTCCCACAACAAAATTTTATGATCATGATGTAACTAAACGATTTATATTCTGGGTTAGACAAAATGCCCTACTAGCGATTGGATGATATGATAGAAGGCATAACAACCCAGAGAAATATTACATGTTGGAAAAAATGCCTTGGCTAACAAGGGACACTAGCTGTTTGACTAAATGCCGCAATGGTATATTCACTATCATTATGCATTTCAACTATTTGAATAATGAAGCATTCTGAAACATACCATGACCATGTGAGTTTCTTTGTTTAATTTAAAGTCAGCCATGCTGGTCTATTGGATGAGTACAAGAACGTCAAAGAAATGATAAGCTCCAACAGTTGGCAGGTAAGGGATAAAACGAATTCTAAATGCCTATGAATTCACCTTCACAAAATGTATCTGGTGCACAAAATGACCTTCAAATGGTTGGGAAGACGTAATAGGCGGCATATCAAAATACCTCAAACAAATTTGAAACATATCAGGAGAAACACAAACTTTTTGAAACAATTCCTCGAAGAAATATGGTCTTAGGGTATGCACCATGGGCTTATTGAAAGATCTTGCAAGCATTAAAAATGCATATTCAGTTGGAATGTCTGAAGCCAATCTCCGAAAGGTTTATGGCTATAACTGATTTAGTCATGACCCATTTAAATTTTTTTGAATACCTACTTTTTATCCAAATCTTTTTTAGTGGGACTTCAATCTCCTTTGCGGCCAGCCATCACTACCTTATCATCAATACAATGAGGTTTGAACTTAGGCCTAGAGCTTTGAATGATCTTAATTTCTCAATGTCACATCTAAACATTAGTTCTGATTAAAATAATAGCAACTATCTTACTAGATAAATAGTTATTAAATTCTCACAAAAAAGTTGGTGGTATGGAAGCACACCACAAAACTATCACACAGGCCAATGACGTGGCCTAAGAGAAAAGATTACAAAAAGAATATATCAAACCAACAATTAAAAAACAAGTTTATTAAGCAGTAACAACAAAGAGGTCGGTGAGAGGAGGGTACTTGTTATTAGACTCGCCCCATTTTCCATTTGGAAGGTCACTCCCATTAACAATGGCTACATTCTCAGTTGCTTTTGTAAATTCCTCTTTGGTCTTGCCTCGATCACGCACCAATGAGAAAGCTAACACCAACTAGATAACCTTGTCTGTAGAAGGAAGAGAAGCCCAATTGTCATGGTGTGGTGGTCGAGATCCCTGTCCTCAATGTTATGCAAGTGGAGGAGAGTGGCGATGAGGTGAAGATCCACACCTAGAGTAACTATGAGAAAGATAATGAGAGTAGTTGTGTCAGAGACCCTTCCTCTTGGAAAGGAATCCTGAGAAGAAAAGGTTGGCAAAGCATGAGCCACAATGTAGAGAATGATGTCCCAATGATCCAAAAGGGTATGGAGATGGGCCACCTATAACAACACCTTCTAGGCTTGTACCTGGATCTACAAAAAAGAGAACAAAAACAATTACATCTTTATTATAAGCTGAGAGATTACAACAAATATTAACATAAGAACAAATATTTCCATTCCTTTCTTTCCAAATTAAAAATAGAATTTCCACTCTAAAAGAATTTTAAATTTGGGTGAAATCCCATTGTGAGAGAAGGCCAATCTCCTAAGAGAATATGCTACCAATTAGATGATTTTGGTCTAAGGGGTTTGAAGAAATCATGAATTTAAGACCAGGCTATTCAAACTTTCTAGAAAAACTAAAAATGTGCATGAGAGTCTTCAAGTTTCCAAAAAAAAGGGGATAGTGGCTTTGGATCCCCTAAATGGAGAAGCCTATGGCTGAAGAGAAGGTCTTAGTAAATAAAAAACTATGCAAAGTGAGTTAGCTTGGTATCAAAAATAGTATTCCAAATTATTTTTAACCTATGATTCCAATGTTGAGTTGAAGAATGGATGGACCAATGAACATTAAGATTATACACCAGAAGGAAATTTGGGGGGAGAAATTCATAGCACTTGTTGGGTGAGTAGGTTTGAAATGGTGTTTCAAGATACTATTTCCAGTCTTTTTACCATGGGAAGGATAAAATCACACCAATTTTATGGAGCATCTCCATAGGGATAACATCCAATATCTCCTTATAGGATATCTTATCAATATTCACTAACATATATTTAGCTTTGAAATCCATCTAAGAAATTAATTTCCTTGATTTCTTATAAAATAGGTCTTGCACAATATGAATTTCTCATATAAAATGCTTGAGGGAATGAACCCAAGACACCTTAACAAGAGGGATATTGTGCCAAGTAATAACAAAAAACCACCAGAACAAATGGTGATTGATGGAGAGCCCGTCTTTTAACCCATTCCCGTCCCACATAAGCCATGGTTTGTGATTTAAACACTTATTTCACTAAATCTGGACATATTCCAGTGAATTGGGACTCCAGTATTACAAGTATTGGAAGAAATCCATCTCCATTTTTGCGTATATTGGATTCCATTTTTGGCTATACTAGATTCCATTAGTAGCAATATTGGATTCCATTAGTAGCAATATTGGATTCCAATATTGTCATTATTGGACTTATTCGAGTTCCAATTTCTCTATTATTGGATTCCAATTTTGCTATTATTGGATTCCAATTTCCCTATTATTGGACTCCAATTTCACTATTACTGGATTCCAATAATGCTATTATTGGATTCCACTTTCACCACTATTAGAATCCAATGATTCCATTTTTTAGATTTCAATTAAGCTATTTTAGGATTTGTATTTTGTTATATTTGATTCCCTCACATAAGCCTGATGGTTGCCCACTTACATAAGCCTAGTGGTTGCTATCTTACATAACCCAAGCAGTTGCTAACTTACATAAGCCAAGTGGTTGCTAACTTACATAAGCCAAGTGGTTGCTAACTTACATAAGCCAAGTGACCGCTAACTTACATATGCCAAGCGGACGCTAACTTCAAGATAGTGCGTAAGTGATTGTTGTCATTTATGCCACATATCAATCTTAATATCATCATACATATATGACTATTCATGCATACCTTATTCAAATCAATAAACGTTGACGTTGAAAATCCCTTCCCTGAACTTCCTTGAATGGTGTTAAATTTGACGGTTGTTTAGACATTTTTTCATGATTTTAGATGTAACATACTTTCAAATATTTTATAGAACTGACACATGTGACTCACATGTTTAAAAGGTGACCGTCAATATTTATATACATTTATAAAATATTATTTGTATATATTAAGCATAGTTAAAAAAATATGGAATTGTCATTTATAAATTTTGTAAGTAGTGTATAAGTGTGAGTGATCGCACTTACAAGTGCGATTGGTCGCATGTCTAAGTGTGAGCCTCGAGTCACACATCTCTCGACTCACACTTTAAGTGTGAGTCTTGAATGACACTTCTAAGTACGAGTATCGACTCACACTTCTAAGTGTCAGTCTCGACTCACACTTCTAAGGTGCGAGTCTTGATTCACACCGCTAAGTGCGAGTCTTGATTTGCACAGCTAAGTGCGATAACTCACATGTCAAACAATTTTTGGGTAACGGTAATTTTTCAACACTACCCTTCAAAAATACAAAACAATGTTTATTTATACCAATTATTCTCTATAAATTTCATTATTTTTAATATATATTGATGTAATTTTTTATAATTTATATATAAATCTATATTAATAATTGATGGTTAAATATTAAATATGTAATTCATGTGTGATGTTTATTACAAATATTTACAAGTATTTTATGGCTAGAATCAACAAAAAATGTCTAAATAGGCGTCAAGAGTTGCATGTTAAAGTGCAAGCACAAGAATTAAGGGCTTTATTTTTACCCAAATTATATAAGGGATTTTATTTATAGTACAAAAATTATAATATTAAATTCTTTACATTAATTCTTTACAATACCAAATGCAGTATTAATGATAACCATTTTGTAAGGCAAAATGCTAATTAATGTTGTGGTTGCCTCAACATTAATTAGCCATTAATTCGAGCTATGTAAAATTCACCATTTAAAAGTACATGCGCCATTTGAAATATGTGCACCTTTTGGAGCATGTAACTGTTGTCAGCCATTAATTAGCCATTTAATGAAAAGCAATGTAAAATCATACGTGTGCCCTCTTAAATTTGCATGCACCAATGAAATTGGCGGTTGGATTTGTCAGTTACATATCACTATAAGTAGACAGTTTTTGAGTTTATATTTTTAACATTTTCCTTTCTATTCTCTTCGTCAATGTAAGCTTATTCATCAATAGAAAAATCTCACCATCACAAGCATCAAAAATTATGTGCTCGAGTTCTGGAAACGTTTTGATTTCCTCTCCGTGCCAAAAATTGGTATGCATTCTCACCTTCAGTCCCTCCAAAATTACAAAATTTTGTTAATGTAAAATTTTCCATAGCTGATTAGGGATTATATCCATGTAAAATTTTCCATAGCTGATTAGGGCTTATATCCATGTAGGGATTTTGTAGATAATTAAATGGAAGCAAGTTTGTTATTCAATATTTTGTAGAAGGTAGTTTTGTTTATCAAATAAATAATTTTGTAATATAGTAAACATTTGTTAGAGAAGTGAAAGAGGATGGAATGGAGCACATCTTGATAGAGAAACGATGTAGCTTAATACGTAATAACATGAGAGGAAGATTTGCAGAATTTTTAAAAACCCAAAACACCTACCAAGAACTTGTTTTGTTGAGTCTTGAAAAAGAAGCCTGGTGGTATGGATGGTGGCTCAATTTGCACAATAAAAAAGTGAATATCGGAATCGATTTATGGTCATGGTGGTGCGCAGGAATAGAAGAGAAGATGTATTTTATAAAATTGATATTATTTTGTTGGCCTTATTGTTGTCCGCAAATAGTCCTCCACTGCACATACTCAACAAAATTCAATGGCTACGACATCGTTGACATTGTCAATGACAATATTTTAGAATATATTCATGTTAAGAATGAGTTTCCATTGAATGTGTTGGTGTTGGATTACAGTGACCTATTTGCGAAAAAATATGGTAATGCAAGAGTAGGAGAACCAAATAGATTTTGGAGAACAAAAGAACGAATACAAATTTGTGAAAGGAGAATTCGAGGAACAAGGAAACTCTAAGATGTTGCTACTATGGAAGCAACAACTATCCTAAAAAACTTTTCACAAAATGTAAATTTTCTCTATTTGCATCGTGGCTATGTGGCTTTTTGTCTTTTGCTGCCTACGGGATTTCTCTCTTCTATGCTTCAATGTCATATTCTTCCTTAAGGACCTTTTTGTAAAAGGATGTGGGTCCTTTCAAAACCCCCATATTAACCCTTATACAAAAAAATGGACATAGTTTTTGTACATCGAAATATGTTGTTGTGGCATAACCTAGCAGACTCTATGATGACAATATCTTACTTTATTTTGTTAATTCCTATCGATCGATAATATCCAATTACTATGGTGTCGCATAAGCTAGCAGATGCTAAGCTAAAAATAATATTCTTTGACTTGTTAAATGCTAGCGATCCATAAGCTCAAAATTTTATATTGTGGAAGTATTAGGTTACCTTAGCGGGTGCTAAGCTCAAAACATCTTACTTAAAATTTCTCCTCAATCCACCAATCAAAATATAAAAAATTCTATAACTTTTCAACTTTCTAATGTTTGTAATTTATTTAAATAATTTTTTAAACTACAAAAACTTATTTATATTTTTCTTTATTTGCTAGTTAGTATTGATTTGAAAAATATGAGGCCTTGTTGCAACATTGATTTATTCTATTTAATAAAAATCATAATTCTAAGAAAACAATCACACAACTAGCACATCTAGCACAATCGCACAACTAGCACATCTCCCATCCTGTGAGGCATGAACTTAATGCTTTGTCTTGTTTAATTTAAAATGTCATTAACAAAATTACTATTAACAAGGTTTATTAAATATACGTGAACATAATGATTGGCTACTTTATACAGGGATTAAGGCACCCAGAAACCTTACAATAGAATGCATCGTGAGCATCACCAAGAGTGAACAAAAAAGAAACAGGACAAAAAGGGATAAAACAACTTATCCCAAACTACAGTCCAACAGATCAATACAAGGAAAAATTGCAAAACATGGAGGGGAAAACATCCCAAATGATACAGTCCACAAATAGTCAAACAAAATCTCCAAGAGCCAACAAACTAGTTAGTCTTCAAACATTTGTACTCCTCTGGTTGACGCTCTTCCTATCCTTTCATATTATCATCCTTGCTCACTCATGATAGGGATGTGGTCTTCAACATGCTCTTCCTCATCAGAACTACTGAGGTGGAGATTATACCTGAACTTTGTGTCCCTGCTCTAGCTTGACCACATGCCCCTGCAACTCCAAAACAAAACTTTTGATCTCTACCATATTGGCCCTGATAGAGTTTTGGGTGATGCAAATTTTCTTAGAGGCATCGATGCAATGCATGACACTGTTTCCCATATTCGTTCCAACTTCACCTAAGGCCTCCATATCCATTTCCACCTGACTCACCCTGAGAGAAATTTTATCAAAAGCCACATTCCAACCCAGCTCCACTCTCTCTTTCCCTTTAGAAAACTCCCCTTTCATATCAATCAGAGAACCTGCAGCCCCAGTACCAAGATTTTCATTCCCTGAGGTGCCTTACTCTTCTTTCTCCTCAGTTTGTTCATATGGTCCACAAGAGTACAATTTTCATCTGAATCCCTAGATTTGGGATCTAATTCCTTTTCCACCACTTGGTTTACCATTCTTAAAAAGAAAAATAATTAGTCCATGGTGTATCGGGGTATCAATATTTCCCTGTTGAAAATCATTCACCGACGCAGAGAGTGACATAAATAAGAAAAAGGGAAGGCTCATAGCAATCTTATGCCTAAACATATTAAGCATAGTAAGATGGTGAGTAAATATCTTTCTATAATTCACTTCAAGAGTAATGTACCTCATAAGGTGGAGGAAGACTATATTCCAAATATCAGGGATGTAGAATCTAGCTATACCGTCTACCACAGGTAAACCATTTCTTTACCATGGAAGAAAGTCTCAATTTCATGCTTGCATCTAGTGTGGTCTTTGAATATCTTTAAGCCCTCCATCTCCATTCCAGTCACCTGTGCTATCAAATCCTCCTGAAACCTGAATTTCCATGTTGTGGATCACCATGCTGCCATTGTTCCATGCCTGACCAAACTCCAATGCAAGATAAGGATCAAACCCCATGATTTTTGAGATGAAATTCCTAAACCCCCCAATTTTTAGAATGTGCCACAAGGAGGGGTTATCCTTCAGGCAACCATAGCTCATGGGCTCGGTTCTCAAATGACCACCTCCCATGGTTTTAGTTGACTGAGATTGAAAATGGAAGAAACAATGGCCAAAATGAATCGTAAGAGAAAAATTAATACAAATCCCACCATATATCCTGCATGTGGGAAGGGTCTTGCTAACCATAAGTATAAGGATGACATCCCAATGAGGGAAAACTAACCACTGACACATCAGTACTTAATGTTCTTAATGAGATTAATAACATTGGTGATATCATCTCCCCTCTCACACACTTTAAAATTACTACCTTTAGCCCCCAATTTGGCAAGATAATCCACACATTTATTACCCTTTTAGGGGTATGAATAATTACATTTATCAAACTCTTTCATAAAATTTTCTTTAGTATCTTTAAGGATATTTCTTATGGTCCAATTATTAATTGTATCCTTTCTCACATTCTCAAATTTAAAAAATTCTTTTTCTACAGCTAACCAGAAAAACATGTTGACATTGGTGAGTAAATCCTTAATCAAAATTTTCCTCTACAAATCCTTTTCAAGACAACATATGTTTGGAAAATGAATATGTTTGGTCCAAGAACTAATATGTCAAGTGTTATACTTGAGCATTATAGTCATTGATCTCCATAAACGTATGTAGGAAAATCATTTATGTGAAAACAATTGATCTATCACATTTAAAAGACTTCAAATTATTTTAGAAACATGTTCAATATTTTTCATTCAAACAACAACATATTCATAAGTACAACATAAAAGGTATTTTGAAATGTTAATGCCAAAAAATTTCAAATATTCAAAAATTTTAAGCCTTCCGTTTAGCCTGATGCCACCATCTGTCCGCACCCCTATTCGAGAAACCATTTGGTCCATTTTTCCTCTGTTTGCAATAATTCCCCTGTGAATTGACTTCTTCCCCATGCCCTTCACGCTTCCCCTTTCATTTTTTCCTCGCCCCATTTATCTCATTGCCCCTTGTGCCATGGTTGGCTACCCAAGCCCTTGCATCCAAATGAACCCTAACTAATGACCCGTCAGAGTTTTCAATATTCCTGGGAGATGGAATTCGGCTAAAACCTCCTCAGGGTTGGTGAACCAATTTCTGTTAATGGATCGACCTTACCTTTAATTCCATTCTCAATCCATTCCTCCACCAAAAATTTGTCATTGAGACCTTCCCTAGCCGAAATTACCAAGCCGGAGATCCATAGGGGATTGTAGCCTTCACCTGGTAATAGACATGTTGAGGAAATCTATGTTAGCGGTGATAGGAGCAGTTTTGTTATACACCCTCCAATTGGAGCATAACAGAAAAGTCATGGCCAAAAATTGGGATCATCCTGAACAATCAAAAACGTCCGTCAATCATCCAAAACAAGTCAATCCTTCCATATAGATGAAACCTTCAAACGTTAAGGTGCCTAAAATTTCCAAGAAGATATTTTTGCCCTCCAAAAGCATAGACCTGATTTGTAGAAAAGCTAGGGACTATGGCCCACTTCCTATTCTCACGAGTGGACTTGAGCACTGGGAATTCAAGTTTTAACATGAAAAATGGAATTCTTTCCATGTGCTAAAACTACAATTTCTTTAAAGCTCCTAGATGGGACAAACTTTTGCGTCAATGCCAATCTAAATATGATTTGATCATTAAACCCAATTTTCCATCCTTCAACCATTCACAAAATCTTTCCATGGAACTGACCTTCAAACAGGCTGCCCCAAATACCTCTCCAATTCTGGAGATGTGACTGATTTTTGAGGTTCCATTGGCAATGCCTTCCACCAAACTTTGCATATGGTTGATGTCTCAAACCATATTCAAACATCTACTTTGCTCCAAATCCTGGTGAACTGACACCGAAAAAAATCTTCCTGCAACCATAGACCAGAGCTAATACTCCATTGGTCACAACCTAAAATTATGAATGAACTTTTGTAACATAAATTTTGCTTACCTTCTATCCTCTACTGACTGCGGGATGGGGAAAAATGTGACATGAGAAGTGTAATCTCCTCCTGATCCTCAAGATGCACTTCCGAAAACCTGATTCATGAGATGCAAAACATTGGACTATCATTCCAACTGCATACAAATTTGATGAAATTCCATCCTCAAGCCCCTTGAACAAGATAATCTCAAATTTCCTGCAATTGAAAACTAGGGGATGCTGATTAGGGCATTGGAACAAACTTTTATCTTCTCATGTTAACATCTTTATGGATCCCAATTAAGGAACAATTTTAGTCTAAGGAACTTTCTCACCTTTGTCTTTTTTGTATAACTAACCAGAAATCCATCAGGATGGGTTGACATTGGTGAGTAAATATCTACCCCTCTGAATAAACACTTGGCCCTTGTTATGAAATCCTATCTTCAAGCTATTGGCTATTGGGCTACATGGACCAATGAATATGTTTGGTCCAAGAACTAAATGTTCCTTGTTTATATTGCTATACTTGAGCATTTGTTGAGTCATTGATCTTGTCGGTTATGTAGGAAAATTTTATGTGAAAACTAATTGATGCCCTAGGATTTTAAAAGACATCAAATTATTTTAGAAAATTCTGGCTTCTATATATTTTCATTCAAACAACAACATATTATAAGTACAACATAAAAGGTATTTTGTAATAAGTAACAAATCTTTCAAATAAATACAATTTTCATCCTCCAATATTTACAATTCAATTCCAGTTAAGGAAGGAAGTCTTCATGTTGTTGACCTTGGGGAGTAAATCCTTAGTCCAATTTTTCCTCTAGAAATCCTTTGCAAGACAACATATGTTTTGAAAATGAATATGTTTGGTCCAATAACTGATATGTCATGTGTTATACTTAAGCATTGTAGTCATTGATCTCCATAATGCATGTAAGCAAATCATTTTTGTGAAAAAAATTGATCTAGGATGTTTAAAAGACATCAGACTATTTTAGAAACATGTTCAATATTTTTTCATTCAAACAACAACATATTATAAGTACAACATAAAAGGCATTTTGTAGTAATTAACAAATATTTCAATCCTTCCAATAAGAATAAACTTTTAACATCCACGATGCTAGTCACACTTCTATTTGAGTAGTAACAAATTTAAAAAACATAGGTTACAAATTTCACTTCAATCCCAAACTACTATACCTTTTTTTGTTATATCAATTCAATCCTCCAACTAGGTGGAAGTTCATTATGAGATTAACACTGGAGATACTAGCGGAAACTAAACTCAATATGTCTTTCTTTAGCTTGTTAAATGATAGTGACTCTTTAGCTCGAAATATTATATTCTTCAAATACATTTGACTGCTAAGCTCAAACTAGGTTGATTTAATTTGTTAAATCCTAGTGACCACTAAAATCAAAATAATATCTCACTTTATTTTGTCGAAACCTTGAGACCGCAAAGATCCAAATATTATGTTGTGTCATAAGCTAGCAGATGCTAAGTTCAAAATATCATTTAGTAACTTGTTAAATGAAAGTGACCACTACGCTCAAAGTAATATAAACAACCAACTACCGACTGTACCTACAACAAAACAATATTGATTCAAGTTAATATATATACCCACACCAGTCTGAAGTCACGTAAGGGTTCAATATAAGAAGAAATTTTAACATCCACGAGGCTAGTTAAAAGATGAAAAAGCATATTATTCTTGTCATGTACCTGTAATTGTGAATGTAATTGTACCTGTAAGAGAACACAAACCCAATAAGCATATTATTCTTTCCACGTACATGTAATTGTATCTACATTTAAATTTATCTTGGTCTGAACTAAACATGCTGCTCTCTGTTGAAAAAATCAGACCCCAGGATGGAGAGGACTCGTGGGGATGCATTTTTTTTGAGACAACACCGTCCCCATCTCATTCCAGTCAAACAATGTTTTGTGAAATCACCTCACCAAATCTCGCAAATAAATTCCCATCACAAGTGTTGTTTGTGCTCCCTGTAACATCTCTGTGCTTACCCACTTCATTTCCATGTGTAGAATGAACAACCTTGGAGAACCTAAATGTAACAAATAGATGTGTCAATAAAGAAATTCTAATAAGATATTGCTTTATGATTTGTTGTCTGATAATCTATAAAGTATGAAATCATGTCTAACAATGTTAGTTATTTCACCTTGCTTCATTTTGTTTGCAGATTCTTCCTTTATAATATATATTAACTAAATACATCTAATATTGCTAACATTCAAACCTTCAACCTCCACTAAATGTAGTAATTGCAAGAACATTAACTAATTAATGTTGTGGTTGGCTGAACATTAACTAACATTAAAAAATTGTTAGGTTATGTTGAGGCATAACCTCTTTTGGTGGTGTAAGAGGATACAACATTTGTGGGTTTTTTGGGCATTTATGGCATTCATAGATTGTGTTCGTGTGATGGGTGGGACCAATTAATGACTATTACTAATTACGTCAAATTTCAATTAGAAATCTTGGAGACATGTGTTGAAGATTGGAATGAAGGTGCTCGACATCTCTATTTAAGCATCGTCTATATTGGGCCTTTGGTCAATCACTGTCAAAATAGCCCTTGTTCACTATGGGTGGCACCATCAAACACATTGAGCCTTCTTCCTATGAAGAGGTCAAGGCCAACCTGGTAGTATGGAATATTTTACATGATGGTGGTGTTACATCATTTATGGAAAGACTGTCTGGTCACTCTGTCTGAGTGACCAAGCAGTGTGCTGGCAACCTGGAAGAAAGGAAGAGTCAAAGTGGGAAGAACAATTTTTTTTATTTTGACAGAGTCCATTGCGGCTGTGATGGGGCTCCCCATGGAGGGAGACATTTATTTTAAATGCTCACTTCAGGAGGAGATGGATGATTTCCTGTATCCTGGTGAAAATATGACAATGTATCACTTGGGCTATGAATGGGACTCACTTCCACAACCTTGGGATAGGGTTGCTGAGCAATTGAGGAGGTACTTCACATTGCAGTGATGCTACAAAGTGATCTATGGACCTCATATTTTTCTTCTTGTGCATCTTCGACATGATCAGAAGGTAAAATTTGTGGATTTTCTGTTTCAATCACTTGAGAGGTCCCTTAAACTGGCTAGAGAAGATGAAGGTCCTTTCCTACACCAAGGCCTTTTGTATTTGCTCTTTAAAATTGAAGCTTCCCAAAAATAAATCTTGTGCTTCCCCTCTAAGCCAGGAAAGTAGTGTTCATGTCCCCCCTCCTCTTCCATAACCAGCTCCCTCTTTCTATCACCATCATCTCCACCACCTTCGTCTCCCTTCCGACTCTGATTTCAGACATCATGATCATTATCCTAAGAGTGGTCTGGTGGTCTCCCCTCATTATTTCACTCTTGGTCTCCCTCATCTTCTCTGGCAGCTCGTAACCCTTAGACACCTCAGAGCACTCTCCTAAGGTCTCTGAACCACTTTCAGACCTGACATCTACTTCCTCTCCACCTCTTGCTGATGCTTCTCTGGCTTCTCCTCTCATCTCCATGGACATTGTAATGGCTACAACCGACTCAACTCACCTGATCATGGAAGCATGTGTGGCTTCCCTCCCACCTTTTTACATGGAAGTTAGCATGGAATCAGAAATTCTAGATGTGTTGTGGGATCTCTCCTTAGTTTACCCTGATTCTCCTCTATCAGAGAAAATGGGCTCCCCCACTGCAGCTTTGGAACACAAGGAGCATTTAGAGAAGATCTCTCCTGATCCACATGAGGCCATTGAAGATTATGTTACACTCAATATCTGCTATCAAGGAATGGAAAATTCACATGGACATGACTTGGATGAAAATCAATGAAGACTTCCTGGAACACATTAAGTTAGTGGATGTGCTGGTTCAAGGAAGCCCTACTGTTGATGCTAAGGATGAAGCAACTACTCTCATGAATATCCATAAAATGTAATTTGGCTTTTTTCCAGTTTGGGACTTTTTTTTTTTGTTTTTTGTTGCATATGAGGATTGTTCTCTTCTTGTTTCACTGTAATATCTGGCCATGAGGGATTTTTTGTGCAAGTATGTGGGTCATTTGGGAAAACCCACTTTTACTCTAATTCCAAATAGTTTTATGTTTTGGCATATCGTAGTCGTGGCTAAGCTCCTAATATCTTAATGAGTTTTCTTACATCCTTAAGATCGCTATGCTCCAAATTTTATGTCTTGGTATAACCTAGTACTTCTCAGATCACAGTATCCTACTTTATTTTGATAAAACCTAGCGACCACCAAGCTCCAAAAATTTATGGTGTGGCATAATGTACCATTGTCTAATATCAAAATATAATTCTCTTACTAGTTAGGTGCTAGCAAAAACTAAACTCAGAATATTATATTGTGGGTTTAGCACCAGAAAAGTTATGAATATCTACCTCTAATTTGTTAGATGCTGTAAAATATCTTAATTATGAATTATTAAACCCTAGTGATGAAATCACCAAATAACATGTTGTGGAAAAACCTAGTGGCTGTGAAGATCAAAATAATATATTGTTTAAGTACCTAACAACCGCTAAGCTCAAACTATGTTGATTCAAATTTGCTAAATCTCAGTCACCATTAAGATCCAAATATTATGTTTTGGTGTAACCCACTGACAACCAAGCTAATAATATCTTATTTCTTTTGTTTAAACCTAGTGAGCGCTAAGCACCAAATATTATGTTGTGTCATAATCTAGCAGACGCTAAGCTCAAAATATCATTCAGTAACATGTTAAATGATAGCAACCACTATGCTCAAAATAATATATTATGGAAGTACCTAGTCTCCACTTAGTTCAAAATATGTTAATTTAATTTGTTTAATCCTATCGACCATAACCTCCATATATTATGTCGTTGTTTAAACTAGCATCAGCTAAGTTCAAAATATCTTTCTTGTAATTTGTTAACTACTGTAAAATATCGTAACTATGAATTATTGAACCCTAGCAAATTTAATCTCCAAATAATATGTTGTGGCATAGGCTACCAACTGCTAAGCTCAAAGTATCTGAAACCACCAGTAGTCTCCAAATATTATGTGGTGGCATAACCTAGCGGGCGCTAAGCTCAAAATATCTTAATTCCAAATCTTAAATGCATACAAAAAATTCAACTAATTTATATTGGTCTTGATTGCTATAAAGATCTCCAAATTCAATGTCTTTCTTTTGTTTGTTAAATACTATTGATTTTTTAGCTCAAAATATTATATTCTTAAGTTCTTACTTTCTTTTGTTGAAACCTAGAGACTGCTAAGATCCTAATATTATGTTGTGGCATAACCTAGTGACCGCTAAGTTGAAAATATATTAATTTAATTTATTAAATCCTAACCACCGATAGGCTACAAATATTGTGTGGTGGCATAAACTAGTGGGTGCTATGCTCGAAATATCTTAATTTGAAATCTTAAAATCATACAATAAATTGACTAATTTATACAGATCTTGATTGCTATACATTTCTCCAAAGTTAACATGGTTGATTAACTTAGAGGTTGATAAGCTCAAAACAACTTACTTTAATTTGTCAAAATGTAGCGACTTATAAGATTTTAATAAAAATTGTTAGATTATTTTGAGGGGTAACCTTTTTTGGTGATGACAAGAGGATATGGCATCTATGGATTTAATGGTCATTTATGACATCGATAGATTGCATTCGTGTGATAGACAAAATCGATTAAGGGTTATACACACGTGAGATGTAATAAACATTGGGAATTTAAGAGTTTTAATGGGAAGCATGATATTTATGATTAGGATATCTAATCGATGATCTTCGGTATATCACACTTACCTCCTTTCTTATGTTGTGTGTTGGTGGATTTATATCTCTGAGGGGGCTGGACATTTCACTACCCCTTTCCTCTTTTCATTTTTGGTTTGTGCTTCCTATCTCTCTGTGATGGTGACAGGGGTGTTGGTGGTTTCTTGGGTAGCATGGAGTATGGTCCTAGCAGGAAGAGGCAGAGAGCTATGATAGGAAAGGATGTTGGGGAATCATTTACTTCTTAGATTGGGAAAATATGGAATGCAACTATGCGGAATTGGCTCGAGACATTCAGTTCATGGAGTGATTTGAAGAAGAATAAATGGTGATATTTTTGAGAGCATGTGCAAGTTAATGCTTGACCTGAACAGTCCAAAGGACAGAGGAACATTTTTGACATGGCGCAAGGGTTGAGTGCGGAAAACATACTCTCTAACTCTTCGGGGTATTTTATCTTGCATAAGGAGAATGAGAAGTTGGAAGAATCTAGTTCAGCCTTCAGTATCATGTCCATGTCTTTGATGTGGGGGATACAGGTGATTGCATTTGGTTTGAGGATGTTGTGGAAAATCAAGGTATAAAACTCTCTCGGCACTAAACCATCAGAATGTTGTGTCGATTCGTCCTTCTCCTTGTGATCAGAGTAAAGGGGATGCAGATGTTGAGATCATCAATGAGGTGATCTGAGAGGCCAAATGCCTAATATTTCCTAGATGCATTTGTCTTTAGTTTTTGATTAAGGGCCAGAATTTATCTGTATAGCAAAGTGTATAGATATAGGAAGTATTTGTGGGTGAAGTGAAGCTGATTACAACTCTTACCCATATTTTGGCATATATTTAGTATGATAAATTGCTTGTAATCATCATGGGAGTCCACTATTGGAAGACTTATCATGGACTGGTTCCTCATGTAATTTTTTTTGAAGACTTGTCATCAAAATATCCTAGTTTAAAATATTAAAATCATAGAATGAATTCAACTAATTTATATATATCTTCTTTGTGATACATATAATGTTTGTGATACATAAGCTAGCAAATTGAATACTCGGATTGAATGGCATATGATCTTGATATCAATTTAGTTTATTAAATCCTAATGTGGTAGCATAACCTAGTGGCTGCTAAGCTGAAATATCTTAATTTAAAATCTTAAAAGATAAATTCAACTATAATTTTACACATCTTTCATCTTCTTTGCGATACATAGCAGCGAATTGAATACCCAAGCATGGCTCTTAATACCTTAATTTATTTTGCTTAAAACTAGGTTCCAACAATTATGTGGTAGCATAACCTAGTGGGTGTTCAAAATATCTTAATTTAAAATCTTAAAATCATGGATAAATTCTAATTAAACACATCTTTCATACATATCATGTTTGATAAATTCTAGGTGGACCTTGGCTTGATCTTAATACCTCAATTTGGTGGATTAAAGGTCTTATCGATTATGTGCTTAACCTAGAAGGTCATCAAATACTTGATTCAAAAATCTTAAAATCATACGATAGTGTTTACATCTTCTTTGTGATAATTGTAAATTGAATACCCAAATAATATGTTGTTGCATAACCTATCTGCCGCTAAGCTCTTAATACCTTAATTTAGTTTATTAAATCCTAACCACTGCTAGGTTCCAATGATTATGTGGTAGCATAACCTATGGGTTAAGCTTGAAATATATTAATTTAAAATCTTAAAATCATATGATAAATTATAATTTAAACACATCTTGTTTGCATCTTCTTTGCGATACATATCATGTTTGTGATACATAACCAAGTGAATTGAATACCCAAATACTATGTTGTGGCATAACCTAGTGGCCATTAAGCTCTTAATACCTCAATTTAGTTTTTAAATCCTCACTGCTAGGTTTGTGCATAGCATTAGCAGGTGCTAAGCTCAAAATACTAAAATCCATACTTGAATTGAATCCAAATATAATGGGATAACCTGTGGTAAGCTCTTAATCACCACCACTAGGTTCTAATGTACTTATGTTTTAGCATAACCTACTTGTCATCAAAATATCTTAATTTAAAATCTTAAAATCATAGATAAATTCAACTAATTTAAACATATCTTATTTGCATCTTCTTTGCAATACATATCATGTTTGTGATACATAAGCTAGTGAATTGAATACCCAAATACTATGTTGTGGCATAACCTAACGGACCCTAAGCTCTTAATACCTCAATTTAGTTTTTAAATCCTAAGTACCACTAGGTTTCCAACGATTATGTGGTAGCATAACCTAGCGGGCGCTAAGCTTGAAATATCTTAATTTAAAATCTTAAAATTATATGATAAATTCAAATAATTTAAACACATATTGTTTGCATCTTCTTTGCAATACATATCATGTTTGCGATACATAACCAAGTGAATTGAATACCCAAATACTATGTTGTTGCATAACCTAACCGCCACTAAGCTCTTAATACCTTAATTTAGTTTATTAAATCCTAACCACTGCTAGGTTCCAATGATTATGTGGTAGCATAACCTAGTGGGTGCTAAGCTCGAAATATCTTAATTTAAAAATCTTAAAATCTGATAAATTCAACTAATTTAAACACAATCTTCTTTGTGATACATAACCTAGTGAATTGAATACCCAAATAATATGTTGTGGCATAACCTAAGGCCGCTAAGCTCTTAATACCAGTATTCACTAAGATCATATTATTATGTTTTGGCATAACCTACCTCAACTATGCTTATAATATCTTACTTTCTTTTACTGAAACCTAGAGACTTCTAAGATCCAAATATTATGTTGTGTCATAAGCTAGCAGACGCTAAGCTCAAAATATAATTGGGTAACTGGATAGATTATAGCGCCCACTAAGCTTGAAATATTATAGTGTGTAAGTACCTAGCATCTACTTAGCTCAAACTATTTTAATTTAATTTGTTTAATCCAACCCACCATAAGGTCTTAATGTTATATCTTGGGCTAACCTAGTGGACGAGAGACTGAAAAAGTTACAACAAGTTTTTTAGATACAACGTGATATACTCAATGAATCCTAGCGGCCGCTAAGCTATTCTTAAAAGTAAATATATTATTTTTATAATGTAGTTGTGTTATGAATTTAATTGTTAGTCTTTGTGTATTTAACACGAGACAAATAACAAAGTGATCACTTGACCCAAAAAAGTGTGTTTCCTATAACAAAATCCACTTATCCTTGAGTCTGCAAAGGTAAACGAAGACTACATCCAAATAAGAATTATAGCTTAGCGGTCACTAGAGTAGGTAACATTTTTCATGTAGATTGTATTCAAAAAGGATTTTATATAAATGGTAAAAAATAAATTGGAATTTATATAATAGTATATGTATAGACTTGGACTCATTGTACCCTAGTGTCCACTAAGCTATCCTTAAAGGAAAATATATCATGTTCATAATGAAGTTGTGTATGTTTAGAATCATGTTTTTCATGTGTTACACAACTATACGTCTAGAATTCTATATTTCTTATGAGATTTTGGCAGAATATTTTTACATTTAGGACAAGAAAAGAAACTAGGACTAGCGACCAAGAAGTTATACTACAAGTTTTTAAATACAATGTGATCTACTCATTGCACCCTACTACTAAGCTATTCCTAAAGGTAAATATATCATGTTCATAATGAAGCTATGTTATAAATATAAATTCTTAATCTTTGCTAGAAATCATATTGAAAAGCTATAAAAGATAACAAATAAATCTGACGTTTATATAATGGATACATAAATATACGTGTAAAATTGTATCTTTAATATGTTATACAGGTATACATATAGTTTTATCTACTTCTTACAAGATTTTGGCAGAATTATTTTACATTTATGAAAAAATATGGAAACTTGGAATTGTGACTGAGAATCTATAAAACAAGTTTTTACATAAGACACCATCTACTCGTTGCATCCTAGTGGCCGCTAATCTATTCTTAAAGGTAAATATATCATGTTCATAATGAAGTTGTTTTATAAATCTAAATTGTTAATATTTGCAAATATAACAACAAACAAAGAACAAAAGTGATTTCTATGAAAAAAAAAACATTGTGTTGCCTATATAAAAACAACTGATCCATGAGGGGCCAAGGAAAATGAATGTATTTTTCCAAATTAGAATTATAGCCTAGCAGATGCTAGGGTAGACAACTTTTCCTATGGTAGAGTTTATTCATAGAAAAGAAATCATATTGAAAAGATACAAATGATAACAAATAAATCTGGAATTTATATAATGGATATATAAATATACGTGTAGAAACATGTATGTAATTTGAAATAGAATTGGGGTTTCGTAAATAGGTTGTCGAAACAACCAATTATATCGTGGAAGCCTCAAAGCTATGTTAATTTTTGGCATAGATTAGCGGGCTCAAAAGGAAGAATATATTAATTATAAAATGCATAGTGATTAAAATTAGATTTAATAATATTATTGCATATATAATGTGTTTAACTTCCAATGTACATAACATAAAAATGATGAAGACATTACATTTGGTTAATTCTACATGGAAACACGTATATAATTGGAAATAATTATCATACAATTGAATTCTTAATATAGTTTTATAGTTTTGAATTAATTTTTAACCTCATATATTTTCCTAAAATATCTAAGTGACAACCATGTAAAAAATGTAATATGCATTAATTAGTGATGTTTCTTTGCATCATCTTAATGAACAACATTAAACTATTTTTGGTTCTCTTGACCAAAATAAAATTAAAAATAAGGTGATTGTGCCAGAAGCTATCATTATCCTAAAAAACAATCACAGGAACGAGAATGAAAAATTCAAAATGAAAATAGCCAAAGAGAGACATAGAATGACAGAAATGGGAAAGCGTTAAACAGAGATAAATACTAGAGCAGAAAAGTGATTAAAATTTCTTTCGTTAATGCACAAAAAAAGTGAGTTTTCATGAAGAACAAGGCAATTTGGCATGGAGATCAAAAGCAACTGGAAAGCAAGGCTTGACTACAGAGCACGATTTAGTAGGACAAAGCAGGGCTTGTGTGGATCATGATTGGACTGCCGTGTAAAACACAAGGAACCAGTCGACTACAAAGAAACTAATAGATCCTGCAATTAAAAAAGGTACACCTTTACTATAAATACCTGGTTTAGTAATATCTGGGATTATTTCATGTGCTTTATGATGTCTGTGAAACCTCCATTTGCTACCTCAATCAAACAATCTACATGATTCTTTTCACAACCTCTGTTGTTATCCTCCTTCATGTGTGTCCTTTGTGTGCATCCTTTATGTGCTTCTTTTGTGTGCCTTCTCTATGCAAACAAGATTATAATCGCATGAAAAAAAAATGGGATTCAAACACTCAGCCCTGTAATCTACGACTGTGCGTATTTTTTTATTTTGAAGACATGCTTTTCTGATTGACCGAAAAAATCAGAAACCCTACTCAATATTTCTCTGAGGTATTTAATAATTTTTTTAGCACATTCCATGAAAGAAATTTCAAAAATAGAAAAAGAGTGGGATACAAAAATTTGAAATTTTCACTTTCCCCCTTCTAAAAGCAAAAGGGCGGGCTATTGAAATTTCAAATATCTAAAAATGCGGGGGAATTCGAATTTCCCTATTTTTATTTTTCCATGGTTTAAAAATTAAAAACTAAACATTTTTCATTCTCTATAGCCTATAATAATATAAACATAATAATAAATATATTATACAACATATATTAAAACAAGCATAGCAAAAAAAA
Source organism: Taxus chinensis (assembly GCA_019776745.2). NCBI lineage: Eukaryota > Viridiplantae > Streptophyta > Pinopsida > Cupressales > Taxaceae > Taxus > Taxus chinensis. The sequence continues at coordinate 691,230,805 of CM034148.1, forward strand.
ATATTATAAGAAAAATAGAAGAAATAAATCCTAAACATAGTTTTGAAGTTTATTAGAATAATATATAGACATTTTTGTTCCATTCTTTATCAAAATTGATTTCTACAATGTTAGATATAGTGTGCCCTAATTTAAATTAATTATCCAATTAAAATGTGCCATGTGGCAAGTTTGAACAAGCTATTTGGGATACATAATAAGGCTAATGATCCAAGACTATACATATAGTGTTATTGTATGGCTATTTTCAAAATAAGAAATGTTTGAGCCTAGGCTCTGATATGTCATTTCTGTCAATAAGTTAAGGAGCATAGTGGGTGCTAAGCATTTTATTTGTTAAGAAACGATGTGAAATATGTCTTGAAAACCATGTATCTTATGGAAACTACATACTAAGCCTAGTGATCCACAACTTTACAGATAGTGTTTAAAATGAGAAGAGGTAAAGGTAGGAGCCTAGAAACCACTAAGCTAAACCATGATTTATTATTTTATGGCTACTTTCAAAATAAGAAACTTTTGAGCCTAGGGTCTGATATGTCATTTCTGTCAATAAGTAAAGGAGCTTATGGGTGCTAAGCATTTTATTTGATAGGAAATGATGTGAAGTATGAGTTGAAAACCATGTATCTCATTGGAACTACATACCAAGGCTAGGGATCCAAAACTGTAAAGATAGTGTTTAAAATGAGAAGAGGTAAAGGTAGGAGCCTAGTGGCTGCTAAGCTATACCATGATTTTTTATTTTATGGCTATTTTCAAAATAAGAAACTTTTGAGACTAGGGTCTGATATGTCATTTCTGTCAATAAGTAAAGGAGCTTAGCGGTCGCTAAGCATTTTATTTGATAGTAAATGATGTAAAATATGAGTTGAAAACCATGTATCTTATGGGAACTACATATTAAGGCTAGTGATCCAAAACTATAAAGATAGTGTTTATATTGATAAGAGGTAAAGGTAGGAGCCTGATCGCTAAGCTATACCATGGGTTGTTATTTTATGGCTATTTTCAAAAATAAAAAATTTTTGAGTCTATGGGAAACACATAATACATCTTGATCCATTTAGAGGGTATGTAATCAGGACTTTCTCTCTGCCACACATAGCCTAGAAAATATGATACAATTAAAATAAATGGATAACACTATCATTCAAAATCCATGCACATAGTGTTGAAATAAAAAAACAGTTGATCGTAGCGGTCATTGTGGTGTTCCATTCAATACATACTAAAATTTAGCAGTCATTAAGAATTTTCTCTCTAAAAATGTGAATTAAAAGTTACAAACAATACGTCTTGTGAGTACTACATAATCCATGAAAACACAATAGCGACCCAAATCTATATACATATGGTATTTATAATGACTGGTAGTAATGGTGGGAGCCTAGCGACCGCTAAACTAGAGCATGATATTTTATTTTATCGTTGTTTTCAAATTATTAAATTGTTGAACCTACCGTCCACTATGCCGTTACTTTCGATAAGAAAAAAATGCTTAACATTCGCTAAGAATTTTCTCCCATAAGATCCGATGTGAATTATGGGTTTCAAACAATATACCTTACGGGAACTACGTAAGGCTTGATCCAATATATATTCCAACCAACATGATATAATTATAATCAATGAAAAACACTAGCGATCCAAAGTTGTACAGATAGTGTTTACAATGACCGTAATGGTAGGAGCCTCATGGTCACTCAACTAGGTCATCATTTATTATTTTACCACAATTTTCAATAAAAGAAACTATTAAAACTAGCGTACGTTGTGCCGTTACTTTCGATAAGTAATGAAACTAAGCGTTAGGTAAACAATTTTTCTGATATGAAACATTGTGAATTATATGTTACAAACAATATATTTTATGGACAATACATATGGCTTGATCCCTATCAAGGATTTGTAGTGTATCACTTGTTTCCACCATGGATAGTCTATCGAATATGATAGAATTATAATCAATGAAAATCACTAGCAAGCCAAAAGTGTACAGACAATGATTACAATAACAAGATGAAATGGTGGGACCCTAGCTTCCACTAAGCTAGGTCTTGATTTGTTATTTTATCGCTATTTTTAAATTCTTAGGGATTTTTACCCTCAATGGATACAACGTATCAGACATTAAATGTTTGCAACTTAAGAAGACTGACACTATAAGTAAGTTAATATAAGTTTGAACAATTTGGAATAAATTTCTTCAATTAGTATTTTAAATCTAACTTATAGTCAGAGTAAGAGAGAATAGACCCTTGTTTTAGTGGTACTCAAAAAACATTGTTAATAATAAAATCTTTTCTCAAATAGGTATAACCCACCATGACCTTATAGAGAGCATTGTTTCCACAAAAATGACTATTGTGAAGAGGGCCATACTTACATTTAGGAAAAGCGTAATCCTTCCCATTTTTTTTATATCATGTTGTGGAATTTCCCACCAAGCGCTACGCTTAAAATATCATACTTTGAGTATTTATAGACATTTAGACATAATGTATAAAGTATGTAAGATATACATATATTTTACATTGTCCTTATATAACAAAAAGTGATGAACTATCACTAAATCCCTTAATGTGATTTGTTGCTCAAATAATCTCCTCAAAATACTAAACATTAGATCTTCTGACTGCTATCCTTTAAACATGTTCATTAGTCTTGTTACAGGAATCTAATCCTCACTACTACAGTATGCCTGATATACACATAAATCACATCATCTTATAAAACAAAAAATCCCAAGCTACCACAAAATCTCTTCGAAATACCAAATATTACATCTTAATGTCCTCTACGGTTTATCATTAAATAGGTGTAAATGGCTTTAAAATGTTTTAGGATGTTCTTTTATATGTTGACTAGAAGTCTATCTGCCACTAAAGTGTGTATTTTTAACGTTCATATCATGCCATCTATATAATGTTATAGCTTTTCCAACTCATATGTAATACTTTCAAAAGGTGTAAATGGTTTCATATCTTTCAATGCATCATAATGCGATTTCAGACTTTTAGAAAAAATCTGTTATTATTGATTTGATCCACAAAATATGAATTATTGTAACCAATTGAATGATACATAAGATGTCCTATTGAAGCCTAGTGGTCGCTAACCATTAAGTTAATTACTTTGTTATGATACATAGTAAATAACTCTAGAGGTTGGTGTCCACTAGGGTAGTATTTAAATTCCTTAATAGAAAATGTGAGAAAAGCACTTTAAAGTTCAGAAATGACCAAATTATTAATGTATTTTACTCTAAATATAGGTAAAATGTCTTCCATCCTTCGCGCTCCATTCAGAACAATTCCATTCATCCTAGGTGGTATTTTTTGGAAGAAAAGAGACGAGGAATGGTTTGTGGAAATTAATTCCCCTAAAAACTACCACGTCGACCTGTGGTTATTTTTTGTTATAGATGACAATCACGAGGAAGTTGGTATTGTTCTATCGTTAGAAGTTATTGATTTGGGGACACTGTGTGTCCAGGTGGAATGCTTTGAATTTGAAAAAGAATAAGTGTCTTATTTTGATATGGATTTGGATATTTCTTTGTTCAGGAAATGGGAAATGCATGCCTCCATAAACAATGAACCATATTCCTATTCAAAATATGGTTGGAATTTGGGGATTCTAATAGATTCTGACAAAACTGGTTGTTCAAATGCAAAAGACATTCAAAATGGAATATTTATAGTATTCCGAAAATTGTATAGAAATGAGAAAACATCTTTTGTTTTTCATTTCTTACATAGAAAAGGTTTTCTTTCACCTCCAAAACATGCCAAGTTGTTTAATATGTTGAGGTGAACATATTTGACTAAATTGGAGATAGACCCATCTAAATCAAAATTACATGGGTTGAAAAGGAATACTAAATCAACTGGGTCTTTTGAGGCTAGTGTAATAGTAGAGAAATTTGATTCTTACTGCCGGAGAATAAAAGGAGACAAAAAAATGAGAGAAAAAGTTATACATTATTTGAGAAATAAGCATCCGAATAATATTGTATTAACATCATGCAGTGAATCCAATGTAATCTAAAAATTTAAATTGCATGAATCACACTACCGCTAGTTGTTTGTACTGTTGGGTGAAGAGAGAAATGGAAAAACAAAATATTGATTCCCATATAGGGGAAAAAATGGCAAAACAGAAAAAATATCATGAGGTGGAAGAAATTCTTCCAGTCGCGGCTCAGAAAATATTAGACAACTATGTATGTCATTGGAAGGAAATATACTAGCAAGGATGGAAGTCACAGACAATTTTTCATGTAAATGTGCATATCCATTCTAGCTTCCATCAACTTTATCAGCTATTCCTTCGACTAATCCTTTCAATGTTTAATGTGTGATCGCTGATTTTTACAATTTGGACATCGATATTTCTTCCAATGTCATAATGGATCTTCTAACAGTTATCAGAACCAATGTGTTGGATTGTGTTATTATTGTTCTAATACCAATGGGTTATTCAAAAATGTTAAGCGAAACAGTACAAAGATACATGGAAAAGGTTAAAGACATTGGAGTATCAATTCTGGATGGATGCTACAGACTCTACGATAGAAATGGGATATTCAAAATTTTGTGTCATATGTACACAATATCTTGTGTGTACAACCACAAAAATAAAAATGATTATAGAGAAGAGGTCACTATGGATTGGATGGAAAAACTATGACAAAAATTAGTAACTACAAGAGAAATTATCCTACAAGGAAACATCCAACCTTTTCTTTGTGATAGATCATATGAGTTCTGGGCTGAGATGTTCACTCGATGTTGTTCAAAAAATTATCTAGTACTAGTGCTTTATGATGATAGTTTTGCACTCTGTGCATTGGTGGATTCCAAATAATCTACTATTTTTATTGTTGAGACACATAGTAAAGCAATGTTTCTGAAACATTACTATTCTCATATGAATAAAGGTTAATCTCCGAAAACAACTTCAAAAAGTGATTTTGTTTAATGGATTTTAACCTAAATATGCTACTTATACAACTATTGTTTATGCAGACAACCAAAAAGTTATAAAATCTTATGGACAACTATTTCACCGTGACACTACACAACCAATTCCAGATGGTGATTTACTTTCAATCATTTTATAAATATGTTTGATGAGCTCTATCTTCAATTATCATGGTTTTCATTTTTTTTAAAAACTTATGTTTTTTATAGTTCAGATGATAGATGTGGAGGATGCAGGCACATCAGCCACGAATATGCCATCAGATCCAGGTATGTTAATCGTGTGAATTTATAAATAAAACCGTTAATAAGCCCCACAAATTTATAAGATAATAAATGATTATGCAGACAACCAACAACCAGACAATATAACTAAGGAGGGTGTAAAGGTATCCAACATGAATAAACACTCACAACCTGGTATTACATCCATGTGTATTTTACAACAAAATTATTTATAAGGCCCACAAATTTATAGGAAATGATAACTAACATACATTAGTTTATATGTTTGGCATAGGGCCAAAGAATTTTTTTAAGGAAATCCGTAAGCTATTATAACAATTTAAAACGAAGTATATAGAGCTTATTGGATTCTATGCATCCACGTTCAATACAGTAATGGTTTGACTAAAAAACCTTATATTCATCAATATCTCGCTGATTTACAACTGCATATTGTTTATAATGTTTCACGGATTCACTACTGCATACTAACTATTTACATTGAATTAACATTGTTTTTGCTTCAACGTCATCATAAATAGAACTACATATGGCTTGATCGAGATCGTATGTATGTAAAGTAGAACTTGGCTAGCCTCAGTAAAGGTTGTCCAACTAAGTGTAGTTCAGCCAATGATGACATAGCCTAGCGGTCGCAAATACTCATCAATAGATGAGGAATGTTTTCCACCAAAGGGTGGTTCAATGAATATAAGCGTAGCGTAATGGCCGCTAAATTTGAATTATAAGATAGAGAATAATTGATATTGTACTTACCATATCACCATAGAAACCACTATGTTTATCCATTTAAGATTTCATTTTCCACAACATGAAATCAATTATGAATTGATTAATGTTTTATTTCAAATACATTATGCTCACATTTTTGATAGAAAAGAATAGATTACGAATTGATGATTATTTATTTGAAATAACTCTTGCATCAACGGATCCAGCAACGTGTAAAGGTGGTGTAATCCAAGCCTGTAATCTCAATCGGTAAATGTTAATCGTAAGCTAAAATGTTGTTTATATCAATTGGTTGTAATTGATATGCGGCCGATGAAAAATAAATTTATTTACTTCCATGCAGGTAGAGATAAGAGTTATTTACTTATTTTGGATATAGAGGACCTGTTATATGGGATAAACAAAACATATAATAGGAAGATGTCATTCAGGTTCAGTATGAAAGTTGTCAACCTGTGAGGTGGCCTATCAAAATTTATAAAATTATTATCACCATACTGTGAACTAGGATATCTGGTCCAACAATCTCATTTCTACTGATGTTAAAAAGATATCAATGAGTTTCAATTAAAAAATATCAATCGTATTGAATCCAAGACTCACTTGGGGAAAGGAACATTGTAATATAGTCGAAGGAATAGTAATAAGAGACCTAGAAAAGGTTTGGAGTAGAAACGATTTTTCATATAGTTCTAAAAACACTTTGTGTATTACATTAGGTGCAAAGGGAAACCCTCCTGAAAATTTTATGGTGGGGATGAAAAGAAGATGCAAAGATTGTACAAAAGATAAATGGTTGATGGCTAATTTGTACAAAAAAATATCACAAATAGTGTTTCAGGGATTGAATGTGGTAGAGGGCATCAAATACTTGGAGCAAGAAAATGCTAAATAACTATTTATCTTTTCAGGATGTTGTTATGATGGTACTGCTTAACATTGTCAATAATATATACATACATATGTTAATATGAAATTATTGCATAACTCTATTATATTATGATGAGATAGTCGAAATATAAGGTGGGAGGATTTATATTTTCACTGATTATAAGCTGACAGTATGATTGACTAACTTCTGTGGTGAATTATCAGAAAAATTTTGCCCTTGAAAAATTGTAAAATAGTATTTTTGTTACACTGTTTATAAAATAAATACAAAATTATATTGTATATACTTAATTGTTTTCAATATAATTACTATATAAATAAATATCTAGAAAATTTGACGGTCACGTCTATAATATGCAAGTCATATGTGATGGTTATTTCAAAGATTTGCAACTATTTAAAGGATAAAAACAATAAAGAAATGTCTAAAGGTGCCAATTTTAACACCATGTTGTGGCATTTGTTGCAACCATTGAAGGACAACAGAAGATGTTCACTATCCCATATAAAAAAGAAACATGTTCTATACATAACATGTCATAAATAATGCCTAGCATCCCCTAGACTATATAAAATAGAAATATGTTATGTATATAACAAATCATAAATAATGCTTAACAGCCACTAGCCCATTTAAAACATAAACTTTTTCTTTATATAACAAAGCATAAATAATGGTTGGCGGCCACTAGATCTTTTAAAACAAAAACATGTCTTGTCCATAGGAAATCATAAATAATGCCTAGTGGCTGCTAGCCCGTATAAAACATATAAATGTTTTGTTTAGTCCAAAGCATAGACAATGCCTAGTGGACGCTAGCCCGTATAATGGATTCCAATATTTGACTTTTTGGATTCCAATATATGTGATTTTGGATTCCAATATATGTGAAATATTACAGGGGAAACACCATGCGTTGGGGTCTTCTACCTAATTGTTTTGCCCAGGTACCATTTCTCTTCCACTATTGGGTGGGATAGTTTAGAGTGGTGTTGGCACTAGGAAGAGCTAGTTAGACAACTGCACAAATGGTGGTCTTTGGGTATTCTGATGTTCAGAGGGATAGGGAGGTCTGCCACCTTGATAGCTTTGATAATTTTATCTTGGGTAAGTGCTCTGATTCCTTTTAAGATTTACTATCTGGTTAGAGAAGTTTCTAAGGATATTTTTGACTTACTCCATTTCAGAAGAAGAGGATGATAACATTGTAATGGGAATTGGTTCTTGATAAGAAGATGGGTAATTATAGAGAGATGTAGGGGCTTGGGTAGATCTTGGGACCTATGCTTGCGGGAGAGGAGCTATTTTGGGGTACATTGGCAAAGGGGCTAACGGGGGAAGCTTACCAACATCTATTAAATTTTTCTCGGCTTGGATCGCAATATCATATTCTTTTGGTAACTAGTCCCCTCTTAATGATTGAATCATCGCAAAAATATCCAAATTCAGAGCTTTTAAGTAAAAAAAAATAGCCATACTTGTAGGTTTCCTCACTAGAGAAGGAATCCTTTGCCAAGTTTTGTTAAACCTGGTGTTAAAATTAGTCATAAGCTTTTGCGGTACCTTCTTGATGTTGATAAGATGTTGTAGGAGCAAGGATCTATCCCCTTTATCACCAAATCTTACTACCAATACATTTCCCAGTTGGTCCCAAGTGTTGATAGTATTAGGAGTCAGTGATCGGTACCAATCTAGAGCCTTACCTTTAAAGGAATCAGCTTGCAACCGTAAGGAGACGTCTTGTTCCTAATATAATGTACAACACATATTTCTACTACATCTCGGAGGTGTTCCTCTGGAGTTTTTAAGTCTTCTCTGCTAAATTTGGGCATCTCTTTTAGCGCATTAGCTGGAATAGGATTCCACACCGCCGGGGTTGTAGGTAAGATGAGTGGACTCCCTTGATTCCATGAAACAAACTACCTCGGGGGTTGAGATTGGAGGTGGGCCATTAAAATAAGTCTGAGGGTTCTAGTCGACTATAAGAAGGGCCTACATTATGGAGGTGTTGAGAGATTATGATTCAGAGGAGACGAAGACCTCTTAATATACCAACCTCTTCTGTTGTGTGGTAGAGATAACTGTAATTATTTAAACTCTCCTTCTTCCCTTGTCCTAGCTCTTTTTCACATTTTTCTTGTAAACTAGAGAAGACCAGACCTAGTATTACTGAAATCAGTAGATTATTGATGATGGAGTATCAATATGTGTAGATGTTCATGTCCCACCTAGCGTGCCAAAAAAATGTCGATGATCATCTTTGCAGATGAACCGTCAAAGTCATGGGATACCTTAGGGAAGTGGGATATGCGCCCTAAGATAACCTCCAGATTTTAAAGAATTTGGCTCTTCTCTATGGTGTGAGATAAGGTTAGAGGAAAAATGAAATAAAATGTAAAACTAACTTAAGGTGATGTGTCGAAACAGATCTTAAAAATATACATATGGATCCTGAGAAACTACTTAAAACAGCTGAAGAGAACTTAACATGATCTACTATTTTAGAAGTATCTTAGATTATCATAGGCTAAGAAGGTGTAGAACATAACAATATGCAGATGATAGATACATGACGAAAACCCAAGGACATATAACATGATAGATCTTCAAATTTATCTAAAAACTACTAGCAGTGAAAGATGAAAGACACATAATATTGAATGCTAAAATGCACAGAACAAGAACTCTTTATTCATAGAGAAAATAATACATAAGACTGATATGGCACAAATTACAAATTTCTTCTATAACAAAGTCTTGCTAAGGCTAGCCAATATAATAACTAATCCTAGAATCCCTTTCCATAGCTCTAGTATGTTTTCTTTTCTAACTTTCTACCTCCTTTGTTCTGGATCAGAGCATTCCTTTATAGATCCTTTTTACTCTCACTTCAATGTCTGGAATTAGGGCTTCCACTAACTACATTCAATTTTCTTACAAGATCTTTCAATTTTTGGGTCAATATCTCAACTTCCTATTGATGATATTTTTGATTTCCTTTAATTCATCCAACTTGCGCTCCTTCTGTCAGTGATGATTCTTCTCTACCACATAGAGGTCATGCACTTGTTTGAGGGCCTTACTTGGAACTTTGTCTTCTAAATTGTGCTTGAGAGACACGTGGAGGGAACATGCTTGTTTGAGGGCCCTTCTTATTTTTCTTAATTTGAAATTGTGCTCAAATGACACATGGAGGGCGTACTCTTCTACTATGTTCTTGAATTTTCAACCCGTTGGGGAAAATTTACCAGGTCTAGGACATGTGGGTGATGTGGCACAAGTTTGAGAACAATCCTCATCTGCTTCAAGCTACGAGTGTGCCAAAGGGACAAGTGGACATCTTCTACATTTAGATTCATACTTAGTCGATTTTAGGCTCAAACGAACAAAAGAAACTAGGGCTGAAGTGACAAAAGATGGTGGTCATGAAAGAGCCTTATACAAAAATAACTCTACAGTTATGATGACTCACCAAGGGACTCTGTGCCAATCATGGAAGGATCCAATAATATTCTTAGCCTCAAAATTCAAAATGTGGCTCACAAAATTCCACTCAGAGCTTCTGCAAAGTAGTCGTATATCCGAGCCATTCCACTTTTGTAGGGTAGGTCCTTCTCTGCAAGGCCTGGAAAGCTCAGTCCAATTCGATTATCTCCTTATGGGAAAAATTTTGGATACTTCGCACTACTGCGTGTAAGCAAAATTCCAACTGCATGATGGGGTTCAAGATGGCTTCCACCTCGGTGACACTGGAGCTCTCTTTTAAAGACTAAAAGAAAGTCTTGTCTTGTCATTTGGTGATCAAGAGCTGTTGAATATGGTTATTTGATAGGATTGGAGAGTCATTGGGGAAGGGGGAGGGGAAGCCTAATGAATACTAACTAGTCTAATTCATTAATGCTCTACTTCTACTCTATTATCCCCTATTGGAGGTGAGCCAAGAGATTCTAGCATTTGATGGAGGTTTTATTGTAGCTCAAAATATCATTGATCTTTGCAATGATCATTTGCATGTCAGTGATTCCTACCCCTTATAGGGTGGATTCAGAAGCATTGTAAAGTTTCTGAATCAACAGTAATGATTCAAGGACCTTGACGGATACTACACTACTGATGATGGAAGCTGTGGTCTCCACATTTGAGCACAACTCTTATGCATCAAATATAAATCCAAGTGTGGGGGCTAGATTCATTATTGTGGTGGAAATTTAGTCACAACAAGAAGCATACAACTCCTACACTAATGTTACAATTCCCCCTTTCTAGGGTTGTTGTCCTAACTTACAGGTCAAGTCTTTGACCACGTCCTCTGATGACTTAAACTTTGTCTGGAGGCTACCCTTTTCTACCTCGGTGGCATGCAACTTGTCTTAGATCGCAACCACCTCTACCTTTCTTAAATTAGCCTCCTATTGGAGGGCTCATTTTTCTTGTGAGAGAGAATTCTCTGAGGCCTCAGATATGGTGATTTTTTCTACTAGAGTTTTTACTTCCGCCTAAGAATCCACAAGGATTTCTTGTGACAGAGCTTCCTTCAATTCCTTGCATAGTTTTTCTATCTCTTGTCCCTTTCCCTTTAGCTTTGCTTGCTGGTTGGCCACAATTGCTTCTACCCTATGGAGGTTAGATTGTAACTTTGTTAACTAGTTACTGAGCTTAAGGTAGTCTTTCGTGACCATGACCATAGTTTCATTCATTAACTTGACCTTATCCTAAGGCCAGAACTATGAGAGGTTGATCACGACAGCACTGATAAAATATTCATCGGGTTGCATATGTTCTGTGTGTTTGGACACTTAGGGGACGATTCACGTGATAGTCAAGGAGCTCTATTGATGATCATATAATAACCACAGTTTCTCTGTTATTCCTATCGAAATTTCTTTCTTCTTCTGTTTCTCCCTTCTGTTGTCTCAGGCGGCCTTGGTAATTTTGGCTTGACTCAATTTAGAGGGAGAGAGACAACCCCACCCGTGAATGGGAACCTTGGGGGAAGACCATATGGAATTGTAACTTTTTGTTGAGGCATTGAAGTTACTAGAGACGAAGAAATTCCTGTCACTACTGGGGGGAGAAATTTGGGATGGTTGAGGAAGGTTAAGGCATTGAAGGGGCTCTAGGAGGAGGGAAAGTATGAGATGGGGCTACTGCTAAGGGGATTGAAAGGGAGAAGGGGATTGAAAGGGAGCCCCGGGAGGAGGTAGAGGGGGAGGAGAAGCAGGGGTCACAACCGACTTTAAATATTTATGTGGGGGGCTTGACGTCAATCCCTTCACAGGATCCCCGCACTCGGGAACTAACACGAGTTGTGGCATGGTTGCCTAAACTGAAAAAATTTGTTGAGAAATGGTGGGCGGAGGAGGAACTAGTTATTTCTATTGGGAGGGACCGAAATACTTTGTGGTCGATCTTGCAGGCCACTCTGAGGTGATTGTCATTATGTCCTCACTCTCCACGTTAGACCCATGATCCACATCCCAGAACTCCTCCCATTGCTCATCGCTAGATACGGCCTCAAAATTGAGGGTGGTTTTCCCAATCTCCTGCCTATACTTCCAATAGGCTTTGATTTTCTTTGTGCTCCAATATCTCTTACGTAGAGCTACTTTGAGTCCTTTTGTCATAGTTATGGTGGGGTCATACGTATGCTTAATTGGGTGGAACGAATCCTAGTCTGGAACTAGAATGTCGCTGAGATCAAAAAATATGTCAAGTGACTCTTCCTGAGGGGACCGCTTTGCTTCAAAAAATTGCTTGGACTCATGCTTGTAGGAATCTAAAACCTTGTTCTGAACTAGAGTTGCGGCCATCATCCCATCCGAGCCATATCTCCACGAGTCTTGAATTAAGGCAAACCTGTAGGAGACCAACTTTTGTGTGAAGCTATGCTCCACCTTTCTCTTAATTACAGTAATTACTCCCTTGCTCAAGGGGAGATCAAAAAGCACCTTCTTTTTTTTACCAGAGCCGAACTCAATATCCAAGAGTACCAGCTTCCTGGCTATCTAAAGATCCACCACCCATGCCATGAGGATCCTCAGGAGCATAAAAGATTCTTCTCTAAAACCATGCAGTTAAATCATGGAATGTCCTGCTACAAAGAAATAATCACAAGGATACAAGGGATCTACGAGGATAAATTGCACATAATTATTCATTCTATTGTTAACCCCTTCATGGTCAAGTTCGAGCAGGGGGGGCTTCTAAAAATAATTAAAAACTTCATATACATTTGATGAGTGGGTTAGTATATGAGTCCAAGCAGACACTTGAATGATCTTTTAGGGATCAATCTCTACATCCCATAGAGTTAGATTCATGAACTGACTGAAGTATGTTTGAACATAATGATTAAGTGGTCTGGCCAACCCTTAATGTATATGGGTCTGTCACTAATATATAGGTTAATATTTAATAATATGAAATATTTCTATTTCTATTATTAAATATGCTAACCTAGGTATATACTTTAGGTTAAATATTTAATATCATAAAATGATTATATTTATAATATTAAATATTATAAACCTAAGTGTATGTGTCAACTATTTAGGTTGAAAAGGTGGGTCAGGAGATATACCCGATCACCTTATATAAAAAGGACTTTAGGTCCTCATTTGATATATTCGAGAAATATATCAAAGGTGTGCAAATCAAATGATTTGGTTTTACCCTTGGTAAATAGGGTTTTAAAGGAGGATGTGATCTTACTAGATGTAAAATAAGTTCTCTAAAGTAAAAGGTTATTTTCAAAGTACTTTTTACTCTTTTGGGGGTTTCCACTATAAATAATGTGTCACCTGTGTTATTTATTTCATGTAAGTATTTCTTTATTTACTTATGTTATGATGTAATGTTTATTTAAATATTTATTGTAACATTATATAATATGTAAGTTGATTAAATCCGTATTTATTAGAATTCTCAAATTCTAACATTGTAACAGAGCGAGGTAAATTAAATAAATTAAGATCAAATGTTGTGTATTTTATTTAGTAATTTATATGTTTTTTTAAATACAAGAAAAAAGGAGACACGCTCAATAGAAATAGGATTTTCAATTTATTTCATTGGTAGGGTGAAAGTAATTCTCCCCTCTATAAATCTCCAGGTTAACTTGTATTTTTTTCATGTGGAATCATGCCTCTTGGTAAAATTCATTTACTATTTTAACCTTATTGTGTTTTCAAAAATAATCTATGTTTGTCCTTTGGACTCCTTTAATAAGATTCGATTTGAAAAACTATAGTTTATAGTTAATCTATAGACTATAACTATATCTTATATAATTTGAAAACTATCATATATATATATAAGGTTTATATAATAATTTATATAAACATCATATTAAAATTGATATAGTTTTGAAAAAAAAACTATATATTAAAAGTCTTAAACCATATTAAAATTACATGGGATTGGGGGAAGAGTCAACAAACCATATTCTAAGCCTAAGTTTAAATCATATTTAAACTTAACGTATAAATCTAGGCATATATATTTTAAAAAAGAAGAAACAAACCTAAGTTTGAATCATATTTTATATATATGGTTAGTTTAAACTGCTTAAAATATAAATATTTATTAGATTTGGTCTATATATGTTTTAAAAAAAAACTTAAGTGCTTATTTTTTTTGGAAAGGGGGCCCGTATTTATTGTTTGGCCATGAAGAGATTTTTAAATCTTAATACTTATTAAATAAAACATAACATGTGTCCCGAACCATTTATATTATCTGGGGTGACCCCATTCATTTATATCTTATAGTTTATAAAAACTATATAAATAAAATGATTTAAAGGTTTTCTTTTATATAAGAGTGGGAGTGGAGAATAAAATGAGATAATATCTCAGGTATAAATGTGGAATTCTCAGGTATAAATGAAGAATTAAAAAAAAAAAAACTAGTTTATTGGTGGCCCACGTGAAGTGTGGATAAATATTTATTAAAATATTCGTAGTTATAGCCACATAAAAGTTTTAAAGTTTTTAGCTTTAGGAATTATATAAAATATTTTGCAATCTTTCCATAGTTTTAAATGTGTGTAGGGTAAAATTAAGAGTAAATGAAGGGAGGAGACAAGGTTCATGAAAATAGGTATTTCAATTTATTTCATCGGTTGGGTGAAATTACTTGTCCCCTCTGTAAAATATGTACGATTAATCTATACTCTCATAAATCTACTTGCACTTGGTAAAATTCTTTTAACTAGGTCTGTCCTTTAAACCCCTTTAATAAGGAATATGTTTTTTTTATTAAAAAAATATACTATAGTTTATAATTTTTATGAATTATATTTTATTTTTTATTTACATTCTATAAACTATATACATTTTTTTAAAAAAAGTGTATATATTTTTACATTATAAATTATAATAGGTTATTATAATGTGTTAAAATATAACCTCCCTAATATTATACAGAAGAAGAAATTCTAGAATTTCACATTCTGGAAATACAACAAGTTTTGGCTTCATTATTTTTTTTCAGAAATTTTGAAGTTGTTATGCATTCTTAGGGATCTCTTCTTCACTTCTATATGGTCAGAAATATTTTTTATATAAATTTGGGTTATAATGCAGAGCCCTTTATATTGCGGGTTATTATTTTGATCATGGGAGGTTAATTAATATGCATTGTAATGACAAAATTAGTTATGATCAAATAGTTTTTCTTTAGATCTATAAAATTTAGATATGATTCTATTATAAGTCTTGTTTTATTATCAATAAATATGTATCATATGTGGTACATTGTATATTAAAATGGGGTGTGTTTTACAAGTTTAAAAAAATAATGGCATCCAGATATTTCTGTCTTGACAAAACCCAGATCCTGAATGAAACCAACTACAACATTTGGGTCAAAACAAAATTTATGGCGAAGGAAACTCTGGACGATTATTTCTAGATTTGATGTTTCTCCCACCAGTCATCAAATAACTATAGATAACATGAATACATTCTTGCAATGAATATAAGAGGATCTTTTATGATTCTATGCAATGTGAACGATGAGTACCTTCTACACATTGGTAATATCGAACATCAAAAGAGGTATGGACATAACTAGAATCCATGCATGAAGGATACTTGGCATATCAAGGATAGTAATTAGAGTACAATAACTGAAGGAATTCAAAGAAATGGTTTGTATATTTTTGATGATTTCTCTTCTGCATCTTGTTTTATATCTCAAAGTTTGAATAATTTAAAACTATGGCATGAAAGGTTAGGACATGTTAATTATCGAAGCTTATATAAAATTTCTAGATATAATCTACTGAAAGGTTTATATGTGTTGTCTTCTTCTCTTGAATTTACTTCATTAAATGACTTCTAAATGACAGTTTTGATTCTGATTTAGTAAATGGTCATGATGATGTTTTGATGTTATAGATGTTTCTGAAACTCTTATCTTCATAGATAAGAAATTAAATTGGGCTCAATCTATGTTAGAAAGTTCAAATTCTATAAATATTAGGAAAATGAACAGAAGCCATCATATGTACCATGCATTAATTATCTTGTATGAACCTTGAGCCCCAAAGTATTATAGGGTCTAGGTGGATATACAAAGTAAAATATAATGCTGATGGTAGTATTAACAAACATAAAGCTAGACTTGTTGCTAGAGGTTTCACTCAAAAACCTGGTATTGATTATGTTGAGACATTTCTAGTAGCTAAAATGAGTACTGTTAGGGCCTTATTTGTAATTTTCGCTCAATTTGGCTGGGAAATCCACCAAATGGATAAGAAAAATATTTTTTTGAATTCCGATTTAAAAGAAAGAACTTTACATGTTTCAACCTAAAGGATTTGAAGAAACTGGTAAAGAAAACTATGTTTGTAAGTTGAGAAATCCTTGTATAGTTTAAAACAAGCTCTTAGAGCTTGGTATGCAAAAATTGTTTCCTTCTTTAAATTTTTAGGTTTTGTTAATTTTTCTTCTAATAATGATATATTCATTAAGCAATAAGGCTCGCATATTATCATTATATGTATATATGTTGATGATTTTATATGTCTGGTGATAATTCTAATTTAATTCATAGGATTAAAAAGAAATTGAAGCAGTACTTTGAAATGAATGAGTTAGGTATCTCACATCATGTTATTTGTATGACTGTATTTCATTCTATTGTTATTTTTCAAAACACAATATGCAACCATTGTATTGAAAAAGTTTCTTATGATTGATTGTAAACTATTTTCTACTTCAATGGAAGTTGGAATAAATATTGATCCTAAATCTGCGTATGAAAAATGTTGATCCTATTTTATATATGTTGTTAGTTGATAGTTTGATTTATCTAACTATAACTAGATCAGATATTTCCTATACAGTAGGAATTACTTCAAGGTTTATGCAAGAACCTTTTTTAGAGATCATTGAATCTTGCAAAAAGAATTTTTAGATATTTGAAAGGAACAATCAATTATGGGTTGCATTATACTAAGAATGAAAATGCTATCTTATATGGATTTTTTTATTCTAACCATACTGATGTTGTGTTATAAAATATATTGGATGTGTTCAAGTTTTTTGGTGTAGGAACCATTACTTGGAACAAAAAATATAATCACTAGTCTCCATTTCTTCTACTGAGGAAGAGAAGTACAATGAAAGAAGTAAAGAAGCCATGTGGCTGCAACGGATGTTGGTAGAGATACACATGGAAGATAAAGGAAGTACTTCTCTTCTATATGGTGGTCAGAGTTGTATTACTCTTGATTAAGAATCCAGCTTAACATCAAAGGATGAAGAACATTGAGATACATATACGCTTCACCCATGAGAAGGTGTAAAGTGATGAGATAAATCTCAAGTTCATGTTGACTGAAGACAGGTTGCTGACATCTTCATAAAGTCCCTAAGTGCTACAAAGTTTTGTCACTTTCATGAAAATATTAGATTCTTAGAGTTTCCATTGAAGGGGAGTGTGCATGACAATGTCACCTCCTAATGAAACTTGGCATTTGTAAAAGACCTTCGGAAAAGTGTAAAAAAGACCTTCGAGAAAGTGTAAAAAGACCTTCGGGCATGTATACCTCCTCAGATTCTTTTTTAGAAAGAAGTGTAGAAAGATCTTAAAGGTGGTCTTTAGTAAACTATTTAGTGTTATTGAGTTTACTGGTAAACATCCAGTACAAGCATATTGTTAAGGAGGTCCTTGGTTGTAAAAGACTCCTATATGCTTGGGTTCAATAACCTTTAATGAGAACCTGTGAGAACATGTAAAACTCACAAATCATACTTAGCCATTGATCATGGGATGATATTTGGGATTCCAAATCCTTTTGTACCAAAAGATAAATTGAGTATGATGAAGGTGTTATAATTCCTTCAACCGATATGCTAGCCTAAAACCTTTATGGTTTAAGGATTGTAAATCCTGTAGTGTACCACGAGCAGGTAATCTATTGGCATATGTTATGTTATCCCACTTAACATTAAGGGGGAGTGTTGGAACATAATGATTAAGTGGTCTGGCCAACCCTTAATGTATATGGGTCCATCACTAATATATAGGTTAATATTTAATAATATGAAATATTTATATTTCTATTATTAAATATGCTAACCTAGGTATATACTTTAGGTTAAATATTTAATATCATGAAATGATTATATTTCTAATATTAAATATTATAAACCTAGGTGTATGTGTCAACCATTTTAGGTTGAAAAGGTGGGTCAGGAGACATACCCGATCACCTTATATAAAAAAGGACTTTAGGTCCTCATTTGATATATTCGGGAAATATATCAAAGGTGTGCAAATCAAGTGATTTGGTTTTACCCTTGGTAAATAGGGTTTTAAAGGAGGAGGTGATCTTACTGGATGTAAAATAATTTCTCTGAAGTAAAAGGTTATTTTCAAAGTGGTTTTTACCCTATTGGGGTTTTCCACTATAAATAATGTGTCACCTGTGTTATTTATTTCATGTAATTATTTCTTTATTTACTTATGTTATGATGTAATGTTTATTTAAATATTTATTGTAACATTATATAATATGTAAGTTGATTAAATCCGTATTTATTAGAATCCTCAAATTCTAACAAAGTACAGACATTCTGGTACATAATAAGGTAAGAACAAGTATGAAGAATACTTGAAGATGGAGTTTCTAGGAACCCAAAAAGCTATTCAAGATAGATTCAAAAATGACTTCGTATGAAGTTGAAGCGGTATGTTTGCTCCTGTTTTTAGACCTCATTCTAAACAAGGCCGCCATCTGCCAATCTTGGACGTTCCTATCTAATCTTGGCCAAAAATGAACGTCATTACTTTTGAGTAGGCATCATGAGTATCTACCATAATTAACATTTCAAAGTTATGGGGATGCCTACGATTAGAGGTGCTTGATCCAGCCTGAAGTAGTTTTCCTTAACTCCCTATTGGCAAAGATTTCTTGAAGATAAATTCTAGCACTGAGCCTAGACATTTTGTATTCTTGGCCATGTCATAAAAGAAACTAGTTAGCTGGTCATAGAGTTTAGAGCTATCATGTCCCTAACAATAGCTTCCAGGTGTAATTCCATCCTTTATGTTCCTTCCCTAAATGGTGTTGGTGTCAGAGTCAAAACAAACCACACAATCTATATGAGCTCTGGGTATGGGTGCACTAGGGGTACCATATATTCTTGAGTGTCATTCTCTGATTCTTGAGCCAAAAGATTAGTAACCTTACCAGGTTAAGAAACCTAGCGAAGCCTACTTCAATCTCAAAGATTTGGGTAATCTTGTTGAAAACGGGGTCGAAGATGTCATCGGCAAAGTCGAATTACCACAGAAGGCTCATTGGACCAATACCTCCCATCAATGACTCTGGGAAATTTTGTTGAAGAGGGCTTGGGGGTATGGGTTATCCTACGATAAGAATTTACTAGTAGAGGTGCGGAGGCTAGGACTCGTGATGACAGTTTGAAAGGCTAACAGGAATTATACTCATGGAATTCTTTTACTTTGGATCACTAGTGACGAATGATTTGTAAGACTCCAGGTTTGAAATGCTAGCCTTCTGGATGCTCCTAATATTTTAAACATCCAGCCTAGGACTTGGTAGAGTAATGGATCTTGTGTATATAGTTTAACTTCACAATGGCCCCTTTTCAATTAATGACCTCTAAGCACTGAACATGTTATGCTTTTCGAGATTTTCTGTATCAATTCTAAATCTTTTTCTCTCAAGAGTGTATAGAGGAAGTTGTTGGATCATTAATTTGAGGGAAAATTAGGAAGGTTCCCTCAAAAATTTCAAAAAGAGGCAATGGGGAATCCACGAGGGACACGTATCTAGACACTACTTAAGGGACAAAACAATATCAAGCAGTAAAGAACAATGGCAAAAGTAAAACTATACATATGATACAATATTTAATGAAGAAACTGACAGGTGGAAGTTGAAGTGAATTCCATTTACCAAAATTTCTAAGGGGTTAGCCTTCCATGATTATAGTTAGCTCGAAATCACTGAATATGCTGCTTGCATGACTATTTTTGAAGAGGTCCTGTCCATAATGGAGCACCAAATTTTTGATGATTTCTAGGCTTGGCGGCCCTTGCATCCCATTTGAATGCAATAGTACTAACTTGGAACTCTGGTTTTGACGTCTTTCGATCGAACCAAGTTTTCACCACTTGCTAACAGCTAATCAGAGTCCTCATGAACGACCTTCCTGATTCTCTTGGAGATCTAGGCTTGACATAATCCTCCCTGTACTAATGTAAACTTCCTTAAGATATGAACTAGCATTCATTAAAATAAAAAAGGATTTCTAGTGTTATTGAACCCTCTCGGTTTGTTCATCTTTAACTGAATAATCTGATCTCCATAGGCTTCACTTCGATCTTAGACAGTTGGAGTATCTGGTTCACAAACTGGTCAAATTACTAGAGGAAGTGTATAATCTACTGGTCATTATTAAAAACCCTCCCAAGGACTCGAAGTTTCAATTAATTAACATGATCAATTTTATGGTACTTTCATTTGCTATCAATTCCTGTATTGCAGGTTAAATGCAACTTAATTAAGTGCCATCTTATCAGCCTCTATATTAATGGTCTTGTAGGGGATCATGAGCTAAATAAATTAAAAATTCGAAATCCCCTTCGATGAGATCCCAACCCTATGTCGATAGGACCTCATTATTGGGTTTTAATGTGGCTAAAGTGTTCCTTACCTATGTTACTACCAACTCTGAATTGCCAAAGACTCTCAACTATGATTCCTTATTTTAGTGTCGTGGCCAAGCCATGTACTAAGTGCCTCATACTCTCCTTCGTTACTAGTATAGGAGAACTAGAAGTGGAAACCCTGGATATCTTCTTTGGCTTGAAGGATCACACAAGATATTCCATCTCCTGATAGCCAATTTTATTTTATCCCCATCAAAATGTAGGGTCCATATATAAGAATATTTGACAGGACCCTTAGGGAAAACATCTCTTTTATCTTTTCTTTTACCACCTTAACAATCGTGGAGTCTTCGTCGAAGATGACGTAAGTACCCAAACCTAATGGAGTTTCTAAGTTATCAAAGTGGAACCACCCATGGGAATCTTGGCTAGATGATCACTGCTTGAAGATTACCTTCATCTATATATGATTATCTTCTCTGGTGATCATAGCATAGGAAGCCTCAAATCATGAGACTGTTTGGTCTGTTATATGCTCCTTGGCAAGAGGTTCTGAAAATACCTTCATTTTAGATCCATACTTGGTCAACAGAATTAGATGGGACCAATCAAGAGACATATAGCCTCTTATCTTAGTTGTGAAATTATGGGAGAAACAAAATACGAAGACTGGAAGAATAATTACTACTATATCCTATGGAACGGTTATGTTTAGGCAGGAATAAAGATGCTATGGGAGCCAATTTATAGCTCTTATGGTTTGAACTGATTTTCCATCTAGTTACATGAATCCTTTCTTTAAGGTCTCATATTTAATTTCCTATAGGTGTCTGCACTCGCTTGGGCATGACTATAGTGCTTGAAACCGAAGTCTATCATGGAGTTATGCAACAATTTCCTACTTATGATAAGAGTCATAAAAAAGGGGTTGGGCCTTGGGTACTGAACTTCTCCCTTTTGATTTAAAAACAATGTTTGTTGGGGCTCGAATCACTTTTACCCATTCCTTCATCTTTTCCAGAGGTAGTTAGGTCATCGTTTGATTTACATGCTTCTTGGGGCAACTCCTTTTGCTCTAGAATTCCCAAAAGATCCCACAAGGATGCATTAGATGGTGCTATCTAAGGACATTGAGTTGTTGAACCAAGTTAATTGGTCAAAGAGATGATATTTTAGATGATGAATGGTATTTTATTGTTCAACCATGGGATGGAGAGTATCATTTTGGATAGTTCTCAAAGCTTCATTTACGAAAATCGATGGTGAAACTATGATGGTTGGAGACTCTCTTTGTGTCTTGGTATTCACACTCGGAATAAAGTGTCATCCTCTATCAATCCCATTTTTGAAGTGAGTGTTGTAATTAAATTGAAAAATACATTGGAAACAACTACCTCATTCATAAATATGAATTTGTCTCCTTCTAACAAGAGAAAAGTGCATGTTCTGGTGTGATCTCCACTTCCTGTTCTAGGGACATTTGAATTTCTGCAATGAAGGCCACATTTTGTACTCCCACAAACTAATAAGGTATTGATGTAGTTAACATCAAGCCTTCTCTTTCTCTTTGTTCAGCTACCTTTTATTTCAAATTCCCTTGTGGAAAATCTCTTGGCATGTGGGAAATATTATGGGGAATCACCATGCAGTTGGGGTCTTCTGCTAAGTTGTTTTGCCCAGGTACTATTTCTCTAGAACTATTGGGTGAAATAGTTTAGAGTGGTGTTGGTACTGTGATGAGCTAGTTAGATGACTGTGGGAAATGGTGGTATTTGGGTATTCTAATGTTTAGAGGGATAGGGAGGCCTACCACCTTGAAGCTTTGATAATTTCCACAACTCTTGGGTAAGCACTCTGATTCCTTATAAGATTTACTTTCTCATTAGAGAAGTTTCTAAGGATATTTTTGACTTCCTACATTTTAGAAGAAGAGGATGATGAGAAACTAGTTACTAGGAAAAAAAGGTGCCTGATGAGAAGATAGGTGATTATATAGAGACGTAGGGCTAGATTGGGTAGAGTTCAAAACAATCATGGACCTATTTTGCGGTATTGCCATTGGTAAAGGGGATCTTAGGGGAAGCTTACCGGCATCTGATTAAATTGTTCTCAGCTTGGATCACAATATCATATGCTTGTGGTAATGAGTCCCCTCCTAATGATTGAATCATTATATAAATATCTGAATTCAGAGATTTTAAGTAAAAAATAATAGAATACCTGTAGGTGGACTTGCTAGAGAAGGAATCCTTTGCCATGTTTTTTGAAACCTGGTGTTAAAATCAATCATAAGATCTTGTGGTTCCTTCTTTTTGTTGAGAAGTCTATTGAGTAGACATAGTATAAAACTAAGGAGAGGGAAAATTAAATATTCACGCATAGGAACAAGGCACATTTGAAGGAATGGAAGGATAGGAAAGGAAACACGCGCTAGGACAAGATGATTTAGGACTTAGCCATTTTTCATGGTTATGGGATATTTTTGGAGATAACATGAGGAGAACACAACAGGATGGAGACTTCTGCATGACACAAAAATTCTATTTTTGAGGATGAGCATCTACTAAGCACCATGCATGAGTTTAGGATAATAATAGGATTACTACTACCAGTTAACTATAGGAGATCTATTATTAGCGCACTTGCATGTGTGCATATTATTGTAAAGGCGCATGGATATTTCAGCATGAAACCTATTTTGAGAAGTGTGTAAACAGTGAAGGAAAGTCCCCACCCCTATAAGTATGTATTATTATGTAGAGAAACACACTAGAGATAGTGTGTATGAGTTATTGTAGAGTTATGTTACCAGATCTGATGCGCAAAAAAACTTATGATACTATTTATAATGTAAGAAGCTTATGTGTTTTATTGTGTTTAATATAATGGATTATATTGGCTGGATAAAGGTGTTAAACATGTCTGTAACTGGTTCTTGTATGGTTAATTTCATTATGATTATTGTTTAATTCATGAATCTTTAAGATCTAGATCTGGAATATGCTCTGTGGAATGTTCGTGCTTATTATGGTTCTGAATATGCTCTATCTTCAACATGTTAACATCCTACACAAGCAACTCTAAAGAGGGGCCTAGTACCTTTACGCACTTTGGGTGAGCACTCATCTCAGGCTGAGTGATGTGCCATCACGCCTGGGTTATTCGTGGTGGATTCTAGGCTGCATCATTGGTTTCATTTCCAGGACCTCTTTTTCAGTTGTTTTCAGGATAGTTCATGATGAAGACGTATTGGTTGACCCTAGCAAGTGTTGAGGAGTGGATAAAAGATCTATAAGAAGAGTACACATGGAGGTTCAACACTAGATCTGAGTTTGATGCACGCACATGGGTGGAAAATAATTTGTATGATTGTTTGTATGAGAGCTTATTTGTTACCTTCCCGATAGAACTATACGAGTGGCTAGTTTCTTATGCATCTAAACAAAATTAGAGGTATCACACACTTGTCTGGATGCAAGAATAATTTAGAGCCCTATATGATGTTGATATTATTTGGACATGCGTTGTGGATACTTGGTTCCATGGTGTTTTGAACACCTATATTCTAGAGTACTCAATTTCCACTTATTATTTCCCATAGGTAGATGAATTCCAATTTTTATGTTATCCCAGGGGAGCTTACTTGCAAGGCATTCCACTGGTGATCAAGATCTTGATGGTGACCCTAAACTTGGAAGAAAAACCGATGGCTTGCTAAACCCACCACACATGGGGGAAGGAGCAGGTCTTGTGAAAGATGGCAGACCTAGTGGCATAAAGGCAAAGAGAAGAAAGGTGATTTAAGTAAAATGAGGTGTGTGAAAGGGAGATGGAAAAACAATGGGATATTACAGAGTAGATGGCGTTAAGGAGAGAGATGGCTCGTGAAGGATTTGGAGCTCACACAGAAGGCTTGGAGACAAAGCATCTAGAACTCCCCCATTTGGGAAAACATGACAGGGAACCCTCCTCAGCCTCACAAGGGAGAGCACCAGCAAAGACGACCTGGGCCATGGGTGCACATATGAATCTACCTAGTAACCTAGCCCTTACACTTGGTTTTCTAGTATCAGTGCATCTAGTAGCAAGCTAATAGTTAGCAAGATAATTTGGGTATTATGGAAGCAGGAGTAAGTCACATAACAAGTACATATATGCTAGGGAAAACATATTTTTTATTGTTTGGAGGTACCTTTTTAGGTGCATCATCAGCACATACTTTGAGCACGTAGAATTTTGGACTCACTTATAGGAGTAGTACCACCACACATACTGTAGGAGTTCAATTCAATACTACTATTGAGAGACAGGTAAGTACATATTATGGTCCGCTTCCTAATATAGGTGGAGGATCAAGAGGTATAGGTGGCTCTAGTTCTGGTGGTTTAGGAGGTAGAGGTAGGAGGTTCATCAGGTGGGCATGGTCCTCACAAACCCCATTATATTTTCATGGAGACATATCCCAGAGTATATAGAAGATGCTACTATGTGCACATGTGTGAGATACTGTGGCACACAAAAGGAGATCATAACTTATGAGTGCAAGGAAAGTTAGTTTGTAACTACATTATAGGGACGTGCACACAGTTGGTACAAGAAGTTTGACCCTGATCAAACTTACGTAGATTAACCAACATTAAAAGAGACTTCCTTAAAGAATTTTATATCCCTTAATTTGAGCAGAAGAGTATAATTACACTCAAGGATATTAAGCATGGCATAAATGAGAGTGTCCTCGAGTATGATGATTATTTTAAAACAATTTTGTCTAAGCTTGATTATGATATTCATGCAATCCAATATGCATAATGGTTTGTGGGAGGACTGATCACACCTTTTAGAATGACTCTGTCACATAAGACATATACTGATCCATGTAAAGCACTTGAAGTAGCTTTGCACGCTGAGGCGGTTGGAAGAATAGACACTAGAGTCAACCCATTCCTGTAAGCACAAATTGTAGCTATGGAAAAGTAGTTAGAGAAACTATCAGTGAATTTAGTACATGAGACATGCACTAGGATTTGGTGTACAGAGTGTGAAGTTGAAGGGAACACAAAGGATAGTTTTCCCCATTGGTCAGTGTGTTCATTATTGATAGAATATGAGATATGTCATTTAAACCATGACGACATCCGATGCCCATTATTACAACGTACAATAAGGAAGAATTTATCTTGCCATTGTAAAATTTTCCAATCCACGACTCACAATATAGAAGACTATAGGTTGATTGGTCAGATCCATGATGCTTTAGATATTGGTGTGTGATATATAAGAGTATCAAATAAATCTTAAGGTAAAGGCAAGCACAATGATCAGGACCACAATCAATTGCGATATGAAGGGAATGATGGGCACTATGAAGGAGGATGTGGCAGAGGTCGAGGATATCGTGGTGGATTCAGGGGATGAGGTGAGTTTCCTCGTAGAACATGCTTTACATGTGGATCTCTTGACCACTACATGTGTGAATGTCCTTCAGAATATTACTTGTTCTTTTTGTGGGAAGATTCATAGTTATGAGGAATGCCTGTATCTATATGAGCATCTTAGCAAGCAACATAAATAGGAAAATAAGGGAGTAGGGATGGTTAGGATATAACGCGCTGTGGAAAATCAGTGGATGCCAAAGTTGACATCACAATCTGAGGTATTACCTATGAAGATTAATACACACGTTGAAGCTACGTGTGCTAGGGAAGAATTACATCAGAAGCCTACAATCACTAAGGAGGATGTTTTGCATGCAAGGTATCTGGATCCTATGCAATAGAAGGAGGTTTATCAAGAGACCATGGAAGTACTCATAAACCTTTAGGGTGAAATGCAATGTTTAAAAGAGCAATCATGAAGATGGAACATAAGAAAGTAGCAGAGACAAAACAGTTGGATTTTCATGACTTGAAGGTGGTACGTAAAATGCTGCACCAAGAGAATATAATTCCATTACTAGGGAGTTAGCTAAAGGCAAAAACTCCATGCACAGGTATTGAGAATGGACATCAGATCCTGCATGCAAATCTTCTCCCTCATAGCTTAGATTATGACAAGGAGATCACTCTGAATGTTATTGTGGATGGATGGCTCTTGAGTAATATATTGATTGACACAGGCACGAAGGTAAATCTGCTTACTTTAGATGCATGGGTACATATGGGGAGACTGCCATTGTAACCATATTCTAATGTATTATTTATGGCTAATCAGACTAAGGCCACCGCCATCTGAGTTTTAAAATATGTATCCATTACTATACAAGGAGCCAAGTTCACTGGGGATTTTGAGGTTTTAGCACTTGTAGAAGCAAGTAGTTTCCCAGCTCTATTTGGGCGCTCTTGGTGCTACAAAAATTATGGTGATCTATGGTTCAAAAAGGGATATATTAGTTTTGAGAACAAGGAGGAAAGAGTTATTATCCCTTTAACGGATGGAAAATTTGTGCCCTTTGTTGAGCCTTTGAGTGAATAAGATATGAATAGGATTTATGTATGAGCTATTCGGGACCTAGAAGTACTCGAACCATCTAAGGAAGGAATCCTCCAGTGGGAAGATGTACAGTCTATTAGTGATACCACAAGTATTGCTTGTGAAAATTGGGCTCATGGAATTTATGAGATGTTTGGGCGCTAAGTAAGGAACACATTTGCGCAAAGAAGTAGACCTCGTTATATCAGGAGGATAGGTAAAAACTCTATACCTTGGTACACTGAAGAAGGAGACCCTACGATATTCCTACACGCCATGGAGGAACCATGGAAAAACCAATTTGAAAGAATAAATATGCTAGCATATACCCTATGCAGGATGACATCGTACTGGTGGGTGGTGCACAGGGATAATCTTGTAGATTGCAATGAAGTCAAGATTGCTATAACAACTTGGTTTTCCAGGAGTAATGCACCTACTCAAATCTGCACATATCATGGTAATCAACCTATTCAACATCATGTTCAATAGTGTGAGAGGCTCTGGATAGAGGGGTAGGAAGCTTTACCACCTTTTCTATGGGTGCAAAAACTTTATTCCACTTTACAAGGCTGCACACACACTTGGTATGTATATGCGGAGCTATATAGAGAGACTGGAAATTGGTAGGATTTTATTGCAGGAATGGTCTAGACTTTTGACTACTTCTCTACTAAACCTCATGTGTAAGAGGCATTATGGTTTATAAAGTGCTTAACTATGGAAGATAATGCAAAGGTGGAAGAACGCATTTAGGAGTTATTTGGTGAGAACGACTCAGGAGCACGC
The DNA here is from genome assembly GCA_019776745.2 of Taxus chinensis. Taxonomy (NCBI): domain Eukaryota; kingdom Viridiplantae; phylum Streptophyta; class Pinopsida; order Cupressales; family Taxaceae; genus Taxus; species Taxus chinensis. Next base: position 691,259,071 of record CM034148.1, read on the forward strand.
TTTGATAAAGAAGAAGAGACATATGATATGCTATTTAAGTGTTCTTGCTTAGAGAAAATAAGGAAAGATGGTCTACATAGTGGATGATGAGGAAGTAGAAGATATTGATATAGATCATTCAACAGGTATGTGCGAGTTGTGAGACAGTGTGGATAAAAATGCATGCACCTATTATTAACCCATGAATACAAAAAAGTGAATATTGGTATAGACGCTGAACCTAAGGAGACAATAATTGGGGATTATTGGTGTGACTTTGAAGTGGAAAAAATCATTGAGTTACTTTGTGATTTTCAAGAATTATTTCCTAGGGGCTACCGTGAATTAAAAAGAATGCATGAATCATTAGGAGATATGAATATTAAGCTTAAGGAAGGTGCACACCCAATCAGGAAAAGACCCTAATAATGAACCCTAACCAGTGTGTAAAAGTTAAGAAAGAAATTGACAAAATGTTGAAAGCTGGCATCATCAAGCCCCTAGAAGAATTAGAGTGGGTTAGCTATATGGTCATCAATATAAATAAATATTGTTAGATTAGAAGTTATGTGGATTACAGGGAACTGAATGTTGCATGTGTGATTGATCCCTTTTCTACACCTTTCACAGAGGATATATTAGAAGGTGTTGCAAGGCATGAAATCTATTCTTTTATAGATGGATTCTCTGGGTATCATCAGGTTAGGATTGCACACAAGGATCAAGAGAAAACAACATTCACCACTGAATGGGGAAGTTTTTCATATATTGTGATGCTCTTTGTTCTAAAAAATGTACCTGTTGTCTTTCCGCACATAGTTGTTCAAGAATTCCATGATTTTATTCAAAACTTCTTATAGGTTTACTTGGATGATTGGATGATGTATGGACTTGTTAAGGAACACTGTGATAATTTTCTCTTCATGTTTGAGATATGTAGACAATTAAAAATCTCTTTAAACATCAAGAAGTGCATTTTTGCTACACCCTTTGGCACTTTGTTAGGGAACATCATCTGCAAGGAAGGTTTATTAGTATATCCAGCTAAGGTTGCGGTTATTATAGGCTTGGTAGAACCTACTAGTCAGAGTGAGATGCAAAGATTCTTGGGTCACACTAGGTATTATAGAAAATTTATCAAAGGATATGATAAGATTTCCACACCCTTGGAAGAGTTACTAAAGGGAAAAGGGACATTCTATTGGGGAGAACCGTAAGAATGCACATTTAAGGCATCGAAGGAGATACTTACTACAACACTTATTCTGTGTTTTCCCTCATGGAACCAACCGTTTCATGTACATGTGGATGCGTTTGGCACGACCATTGGTGTGGTGTTAGCTCAGCCTGGAGAAGGTAGTATAGATCATCCTATCTATTTTTATAGTAGAAAGTTGACTCCTACAGAGAAAAATTATACAACTACTGAGCATGAATCCTTTTTAATGATCTATGCACTGCATAAATTTAGATAATACCTGCTAGAAACACCATTCGTATTTTATACAAATCACATAACATTGAAATACTTGGTAAACAAGCCCGTTTTACAAAGGTGCATATGTCTATGGGTGCTCTTATTTCAAGAATTTGATTTAACAATTGTGGTAAAACTAGGCAAAAGTAATTCTAGCCCAAACCATTTATCATGAATTCACTTAGGGGATGATGCATAGATAACTAAAGATACAATGTTGGATGCATAGTTATACAGGTTACAACGTGTGCCTTCAAAATTGGAGGATGTTTCTATATTTTTACATACATGTATGGTGCTTGAAGGAATGAAATCCTTAGAGAAGAAACAACTTACAATTTACGCGACACATTTTATGTTGATCAGTGGTGACCTATTCAAGTTAGGCCGAGATGAAGTATTACGCCGATGTGTACTAGAGCACAAGTGCATAGATATCATGGAAGAATCTCATGGTGGTATTGCAGGTGGGAACTATGCATGTGACACAACTACACGTAATATTCTACTCACTGGATTATGGTGGGAGAACCTCTACAACAGTTGTAAAGAATATTTTAAGGTGTGCCATCATTGTCAAAACCTTGCTAAACCTGGGAAAAGAGATGAAATGTGTTGGGTGTCATTATTCCCTTCATTTAATCAACTCTTTGTTGATGTCATATTCAAACTAGGGGTGGTGTCCAAAGCTATATGCAATAAGAAGAATCCTAGTGATCTAATAATTGACTGTAGGTAATTTTTTTCTTTTTTATATTTTTGGGGGATTTTCTCAATCTCTTGAGGACTTCTTGGCAAAAACCTTATTTAAATCAAACTATGAAAACTTTTTGGAAGTAAACACTCTCTACAAAAATAAATTGTTGGAAATAAACACACATTTGTAGAATGAAATAGATTGCTATAACTAAAAACACGTTGTAAAAATGAACACACGTGCTTTGGAAATAAACACACAATTGAGAATGCTGAAATATAATTGCAAGGAAATAAGAATCTAATCTAGAACACCTGCAGGAACAAGTATACGATAGATTTCAACTTGAATAATCAAAATCATTTACAACATTAACAGATTATACTATTTTCTCTGATAATATAAATACCAATAAAATGAAGATCCTAGTTCTTGGAAGAGTGGGCCCTTACTCCACCTTGAAACAGGATTTGACAACTTAATATTCTCTCAAAATAGAAATGGCTATTTTATTGATAAAATGTTCTTCATTACAAAGACGTACTGCCTCTTTCTATATCTCTATGTTTGTATCTATGTATATTGATCTATCTCTATATTATATCCTAAATCTATCTACAGGTCTACATATATATATATATACATACATATATATATATATATATATATATATATATACATATATATATATATATATACTAAATTCCAAAGGTACATTTATAACCATAGCTGTCCTACCGATTCAGATGGAACCAAATCATGCCTAAAATAGATGTTGAATTGGATCCTGGCTGGATGTATAGCTGTATGATAGGTATCCTTGGATCTATGAGTATGAAGAATCAGAAATATTGTAATCTTCTTCTGATTGAAAGGATCATTGATTGTTAAATCATCGGATGTTGTTGGAATAAACAAATTCTTATCGGTTCCAAAACTTTAGAGAAGTTCTAGAACTAAAGAAAATTGTCCCATGATCTAACCATGAGGGTTCTAGAGCTACATGCAGGAGTTCTAGAACTAAGTCCTAAAATTCTGGAACTAAGTACTGGAGTTCCGGAACTAAGCCGTATTGAAACCAGTTCTTCCAAAAACATGCTGACCGCTTCATACTTTGTTCTTCTGACTGATTGTGACTTGTTTTATTAATAAAATAAATTTATAAAGCACTTTTTTAGGAATTATAGAGTTTATAAACATTATAACTACTATCAACAAAAGATGGACAATTACATCCGAACTTATATTAGATCAAACAAAAGTCACAAAATGAAGTCAAACTTGATAAAAATGAGAGTAAAATAAGATCATTTATTGTACATTAACGAGACATATTCTAGCCTTATCATCTTCCCCGTACTTACTTGTTTGTAAGTCCACTTACAAACTTTACTCTTAAAATCTAGGGTTATAGATTCTGCATTCCATTTGACTGCTCAAGTCAAATGGCTGGAATTGAATATTTCAATACTTTAGTTCAAAAGTACTATACCTTGCTCCTGCTTCTACTTTCCTCTACCATTCCTAAAATTAAGTAGGATCTTGAGGTTCTCTATTTTTCCATGGAGACATGCGGGTGAGAAGTAGAGGTGGCCTCATTTACATTCCCATCCATATGCCCTTGTGCTTTTCATTGATATGAGAAATTAGTGTGCATAAATATTTTGCTCTTTCTAGACTCCAGATCAAATTTGTGGGAGATATTACTTCCCTTCTCCTCAAGGCAACCATGAGAAGCTCCCATCTTTTGAAACATCCCTCATAAATAACTTGAAAATTTTCCTCCTCATAAGAGGTGAAGGCATCAGTACTTTTCTTTAAACTGACAAGATAATGTGTCTTGAACTGTCTATCAAAGGCATGGGTTCCAAGATGTATAACGAAAGTATATGGTTTACCATAGTGAGCCCTCATGTAGAGACCAGATCAACTAGCTTTCAATAGATGCTCAAAATCCCTTTCCTTCCATGCAATCTGATTTTTAAGAACATAAACAAATGCATTAAGTTGGCTTTCTCCCTCATACAAATTGATCATGAAGCCTATGTTCTTTTATAGCATAATATTGTAGAGATATAATTCGTAGAGAAGATTTTTCTGCTCTGCATTGGCTGAAGAATAGGTTGTCATAAACTCATATTCATCTTTTATTTCATGTGGAAGGCCACATGTAATTCTTGATAGCTTCTAGCGAATGAATTGTTCCTCTAGAAACACGCTATATATAGGAGAAGGTCTCCTGCATGCAATCAATTTTTCACTCATTATGCAAACCATTTTTATTTTTACAAGATATTTAAATTTTTCTTCTTCTTCTTTGTAAAGGTTTTCTTCCCATTCCTTTCTTGCTTTATTTTCATCTTCCATCTTACTTCTTAAGTCCTCATTGGATGTTTTGATTTCAATGAGTTCCCTACAAGTATCATCCTATAACTGCTTGAGTGAACAATAAGTTAATTCAGTCTATGCAGAGACTGTTGACATAACACTCTGTCTTCTAGAAATTTGACATTCTTCCTCTTTCTCCATCATCTGCTATTTAAATCTTGTGAATTCCTCAATCCTGTCTGTGAGTTGTTAGTTCCCCAATGAGCATTTCTCTCTATTCCAATTTGAGTTTGAGGAAGTTCAACTCGTCATCCTTTTCTCTAATAATGCATTATTCTCTGGAAAAAAAACAAATCCTGTCTAACCTGATGTTTCTCTTCTTTATCTAAAAATTCTTTGGGGGTTGAGCATTCCTCTTCTACTAAAGGGAATTTCCCTTTTCATCTCCAAGATGCCAACTCTTCTTCTTCATGTGATAGTGCTGCTGATTCACCCAACTCTTGAAAAACTTGTTCCTCAAATCTCTCATCTTCTTTTTCCATCTTAGTTTGGCTTGGTCCTGGAGGAGTCATGGCCATGCTGCCCAAAATATCAGCAGCTTCGTTTTCCAACTTGTTCTATTCTTTCATTTCCTTTGGAATTTCTCTAGACCTCTTATGAATTATTCTTCCCTGAGGAGCTTCAAAATGTCTAGAAGTGGGTTTCCTCCTAGAGCTTCTTTTGATTTTCACTTCTTTCTTTTGCCTAGGTGAATTGTCACTGTCAAAAACAAATATTATCTCTCATATAGCTGCTACAGAGGAATGAGTTTCTTTTAAAGGTACAGTAGGTCTTGCATTTTTAATCCTTCTTCCAGATCTTCTTCTTTTTGGTATATTCTCCCAACCTATTTCCTTCTTTTCCTCTTTAGGGGAATCAATTTAAAAATTAGTTATAGGAGAAAAAGGAGTTGGTATTGCCCTCTTGATAATATCAAGGTTTTGCTTAAACTTGTTAATAAATTTCTCTCATATTTCTTCTCCATTTTTCTTTGAAATAAAATGGTTCTGGGACATTAAATGAACTAACCCATGATGTTTGATTATTCCAATACTGCAAGAATACCTCTAGGTCATTGTATGGATGGAGTAAAAAAGAAACAATGAAAGGTTTACTATATATTATGGTTTTGTATCTCCATATCTAAGATATATGAGCATCTTCAGGACTTCTCTTCACACCGACCCAAATTGACCATCACAAGTTAAATACTTAACTATCCAAAATTCCACTCTATCAAATGGTTTGGGAAAGCTGGCCCTTCTGACCCCTTTTATGATTTTCTTAGTGTTGTAAATATATTGGGGTTTAGTTTCCCCCTCTTGTAGCAGGGTTTTAACTAGTTCTTTTAAGGTTCCTTTGACAGGATTTGGGACATGCACAATTGGCACACCAAATACATTGCTTATTGTATTCATAGAAAAAGGAACTACAATATTTATAACCTTTGTTCTAAATTTATAATGAATTCTCTTACCAATTCGTCGTTATACTTTGAGAATGTTTTTAGGAATTCCAACAACCCTTCCTATTCAAAGATAATTTCCACTTTTTCATCTGCAAGAAGCTAGGTATCATCCTTAGGTTCTGACTTCTTTTTAATCCCCATCGTAAAGAGGTCGATTCAAATTCGTTCTCCTTTAAATTATTACTCTTTCTGGATTGGCTACAGAAATATTTGATTAGCTGCGAAATGGATGGGTTTAGCTATGAAACTACTATGCTTAGCTATGAAACTAATGCTTCTTCCTTAAAGTTTTTCTGCAACTACTTCTTCATGTTTTTTATTCCACACAAATGATAGATCATTATAAATATGCTGCCACTTTTGTTTCATTGACATCATCCTCATGATTACTCACTTTTAATCATAATGTATAATAGATGACTCATCCTACCAACTTTCAAATCAAATCCAATCACACATGCAAAATTTTAATCTAACCTTTAATAAGTTAAAGACATAATTACCGTTCTTGATGATGGAATCTCTCTGTCATGATGAATCATCATTCCTAAAAGTGAAACACATGGAAAAATGGTTAGAAAAGATAGCTGAAATTCCAAAGAAGTTCCTTTTATTTTGAATTAGCCATTTATTGAGGAGATCAACCATCATTGCTGGTTTTCAATTGATCTCTGAGAAAAAAATTTGGGGAAGAGAACACCATTTACTGGTTTTCATTCTCTTCCCTTTATTCTGAATCTATCCATATGATTATTTGATCATTTTGGAAGAACTAAGTTCTTCCATATAATCAAATTCTTTGTCTACTTCAATTCCTTAGTAGGAGGCTTCCTATAAAGTTTTTGCCTATGTCCATTGACCAAAAGTGTCCTTCTACTGCCATCAATGGGAAGTAACTGAATAAGACCATTGTCAAATATCTACTCAATCTGATGGGGTCCCAACCATCTAGTTCTCAATTTTACTTTGAATTATTGGTATTTGGAATCAAATAGTAATGTCCAGTCTCCTACCTTGAATTGCATTCTCTTGATATGTGTGTCGTGGCATTTTTTTCTTTGATCTTAGATTATCTCTATTTGCTGAAGTGCTTCCATCCTTAACTCATCCAACTCATCGAGTTGAAGAATTCTCTCCTTTTGAGCTGCATCCAACTCAATACCAACTTTAACTACTGTCCTCAATGTCTGTAGTTCAAACTCAATAAGCAACAAGGTATTTTTACCATAGACTAACTCATATGGTGAAAATCTTGTTATGGTCTTCCAAGTTGTATTATAAGTACAAAAAGCTTCAGGTAGTCTCTTTACTCAATCTCTTCTACCTACTTCAACTATTTTGGTAAGGATTTTTTTCAATTCTCTGTTTGTTACCTCAGCTTGTCCATTTGATTTTGGGTGATAGGGAGATGACTTCCTATGATTGATCTGATAATGAATTGTGAAGGATTGGATCATATTAGACATGAATTATGGCCCCTGATCTGAAACATTACTTATTGGTGCACCAATCTTTACCATAATTATGTGCCAAATGAAATAAAAAACTACTTCTTCAGTGGCATTTGTTAAAGCCTGCACTTATGCCCACTTTGTCACATAATCAGTACACACAAGAATGTTCTCTTTTCCTTGTGAAGGAGGACTAAAGAGACCAAAAAAATCCAACTCCCATCTTTCAAATGGTTTAATCACTACTTGAGGTTGCACAGGAATTTCATTGGTAAAAGTTTTGTTGTCCCATCCTTTGAGAGGGATCACACCGCTTGATATATATTTTCACATCTTTGTATAGAGATGGCCAATAATAGTCAGTGCCAAGTATCTTGTGAGATTTTATTTTCACTGAAAAGTGTTATCCTCTTGGTTCATCATGGCATGCCCTGAGTATGTCAAATATTTTGTCTTCTCTGACACACCTGCATAAAACCAAATCAGGACCACATCTAAATAACATTCCATTTAACCATTTAAATTATGCGTTGGTTTTGATTAACTTTTTCATTTGTTTCTTAGTGAAATAAGGAGGAAACTTCCCTATTGTATTAGCTAAAATAGTAAAAAATTGTTCATCTGGAAAGTTGTCCTTAACTGGATCTTGTTCCCATGTAGTGGTTAGTCTTGACAAGAAATCAACTACCACATTAGATTTTTCTGGATTGTCCACAATGGTAATATCAAATTCCTGTAAAAGTAATAACCATCTAATTATCCTACCTCCAACCACTGGTTTTTTCATTAAATATTTAATTGCTGAGTGATCTGTATGTAAAAATATTTTGTACCCTGTAATATAATGTCTGAACTTATTAATTACATAAATCACAACAAGAAATTATTTTTCAGTGGTGGTGTAATTTCTTTCAGTGGGAGTAATATTTTTAATGAGGTAATAAATAGCATACATTTTCCCTTATTCATCTTTTTGTCCCAAAACTGCACCAATGGAGTTATTTGAGGCATCTATTTGTATATGAAAAGGTTTTTCCCAATTAAGTCCTCTCAATATTGGGGTAGTGATTAATTTTTATTTAATTTCATCAAAAGCATGCTGACATATTTCATCCCAAATAAATTCACAGTGCTTGTTAAGAAAATTAAACATGGGGGCAAATTTTTTACTAAAATACTTTATAAAGCGCCTATAGTATTCGGCATGCCCTAAAAATGATTTGATATCTATGGGGGTTTGAGAAATAGGTAAGTCTGAAATAATTCTGATTTTGTTTTGGTCAACTTGAATTCCTCTTTTCGAAATGTGGTGTCCTAATACAATCCCCTCTCAACCATAATCAAACACTTCTCATGACTAAGAGACAGATGGTATTTCTCACATCTTGTTAATACTCTGTCTAAATTCCTCAAAGCATCATCAAATGTGTCTCCATGCACAATGAAGTCATCCATGTATACCTCTACACGGTCATTTGTTAGGTTTGCAAAAATTTATAATATAGCTCTTTGGAAGGTTGATAAAGCATTATACAATCCAAATGGTAATAGCCTGTAGGAAAAGGTACCCCATGGACATGTAAAGGTAGTTTTTTCCTGATTGTCAGCAACAACTCTGATTTGATTATATCCACTAAATCCATCCAGGAAGGAAAAGTACTACTTACCTGCAAGGTTGTCTAGGAATTGATCTATGAATGGTAAGGGAAAATAATCTCTCAGTGTGGCTTTGTTTAGTTCCCTATAGTCAACACAAATTCTCCATTTTCCATTATTTTTAAGAATAATTACAAGAGGAAACACCCAATGACTATTTGATATAGGGTAGATAAAACCTACTTGTAATATTTTTTCAATTTCTTGTTTGACTATATCTCTTAAGGTTGGATTAATCCTTCTCTGAGGTTGCCTAACTGGTCTAATGTTTTTAGTATATATGTGATGAGTGAAAATTCTTGGATTTATTGCTTTCATATCTTTGTAGTCCCAAGTAAAATCTCTAGTATGATTTTTCAAAACATCAAACAATTTAGCTTCTTCATCATTCTTCAACCAGCTATTAATGCTCAAAATTTTACCTGGTTGAATCTCAACATGTTTGGTTCCAATGTGTGATGAAATGATTTTTTGAAAGGGTTCCATTAATTTATTTCGTGTACATGCATATGACAACAACATATGATATGTAACATCTACAAAATTTCCTTGAGACAGAATACTGGAAAAAGGACAGTAGGAAGAGTTATTATACTTATCTTGTTGTAGGTTGAACTCCTTGTCACTGCTTCTTTCCAGAAACTATTCACCATTTCATAATATATTTGAAACTGAAGCTATTGATTCTTCCTCTCCCCAAGAGAAATCTCGTTCCTCCAGAGTGAAATTATTTATAGTCACAAGGAATTGCTGTTGGTGTGGTTCCAAAACAAAATGTGATGGTTCCGGAACTAAATTTGATGATTCCAGAATAGAGTTTGTAGGTTCTGAAACTAAGTTTGTAGGTTCTGGAACTATTCCCAATTATTCCAAGGACAATTGGTGTTCATTCAATGGTTTATTAATCATATCTTTTACCTCGTGTACATGATACTGTAACGTGATAATGGCCAAAGAAGATAGGTTTTTCTTATTAGTATCAGGAGCATCAACCCAAAATTGTTCTTGATTATCAATAGAAGGTCATGCAGAAGGATATAAGGAATTTTTCTTAGAGTTTTTACCATTTTAGATAGTCATATCACCTAATCTGTAATCAATTAAGGGTAGCGACTATAGCTAACCATGGTCTACCCAAAATAACGGGATAACCAAGTGTTTTACCTTTTGGCTGAAATATAAGGAAATCAACTATATATTCCCATGACTCCACCATAACTACCACATCTTCAATAACTCCTTCTGGTTTTACTATAGACTAATCTGCCATCTACAATATGGTGTTAGAAGGTTGTATATCTGTTAATGGTAATGTTTTCAAAGTGTCCACTGTCATCACATTTATAGACGCTCCCAAATCAACCAAAACATTATGTATATCTTTATTCCCTATAGAGATAGAAATAACATGACTTCCAAGATCTCTGTATTTGGGAAGCAAAATTTTTCCTAGTAATAAATTAGCAAGTTTCGCATCTACCTTAATAGTCCTGGGGTACTACTTCTTCCTTCCAGGTCTTTTTAAACATAGCATTTTGATTAATTTTTTCAATTCTAGAATGTCCTTAATTGCTTGTAACAATGGTATTTCAATATTCAATTTCCTTAGTTCCTATACTAACTTAGATTCCTTAGTCTCTATGTATTCTTTACATCTCTCTAGAAATGGAGTCTAAGTAGAGTTGTTATCTAGTTCGTTATCTTTTTCTTTTAAATCCTTCTTGGGAACAACCGTATTAGGGGTTTCAGTTTATTTTGTCATCTCAGTGATTATAATAGGTGGAATGCTAATTACTTTTCTAGATCTAGTTTGAATATCCTTACAATCCATGGCTTTCAGATCAACTAGTTTTTCTAGTTTTGTTCTGCAGACAGGATTTGTTTGTTTATTGGGTTTATTACTGGTTGTACTAGTATTTGGGTTTGAACCACATTTTCAGTCTATGAATTTTGTGCTTGGGAACCCCATTATGGCTTGTTGATTTTTATTTGGATATTTTTTCCCTTGCAATCGCATAATAATTATTACGGATCCACCTAGGTTGTGACCAAGGATAAGGATTTCCTTGACCAGACCATGGTTGTTGGTGTCCTTGGGTATACCAAGCTTGACCTACCCAATCCTGAGGATTCCATGTTGGTTCAGGTTCCCAAGGTGTCTATCCCCAATTTTTTGGCACAATCTGAGCCACCCATGGCATCATGCAGGGATTATGAACTGACCTTAGCATAAATTTCCCTTAGCTAGGTTGTCTCTGAACAAAACTCAATTCTTCTATTATGGATGAGGTGTTGGTTTGTTTAAGCATATTATTTATGAGTGGAAGAAGAGAACAAGAATTAATATCATGGTCCCTAGATTCACAGATAAGACATACTTCTATTTTATCCAAGGGACAATATATTATTGCATGCTTCTTCCTGCATCTAGGATAATACATAGCTAATGGTTCAATTTTAACATTTGGTTTAGCTTGTAATCCATCCATGGTGGAGGTTAATTAAACTAAAATGTCTATTTTAAAGTTTTCCAATTAATCCATCCGTTTGTTCATATCTGGGTTCAAATTTTTAACTATTTTTCCTTTTCTAGGTCCACCCCTTGTTCATGAATAGCTTCTACAAATTTCTTTAATATCATTCATTATTAATTGATCAATGTTTCCACCTCCCATCAAATCAAGGGCCTCCCTAAATTCATCCTCCAGACCCTTAGGAAAAATGGTTTTAATTAATTCTTCTTGAAGTACAAATCCACACATTTTACTTACAAAGAGGAATCTATCCAAATAATCTTCTCTATTATCATCCTTCCCCAACTTGATTTTGAAAAACTCTTCCTTCCTGTTTCTCTCTCTATAGTAATCTTGATATTTGTCTGGGAAGGCATTTTCCATTTATGCCCAAGTTGTAATAGAGTTGTATGCTAATCCCATAAACCACCTCATTGTTGCATCCTTCAGAGTGGATGGAAACAACTTGAGTTTTTGATTATCTATTTTGTAGTCATAGGTCTGACATATTACCTTAAACTCAAACAAAAATTGGTCAGGTTCTTTAGATGACATCCCTCTAAATGTGGGTAAATTTATAGGTGAAATATTTTTCATAGGTGTATCATCATCATCCAATTGAATTGGATAAGTAAAGGTTCTATTAGGTTCTGTTTTAGCTTCTCGTGCCATTTCTACAGTATTTTCTAGACTTTTCTCCCAATTAATGTGGTATGTCGTATGCCTTGGGGAAGGTAAAAATTCAGGAGTAGGAGGTTGAATAATCAATTGAGAATCAAAACTTTCCCTAAACAGATCTTGAGAAATAATCCTTCTCCTAAAAGTCCTACTTCCATTTGGTGACTGATCTAAGAATTCCAAAGGTGGTGATTTTGCTTCTTATCTAACAGGGGACGATGGTGCTTCTAATTCTAGGTCAACTTCCTTATTTGATCAAGAAGATGATGATGATTCTTGTTCAAATATTTTTGGGAGGAATCGACCCTTAGAGTCTCTTGGTCTACTCATAAATTTTATGATGACATAGGGAAGATTCTTCAATTACTAGATATATGATTGTTGATCTTGCTGACACCTAATTAGATAATTCTAACTATTGATTCCCTGAAAATGGTGCCAAAAATGTTGGGTATCATTATTCCCTTCATTTAATCAACTCTTTGTTGATGTCATATTCAAACCAGGGGTGGTGTCTAAAGCTATATGCAACAAGAAGAATCCTAGTGATCTAGTAATTGACTGTAGGTATTTTGTTTTCTTGTTTATATTTTCTGGGGGATTTTCTCAATGTATTGAGGATTTCTTGGAAAAAAACTTATTGAAATCAAACAATGAAAAACTGTTGGAAGTAAATACTCTCTGCAGAAATAAATTACTGGAAATAAACACACATTTTTAGAATGAAATAGATTGTTGTAATAAACACACTTTACAGAAACAAACACACTTGCTTTGGAAATAAGCACACAATTGAAAATGCTGAAAGATGATTGCAAGGAAATAAGAATCTAATCTAGAACACCTGTAGGAACAAGTATATGATAGATTTCAACTTGAATAATCAAAAGCATTTACAACATTAACAGATCTATACTATTTACTCTGGAAATATAAATACCAATAAAATGAAGATCCTAGTTCTTGGAGGAGTGGGACCTTTCTCCACCTTGAAATAGGATTTGACAACTTAATATTCTCTCAAAATAGAAATGGCTATTTTATTGATAAAATGTTTTGCATTACAAAGATGCATTGTCTCTTTCTATATCTCTGTCTTTGTATCTATGTATATAAATCTATATCTATATTATATCCTAAATCTATCTGCAGGTCTACATATATACTCCTTCTAAAGGTGTATTTACAACCATAGTTGTCCTACCAATTCAGATGGAACCGAATTTTGCCCAAAATAGATGTTGAATTGGAACCTGGCTCAACGTACAACTGTGTGATAGTTATCTCTAGATCTGCAAGTATGAAGAATCAAAAATCTTCTATGATCCAGGCAGCAATTCTAGTGGCGCAACTTCCAGAGACCATAACTTTTGCACCGTAGCTCCGATTGACTCCGTTCAAAAGGCAACGGAAAGCTTGGAATGTGTAGAATGTGATGAGAAGGTGAAAAACTATGTTCAGCAATGTTTGACCCCCGAAATCTGTGTTTCAGGGGCCCAAATTGTGATTTTTGTAGTGCTGTCTAAAAATAGTAAATTCTAAAAATAGTATGTTTCGCAAAATTAGTTCACATGTAAGTCTTGGAAGATGAAACACCTCATCTCCCTCGAGACTGGTGACCTTCCACATCTTTCTAGGTGTCCTTTCATATTTATAAAGTATTATAAATACATATGTAACTAGAAGAAGAGATAGACATCTCTTGGCAGAGATAATTGATGTATTTCGAAGTCTTTGAGTAATTTACATCTCTTTTCAGAGATAGTTGTTTTGCAATTCATTTGGCACATTTGTTAATCTGTTCCTTAAGTCTGAAACCCCTCGGTTTTGGATCATTCTAATATGTTCCTGATTGAAAGGATTATTGATTGTTAAATCACCAGAAGTTGTTGGAATAAACAAATTCTTATCGGTTCTGGAACTTTAGAGAAGTTCCAGAACTAAAGGAAATCATCCCAAATCTAACTGTGAGGGTTTCGAAGCTACATGCAGGAGTTCTGGAACTAAGTCCAAAAATTCTGGAACTAAGTACTGGAGTTCCAGAACTAATTCTAAAAGTTTTGGAACTAAGTGATAGAGCTCATAGCTATGCAATGGAGTTCCAGAACTAAGTATGGAAGTTCGGGAACTAATTTTTATTAAAACCAATGCTTCCAAAAACATGCTAACTGCTTCATACTTTGTTCTTCCCATTCATTGTGACCTATTTTATTACAAAACTAAATTTCCAAAGAACGTTGTTAGGAATTATAGAGTTTTTAAACATTAGAAATATAATCAACAAAAGATGGAAACTTACATCCTAACTTATATTAGATAAAAAAATTCACAAAATGCAGTCAAAATTTAGAAAAAGGAGAGTAAAATAAGATCATTTATTGTACATTAACGAGACATATTTTGGCCTTATCAAAAAACCTTTAAGACCTATTCCTAGTACAGAGCCATTTGAGAAATGGGCTATAGAATTTGTGGGTCATATTTCACTAGAAACACGTAGAATTGGATCACGCTACATCATCACTTGCAAAAATTATCTTACAAGGTGGGAAGAAGCAACACCTACCAAGGATTGTACAGTAACTATAATAGTTAGGTTCTTATGGGAAAGTTTTCTTACAAGGTATGGATGCCTGCTAAGCTTTACAAATGATAGTGGTACACATTTTTTGAATGAGACAATTAGGATACTATTGGATGAATCAATGATTGCACACCATAAGACTACACCCTATCATCCTCAGGTAAATGGGAGTGTTGAGGCCTTAAATAATATTTTGAGCTAGACATTGACAAAAAATTGTGATGTTGGAAGGAAATATTAGGATGATAAAGTTATTGTTGTGCTTTGGGTGTATAAAACAACATACAAAAGGTTGAACAAGGCCACACCCCTTTCAATTGGTTTTTGGTGCAAAATCAGTTCTTCCTATAGAATTCATGTTACCTTCTTTGCATATTTTAAGCGTTGGAGGTCTAACCGATGAGAAAGCATTAGAAAAAGTAATTGATAAATTGATACAATTGGATGAGAGGTGCATCATAGCACGTTAGAGTCAGAAGTAGGAAAATGCCAGGTAGAAGGCATGGCATGATAGGCACATCAGGGAAAAAAAGCTTGAGATGGGACAAATGGTGCTTCTTTATGATTCTAATCTTATGCACCATCCCAGAAATCTTAATGTGCATTGGTTGGGACCGTATGTTATCACTCATATACTTGAATCAGGAATTTTCTAGTTAGATACACTTGATTAAATACGGTTACCCAGTTACTTCAACAGGACTAGGCTAAATCCCTACTATAAATAAGTCTTATTGGTGTTTGTAACATGGTAGTGTTGCCATTTAGAATAGGTTTTTATTTTTTTATTTCTTTAATGTATTTACTTCTTAATCGCTATGATTTGTCAATTTAATTTGGTTTTTTGTGTAATAAGTGCATTTGCGCGTTGGAAACTAACTACCATCTAAATTATCTTTATGTGTAGAGGAATACACATACCATTGGCGTGGGGTGGTTATTCACATTCGCAACTGGGTACACATGAGAAAAAAACTTTTACAGGTGTTAATAAAGTGTGGAAAGAAGCTGTTAGAAAGGAGATTGATCTAAAGATGACCATAGAAGAAGATAAATGAGGAAACAATATAATGCGAGGTAAGAAACAACCATGGAGACTACCAAGGGAAGGCATAGTGGTGAGGTACTCAGGCGTATGGAAGGGCATTGAAGAGAATTTTCTAGCTAGAAGGTAATAAGGTGCACTAGAAGGTTATAGCTGGGGCACATAGATGTATCGTACGGAGATTGTGAAAATGGTCAATTAATGAGAGGATTGTTGGTAGGTGAAGGAGCAATAAATTCACTAACTTTTTGAAAATATATATAAGGACATGATGCAGGTTCATTTTTACCTTTGTTCACAAGTATTTGAGTGAGTTAAGTGCTATCGAGCTAAGTGAATCATGTTAAGGTGCGGAGCATTTTGAAACTAGATGTGGAGAGAAGACTATTGCGCAGAAGAGTCTTGCGTCCCCATTGGTGAAGGGTTTGAGCAAAGCAGAAGCATTGAGAAGGAGCTAGGGCATGTAGATTCGAGCTAGGGTTTGAGTTTACTCATTACAGACAACAAAATGCATGATTTTTATGATGACACCAAAGAAATCACCTACAATAGGCACAAAAGGAAAGAAGAAGGTAAAAGATGAAGTTAAAATTACTCCTGAGAGTAATTTTTCAGAGATGCAATACCCGAAAGGAATAATAGTTAGACAGGAGTGGGATTCCCACATCTGTAGATGCAAAATAAGTGACTAAAACTACCATCCCTCTGACAATAAGGGAGAGTTAGATGCATTGCTAAATAAGAAGACCAACAAGCACATGGTGGAGGATATGCCTGTGTATGACGATGCTGGGGAAAAATTATTGAAGCAGGTAGGAGTTTATCAGTTATATGAGCTCTCGTATTTTGGAAAAATATGTACCTTTATAACAATGGTGTAATGCCCGTTTAAACAACCACTTGAGACCTAAGAAAAAACCTAGGGTTAGCTAGAAAATTATGGAATAATTTTTTTTTTATTGGAAGTATCTACATTCAGGTTGAAACATTAGTTTTCACTAAAAGGTTCAGAACAAATCCTATTTACCAAAACACAAGTTTCATTTATTAACTTATAACAAGTTCACAAGGTTCCAATTTTAGGGTTACATGTTTTAGTTAGGTTCAGGGAGTAATTTTACCCCCATACCTACTCTCTAATAGGCTTAGAGTTTCAACTATATTTTTCTCTTACTTAATACTTCCAAAATTTCCCTAAACCATTCCCAATGGATAGGAAAATTTCCCACCTTTCTGGTGATATAAGGAAGTCCTCCTAACTCCTTGTAGAACTCAAGATATGAGTGGGCAGAGTTTCTAGGGAAAATATTCCCTTAGGGGACACTGTGTTAAGAGGAGGGGGAAGCACTTTGGGTGGTTTGGTGGGTCGCGGGGCAGCATAGGGAAATTTTCCCATCACAAATCTCAAAGGTAAAAAGTATTCCGTGCCCCTGCGGGTCCCTAGAGGACACGTGTCAAATCTTGGTGCCAAGCGGAAAAGGAGAAGGGAAGGGCAGAGGGGTGGGTGGATTTAGTGCCTTTGCACCTAACGAAGGAGGAAAGGAAGAAAAAGGTGTGCAGGTCTAGTGCACCTGCAGAAGAACAAAGTCTGAGGGGAAGGCGGAGAAGCAGGCCGGGGAGAAATTTTAGAAATTTTCCCAGGGCCAAAAAAACAATTAAAAGAAACAAAGGGCTCCACCCTACCTGTCACCCCAAAGTGCCATGTGGCACTTTCTCATTGGCTGCGGGCCATGGGGGCCAAAATGAAAATTTTCCCAAAATTTTTCAAAAGGATAAAAAGTTAAAATGAACTGCATTCCTCCGCCTCAACCCCTAGAGGACACGTTTTGCCCTCTGATTGGCTACGGGCCGGTGGAGGAAAATGGAAAATTTTTCCCAAGTAATTTTTTTCAAAAGAATAAGTTTTAAGTTTGAAAAAAGTCTGCCCTTCCACCATGCCACGTGGCAGCATGTGATTGGCTATGGGTTGGCGGGGTGGCTGGGGTAAAATGGGAAAAATTTTCCCAAGGCAAAATTTTCAAAGGGCTAATTTTAAAAATTGGTCTACCCCTCCTAGGGTGCCATGTGGTAGGCCCCGATTGGTTGCGGGATGGCGGGGGCCGTGGACCTTTTTGGGAAATTTTTCCAAAGTAAAAATTTAAATTTTTCTATAGTTAGATTAAATCTTATTATTTTTTGAATGCCAAATTGAAGTAAAACTTCAAATGGCCATAACTTGAGCTAGAAAGCTCAGTTTTGGGAAAACGAGGACTTTTTCAGAAATCCCTCGATGCCCTCTTTGTACAAGAATCATCAATTTTGGAAATTGATGAAGTTTGAGAGGTCAATTTTGAGAAATAAATATGCAGGTTTTAATTAGTGAACTGGCAGTTTTTCAACTTCTCAATTTGGTTAAATTAGATCTCCTCCTTCGCTCAACATGTCAAACAAACATGGAGGATTAGTCTAGGGAGGGTTTAGAGTGTTTTAGGGAAGTCAATTTGTTCAATTTATTTCAATTTGTATTTTTCTGGCAATAGACAGGAAAAATGACTGTGCAAGTTCCAAATTGAATTTTTATTAAGTTTTGGAGGTTCTTTCTTAACTGTTATGGTAAATTTGAGTTTCTTAGGACTTACTAAGTCTGAATTTTAATGTTTCTTGTCTTATTGTTTGGTATAAGTTTGAACTGCTCATTTTTTATTAAAATGTGAATTGCCAGAATGAAGTTTATGGTAGTGAACTGTTTCTTTTAAATTGGTTTATCAATTTTATCCTTTGAATGTGTATATATTTCCTAAACTTAGCCAAATAAATTTTCTTGATTAAAACAACCATTCATTTCTAAATTAAATTGCAGTTTAGATTTCAATTCTAATGCACAATTCAAAAGAGAACAATACAGTTTAGCTTTCTCATACATATTTTCTTTCCATTGCAATAAAACACAGCCTCAATCACCATTTGATATTCCCATTTCAATTACAACAATGTGAATAAGAATGAGCTTGAAATTTATTTATTGAATTCAAACAAAGAACATCTTTACAACTTATCTCTTTCTTTTAACTTTGAAATACAACAAACCATACATATACATTCTTTTTCATTTCTTTACAAACAAAGACTAGAATACATCTCTTTACATTTCTCAATTCAAATTCAAACTTCCATCATCAATACAAATGGTTTCACATTACAAACATTATACAACTCATCCACTCAAGGTGGGAAAGGTTGCAATGAATTTGCTCAAAATATTGGGACTGTCAAAACTATATATCTTCTTGCTCCAAATAGCAGCATGCTAGTTTCTCCAACTTTTCATCTTTGATCACAACAAGGAAGGGGGAAAGAAAATTCTCTCCACCCAACCAAGACATCCAATGAGAAAGGAGAATCCATCCTTCCTCATTGGCCCCTGAGCCCCAACCATATTGAAATAGAGAATGAGAATCAACTCATGGCAATAATGGCTTCCACAAACAAACATACAGTATTTTTCACATGCATACAACAATAAGAAATACAGTCCAAGAAAAGACAACAGTTCACAACTACATTTGAAATTATTCACACAACACATAGGCTTGATCAAGCAAGCCAACAAGAGCAAGAACTATGGGGAACTACTTATGCCTCCCATATTTGGAATTGGGCATCCACCTAAATCATACCACCAATAAACATATCAAATCCCATAAACCTTATATCTCCCAACCCCTCCTTATGCCCCCCCCAAAGTTTCTCCCTTATGCCCCCCCAAGAGTAAGAAATGCAAGCAGTTTCTTTTCCAAGGTGGATCCCAATCCAAAACTCCCTCCACAATAAAACTGGTGCCATTGGCAATCCCTTATGCCCCCCATTGGAAATCCCCATAGCCTTCTCCTACACCAATTCCTAAGTAGTCTACCCAACCAGCCAAGAACACAAAACACATTCACCATTTAAACATACATGCAAGAGAAAGAAAACATTATAAAAAACAAGCTCAAGATCCTACCTCTCCATACTAGAGTTTGTTCCAAGATCGCAAGATTTCCAAGTGTCAAAGTGCAGTCTAAAACCAGCAATGTTCAAGCATGTAAAAGACTCCAAACTTCCTCCATAACAGTAGAGCTCCAAAAATAGCAAGAAAAATGTGCCCCCAAGAGGAATGGACAAAGTTTTAACAACCATAAACAAGCAAGGAGTTTCACTTTTATAGGAGAGGGAAGAGAAGAGGATGATGTGGATCCATGTGGGATGCCACATCATTCTTCCTCAACCCCCAAGAGGAAGTCAACATCATTCACCAAATCACAATAAATAAAATGACAAAATGACTTACACACTCCAAAATGACCCATACTCCAAAAGGACTGAATTAAAAATATGTAAGAGAAGTGCAATTAAAACTTACAAATTGTCACTTCAAAATGCAATAAAAATGCCTAAATTTAACCTCCAAACCATAGGTATGGTTGGTGAATTCATTTAAGATGTGTGGGACAAGTTTAACTTGTCCCACAAGCCTCCAAATTTGGCCTCCAAGGACAAATTCGAATTCCCAAGGAGATGAAGTGTCTAACCTTCCAAAATCTTTCTTACACAACTCTTACATATCTCTTACACCTTCTTACACATTTCTTACACAATCTTCCAACATTAATATTTAAAATAAACAACTTTATTAATTACATTCCATATCCCCAATTTAATTTAATTAAAGTTTAACTATATGATCTCTCACATTAATCTACCACATTTAAATTAATTACAAGAAGGAACACATTACTTAATAAAATACATACAACAATAATTAAAAAGGAACACATTAATAAAATACATATCCCATGGTCACATATAATGGAAATCCCCCCCATGGGAATCCCTAACAAACACACACACACAAAACAAGTTGCCATGGTGACCTTGTTGATTTCACCCAGAATTCTAATATGGTTAGTCTCCAGTCCCCCGACATTGTTGTGATTTTTAACTTGTAAAATGCAAATACCTCCTTTAGCCTCATGGCCATATCAGAACATCCAAAATGATATAAACAACATTTCAAGATCATCTAAACACATATTAATCACAACAACATCAAGAATTCAACATTAATCATTTTCAATTAATTAATCAACTATATCATCATCAATACTATTCCATACTAGGTCTACTCAAATATCAAATGTCACAAGTCCAAATCAACATCTATAATATGTCCATGTCAAACAATATATCATCATCCACATAAAGGAAATGTCTCTAGTAATCATCATGCATACTAACTGAATCCAGATCAATAATAATCCATGATCTAACATCTAACCATCATACTAAAACAAAACATAATAGTGTCCATAATATGATCAATAGTATCAAAATCAGTATCTAAAAGTGTCAAAGGGAAGTGGGCACTACAAATGGCTGATGAGCTGAGTCCATGAGGACTTATTTTATTTCATTGGATGAAGGGTTAGGATCATAACATACCTAGTTTCAACACTAACATGATTGAAGGGAACATGGGTAGACCTTCTTAGTGATCTGACTGATAAAGTAGTGATCATAGAAATAAGAAAGGAGTTGGGGTTATACCAAGGGTCCGCGTGGAATAGACATTGATAAATTGAAGAA
The DNA here is from genome assembly GCA_019776745.2 of Taxus chinensis. Taxonomy (NCBI): domain Eukaryota; kingdom Viridiplantae; phylum Streptophyta; class Pinopsida; order Cupressales; family Taxaceae; genus Taxus; species Taxus chinensis. The sequence goes on from CM034148.1 coordinate 691,280,590, forward strand.
TTTTCCTATGGTGCAGGAAGCCACACATCTTCTAACCAAGTTGAATGACAAAGAGAGATGGTCACAGGTAAACACCATGTGGCTTCATATTCAAAGAAAATGTCTCAGGGAGTAGTATACAACCTAATAGGCTATATTGTGGACACCATTGTTGAGGAAGTGCACACAGGAGAAAAGATAAGTTTTGGTGCTATCCTCCTTTCTCTTGTGTTTTTATAAATTGGAGTTCCCTATGGGCCAAAGAACAAGATCTAGGACTACCCATTGGAAAAAGAAGTCCCTCGTGGAGAGGTTTGAAAAATATTTATGTGAAGGATCAATGAGTGGGCCATTTAAGCAGAGGGTAGAGATGTGGTACGACTGATTTTGCATGTTTTTTGAGGACGAGTGGCACATTCCCAACGAGCTATCTTTGATGGTGAGTAAGGCAGTACAGTTCATGGTGTACCATCACTTCTGCATCACATGGTTTACTATGAGGGATGAGACATGGAGCCCATGGTGTAAACTTCCCTATGCATTCTTAGTGCACTACTTCCAAGCCTCATTTCATTGATTTACTGATGCACACCATCTGAAATTCAATGAAGGCAAGGTAGATTGTGACTACCACGCCCTTAGGAAGAAATATGTGTATCCAGGTCAGACTGCTTACATTTAGAGGCTCATCTCAGATGTCATAAGTATGAATCTAGTAAGATTGGATATTGGGGACATTAGAGCCACACTTGTATACCTTCAGCTTAATCCTAAGGTCGAGAATAAAAATTATGTGGAGAATGAGTTCATGCTCCGAGGGCCACCTAAGGGAAAACATACAATGGAGAACGTGCCAGCTCCAAATCCTGCAACGACTATAGAGATAGATGAGGAGGAAGAAGAATGTGAAGATAGTCAAGGCTTAGATCATAGAGGCCAAAGGAAGCCCACAGATAGAGCGGAGATAGAGTGCATGGATACTCCACCTCATAGGAGTGCACAGCTAGGAGACTGAGCCCTTTTAGGCATGTTTCTGTAGTGCTTGATGAGTGTCGTGAGAAGTTGGTATTAAGTTATGAACATGGTCATGTGATCATGGGAGCATCCACAACCTAATAATGAATCTGCAACATGAACCTCCCCTGATAAAAATAAGGCAATTGAGTTTATCTCGTGAAAGTCTAAAGATTCAAATGAGTGCACAAAAAGTGAGCTTTGCAGAGAGCTGACATTGTTTGCTAACGTACAACCAGAAGATATGGTCAGAGATTCACAAGAAAACATGATTACTATGACAGGATGATATTAGGAATGTACGATAGGAGGCATGTATAATCAGTGCTCCATGTCAAATTTCATCACACATGAAACTACTCCGAATATCGATGGGCTAGCTCTAAACCTTGAGTTATTCAAGTTTTTCTAGAGCTGCCCTCTTGAATAAGGATAACAAGTTTATAATACCTCTGTACCGAGTATTAACTATGCTCATGACACAAGAAATATAGTTTGATGCCTGTTTTCAGATCACAATGGACCTAGAAGTAATTATTTGTAGTGGGAATTGATGGATCTTGAAATGGCCAATTCACGCAAATTATGAGGTGACTTTCGACAAGTCCATAAAGACTCAAATTTGATGAGCCATATTTTTCTGCTATGTGTTCAGTCTTGTCCTTTCAAGAAGCTACTGAAGAAGGAACCTTAGAGTAGGCACATGAATTTGATTTCTCCAACTCTAAATAATCTGGTGCAGATAGGTGAGTAAATGTCTATCAGAAGCATAAGGTATACCTCATCTAATTGAAAATTAATTTTCCATTTCCTTTAAATTAAACCATAGTACATAGGCAAGTTTGTAATGTGCATGGCTAGTCTAGGACAGTCATGTTGCTTATGCCTCCAAATCTTAAATTTTTGAGTAGATACTGTAAAATGGCCTTATATTTTTTCATGAGGTTTTGATCTCATCTACATGAGAAAAATGGTAGGTTAATTCCTTTCAATTGCAATGATAAAGAGTGATTCGAATGCCAGCGCCAAAGGATCCTGAACAGGAAGTAGAGAGAGTAAGGGCCTCTGTGGTTCGAAAGATTTCATCTTATAAGGCATTACTCTAAACTTTACAAGATGAGATAAATAAAGCAAATCAAGCTTTGAACATTTGTGTAGCACCAGAAGCAGTGATCAGGATCAGGACTATAGTAGAAGATAATGAAGTTACGAAGGAAATTAAAGATGAGGCTTTAAGGCACGTAAAAATATTAGAATTAGTAAAACAAAAGCGTGAAGCCCTTACAGTAACACGAAACCCACATAGGGAGAGGCTGGATGAGATTAGAAATCTCATAGTGCAAAAGATGGATCTTCTGGAGGGAAGGATGTCTGTTATGGCCAATGTTGTCCTAGTACTACATAATGAAAATGGAGAGATAACCCAGAATGAGTTGGAAGCCATTTCCAAAGATGTTCCAGAGAAGACAAGAACTGCGTTGGATGACTGGAAAACATTAGAGGTTGAGATTAAAATAGAATATCCAGAGTTGATCCTCCCAGTTGAAGCAGAGGGTGTTGTAGAATAGAAGTTTATTCTTTGTACAGTAATTCTTTACATTCTTTCCATTCTTATTCTTTATTGTTTGGGACAAATAAGAGTAACCCCATTTCTAGGACGACAATGTACATTAGTGTGGGGTAATGTTGAGATGAAATAGTATGACACTAAGGAGAGGGCACACATAATATTCACGTGTAGGAACAAGGCACATTTGAAAGTGCGGAAGGATAGGAAAGGAAATGTGTGCCATGACAAGCTGATTTAGGACTTAGTCATTTTTCATAGTTATAAGATATTTTTAGAGATAGCGTGAAAAGCACACAATGGGATAGAGACTTGCACGACACACAAATGATATTTTGAGGATGAGCGTCTACCAATCTCCATGCATGAGTTCAAGATAATAATAGGATTACTACTTCCAGTTAACTATAGGAGATCTATTATTAGCGCACTTTCATGTGTGGATATTATTGTAAAGGTGCATGGATATTTTCAGCATGTGACCTATTTTGGGAAGTGCATAAGAGGTGAAGTGAAATTCCCCACTTCTATAAGTATGTATTATTCTGTAGAGAGACACGTTAGAGACAGTGTGTATGAGTTATTGTAGAGTTATGTTCTCGGGTCTGATGCACACATAAACTTATGATACTATTTATTGTAAAAAGCTTCTCTATTTAGTGTGTTTATTATAATGGAGTATATTATCTGGATAAAGGTGTTAAACATGTCTCTAACTAGTTCTTGTTTAGTTTATTTCATTATGATTATTGTTTAATTCATGAATCTTTAAGATCTAGATCTGGAATGTGCTCTGTGGAATTTTTGTGCTTATTATGGATCTGAATATTCTTTATCTTCAACACGTTAACATCCTACACAAAAAAATCTAAAGAGGGGCCAGGTACCTTTGTATGCTTTGGGTGAGTGCTCAGCTTAGCTTGAGTGATGTGCTAGTACACCTGGGTTGTTCGTGGTGGATTATAGGTTGCATCAATAAGATGTTGTAGGAGCAAGAATTTATCCCCTTTCTCACTGAATCTTGCTACCAATACATTTCCCAATTGGTACTAAGTGCTTAAAGTATTAGGAGTCAGCGATCGGTACCAATCTAGAGCCTTGCCTTTAAAGGAATCAGATAGCAACCGTAAGGTAACTTCTTATTCCCTAATATAATGTACAACACATATTTCTATTATGTCTTGGAGGTGTTCCTCTGGAGTTTTAAAGTCTTCTCCGCTAAATTTGGGTAACCTAGTGGAGGTGTTGAGAGAGTCTGATTCGGAGGAGACAGAGACCTATGAATCTATCTACCTCTTCTGTTGCACGGTAGAGATAACTGTAAGTATTAAAACTCTCCTTCTTCTCTTTTCCTCACTTTTGTTCACATTTTTCTTGTAAACTAGAGAAGAACAGACTTGGTACTGCTGAAATCAGTATATTTCTTATGATGGAGTATCAAGATGTGTAGATATTCGTGTCCCACCTGACGTGCTAAGAAAACAGTTGACGATTATATTTGCATATGAACCATCAGAGTCGTGGGATACCTTAGGGAAGTGGGACATGTACCCTAAGATAACCTCTAGATTTTAAATAAGTTGGCTCTTCTCCGTTGTGTGAGATAAGGTTAGAGGAAAACTAAAATAAAATGCAAAACTAACTTAAGGTGATGTGCCGAAACAGATCTTAAAAAGATATAAATGGATCCTTAGAAACTACTCAAAATAGATAAAGAGCACTTAGCATGATCTACTATTTTAGAAGTATCTTAGATTATTAGAGGTTGAGAAGGTGTAAAACATATCAATATGCAGATGATAGATACATGAAGAAAACCTTAGGGCTTATAGCGTGATAGATCTTCAAATTTTTCTAAAAACTACTAGAAGTGAAAGATGAAAGACACAAAATATTGAAAGCTAAACTACATAGAATAAGAACTCTTTATTCATAGAGAAAATAATACATAAGGCTGATATGAAACAAATTACAAATTCCTTCTATAACAGAGTCTTGCTAAGGCTAGCCAATATAATAACTAATCCTAGAATCCCTTTCCGCAGCTCTAGTATGTTTTCTTTTCTAACTTTCTTCCTCCTTTGTTCTGGATCGGAGCATTCCTTTATAGATTCTTTTGGCTCTCACTTCAATGTCTGGAATTAGGCCTTCCACTGATGAAATTCAATTTGCTTACAAGATCTTTCACTTTTTGGGTCAATATCTCAACTGCATGTTGCTGATATTTCCGATTGCCTTTAATTGATCCAACTTGTGCTCCTTCTTCCGGTGATGATTATTCTCTGCCACGTGGAGGTCACATGCTTGTTTGAGGACCTTCCTTGGGAATTTTTCTTCTAAACTACACTTGAGAGACATGTCAAGGCCTTGCGCTTGTTTGAGGGCCCTTCTTCTTTTTCTTAATTTGAAATTACACTCAGGTGACACGTGGAGGGTGTGCGCTTCTACTATGTTCTTGACTGTTCAACCCGCCGGGGAAAATTTACTGGGTCTGGGAAACATGGGAGATATGGCACAATTTTGATAACACTCCTCCTCCACTTCATGCTCCAAGTTTTCTAAAGGGATGCATGGACACCTTCCGCATTCACCTTCATACTTAGTCGATTTTAGGCTCAAGCGAACAAAAGAAACTAGGGCCGAAGTGACAAAGACGGTAGTCATTAAAGAGTCTTATATAAAAATAACTCTACAATATCTTGATATCAAATGTTCAACAACCATAATCCTCCAAAATCCTGAGGGAGGAAACAAAATTCCCAACCAACTCAATGGAATCCTTTTCCAAATTAAGAATTTTCCATGTAGGAATTTTCAAAGTAACTTTTGAAGTTTTTTATAAGGATCATCAAAAGTGGCCCAACAAGATGAATACTAAACATGGGTGTTAGAAAAAAATTTACTTAAAATTTGATATTTTTCATCTAAAAAAGAGGGGTTTAGTGATTTATAGGAAATAATTTTCTGTACTCTTCTGTTATTTTCACAAGTGAGATGGAGTTTCTTGAAATGAAAAAGGAATTCCCAAAGAATGAACGACTTCACCATGTTGAATCCACTTCCATTAAGAATTACTTAACCAAGAAGGAGGTGGAAAGGATGTGTTGTAGCATTGAATTTTTTGCAATTGAAAGTTGGAACGCTAAGAAATATATGTCAAAGTAATGCATAACACTTTTTTTAATATTTTTCTCATATTTAACTAATGTCAGGAATGAACCATCCACAAAATGACCATTAACTAGCTATGTAGGTCTCATTCATAGTAAATAAATGTCATCAACTAGACCCTAGCTTATGTTTTTAAAATAATATATCCTAACTCTTTCACAACTACTTGGCATATAATGTTAGGGCTAGAGAGAAACCTTGGTGAATAGTGCTAAAAATACAAAAAAATATCAAATATGACTCCATTGGTGGAGAGATATGTAGAATGATTTCCAAAAAAATGTTTTCACAAATCGAAGAAAGTTAATTCTAAAACGTAAATCCTTAAGCTTAACCAAAATAAAATGCCATTCTATACAATCATAGGCTTTCTCAAAGTTGATTTTAATGAACATGGATTTCTATTGAAAGTGACAAGCCCACTTCAAGCCTTCCTTATCCATAATTATAGTGTCTATAACATATCTATTTTGCAAGAACCTTTATTTTTTTGGAAAAAAAATTATAGGGAAAATGTGGTGTATACATAGCGCCAAATATTTGGAAATTATCTTATAGGATACATTAACCAAATGAATTGGATGTCAAATGTATATAAGTTTTGGTTCCCCCATTTTTGGTACAAACTTTATGTGGACTATGATAATGAATTGACCAAGAGAATTGGTTCTATAAGCCTTAGCATAAACCTGATAAAGGTCACTACTAATTGTTTCCCAAAATTCTTTATATAATGATATGGTATACCATCATCACTAGAAGCATTGTCATTAGCTATATGCAAGATTGATTCATGAATATCATCAATGGTAAGAGGTTTCTCACATGCAACCCTTTGATCTTGAAAAATATTGCAATGGACAATTGCAATGCATTAATCGATATTCATTTATCACTCAAGCGAAGGAGACTAAGATTTGAAAACCTATGTGTAGTGGTGGATAAAATATTGCACCGCATTAGGCATTTCAATGATTTGATTGACATCCTAAATATCCTCAATATGCTAATGTGAGTGTTTGGATTTCGGCATATGGAAAAATTATCTAGACACCTTGTCTCTCACTTTGAGCCAATATATCCTATATTTTATTTGAGCACCCCATGCATATTATAATCATTTTTAATTTGAAATTGTTTCCAAATATTTTCCACCTGTCTTTGTAAAGGATTGTGAAACAAATCTATCTTTATACAAGTTAATGAGTAATTCAACTCTAAAGTGGTGGTAGAGTAAGCTTGATGACCGATGTGAGCTAGATTATGTCCTAAAGTACAAATGAAAAAAGGTGAGTGATGGAATATTTCCACCATGAAATATAACTTGAATTTCTAGATGAACTAGGCAAAAGATTCCATATCCACTTGATGTGTGTGTGTGTGTGTGTGTGTGTGTGTGTGTGTGTGTGTGTGTCTGTGTGTGTATTGTACTTGGGCCATTTGAAAATCTATTCAATCTAAAAACAGATAGGAAGATGATCAAGTTAGACAATATCTGGTTTCACTTCCACCAAAAAATGATAACACAAGAAAAAATAAAAAATACGGTTAAGGGGAGAGCATGCCATGATCTATCTTCTCAAATATTATGTCACAAACTTGACATAAATTAGACCAATTGTACCATATGCCTAAGGCATCATGAAACATGCACTAGGTGTATGCAAATAGAAAATGAATTGATTAAATGTCTTCATTTTCCCTCTATAAGGAGTAGTCTATACTAGGATAATAAAGGGGACCAAGTTAAAGATGCACATATTAAGATTGTAATTTTATGGAGATGGAGAACTAGGAAGGAGATATTGCACACTCTACATGATATATAGGGTTCCAAATCCTACATCTAAGATAGGGTAGTGGCATCTAACTAGCTCCCGATGGTATTTTGATGATAGTAAGATTGTAATTAGATTGTAATATAAAGGTAAATTATCCATGAGGTTGCAATGCAAGATTTGCAAGGATTGAGTGTTGTTTAAGGTTGTGGGCCCCAAAATAGAGGATTGTAAGGTAATAATTGATGGATAAATAATGTAAAATAGATAAAAATATGTTGCTCTATATGAATATATGCATGAACACATAAAAAATAATCCAAACATGAAATGACATAAAGAAAAAGAGAGGTTATAGATACTTATGTGATTGAATACACCATTGACACATTAACTTCCCCAAAGGTTAGCAACACTTTATGAGAGAGTATATGTGGAGGTCCATAATTGAGTATAATAAGACTTAGGAAAACCTCTAACTGAAGAATGTAATGACTCTAAAGGCTAGGTAGACCATAATAAGTGCAACTACAATGCTTTAAGATCCTAACTACTCGATGCTCAAAGTGTGAACTCTAATTAAGAAAAATATGGCACCTAAGGATTTAAGGGAAGATTGGTGCATGTTGGTAGATCTAATATGTGATGAATGTGAGTGTAGAATGAGTGCTCAACTATCAAGTTTAAATAACCAAATGATAGCATTAACACTTTATTTTAGCTAACAGTATCGACCATGGTCAATGTTGTTAGTTATGAAAAACTACTAACTTGAAATTATTAACCATGGTTGATGTCGTAGGATAAGTAAATATTATTTCCCAATAACATTGACCATGGTTGATGCTATCAAACAGAGAAATTTGGGCATGGGGAGGTCAGGGAAGTAAGTCAATGTGCATAGATAGAACTCATAGGTGCTAAGAGGGGTGACATGACAATGATCTATGTATGGTAAAATTATTTATGAGGGTGATTATAAGAGGATGACATAGTGATGTCACAAGTAGACTTCAAATATGGTTATAGGCATGTGGAAACATGTGAAATGTGATGTAATTAGGTTATACATCAAAAATCATTCATAAGTGCCACTATTGACTAATACAATGCAAGATGTGAAGGATGCGCATAACCATATTTAGTTATTCCCCACTCCTAGAAGTATCCCTAAGGACACTACCATGGGGAATACAATGCATCAATAATGCATGAGAATAAAGAGGTTAGTAAAGTGAGAAATCATGTGTATATATATGTTCCCACCAAATATCATTTTTTGTATCAAAAAATTTATATTAGATGGTCTTAAGATAAATAATATGCAACATTGAAATCAAAATACTATAAAATATGTGTAAAAGAGAAAGTAATGCCCAAATAAAGCATATATACCTATAAACTTACCTTCTTATGAGTATGTTTGCATAGTGAATAATGAGTGTAGAAAGAGTTTCTATATAAACCTAAGTAATACATAGATGAAAAGAAATGATAGAAGATAAATTAGATAAATAAGAAATAAACCTTAAGCTAAGGGGGGAGCTCATGGAAGGATGATTAGAGAGATAGTAAGTAGATCATTTATAGGCCATAAGTAGAGTGTAAAGGGATAACTAAGAGTATCAAACTAAAAAACCTATAAATATAAAGGATGTAAGGTGGTAGTCAGGAAAAGGTATCAACCATAATGAAAGCCCTACATAAAATAGGTCACTAGGAAAAATAATTAAAATCCACGAAGTAACTAGGAGAAATCCAATAGAGGAGTCATCAATGATTGAGAGAGAACATTGTCGAAGCAAAAATATGCAGAAGATACTCAAGAAGGTATGGAATAAGGTAATGTATAAGTTACACCCTATATCATGTCTCAATGTTAACATGTTTGAAAATATATTGATAATGTGATATAAAGGAGATAAGAAAGACTTAGAATCTAGTGTATCTACTAAGGGGATAAAATTATGTAAAAAGAGGAAGAATAAGCACCACTAATATGAAACAATTTTTTTACCATAATAAACACACACTAATTAGAGGGAAAGAATTTAAAAAATTACATTAAGGAGTGGAGGAAATTGATTATGTAGGCATCAATGTAAACCAACTAGTGAACTATAAGGATATCCTATGTCATCTATAATAGTGTATGCGTAGATATTAATCCACCGTACAAAAGTGTTAGATACATACATACATACACACAGATATATCTCTCTGTGTGTGTGTGTGTGTGTGTGTGTGTGTGTGTGTGTGTGTGTGTGTGTATACATACATATATATGTATATGTATGTATGTATATATATGTATATACATATATATACATACATACATATACATATACATACATACATACATACATACATACATATGTATGCATGTATGTATGTATGTATGTATGTATGTATGTATGTATATAATATATATATATATATATATATATATATCAACCCAAATTATGCTACTAAAATATATAGGATTATTTCATTTCCATTTAAAATGCAAGGGACACCTTAATGTTCTTTCCATAAATAAAGTGGGTTAAATCTCTAAATTTGAATCTTTAATCAGAACACTACCTAGAAAAATGTTAATTTATTTTTGTGGCTAGGGGACTTGCCTCAATCAAATCCATATCCCTTTTCAAGGTTGATAAAATAATATGTAAGACATGTAATGATAAATGAAAATATATGAAATGGTACACCTGTTCAGAGGTTTTAGGGGACCAAGCCATGATGTAGGGTTTATTGATGGAATTTTACTCATTTTTTATCGTGTGTTAATTGATTGGAAGTTGTCAGCATTCATATTTTAATCAAAATTGTGGTTGCAAATAAATTATATAGTAGTCACAAGCCAATCATAGTTGCAACTACAACCTATCTTGAAATTCAAAAATTTGGTTATGCGGTGAGCTTTTGGATGTCAAAATGATCCTATTTCTCCTTTGGAAAAACCTACGAGAAAATAATATACAAAATGGAGATAATATAATGCAAATAGTCAAGAGATATGTAGGGAAGGGGTGAGTGTTATTTTATAGATTTAAGGTACACAAAATATTGGGATGGATATGGGTGAAAATTTCGTAAAGACTTGAGATGATAAGGGTCCAATATGCATTGGAGATGTAAAGGTGGATTTGATTAAATGTCAATGGTGTGTGCATGAATTTTGGTGATTATATTTAATGTGAGTGGGTGAGGATAATTAAATGGGTGACATGTCTTTAATCAACCTTATTTTGTAATTTTTAGTGATTTTTGTGTTTAATATTATTTTTATATTTTTGTAAATGATGTGACCTTAGAGGTACATTTTATAATGTCTACATTTTCCTCTTTTAGGCTACTTATCGTAATAGGTATAATAAACCAAAAAAATTAGAGACAAGATGGGGTTCTCCCATATACCATGAAGATCTTAGCCTCCCATGTAGAGGTTACACATGTCTATGAGCACAAGAAAGTGCTTCTCAGGTCTGGGTTCTCAATTCTGTGAGCTCGGTAGAGGATAAAACACATTTTATTGCCAATTATTTCAAACCACGAAATGAAAATTTTCTCACACACTTGAAACAAAATTTCATTTACATATTTTCACTGAAAATAGATATTCTCATCTCATTAGGTCAACTAGGGCCAAAAATAGGTCTAGGTGCAAACCTAGAAAATAGATCCAAACCCTCTATACACACTCTGAGATACTTGTGAGTGTCTTAACACCTCATACTCAGTTTATCCATGGTCTTACAGTTCTTAAGAAACTTCTACATACCCGTGATCCACCATAACATACCATCCTCCTTCATGTATGTCGACTAGGCTTCTTGATCATGCTTGCACCTTCCATGTTGACCACCTTGTGACTTTGTCACTCTTTCCCACATACAAGATACTTGAACAATATTCATGAAATCACTATGACATTCACCTATCACTGCAATTATTCTATAAGATACAACCCCTACTCTAGACACCATGCCACCTCATCAATGGTAGACCAAACAACTCAACTTTTCATGACATTAATGAATGACACTACCAATCAACCAATACATATGTTGTTATTTTCTCCTTTCAACATTAATGAAACTTATTAAAATCAAGTAAAACACCACTTTCCAACAATCTCACCCTTTTTCATTGATCGAAAACACATATAGCTCATTCTCTCAAGCCATCAGATCATTCTCCCCCTTTTGACACTAATGAAAAAGGGTCATACCTACAACAAATTATTTCTCTTCTTCTTTCATCACATTATGGCTCACCATTTGGTTTGAAACATCAACCAAACATAAAATTTCCATTTGACCTCTTCATCTCCGTTTTTGCTCTTTACAACATTAAAGCAACATAGCTACCCCTTAAAAGATGCATGTAATTTATTAGGACTAAATAATTTACTCTAACATTGACCATGATGTAATCATGGTGGCTAATGTAGTTGTGTAACCACTGTGGTAGTTGTGCAACTGCCCCTATTTCCACCATGGAGATTTTGCAACCATCCTCGCTATTGTTTAAGTGCCTCTCTAGAAATAGGGGTGTTTTTTCACAATCTAAAGCGAAGTTAAAACACGTGTTTCTAAATGCATGTTTTAATTTAGACTTGATTTTTTCTTGCATTTATTGGTCAAATTGGATAAGAATAATCTTTTTGGATTAGTATTGAGTTCCTTCTCCCTTTTTTCTAAATAAAATCTTTCTCATTTGGTTGAGTCATCATTTCTTGATCGACATGTTTTCTTGACATCTTCTTCCAGCAGCTTATAAAAATGTCCAACTTTTATTCATATCATGGGTTAGGAATTTTGTATTTTTGTGAAGTGTTATGCTTCCATATTTAGAGAGGGTGTCACATAGATTTCTAGTTATCTAGATTATTTTCCTTCTCACATTCCATCTACCTTCCCTACACCAAGCCAACCATCTACTTTCTTGATTTTTAGTTGTTATTATTTTCCTTGCTCACCTAGATCAATTGGAGTTCATACATTAGAAGGAGACTGAAGTAGAGAATATATTGTATGCATCATTGAAATCACTAGGATAAGCTACCACAATACTATAGTGACAAGGTTGGAGGTGTATTTTAATTATTTTAATTTTTAATCACGGACATTGATTATTATAAATAATAGAAGTTGTTTATTGAGTTATTATGAGAAGAAGATTCCATAACTTACCATATACACCTTCATTTTAATATTTCTTTCAAAATATTTCTTATATAAGTATTCTTCCCTTGATACTTCTTCTCAGCTTATCCCTATGGATCTTCTCGGGAAATTTATTTGAGGAAGAAGTGAAGATGTCCCTATATTTCTTTCCGTTAGTTTAGAGGTGATTTTTTCGAGGAAGGTTCATTAGGAAAAGATGAAATTCCTTCTAATAAGATTTCCCTTTTCGGAAAACGTAAGGAAAAATATACATCAGAGGAATTTATATTTTATTTAATAACATTTTGATTACTTCTTCTTTAGAGTAGTATTGTCAAATAGCCCAGCAACAGAATAATAATCTAATATGGCTATTCTCTATTTTAGGTTCATTTTAATTGTCTTAGTTTTATTTTAATTATAAGAAGTAGTAGATTTAGTTTAAATTATTTTCGTGTGTCTCTAGAAGTAGATTTTATTTTGTGTAAATATTCCAGAAAACATAGAACATGAGTTAATTACTTTAATTATTTTCCTATGAAAATATTGGTGAAATTAAAAAAAAAATAGAATAGATAGATGCACTTGCTCTTATTTAGTAAATGGTAAAAGGATCTAGTTAATTAAAAGGATGCATCAAATTTGTCTTTTATTTAAACTAGATTTGTTTTTTAATTTAAAATTAGAGTTCAAAGTAGTTTAGGAAATCAAATCTGTTACGAATTCATAGTGCTCCATTCAATAAGTATATGTACTACTTTTTTTATCACATGGTAATTATTTGTAATAGTGTTGAGTATGTTAGAAACTAGGATATTGCGAGGGGGGTGAATCAATGTCTTCTCAATTTTACTTTGTTAAATTTGCTATGATAAACAAATAACACCAACACAAGCAATTTGTAAAAGAACAAATAGATACACAAATTTTAATGTGAAAAACCCAATTTGAGAAGAAAACCCACTAAAATCATAAACTATGCTTAGGAATGAAATATCCTTTAATTGTTACTTGATCTCATGGTTGAGGTTCTACTCAACCTGGAGCTAGAACTCCTAAATTCAACTAGCTACTATTGATCTTTAGTGAGATTCAACTCACAGGGAAACTGCAACTCCCTAAATTCTAAACTGCTACTTATCCTAGTTCAATAACTTTGGTCAGACTTAGTTTACTGTCTTACACATATTATAATGACGTCTAAATTTGCTTCCATTATTCTTAGTTTTGATTCTGATTTCTCTCTTTTCTATCACCAGATCAATTTCTTAGTGTGTTGGACACAGGTTCACTAACATCTTCATGTCAAGTCCTCGCTCATCATCAAACCATCATCACCCTTTGTCAAATAAGGTCACTTTAGATTCAAAATTTGATCATATTTACCTCTTTCTTGCAATGTACTGTCCCATTAAGCTCAACAGAAACATATCATGCTCTTCATTATTTAGTTGCACTAGCAAGTTTTTTCCCAACATATATTCAATCTCAAGTGACAAGTTTGAACTTTTCATTATCTAATCAAGGTTGCACTTTCATATCCACCTGTATTATTCATCTCATCTCACTATATGTGCCTTCTTCACTATGTTTATGCTTCATTTTCCCTCAATCCATCCTCTATCCACTCATGTTATCTCAATTATATCATTGTTGTTCATTTCATAGTTCTTTAACTTATTATGCTCTTCTTTCTGCTATATAAATTATATTCTATATAAGTCACCTTTTCACATACCTTACCTCATTCTTCAATTCATGTAATCTTCCAATTCATATTTCATTCATACAAATATTATTACGAGTATACTATCCCTATCTTCATATTGTTTAAAAACATGTCTATGCTTCTTCATTTTCCACCATTTCTAGCCTCCTATTTCACCAAGTTGATCATGTATATTCACTACACTCAAACAAAAAAAATCTTTTCTTACACTTACACATTTCAATACCCCACATTTCAAAGTCATTTTATCCTTATATACTTGCTCTGATTTGTACACCACACCCCTATTATATTCATATATTCAACATACTTTGTTTCAATATTTTATCTTCTATACCCAAATATTAGAACAAAGATATGAGTTTCTTCACATGAATTCTTAGTCCAGTTATACAATCATCCTTTTCTTTATTTATTGACTCAATATATTAGACAAAGGCTTAGTCAAATATTTCCTATTTAATTTACTTACACACTTGTGTTTATTCCTTTTTTTTTTTCATGACATCTCTCACAACATACTATATTTCGTAAATGTTCTTGTTTGAGATTTTAATGTCCATTCCTCTTACAACCCTTCATATCGATGCACTTTTTTGACTTTTCACCTTTGTTAATTGGATAAATACATACATTGTCTTTTCAAAAATTGATCGAGTTCATTCTCTTTAGAACCTATCCTTTTAAATTCTACATTTTTCTTACGTGCTCTTTGATCTTATTCTTAGTATGCATGTACACAAGAATATGAATATATTTCAAAGAAAAAAGGATTTATAACAGATTTATGACCTCAATTTGTAAGGTTTGGTGCTATAAAGTGAAGTCATGTACTCTAAGCCAAGCTTTGAAAGCTTCTTAATCACACTGTCGAAGAGAAATAGGATGAAACACTCTTCCCAAATAGTCCGTGACTTTCCAACCTCACTTCAACCTTCATGGATTTCAATTTTAGGATAATATGGATTTTAGATGTTTGATTAAGGTTTTAGAATAACAAAATTTCAACATACCTGTCTTGACAAATTTTGTAGAGAAACTAATAAAGAAATATCCTTTGATACATGATCAAGCTCTTACAAGCATCTTCACACATGACACCAAGTTTTTATAATTTCTCAAAATAATTATTTCATGCACAATCATGTTATTTGGATGAAGTGAGATAGTTCTTTTGTGGTAGGGCAGGAGCATGGTTTAGTGTCTTAAACCATAGTTATATGATGACTGATGTTAAACATATTTTTTGTACCTCTAGAATCACTGTGATTTGAAAGACAGATTTCAAGAATGGTCTTTAAACTGAATCCAAGGTTTTTTTTGCGAATTGAGGTGGAATTTAGGTTTGAGGTCAGAGTAAAACTTAGAAAATTGATTGTTTTTCAGTGTAACATACAATCTTCAACATTTTAGGAGCAAACAGTCCACCCTTATCAGGTTTACTATTTATTCAACATAGATTCTTGCCTTAGTCTTCCATTATAAGGCTTGCAATATTAAGAGCATTTACCATTTAAAAGTTTAATCAAGGAATCACAGTCCATTTTGAGGACTTTCATCATTGAACTTTGAGGCAAAAAGAATCTTGAGAGCTTACCATAACATCACACCCATACACACTCCTTAAGGATAACTAGAGAAAATAAAGAATAGAAATGTATACACTATTCAAAGTTTGAATGCAAGGATTTTTAGGGGAATCTTCAGATACAACTCAATTTAGAGACTTCTAATCAAGACAACACAGAGAATATTTGAGACAAATATGTTTCAGATTTCTAAAATGCATTTCAAATGGATACAGGGAGCTCCCAAAACTTACACTAGTTGTAGAGATTGATTATAACCATTTTTACTTCAACTACACATAGTTATCCTTCAAACACCTTGAAACACCTTGAAAATTGGACTAGATTTGCACACTTCTTACAAAACAGTGTAGATTCTGTACTATACTTTCATACTTGGATAACACACATATTTCCAAAATTTTTTTAGAGAGATTCATATATGGTCTTGAGATGTTGTACTACCTTGCACAAGTGCATTTGGGTCAAAGAAATTCAAAGTGTGCCTACTGCTTCAAAGGAAAGACCTCGAAAGAGAAAAACCTTGTTATAAAAATACTCATAACTTCTTTGTTCCTCAATCAATTTCCTTAAAAGTTCTTACAAAATTTCATTGTTGGAGTTCTCTTCAAAAATTCGTTCTATTATTTATTCAAATGAGGATCAAATTTTTTTGGATGCTAACAAGCAAGGGTGCTTAGAATACATTCCTTAATAGACCTTTTTTAGAAAAACATACATAACTAAAAATCCCCATTTCAAAATTTGATGAAATTTAACATGGACCACCAAACAACACCCCTATACACATTCCATATGTTGGTTAGCCATATGTTTTCCTATGAATCTCATACCAATATAATTTATCTTAACAAATACTGTCAATTCTCATAGTCAACTTTGGCTAGCTTTTGAATTTTTCCTCCAGGAGCCAAACTAAGCCTTGTTATTGCTCACACATTACCTATATAACACTCCTAGGATTTTCCCATGCTTATCTAACCTTTCCATGACCTGTACCAACTTCTCACACCTTATCAAGCTCCAAAAACAAGCCTAAATGGGCTAGTTTCGACTGTAACTTTCCCATGCTTACAACATCATCACTAACCTGTATACCACTTAAAAATAAAAATCTTGGATGCACTACCAATAAAAATTCATTCCTCCTACAGAGCCTCACTTCACCACTCACTGCTTTTCTGTCAATGCCACTTGACATCAATGACAACACCAATGACCCAATTTTCAACAATCTCCCCCTTTATCATTGATGGAAACCTACTCAAAAACATTTGATGGAAAATGTACCAACAACTCAAATAATATTTCTTAGTTTATAGCAACACTCTCCCCCTTTGACATCTATGACAAAGGGTTCTTGGCCACTTGACATGAACCAATGATAGTTAAAGACAAGGAAACATGAGTGAATGAACTTACCTGTCCATAAGTTCCCCCTTCGATGGGGCTCCCTCTTTCCCAAGCTTCTATACCAACCTTGAGATATCTCTTTCTTGTGATTTCTATTTTGTCCTTTTCTTGACTAATCTGACCTCCCCCTAAACAATAACTTTTTTCACTTGAAGGCAACATACCTTTCTAACCTCCTTACTTTACAACACCTTGACATCAGGAACTTACATTCATCCTTATTAAGAACCATAAATCCATATTAATGCCAACTTAACATTGAATCAAACTTCTCCTTCACTTGACATATTCACAAAAATAGTATCACAACCTCATATCTACCATGAAGTGCATTTCAAACTACATACATATCTTCTTTAAATTAGAAAATCCAAAACATTTCTTTCAACCTTTGATAATTCAATCAAACATCCTTAATACACGGAGACTCTGAATAGATACCTTGTTTTACACACCTACAATAACCTTGCAAATCTATTATGACTCAAAATTTATCTTTATATCATACTTTGACAGTACCCAGAGCTCAAATTTTGAGCCTTCAATCCTTGTATAAAGGATTAACATGACACTGCACAATGCAGTAATCTTGTTCCTTAAAAATTATTACCTTTTTCACAGCCAACGACCCTTAATTTTTCAATCCTTCATGATGCAAAATATTCAAATTTAAATGCATTCATAGGATTAAGATTGTAGATCATTCTTAGTTTTATGAAATCTTATCATCAACAAGAGACTTCTTCATACTGAGCACACATATTATTAGCCCTTATAATTGTGAGAAACACACCTAACTTTTGATGCAACCAGATTTGTAGGAGAAAACACTCAAGATCAGGGTACCTTTTTCACTATTTAACCTTCTCTATGAGATTTGATGCATTATTTTGAGGAAACACTACCCAACTTGTAATACCATTCCTTGCCAATTATATTTCTAGAACACTTAACTATAAAATATGGTAACTGTCAAGGATTGCAAGAAACTCTAATCACTTTTAGTCTTGAAATCACTTGAATCTCAAGGGGTTCAAGGTTATGATGATTTGATTCAGTTTTTAGCCTTTAACTCAACAATTTGTTCCTTAAACCACTTATTTTCCTTCTCATCACTACTTCAGATCATCAAGAGCCTAGATATGATAGAGACACCAAAAAATACACATATCTTGAATGTTAAAATCTCAAGTTTTTGTAACTATCACATACATTTTACACTTGAAACTTGAGGAACTTGTCATTTTATCTCTACTTCATTTATCACAAAATTATGATAGTGCTTCCTTCTATGATTTAAGTCACTTGATATTGAAAGGATGCAAAAGTCAAACTTGATCCAAAACTAATTCAAAACTAATTTAAAATAGTGACCAAACTCTCCCTGGGAGTGTGCATTTTCAAATTTACTCACTTTGCTCTTGAGATAAAATTTTCCTCATGTTGATTGTGACTGAAACCTTTATGAAAATTGTCACATGCATTTTAGGACATTGAATCTTTGGAAAATTGGAAGGAGTCTTGTTAACAACTTTTCACTTTAATTATGAATTTTTAGACTAACATGACACAACTTATCAAGACATATTCACAGTGGAGTTGACACAATGCATAAGCTCATAAGGACTCTATTCACATTTCACAAGCTAGGTTGGCCATACTACAATGATTTGACTCTCTTTATCACATTCCTTCATACAAAAGATGATGACGCATTCTCAGAACCTGAACCAATAATTTAACTGATATCAAGTAGCTTCAAACACTTATAGATTGTCATTTCTATTTCCTAATCTTCTGATTTCATATCACTTTACTTGATACTCATTGCATGTAATGCATGACACTTGGCATCAATGTTTAGTATTTGTCTAGGCTTGATACCATTAACTTATCACTTGACAAAGACCTCGTAAATACTAATTTCATGACCTACAAGTTTGACATTATTGGTGAATATTATTCTCCTTTATGACATAGAGTATTTCTTGAGAAGCAATTAGACTTGTGCATACTGTACTTATAAACTATGACATAGATCAAGAATTTATAATTCAGCCACAAACATTAGTTCAGATTCATTTACAAAAAATGACAACATTTTCATAATCTCATGGCATCGTTGCCATTCATGATAACAGGGATATCATAACCATTCAAAACAACTTGCACTTTGATGACTCAGAGAAAGTTATGAATTGTTATACAACACTTGATGAGGGCTACTTATTGTTATATACTTGATTGATAAAATATTTGTAAGACTATAAGGTAACACACATTTATCATAGTTGGGATCAACCTAAGGACACACATTGGCTTGGTTTAAGGTTCATATCACTCTATCTAATGACTTATTTTCATAAGCCTTTATTTGAAGAGTGAATTTTGCTTTATTGATTGAAACATAGACTTGGTTGGAGCAATAAAACTATCACAACAACTTTATACCTCTCTTTTCTAGAAACTTAACCATGAATTCCATAAAAGACTTGTGAAGTACATGACCTTTATGAGAGAATTAATTAGCATACCTGAGAATTTTTTTCTTTCTTGCAAACATCTTGAATGTATGTATCAAACACGTAATAATGAAAAATACCTTCAAGATCATACTCTTGCTTCTTTTTCAACTGATGCATGCCTTTTAGAAGTACTGGAGGAAGGAATACCACCTTCATAGGATCACCTTAAAACAATAAGAAGTAATTAAAGTAACTCGATGACTCATTATTTTTTCCTTTTGCTTTTGTTTTCTTTTTAATATTCTTATATTCATTCCTTTGTGTGACAACTATTTCACTTGAGCTCTCATCCTCTACTTGGATTCCAGATAGGCATACATGTTGTAATTCATAAACTTGTTCCAATACTTGCTTGTGGAAGACATTATTCATACTTTGAATTAGATTAGTTTTCCTTCTTGACTTTCCTTTATCATCATTTTCTGCAATATTTATCTTGTGATTTTATTCCCTTGTGATTATCTTATATTGTTATATTTATTCAACATCTTCCATTGTTATCTTCTTGTCATCCTTTGATCTCTCAACTTATGATTTTTCTTCCTTGAACTTGTATACCCATTATTCTTTCTTCTTTCCAACTTCTCTCTTAACCATAATTTTCTTGGTATTTCACTTTGATTTTGTATTTTATTTGTGTATCCCTTTTCCTTATCTCTTGAAATCATTCATCTTATAACTAAATATAGGTGGTTCATAACATATGTTTGGAAAATTGCCCTAGCTCATGGAAGTTAAAGAAAATAAATTGATTCTTTTCCCAAAAATTGACTGACTTGATCTTCTAGACAATAGTTGTCTATGTGATCTTTTCCTTTGAAATTAAACCACACTATACTATTTTCATAATCTGGTCCTACAAAATCTCCATGGATTATCTTCTTCATCTACTTTACTCTCCTGCAATCCCTAGCTCTAATGTCCAAATACTATTGCATGAAAAAAAAAATTCCATGAAACTTACCTGAGAATATTCTTGCAATTTGCTTTCCTGACGATATTATTTTGGTCTTAGTTATTATTATTGGGCTCTGACCATACTTTACAAGAACTATGAATTTATTTATCTCTCAAATTCCTTTTCTTCTAGTTGTTCTAGCTCTTCTTTGAGGTTTTTTAGATCTGTAGTTAATTTTTCACATTCTTCACTCTTGGATTGAATAGTTGCCTGCCATTTCTCATGTTCTACTTCACCTTGTTATAATTTATTTGTTTAGTTTGTCAAGGATATCAAGCTTGCTAGTGGACCTGTACTAACTCAGTATTCAGGGTCTTTAGTTCCACTTCAAAATTGAGGCAAGCATTTTCTTTATCTTTTAAATCCTTTGACAAATTATCAACAAATGAAGCCATTTCATTTATTTCTTGAGCATGATTAATATCTTTGTGCTTGCTTTATTCCAATAACTCATACATAAGAGCTTGAGAAATCACATACCTCTTTTTCAACATTGACTCAACTGATTTACCTATGATTTTGTCTTCAGGATCACCTCCAAGATGTTAAGCTCAATTTAGGAGAACCAATCTCTGATACCATTTATTAGAAACCAGGATACTGGGAGGGGGTGAATCAATGTCTTCACAATTTTCCCTTTTTAAATTTTCTATGATAAACATATAACACCAACACAAGTAATTTGTAGAAGAACACACAGAGACACAATTTTTAATGTGAGAAACCCAATTTGGGAAGAAAACCCACCGAAATCATGAACTATGGTTAGGATTGAAATATCCATTAATTGTTACATGATCTAATGGTTGAGCTTCTACTCAACCTAGAGTTGGAAATCCTAAATTTGACTAATATGCTACTCATTTTGGAGGCTTCAACCTGCTACTATAAATATTTAGTGAGCCTCAACTCACAGGGAAGATGCAACTCCCCAAATGCTAAGCTTCTACTTAGCCTAAGTTAATAACTTTGGTCACACTTAGTTTACTATCTTACATAGCTTATAATGACCTAGAATTTTTCTTCCATTCTTCTCAGGTATGATTTCGATTTCTCTCTTTTCTAATCACTATATCAAGTTCTTATTCTGTTGAACATAGGTTCACTAGCATCTTAATGTCAGGTCCTCAATCATCATCAAACCATGATCACCCTTTGTCAAATAAGTTCACTTTAGATTCACAATTTGATCATATTTTCTTCAATTTTCTATGATAAACATATAACACCAACACAAGTAATTTGTAGAAGAACACACAAAGACACAATTTTTAATGTGAGAAACCCAATTTGGGAAGAAAACCCACCGAAATCATGAACTATGGTTAGGATTGAAATATCCATTAATTGTTACATGATCTAATGGTTGAGCTTCTACTCAACCTAGAGTTGGAAATCCTAAATTTGACTAATATGCTACTCATTTTGGAGGCTTCAACCTGCTACTATAAATATTTAGTGAGCTTCAACTCACAGGGAAGATGCAACTCCCCAAATGCTAAGCTTCTACTTAGCCTAAGTCAATAACTTTGGTCACACTTAGTTTACTATCTTACATAGCTTATAATGACCTAGAATTTTTCTTCCATTCTTCTCAGGTATGATTTTGATTTCTCTCTTTTCTAATCACTATATCAAGTTCTTAGTTTGTTGAACATAGGTTCACTAGCATCTTAATGTTAGGTCCTCAATCATCATCAAACCATGATCACCCTTTGTCAAATAAGTTCACTTTAGATTCACAATTTGATCATATTTTCTTCAATTTTCTATGATAAACATATAACACCGACACAAGTAATTTGTAGAAGAACACATAGAGACACAATTTTTAATGTGAGAAACCCGATTTGGGAAGAAAACCCACCGAAATCATGAACTATGGTTAGGATTGAAATATCCATTAATTGTTACATGATCTAATGGTTGAGCTTCTACTCAACCTAGAGTTGGAAATCCTAAATTTGACTAATATGCTACTCAGTTTGGAGGCTTCAACCCCCTTGTAATTCAATTAGCTACTATAAATATTTAGTGAGCTTCAACTCACAGGGAAGATGCAACTCCCCAAATGCTAAGCTGCTACTTAGCCTAAGTCAATAACTTTGGTCACACTTAGTTTACTATCTTACATAGCTTATAATGACCTAGAATTTTTCTTCCATTCTTCTCAGGCATGATTTCGATTTCTCTCTTTTCTAATCACTATATCAAGTTCTTAGTCTGTTGAACATAGGTTCACAAGCATCTTAATGTCAGGTCCTCAATCATCATCAAACCATGATCACCCTTTGTCAAATAAGTTCACTTTAGATTCACAATTTGATCATAATTTCTTCTTTCTTGCAAGGTACTGTCCCAAAAATCTCAATACACGCATATCACATGCTTCATTATTCAGTTGCACTAATATGTTTTTCCCCTGCATATATTCAATCTCAAGTAACAAGTTTGAATTCTTCACCATCTAGTCAAGGTTGCACTATCATATCCACCTGCATGATCATCTCAACTCACTGTATGCACGTTATTCATTGTGTTTTTTATTTAGTTTCCCTCAATCCATCCTCTATCCACTCATGTTATCTAAATAATATCACTATTTTTCATTTCACAATTCTTTAACTTATTATGATCTTCTTGTTATATAAATTTTTTTCTATATCTGTAAAATTTTCACATACCTTACCTCAGTCTTCAATTCACATACTCTGACACTCCATATTTCACTCATACACACATTCTTATGAGTATACTATCCCAATCTACATCTTGTTTAAAAACTTTTCTATGCTTCTTCATTTAACACCATTTCTAGCCTCCTATTTCACCAAGTTTATCATAAATATCCACTACACTCAAACAAAAAATTTCTTTTTTCACACTTACACATTTTTGTGTCACACATTTAAATGTCATTGTATTCTTATATACTTGCTCTGATTTCTAGATCACACCTCTGTTACATTCATATATTCAACATACTCTATTTTAATATTTTCTCTTCTATATCCAAATATTAGAAAAAAATATTAGAGTTACTTCACATGACTTATGATTCTAGTTATACAGTCATCCTTTTCATTATTTATTGACTCAATATATTAAACATAGGCTCAGTTAGATATTTACTTTTTAATTTACTTCCACACTTGTGTTGATTTTTTTTTCATGACATCTATCACAACATAATATATTGCATACATGTTCTTGTTCAATATTTTTGTCCATTCCTCTTCCAATACTAGTAATCCTTCATATCTTTGCCAATTTTTTTTAACTTTTCACCTTCCTTAATTTGAGAAATACATACATTGTTTTTCAAAACTTGCTCGAGTTCATTCTCTTTGGAACCTATCCTTTCAAAGTATAAATTTATCTTTTGTGCTCTTTCATCTTCTTCTTAGTTTTCACGTACATAAGAATATGAATAGATTTAAAACAAAAAAGGAATTTTAACAGACTTATGACCTCAATTTGTAAGGTTTGGAGTTGTACAGTGAAGTCATGTACTCTGAGATGAGAGTTGAAATCTTATTCATCGAAATGTCACAAAGAAATAGGATGAAACACTCTTCCAAAATAGATCAATGAATTTCCAACCTCATTTCAACCTTCATGGAGTTCATTTTCAGGAGAATAAAGCTTTCAGATTTCTAATTAAGGTTTTATAACAACAAAATTTCAACATACTTTTCTTGATAAAATTTATAGAGAAACTGATAAATAAATCTCCTTTGATACACGATCAAGATCTTATAAGCATCTCCTTACGTGACACCAAGTCTACATAGCTTCTCAGAACAATTATTTTATGGACAATCATGTTATTTGGATGAACTGAGATAGTTCTTTTGTGGCAAGGAAGGATGAGGGTTTAGTGTCTTAAACCCTATTTATATGGTGAATGACATTAAACATATTTTTCATACCTGTAGAATAATTGTGATTTGAGAGAAAGCTTTCATGAATGGTCTTTACACTCAATCCAAGATTTTTTTTTGTGAATTGAGGTGGACTCCAAGTTTGAGGTCAAAGAAAAACTTAGCAAATTGACTATTTTTCAGTACAACATACATTTTTCAAAATTTCAGGAGCATATAATATGCCCTTATGAGGCTTGTAATGTATTCAACATACAGTTTGCCCTCAGTATACCCTTATGAGGCTTGTAATATCAAGAGAATTTACCATTTAAAAGGGTTTTTAAGGATCACAGTCCATTATGATGGCTTTCATCACTAAAATTTGAGGCAAAATGAATCTTGAGAGCTTATCATAACATCACACCCATACACACTCTTCACGAATAACTGGAGAAAATCAAGAATAGACCTTGTTGGAGAGAAAATTTGTCGAGTGGAAAAACTTTTGGATTTATTTTCAACGCTCTAGGAATCTAAGTGCCTCTACATAATCGAGGAAACTGCCGTATATGCATGCACGTGAAATGGTGGATTTCTGTGGTGGCCTTATGACCAGGGATCCAACAAGAGCACTCCATTGACCCTGTGGAAAAGCTAGCAATCTCTTGCTAGGAAATAATTTGTCTGAAAAGTGGGAAAGGGGAGTGAAAAATGAGATAGGGGAACTAATGTTACAGGTAGTAAATTAGATTCCCACACACACTAGTTAGAAACTTCAACACATGCATTTATGAGAAGAAACAACCCTGCAAATGGAAATAAGATGAGATAAGATTGTGAACTCATAGTTTCTAAAATATCCTCATCAAAAAGGCTACAAAATAATTCTTATTGTATTGATGCTTAAATAAAATTTGTAGATAGTGTGGGAATAGAAGAAATTTGAGAGTGGGGGAAAGTTGAAGAAAATGGCTCTCCTTTTCTTTCTCTAGGTACATTTCACTCTTGAGTTTACAATATCAATCACTAACCCTTTGAAAATGGGAATGGCATTACAATTTATAGAGTAGAATATGACTCTTCATTTACCCCACAATGCCTTTTCATATGTTCTTGCACAACTTAAAACTTTTCAACTTCCTAGGAAACTTTTAAGTCCCTTTTTATAACATAAAGGTGACTTATTACATTAGGAACATTATGACATATGAAAAATCAGAATCCTAACGTGAAATTAGAATATTGGAAAGTGAGATAAAGTTAGGAGGGAAGAGGAAAGAGAAAGAAAGAGAGAGAGAGAGAGAAGAAGAGGAGATGTCATTTCCAATGAAGTTTTTTGATCCTCGTTGATGGAAAGCTCCAAATACAGTGAAACTCTAAATCTTCAAATCCCTTATACAGTGTGAATCTCCTTCAAATCAGCTCATGAATTCTTGCCAAGTTGAGTGAAATATTCCACTAATGACCACAATTCCCAGCCTGCGTATGCTATACTATTTTTAGTGAGAGGTGATTTTTGCCTCTTCCTGACCATCGTGATGTGATGAACTCCCTCATTTGATCCTACACACCCTACCCTTGCCTCATCCACTTTTTTAGGGTGACTTACTATTTTTAGTAAGCACCCATATAAGGGACTTACTATTTTTAGTAAGTTTTCATTTTCACTATTCTCTTCTCTAAACACTCATTATGGCTTCCTCATGGTCTTCAATGCTCGTTGCCTTTTTCTTAGCTTCTTTTGATGATGAATTTCCAAACATACCAAGTTTATATAGGAAAAATTACTATTTGTAGAAAGTGTGTTTCCAGTGCTCAATTTGTGACAAAAAATAATTTTTTGGACTCGTCTTGTTGTTATGATCACACCCTCTGAATTTCACATAGTTTTCCTGACTAGAATGATTGGAAATAAATTTTAAAATTTTGCCCTAGTAGTGACATCGGGCATAGAGCTACCATGGCAGCCATTAATGGAGCTTAAAATTTACAGGTCTAGTTTTTGTTTTGATTTGAGATGAAATTAAATCCATTGCGATATGTTTTTCATTTGGAGCTCATGTGCAAGTTTTTAGCTCACTCCTATTGCCAGAATGATGGGAAATTCGACGAATGTGAGCTGGTGCACGAAGTAGGTTTTTTGTTGGAGAAAGTGATTCAAAGCACAATTTGACCTCTTGTTTGTTGCATCTTGATCACCTTGAAAAATGAGGAATTATTAAAAAGAAGGCACCTCGATCTAGCTTGTATCTTGTGAGATATGAATATTTCTCAATCGGGTGACTTCACGGTTATCTGGTGAAAAATCTCCATTTTTCTCTTTGTTCTTCGTCATTTCACTCCATTTTTCTCTAAGAACTAAATATTTCTATTCATTCATGGTGTGAAGAGTAGGGTGATCATTATCGAGCTGGTTTAGATCAGCAATGGTGCACCAGGTTTTTATACAAGCAAAAACATGGCCATGGCATGGTGAGGAGCTGTGAAGGAGGAATGAGGGGGAAGAAAAAAACTAAGTGTTGGATTTAAATTTTCAAATAAATGCACCTGAAGGGGTTGGGATCATTTTTGTGTCCTTGATGTCCCTGAACTTAGGGATGTGAGGGACATCAATTTCCATGGTGGTCAAGGTGATGCCAAGTGTCCTCGATCCTACGACAGGGGATTTTCTTGAAAAATACACCTGGGGACTGAAATTCGGTCACGTGGGTGTCCAAAAGACTCCTCATAGGGGGTTGGGTTCATTTTTCCATGTTTGATGTCCCTCACCTCAGGGACATAAGGGATATCAGCTTCCATGATGGTCCTAGGGCTGACACGTGGTGTTTGATCCGACGACAGGGAATGAATACTCCAAAAATGCACCTGGGGGCTGAAAGTCGGTCACATGGATGTCCAAAAGGCTCCCCATAGGGGGATGGGAGAATTTTTCAAGGTATTATTTCCCTCACCTTAGGGAAATAAGGTACATCAGTTTCCACGGTGGTCCTGGAGTTGACACGTGGCACTTTATTTGACGGCAAGGAATGGATGCTCCAAAAATGCACTCGAGGGCTGAACTGTCAAGTCTGGAGGTCACATGGGGGCTGATATGGATTTAAGGGGGCTGGGTGAACTTTTACAACCTTGATTTCCTTGACCTTGAGGGATGTTAAGGACACAAAATCCCACCAGGCTCCTAGAGTTGACACGTGTCCTCCCACAATTTGGCTAAGTCCTGAACTTGTGACAGTGATAACTTGAGCTCCCAATGGAATGTTTTAGAAAATTGTTATATGATCCTAACTAGAAATGGAATTTTTGATCCAATGGTGGGGGTCACATGTCTTGATTGAGCCATATGATCCCTAAAAATTAGAGTTTTGATTTGAGACTCTACTTATGCCTGAGAAAAACTACCTACCAATCCTATGCACAAAGGTGTTGTGGAAAATATTATTTCACAATCATTTAGGTCTTGGAATTATATTTCATTAAATTTTTTGTTTTACTTCTAACTCCATCAGGAGCTCCAGGAATCTTCTTCTGAAGCCCAACAATTGTTTTAGGCCTGTGAACTACCTAGGCTTGTGCACCCTGTTTTCACTCAGACTACCCCAAGTCTTTCAAAACTTCCCCAAAAATTCCAAAATTATTTCCATGATGTTATAAGGTATTCAATTCACCTCCGTGTTGAATTTTTCCTTTTGTTCTACTCTAAGGGGGTCAATCCAGTCCTGGGAAGGCTAATGA
Source organism: Taxus chinensis (assembly GCA_019776745.2). Taxonomy (NCBI): domain Eukaryota; kingdom Viridiplantae; phylum Streptophyta; class Pinopsida; order Cupressales; family Taxaceae; genus Taxus; species Taxus chinensis. The sequence continues at coordinate 691,309,082 of CM034148.1, forward strand.
TAACACTTCCTAGAACTGCCTGTAGATAGCATCTTTTTAGAACTCCCTAAAATCACCAAGGGGACAAATTTGACATCAAATATGGGGTGACTAGATTGATGGATTTGACTTGGGGTGCTTGGGAATGATAAAACATGAAAATTTCGGCACATGGGTATAGGTGTCGTGCTCAGAAATTGTCAATTTCCCTGTTGCACATTTACACAAAAATAGACCTGTATACACTCTTTGAAGCTTGAATTCAAGGATTTTAAAGGGAATATTCAAGTGCAGATCAATTTACAGTCTTCTAATCAAGCCATCACAAAGAATATTTGAGGAAACTGTGTTTCAAATCTCTGAAACTCATTTTGAATGAATATGGGGAGCTCCCATAACTTACACTCTACCTGTAGATATTTATTGTAACATTTTTTACTTCAACTTCACATAGTTATCCTTCAAAAACCTTGACAATTGGATTGTATTTGCACATTGCTTACAAAACAGTGTGCAGTCTGTATTATACTTTCAAACTTGGATCACACACCTATTTCCAAAAATTCTTAGAGAGATTCATCTATGGTCTTGAGATGTTGTAATAACTTGCACAAGTTAATTTGGGTCAAAGAAACTCAAATTGTGCATATTGCTTCAAAATAAAGACTTGGAAAGAGAAAAAACTTGTTACAAAAATACTCATAACTTATTTATTCCTCAACAAATTTCCTTCAAAATTTTTTGAAATGTTTAGTCTTAGAGTCCTCTTTAAAAATTCCTTTTATGATTTATTCGAAGGAGGCTTGACAATTTTTTTGGACACTAACAAACTAGGGTGCTTAGAATACATTCCTTAACATACTGTTTTAGAAAAACTTGCATAACTCAAAATCTCCATTTCAAAATTTGATGAAATTTAACATGGAGCACTACAAGACACACCTATACAAATTTCATGTGTTTTTAAGCTATAGGTTTACCTTTGAATATCATACCAATATCATTTACCTTAACAAACACTATCAGTTCTCAAAGTTAACTTTGGCTAGCTTTTGAATTTTGCCTCCAAGAGCCATTTACTCACGGGGGATTCACTTAGTAAAAGTATACCCTTAATTATAGTTTCTAAGTCTAATTATTTAATTGATAATACCCCCTCCTATTATATTATTAAAATGAAAATACCCCCTATTTTTTCCATGTACCTTATTTACCCCTTTTTATTTCTACCTAATATATTAGACAAAAAAATATATTATGTTCCTCACTCTTTTTTTTAAAATATGCATTTCCTCTCGAAATATAGTTTGAAGCCATTGAAGACCAATTACAAATCACCTTATATATGTTAAGCTTTAATCATTTATTAATAGTTCTTCAAATAATTAAGATGGTGAAATAATATCGCTTGTGTTGAAAAGCATACTCAATCCTTGTTTTATACCATCTTATTATTTCTTGGTTAAGAATTTAGATTTATTTATTAAAACAGAGATCATAATTTAATTTATGACCACACTTCTTTTGTAATTTTAAGGTATTTACTTTTAAAGACTAGGGTTCAAATGTTTTAGTTTTATATTAAAATTAAACCTCCCTTTCCTTTAGCTCACCTCTCTAACCTACTGTTAATACCTGATTCAAAACATTAATAAATAAAACCCTTTCACCCCCTCATGTATACTGGTATATTGACTTTAATTTTATTAATTTTAATTACCTCAATATAAACCCACATGTTAGGATATTTCCTAGCTAATGAACCCCCTGTGCATTTACTAAGCCTTTTTATTGCTCACACATGCCCTATAAAATATTCCTAGGCTACTCCCATGCTTATATGACCTTTCCATGACCTGTACCAACTTCTCACACCTCATCAGGCTCCAGAAACAAGCCTAAATACGCCAGTTTTAATTGCAACTTCCACCAGATGACCTGATACACACTGTAAGAGTTTTTTCCCATGATTACAACATCATCCCTGACTTGTATACCACCTAAAACTAGAAAGCCAACCTGTACTCTACCATTAGAGATCAACCACATCACTATCTGAGCTTGAAACACCTTGAAACCATCATGGATGCACTACCAATCAGCCTACATTCCTCCTATAGAGCCTCACTTCACCACTCATTGCTTTGCCATCAATGCAACTTGACATCAATCACAACACCAATGACCCAAAGTTCAACATAGTTATATAGAACATTATGATTATTTCCATGTGCAAAGATTTTTCCAAATTATTATTTGGTATTAGAGCATATCATTGATCTTATTTTGTGATGGAAAAGTGAGTTGTTTAGAGGGGAAAGTATTTTTTGTGTTTCCCTGTAGTATGTTTCAACTGGTGTTGCTAGATCTTATTGTGTTCTTGTGAAAATAAAAAAAATTATTGTTATGTGAATTTTCTCAGAGAGGACAATGCTGAATTGGTTCAATATTTGATCTACATGGATAACATCCATCACCTAAAGTAGTCATATAAGAGTATGGCAAGAAGGGCATGCCAAAGTGTATTTCTAACATTCGACACATACTTGCATTTTTCTGCCTCAATTTTGATTAATGCCTCAAGGTCTAGTTCAATCGAGACATCCTAGTTTGTTATAGGCATTTCAATTTTCTACCTAAACATGGCACTATACATGTAAAGTTGAAACATGCACACAAAATGTGTATGTTATATTTTAACGAGAGTTGCTCATTTTTGTCTCTCAGTTTCAGAGTCACAATTTTCTTTCCTCTGATTTGTATTTATATGCATTGAAAAATCCAACAACATGCAAGTGTTTTACATTGAGATTAATCTCACAATCACAATACTCCATTCGATACCATTCATCCATACAGATTTGTCCCACCTGATTCAACATCGAGATCTAGAACTCAACACTCCTAGTGGATTTGTTAAGTTGGAGGTCTTTATTTAAGTTTTTATGTAAAAGGTCTTTTTACGCATATGATCTAGAGAATAAACTTGTTAACATATTGGCAGTTTGGTCTAACTCATCTCAAAGCATTTTTTCAGGATTAACATTCGGCATCAAATAAGATAAAAACTTGATCTTGTGAACCAAAACATCACTCGCATGGTGCATCAATCTCATCGACACCTCCCAACAGTTTCACCTCCACATAACATACATCATACGGTCTGGTATAATTTAATTTTTTCCACATCAAGTCATTCAATAGTTTTATAGTTTTTCAATGGTACATTATTGACTATGAATGTCTATAATGTCTATAGTTGTTTCAATATAAATTCATTCATTGGTTATTTTCTCCTCGCAATGTACGGTATTAAAACCTTGAGTTTGTGATAAAGGTGTCATTTATTAAGTCAATATTTTATGTTCAATAATATTAATTGTGAGTATTGTCAAATGTTAATTAGAGACATAATTTAATTAATATAAAAAATATCATGTTTGTCATTAGTGTCTCCACAATTTAAGTCTTGTGAGTCTAAGTGTAATGTTATTTGTGGAAGTATCAAACTGTAGAGTTGTTATAATTTTTTTTCATTAGTCGTCAGTAGGTTTTTTTGGTCTAATAATTGTTATCATGTTCTATCCATTTTGTCAACTATTTTCATTGAGTCAAGTCAATGTGTATTATAAGTTGGAAACCCAAGGTTAAAAGTGTAAAAAAAATGTCAAAAGTGTAAAACAATTGGTCATTATAAAAGTTAAAAAGGTGATTTTAGGTTATTGTTATTCTGGTGTCAAGATTCAATGTCAAAAGTTGGAAAATAATTATTTTCCTTACGGACACATTTTTGGTGGAAATCAATGTCCGAAAAATAATTGATTTCACACTACTAGGGGAATAACAAACAATGTGGAAATCATTGAGTGACATGATAACATTTCATTGAGGTAGCATCGTCATTCATTGGATGATGGAGGCATAAGAGGATGGAGGTCAAACAAAATCCTCTCACCAACCGCAAGTGACAAGGCTACAAAAGGAGGTTGTGGCATGATTTTTTAATTCAACATGTTTTAGTGTCCTTTCTGTCAGTTGTAGTGTACCTATCGTTGTTTGTAATTAGTTTATAGTATGTTCCTCTTATAATAAAGTGTTAAAATTCATATGTACTTTCTTGATGTGAAATTATAGTGGATAGATGAAAGCATGAGGAAAATTTTGCAGCATGATACTTGAAGAGGATGAACAAGGGTTCATACCGTGGAGAGGGCTCCATATTTGATGAACATGGGTCCATACCGAATGATCAGGGTCTCATATCAAGGTTATTGGTCAACCTTTACAAACCATCAGTGAGCCAAGATCATGAGCACACATGGGAAGAAAGTTTTAGAAGAAGTGTGATTGTTTTTCTCCCATGTTAACACTAATGGGGGGAATATTAGGAATCCATAGTTCTCCATTCAATAAGTATATGTATTACTATTATTACCACATGCTACTTATTTTTTACAGGTTAATTTTTGTTATACCCATAACGTTATATATGAGTTATTTGTTTCCTATTTTTTAAGAGGTAGTTTTTCTACATCTATGGCTATATAATAGCCTTTGTAATAGTGTTGAATAATATAGAACATTATTATTATTTCCCTATGCAATCTCAGACCAAATTATTACAATAAAAGAAACACACTTAGTCATTAAAGGCTCATATTACTAGATCATATTCCCTTACAACTCTTTGGAAAAAATTTTGACATTTGTTGTTATTTTGCATAAGTTGAAACCCCCACATGACCATTCCCAGTCCAACCCAACCCCATATGAGGAAATTTGATCCAATCATTTACCAACTAGGCATTGATTGATATCAATGAGACATAGATTTAAGATAATGAGTGTTATTTTTCTGATCTAATCCTTTTCCCACATATATTGTTAGCTAACTTGATGTATTAAATGGCCAATTAACCATATCTGAGAAATTTTATGTGACTAAACTAAATTATGAATATCCTAGCCTAATCTGTGTTATAGGAGTAGTAAATAAATGGAATAATGAAATATAGAAATCACCTAAGCAACTAAGAAAGTAGATAATGTAAAACCCTAAAGTGCAAAGAGAGTTAGAACTCAACTGATCCAGAGGTTGACCTGGACTGTGTCCTAAAATAAGCTAAATATTCTAGAAGTGGGAATCAACATGTAGAGGTCTCAATAAGGATATATCTGAGATATTTGAGTGGATTGATCATTTAATAGAATGATGAATGGAATAGAATAAGCTTCCATCCTATGCAGTGTGATGCAAATGAACCAACATTGTGCCTTGTGATGGAACTAGATAGATGTAAATGGAGCCTTTGATGGATGCAACCTTAGGTGATGATATTACTCCTTAGTTCTTGGTCCCTCATTATGGCCGCATAAATTTATATTTATGTAGTTCTCTTGTTATAATTTCGTAATTAACCTCGAAAATTCCGACCACTAAAAAGATAAGAAACTCAAATGGTTAGCAAGTGCCCAAAAAGTGGTGGGAAAGTGTAGAAAGTATCAGGGCATCCTAAATGGGACCAAGGCACCTAGGGCACCCTAGTGATAGGTAAAATAACACTAAATCACAAAAAAGACTAGGAAAGTATGTGCTGGAGGTCAGCATCGATGACATAAATCAAAGTAAAATGGACAAAATACGGGGGTTAATTAGTACTTTCTTCAGTCAAAAACCATATGAATAGTAGTATGATATCGGAACTAAATAATACCCAAAGTGTGTGATTTAGTGTCTACATTTTCCCCCTCTTTATGTTGGTGAGAGGAACACTCGGTAACATAAACTAGACAAAGATGTGTACTTGATGTCCATGTAGAGTGATGTAGGAAACACGTTGAATGACTAAACAAAGTGTGGAGTGACAAAAATATGATGGAGCATAGAAAATAAAGATACAAAAGAGCAAAAAAGTGATGAGAGTGAACCTAGGGTGGAAAAATGTGTGTAGTTGATGATGTGTGTGATGTAAAAAAATGTTGTTGTTAACTTCATTGTTTTTATTTTTGCTGACTACTTGTTTCTCACACGATCGGACCTTCAAGGATAATATGATCAAGTAGTCAAATAAACATGTATATATGTCAAAAACACATGTAAGGACACATGTATATAGTAAAAATCATGTAATGGAAATGAAAAATGTAAAAGGAATATGTTCACCTAATCCGTGATGAGAGAAAGAGTGTATAAAGGATATCATGTACTACGAGTTTTTTGGGAGATATCACGCCACCCTGGCCGAAGAAGTGTAGGGAGAAAGTTTCATTATTATCCAACCTGTAACTACTTCCTTGAAGTATGTGTGTGAAGAGATCTTTGTACTACCTAGTTTTATGGGCGATTTGACACCATGGGCTGAAGTAGTGTAGAGAGGAAATCCGTGGTATCCTCTAGCCTATAACTTCTCCCCATAATTCTAAGGACAACCATGTCTTGTAAAATCCTCTATGTATGGGGTTCATAGACTGGCCTGAACCCACTCGTTGTATAACCTAGAATGTCAAGGATAGACATTGAACTAAATTATACCAATGTAGAAGTGATGTGTAATGTGTAAAACTCCAAATCAAGCACCCCCTCTTTGGGGACATATGTGACATCGTTGATAGGAGGATGCGGCCCCAAAAGAAGACCAACTATATGAAATTTGTAACTCCTCCCTGTAGGGGGGAAGGAATGCACTTGGTAGAGACCAAGGTGTGCAAAAACATGAGGTTAGCCAAAGACAAGTGTTAGTAAAAACGAGCATGCATGTATAAGACAATATGTAAGCTACACAAATAGTGTATTATATATAAAGAAATATAGTTTAATGTAAACACACAATAATATAAATTAAGTCATAAAAAGCACATTGTAAACATGGAACATCACTCACTATGTCGCATGACACAAAAGGATAGCATGGTTGCATAAAACAAACAAGTGTGCACACTAAACAAAGGTAGCAAGACCCACATATAATAGAAAATAGTAGACAAACAAGTACAAACAATGTAAATAACCATGGAAGCAAGTAATCTTGCAAATATGAAGCACTCGTTAGCATGTTAGAAATACAACCAGTATATCAAAAGCATGTATACACATGTAATATAGATTGATAAGTACAAAATGAAACAATAACACTTATCAGAGATGAATGTGGATTGCCCAGAGACTAATGTAGGGTGGGTAGAAGGATAGCATCTGTACTGCATGAAAAATAATTGTATCTTCGATCACAACTAAGAAAAGGTGTGAACGCACATGTGTGTATGTTATAGATAAATGACATACAAGAGATCTAACTAGCATGTGTAATAAGATGACAATATACAAGAAGATGTAAACAAGAATAATAGAAACCAAGATATGCAACATGCTATAGATGGGTGGAATGGAATGCAAGATGAAATGATAGGATATGTGTTCCCCCTGAGTGAATGGAAATGTATGTAGTAAGGTTCATTTATTATGCCCCCTCAACAATCAAGAATGAATTGTAAAGGAGAGTGCATCATTAGGAAATGGTCGAAGTGTGTGTTACGTGTAGCGCATTGTGATTAGTATATGTGTGTATTAATGATATGCAACCTAGAGATGATGTGTACATGACCCTTATAACTAAAGCATATAGAACAACAAGATGATCAAAAATGAAATGATATAGCCTAAGGTGTATATCACTACAAGAAAAATAGTAGGGAGTGGTGTTGTATCCTAAAGCGTATAGCAATGAAATTTGATAGAGTAAGTGACCATTTATCCTATAACGTATGTCACTAACCTAGGAATGTCACATGATGAGAGGTTGAATGATGAACATGTAAGTATGATAAGGTCCATTTGATTTTTAAACCCTTTGTAGTCGAGTATGTAATGAGGAAGTAATGTGCATCATAGGGTAGTGAGTGTAGCGCATAGAATACACTGTAGTATGTGTGATGAGTAGATGACCATATGATGTATAAATGTAATGTAGAATAATCTAGTATGTATGATCAGAAGTATATGATGCCAGATACATAGAAACTAGAAATACATCATGCGTGTAATGAAGACTAGTATGATGTGAAAATTATGTATGATATGTAAATACACGATGGTCAAGATGATGTAGTCTAAATGTAGAATATATGATATAAGTTGTAAGACATATGAATTGAAATGTGTGGAGAAATGTAGTGTGTAATACCTATTGTGCAGTGTGTGGGGTTCATGTGTAGTATGCCCTCAACATTAAAGTGTGAACCGAATCACAAGAGTGTGTCATCAGGTAGTGACGACACTAAATCATGTGGTGAGTATGCCTATGCTAGGAGATTGATGTATAATGATGCAAAAATGAAGTATGTGTTGATGCTAAGATGAAGGGGGGTGGATTTGTGAATGTTATACCCCCCAAGTGTGTGTGATATAGGTTTAGTCAAAAGACACTAAGTGGATCAACATAGGGAGTAGTTTCCTTAACAAAAGTGATGGGACACTGAGGTGGTATTGTTGCAGATAAATTGATTGGAGGGGTAGTTTCTTTAACAAAATGAATGGGAAATGAAAGTGGAGTGGGATAGCTAGAAAGCTTGAATTGTGGCAGCTTTAGCGGTATTGATTATACTACCGAAGAAGAAGGTTTATTGATTTTGACAGGCAGTTGCATACTTTGACCTGGTAATGTTGTAGACGTCTTAAGAGGAGGAGGTGTTATATCAACTGTGATAGGTGGATGTTTAGGCGGTGCTTGAATGTCTCAAGAAACAACATTAGAAATGGTGGCATGATACTCATTTGGCACAGAAGGAACAGATTTAGGAGCCCATTTAGATGTAGCATTTGTAGACAGGCATGCAACATAATGTTGTGCATTAAATGGGATAAAATCCTTGATGCTCAAGATGTTTGTTTCTTCATTGTAAAGTGTGGCATTCATTTTCAGTATGTCCATTGATTTAATGATAATTGCAATATGAACGACCTTGATATTTTTCTAGTCAATAAGGAGGATAATAGTGAGTAGGTGGTAAAGTGATCAATTTCCAATTAAGGAGCTCAGTAAGAAGGTCATGTTTCTTAGTATTGTGATCAATGATGAGAGGCTCTGGTAATGGTATAACCTGAGGATCACTAATATGAGCACATGTAGCAAGCATAGAATGTGGAAAGGGAGAACAAACATGAGCTTGAGAAGCATCCTTAAGATGTTGAGTTTCATATTTTAGAGATGTGATTGTGGATTCCTTAGCCATAAACTTGTCTTGAAACAAAGAATTCAAATCTTTAATTGATTCCAACAGGGATTGATTGGATGGAGGATTACTAGGGTTGTCAATTAGATGAGTGAATACATGACTTATTTCATGCAGCAATGTATTGTCCTCAAGATACAAGGTGTCTAGGGATTTTTTCCAAAACATCTTGGTAATTGGGATATCTCTTAAGTAGATCAGATAAAGAAACTTGACCCATGATAGAGGAAAAAATCATGATCCTAAGCGTGAAGATCGAGTAAGGGTTCACCAAAATGATTACATTAAAATCTGAATATTCTAGCCTAATCTGATGTTATAGGAGTAATAAATAAATGAAATAATGCAATATAGAAATTACCAAAGCAACTAAGAATGTAGATATGTAAAACCCTAAAGTGAAAAGAGAGTTAGAAATAACTGAGTTGATCCGGAGGTTGATCTGGATTGTGTCGTAAAATAAAATGAATATTTTGGAAGCATGAATGAACATGAAAATCTCCCGAAAAGGATAGATCTGAGTTGTTTGAGTGGACTAGGGCACCAGGATAGGTGCAAGGGCGCCATTGGGCATCATAGTCTGAAACATGGGCACCCTGGTCTGTGAAAATTATTTGTAACCTTCATCTGAGGTGTCACTTAATGCTTTCCTGCCTTCACTTCATGTTGCACTGCACTGTATCTCGTTCGTAATTGATGATGAATAAAGGACCTGTAAAATCCCAAGACAAGAATCAAACCCTAAAAAAATGAAAGATTCTTATGAAGGGGTTGGACTAACCTTAGCTACCACAATAATGGACTTACTAACTGAGCATTGCACTACATATGAGACCTGATGTAGTTCTGTGTGTGTGTGTGTGTGTGTGTGTGTGTGTGTGTGCAATCATGCCCTATGTTCTCTAGTGCTAGTTGTACTTTGTTAAAGTAGCGATCAATAACTATGTGTATAAAATGTAATAAAATGGTGAATGGAATAGAATAAACTTCCCTCCAATGTAGTGTGATGAAGATGAACTAACCTTATGCCTTATGATGGAGCTAGATGGATGCAAATGGAACCTTTGATGGATGCAACCTTAGGCAATGATAGTAGTGCTTATTGCTTGGTCCCTCTTTATGGTCTCATAACTTTATATTTATATGGTTCTCTTGTTCTAATTTCATCACTAATCCCGAAAATGCTGACCACTAAAACGATAAGAAGCTAAAATGGTCAGAAAGTGCCCAAAAAGTGGTAGGAAAGTGTAGAAAGGCTCAGGGTGCCCTGAATAGGAAAAGAGAACTTAGGGCAGCCTAGTATTGGGCTAGAAGCCCCAGTTAAAGGTGATATGATTCCAAACGAAAAAGACAAACTGTGAAAGTATGTGCTAGAGGTCGGAAGTGGTGACAAAAATCAAAGTAAACTAGCCAATATATAGGGGTTAATTAGTAATTTCTTCACTCAAAAACCATATGAATAGTAGTATGAGACCGGGACTAAATAATACCCAAAGTGTGTGATTTAGTGTCTACACTAGGCCAACCAAGAAAACAATAAAACCAATCTAGACATCTCAATCCTTAGTTTTCTCTTCTCGTCATTCGTTCATGTTCTCACATGACCCTCTGTGGAGAGTAATATTTAGAGACAAATGGGTAATTCCCAAGATTCTATTATTCAGATATAAGAAAATTTAGCCTAACAGAGAAATATCAGAGGTTGTGCATAAAATTCATCCTTAATCGTAGTGTATCACCCACAGAGTTAAACATGCCTTTATCATCCTTAATGATAAAGTTTCCTACTTGTAAGTTGATTGACTATGATTAGATCAAACTTGAAATATTTATCCATAATTATCACCACCTATTTCACATCTATCACTCATACCTATTCCATACCCATCTCATCTTCCACATTTCAGCTATCTTGACACGACCTCGAGAAGTTGAGTACACTAGGAATCCCATGTCAATTTTCCTATATACTATAATGAGTGTGGATGTTGTTATTACCATAGAGAATAAAATTTCAAAGGATAAGCTTGAGAGTGTAGAAGCATCATGTTATGTATTTGTGGCCTTTAGAAATTTGGATCTATTTCGTTATAGCATTGTGTTGGTGTTTATAAATGTGTGACTGACATAACTTATAAATGCAGCAGCCCATGTGCTAATAGTATAATATTTTGATGTCTTCTTAGAAAATTTCATGTCTATTATTACCAAAAAAATCTAGAGTTCACTCTAGCAAACTAATCTAGGGATATGTGAATTCATCCTCACCACATTAATTAAACTCGATAGATTCAAAAACATCAAGTAATTTTTGGGTGGCATGATCTTATAATTTATTTATTCAATCAACAAAAGTGAAGAGAAATGCAAACCTCTAATTATTAATACAAGGAAAATGGATGATAATTATATAATATGCTAGAAAAAACAAAGTCTGAGCTTACACCTAGCTTCTTAAGGAGATTATATTTTCATGTGAAATTAGGAAGCTATTTCTGGAATTTTGTTTGTGTTATTTTTCAATACTCTACCCATGCACTAATACACTGTAGTTCTAATGATTCAAACTGGGAGGTTAATTAAAATAAATGAACCTATAATCAGGCTATATGTTGTAAATATGAGAGCTTTTTCTCATATTTATTTTCAATATGTACATAGTTAACTTTATTTCTTTCTTATTTCTAGTTTAGTTTCCAAATTACATGTAGTGAATGTGGATATTTCTCATGACTCCATAAAAGAAAATAAATATTATTTTGAAAAGAATCTTGAAAACACTAGATCAATATAAAGAAATAATTTGGAGCTTCAAATTGATTTATTTAAGTTATGAATTTTCTTTTAATTGTTGATTCATATAGTGATATCTAGATAGAGATATTTTTTTAAGTAGAGTTTGCAATTCAATTCTTAGATGAATTTTGTAGAGTAGAGAGTTTGAGATAAGTTAATATCAATTTCATTGGTTAGTGTCTCTTTCACTTAGATTTTTTGATGTGATTTGCATTCTTGTAGGTGTAGACACAAAATATATGCACTTGGGTACATTTCTAGGTACTAAAGTATACTAATGTATACATGATTCATAAGTAAGAAAACTAGTGGTTGAAAACTTATTTTGGCCTTTTCCTGTATCTTTTGCACTTTTATTGGCCTCACATACCTTATAAATCTACTAGAACTTCACTGATTAATCTTTTATGGCCTCGGAAACTAGTGCCCATTTAGGACAGAAGTGCTCAAGCACTCCTCTCTCTCCTGGGTGCTCTTGAACCTCTTTATCACTTTCTTACCATTTTTGGCCTCTTTTACTTTTTGAGAACCTTTTAGTACTTTGGGTCAGCCTTTTAGTTATCAATTAAAAATTCAAACTAGGGAATCGTATATATTATTTATTGCTCTCAAATAAGGGCGAAAACACTAAACATTATCTACTATCACCTAATATTGCATCTAGGGCACAAGATAATTTCAAAGGCATACATCTAGCACACTCATACAAGGGATAAGGGTTGCATCACTTTACATACATAACATAGAAGGGAAAGTTCATTTTATTCCATCTCACACATTTGCATACTTGGAGTAATCTAGGTCTAGCCCACTACCATAGTGAAACTTGCACAAGGGAAACCTAGGGCATCATTACACACACATTCACAAAGAACTACATGGAATCTGAGATGTTGTGCAATGCTAGGTCATAAGATCACTCTTCAAGTGACCTCTGGGGTCAATCTAACTCCACATTCTATATATTTCTTTATTAATTTTTATGTGGTTTGTGGGAATTTGCAGCTCGTTCTATATTTTCAAGTTACAGATATGACTGACGAAATTAGAGTGAAACTAGGGGAAAAAAAGAGGATCAACAATGAAGTTTTTCTGGCCTAGAAAAGATCAAAACTTGAGCACCTGAGTGTCCACTAGCACCCAGAACAATCATTAGCGCTTAGGCGCTTCTCTCCTCCCATGGGTGCTTTTGTCTTGTGAAGTTCCCAGTCCCAGAACCATCAGTGAGCCTTGACGACACTCTTCCCAGTTTGTTCCAAAAATTTCCCAACTCGGATCACTTCCAGATAACTTGAAAATCAGCTAAGTCACCTCCTCTCTCTATTTCTTAGGGTTTCATATTGTATATGCTTATTGTTTACATCTAACTACATATTATCACTTGTATATCATTAGTTATAGTAGTTACTCTGAAATTCATATTTAATTAAATTCAAATCAAATCAATAGGTTTAGGTGGTTATAGATATTGACAAGTGAAAAATCCTATGTTTATGTGAAATTTAGTTAGCTTAAACTAATTTTTAGGCCGATTAACTCTCTGAATATTCTTTTCTAGTGAATTATGGTTATTTACTTATCTTATATAGAGTGATGATTCCTTTTGTGTGGTTTCCTTTAACTAATTGCCTCAATCTTATAAAGGATTCAATTATAGATATTTATTGTTTGCTTTGTTTTTTTTGTGGTTTAGCTAAGGTGAAAGATTTCTAGTGTGTTTATTCATTAAAAGAGAGTCTAGTTTCCTATTTTATTCTTACACTTATCTTCTTTTTCGATTTTTGAAGTCCCAAATCACTTAGTTAGGTTTAGATAACTGTGAATATCCATATGTAGAGCTAAAATTCAAATAAGGGTTGCTTGAATCCTAGAGAATGAAACATTAATAATGGGCTTACCTAAACACACACGTTAACACAAGGTCACAATATTCCCAACTGAATCTAGATGTCCTAGAGTATTTTATACCTTGAATCCATATGTCTAACTAGGGTTCTAAAATGAGTGGGATAAAATAAAATAAATTCTCCTATTTTGAATGTTTTATTGGTATGTATAGAACATTGGTAAACAAGTATATCTCAACCTTTAAAGAAAAATTTAAAACAAATTTAATATTATTATCTCATAGTGAAAGAATTTATGAAATGAATTATATAATTAATGTAATTGGCCACAAAAACATATTATCTTGGTAGTGTTTTAATTGTTTAGATATGTACCTTGTTAAAAATAAACTGGACATGACCGCCAATGCATTGATATTTAGGAATCCTAATTAGGAAGGATACATTATTGAAACATGAAACTTTTAATTTAAAATTAAAAACCCCTCTCTAAAAGTGATGCATTAAAAGCATCTATAACCATCCCCATTAAATTTTATCTCTAAAACACATTCTTGGATACATGATGATATATGAAAAATCGATGAACTACACCTAATCGTTTTTTACACTTTTCAAAGTGGAGTTTGGAGACACTTTGAAGATTTGATTGTAGGAGGATGTTGCTTGAAGTTGTGAAACCGTTTTGGAATTTCTCTATTTTTAATGCTCGTGGATTAATAAATTGCATTCTACCAAATCAAACCTCTTTTTTATACCACATTTTTTTTATCAAATTTTCTCCTTGGGAAGCACTATATTTTGTTCTTATTCTAGACCCACTTTGGCATACAAAGCTCAAGTGTAAATTATCAACTTTCACAATATGGATCATAAAAGGTACCTCTAAAACCAACCTTGGTTTTGAGTATTTAACTCCATCATTTTCCTACCATTCTCATTGTACATGAGAATGGTTTAGAAGTTGTAGATTCCTTATTAAAGTCTTATAGGACCATTGTATAAGTCCATTTTATGGTTTTTGGATTTTGTTTGAATGGTAGTGTGACTAAGTCCTATTGACTAAAATTTTAGTTTTCTTGATACACTTGTAGGGTATGATTAAAATGATCTTTGGAAATATTTTAAGTGGCTATAAATTACCTATTAAAACCCTCTAAATAAATGGTTAATGGTAATTAACGTTGTGTGGAAAAAAATATCTTCTCTTGAATCTTCTTTAGTTGTAATGAAATACAAAGCTTTTCTGAAGAAATCAAAAACTCTCTTTTCCTCTCTCAAGATTTCAAATGTGAATAGACCATGAGATAGTGATAAAATATCAATTTATCTCTCTCTCTCTCTCTCTCTCTCTCTCTCTCTCTCTCTCTCTCTCTCTCTCTCTCTCTCTCTCTCTCTCTCTCTCTCTCTCTCTCTCTCTCCGAAAAACCTAGAAAAGTGATTATAATATGTATTGTGGAAATAATAATTGTGTCTTCTCTCTAAACTATGAATGTGATTATTTCAAAGCATTTTTAGATATAATTTTAATCCATGCCAAATTATTTGGTCACTTGTTATTGTAGGTGGTAGGATATGGAATGAAAATGAAAATGATTAGTGTTACTCAAGATTAAATTGTAATTAGTTCTCTTTAAAGTCTATAATTCATTAAATTTAATTTTGGTTGTTATCATTGCATTTTTTGTGTTTATGTATTTGGGTATTTATATTTATTATATTAGTTGAAAAGGATTGAAGTTTTGAATATCATATATGGAAATTGTAAGTGTTCATGTATTTAGGTAAAGTGTGTTGTACCTAAATGAATCCCTTATATTTTAGGAACTAGTATTATTATGTGGTTATAAACTTGTATAGAAAATAAATAATGTAGGTAATATAATGAGATAAACAAATAGTTTAAAGTTGAATCATTCTCTAAACTTATAATTGCACTATTTCATTTGTTAAATCAAATCTAGCTAATAAAAGCATTAAACCCCATAGGAAAAAACTTATGTAATTTCATGAATTACAATTAAATTATA
The DNA here is from genome assembly GCA_019776745.2 of Taxus chinensis. Lineage (NCBI taxonomy): Eukaryota > Viridiplantae > Streptophyta > Pinopsida > Cupressales > Taxaceae > Taxus > Taxus chinensis. The sequence goes on from CM034148.1 coordinate 691,324,962, forward strand.
GTTTAAAATGGGACTTGAGTAATAATGAACCCTAAATTTTGATAAATAAACATTGGTTTTTTTGTTCCTTAGTAAGAACCTTGTGTCATTGAGATCTTTTCCATGTGTCACTCTAGAACACATGTCTTTTAATATGAGAACTTAAAAAGATAGGGTCACATGCGATCCATACCTTGTGTCTTTTTACTTCCATCCTACTGAATATGGGTTTTTATCCTTCAAACCTTAATTATGGTCCTTATAATCACATTGTACCTAATGATTCACTACCATCAAGGGAAACATGATCTTAATGTCTAGAATCTCCTTCTCGCATGTTTCTGATCTAGTTCAAGCTAAGTAGGGATCCTTGAGTTTCCTTTTATCTTGTAAGTAACACATGAATGCTTAGTTAAATTGTGTGTGTTATGTGAAATAAATATACTGTAATAATATTGATCACTTTCATTGTGTGTTTTATTTATTACAAAGTTGGGACAAACCTAACTATAGGATGTTGTTAGGAGGGTTCTTGTAGAAAGACTTCATAACTTATAACAACCAAGCTATGTTACATAAGATCTTATTGATTGTTTAATTTGGAACATGAGTTTATCCCTCTAAATCTTGTTCATAAACCTATGGATTAATTGATAAAAGTAAAGTGTGATGTTTACTTAGGGGTGAAAAAATTAGACTAAAATTGGAAATTCATAACCTGAAACAAATTGGTATCGAGATCTTATATACTTAAAATTCATGTAAAAACAACATTAGGTAATATTTTAATTTTAATAAATGTATATAAATTTCAATCTATGCAAATAGTGGATAAAATCCTTTCTTCTATCTCTTTTTAGTTTAGCTACTATTTTTTGAATAACTCTTTCAAGAAAATATTGACTTATATTATTATTGTTAGTGCAAAATCACAGCACCCCCAAATAAGTAGTCATATCTACTTTTCTAAGGAAGATTAATTTGGTGTGATTCACATAACATTGAGTTTTCCCCAAAGTGTGGGACTTTACAAATGGAAAAAACTCTCCAGATTAAAGTTTGGTTCCTATTCCTCTGTTTAGGTGCATGCATGGAAACTTGCAGAGGACCTATTCCTAAACCTAATCTAAGTTTTACCAAGGAGACAAGGATAAACGAAATACAAGAAATCAAAACTAAGCTATAAGGTGATGCACCGAAGGAATGATGAACATTAGTTTTTCTAATAGACACAAACCAAAAAAATGCATGCAACAATCAAGCACAGATAACCAAATTTATAATGAAAGACCATATGAGAGCAAGGGAAACAAGAAAGGATCTAAAATCAATCACAAACGTGTTTTATTGCTCTATAGATTGATACAATGCATTATAAATGACCAGAAGGTAGAAAATGTATTGTAATTTAAATGGAAGGTCTAAACTCAACAAATTCCTTTGCCAGAAGGAAAAGGGAGCTTGTAAAAACAAAAGAATGTCCAACCCTTTTCAATGAGTCTCAACCCTGCTTTTATAGATTCAACATAAAGGAGAGAAAGAGAGAGAATCAGGAAAACAGTCTAAAGCTTCACCCACCACTATTAATGCCTCCCACAAAATCTACCTCCAAATCTATCTTAATGGCCTCAATTTCTTATTCGACACCTCGAAGGAGGAGGAAACAGCGGAGCAGGCCGAATCCGATCTAGTTGTTGGGGAAAAAAAATATCTTTCATTAATGCCCCTGAAGATGTTTCTCCATTTTTCTCCCACCTAACCTCCCCATACTTAAATTTTTAGATCTTCATGGTGTAAACGAGGCTGAGATCTTTCCAACGGTGTCAGATTTACTGGATTTTGAGCCCCAAGTCGAAATATATGCCCCTTCGAAATTTGTATTGGGTCTGTACAAAAAGGTGGGAAAACTAGTTCGAAAAATAGGCCCCTTTTTGAGACTGGGACATGTGGAGGACTGGCGCATGTCTGAGGCGGCTTTTGTATTTTGCTTTTGGAATGGCGTGGGGATGACATGTGGTTTCTTTATGTTTTTTTTTCCTAAGTCCTTTTCTCAACAGGGTCATATATCTGACTGGGGACATGCAGTGGATTGGTGCTTTTTTGAAGACCCTTCCCTTATCATGCTCTTGAGTTAGCACCGTGATGACACTGGGCACCCTCCACTAGTCTTTCTCAGTGTTTTGACTATTCAACCTGACTCTGTCCCCTCTTTGAGACTAGACACGTGGAGGCTTTGCGCTTACTTAAAAGCCCGATCAAGATTTGCCTTTAAAGGAGCATTGGGTTGACACTTGAAAGCCTCTGTAGGTCATTGGACTTTTCAATGACCTCCCTCTACTTTTTCGGACCTTGGAATAGTTAGCAAGATGGTGCTTGTTTGATTCTCCACTTTTGGACTCAACTTTGGAGATGTGCCAAGCTGACGCATGGCGGCTTCCGTGACACTTCTATACTTAGCCCCTTTTTGAGGCCTTCCCTGTCCACATTTTGACCTTTATTGACCATTTTCTATGTGGAGGACTGACGCAAGCTTGAGTCTCCACTTTGGGCTCCCATTTTGGAATTGTGTTGAGCTAACACCTGGCACCTTCTGCCTAATCGAAGAATTTTTCAACGGATGTGCAACATTCAACGTTTTAGGGATCTGGACGCATGGAAGCATGGCACTCATTTGAGCTTCCCCTTTTGGATTCAACTTTGGAGAAGCGTTGTGCCGACACATGGCTCTCTCTGCTGCCTCCTCCATACTTAGCCAATTTTTAGACTCATTCTAAACTGTTTTGAGCCCAAAGACTTCAAATCTTCATTGTTTCTTCTCTTTTTTCTTGCATAGGCTTCTCTGTGACACTGTTCCTCCTTCTCTAACCCTATTATTCTATTTCTAAGCCCACTTGTAACCCATTAAATAGATTTAAGACACAGATTCACCCGATAGAGCTGTTTTCTTCTCTTTCTTCTTACATAGGGTCATTTGGTCTTTCGCAGGCCCCACCACTGCATTGTTGAGTCCTTCTGCGACCTGTTTGCAAGATTTAAATGGGTTTCTCTGGTTATTTATGTGCGGGGTCATGGCTGATCCAATAATTTTGCAGGGGGTGAAATATGGATAACAATTTGGTGACTCACAGGGGTATCTACCTGTTAGATAAAAATACCAATTACCTTGTCATATCTATTGGGCATGGAGTCAAGAATGACGGTCTGATATTGATCCTACCTTTGATTCATGAGCCCAACTATTTACACTCTCAATTTTCATAAGAAATATCGAAACGATGGTTTCTGAGAGTAGAAAATTGCTTTAACCTAGGGCTTCATCTGTCTCTGAATGGGCTGTGCAAGAGCAACAAAAGAACACCACACAACTATGAACAAAATTTGAAATCATACATGTTCTAAGTAGAACATGCAGAGTGTGCAAAGCACTTAGGAAGAAAGTAACCTAAAATACAACAAGGAAATGTGCACAAACACTTAGAGGAATGAGAAATTAAACTAATATGTACAAGGTGAGAACTTTTCTTCTAGTAGTAGTGTTTAAGATAGATTCCATTCAGTGGAATATGCAACTCTTCACCATCCAATGTAGACAATTAGAAAGCATTGCTACTTTTACATCTTGTGACCATGTAGGGGCCACTCCAAATGACATCAAAATTGGAATGCCTTCCTGGTTTTTCCCGATCTACATCCCATTTCAAAACTAGGTCTCCTTCCTGGAAAGTCCTTGTTCTTACTTTCTTGTCAAAGCATCTCTTGATTGAGACCCGATCCTTCTCCATTGTTTAAAGTGCATGCTCTCTGGTTTCTTCTAATTCCATCAGCTCTGCATACTTGGCCTCCATTGGTTCAAACTCAGACATCTCCAGCTGCTTCATGAGTTCTAATGCTGGAAACTCTAGTGATATAGGAAACACTGCCTCTTTCCCATAAACAAGCTTGAATAGAGAGCTGCCTGTAGACCTCTTGGGTGTTGTCCTATAAGCCCATAAGGCTGATTTGAGTTTCGTGTGCCAAGTTATCTTATTTTCATCCAGAGTTCTTCTGACAATATTTAGCAGGTTCTTTTTTATGGACTCAGCTTGGCCATTACCTTGAGGGTAATAGTTTGATGAAGTGCTCAAATAAATCCCATTCCTAATAGCCCATCCTGTGATTTTGGAACCTGTGAATGCCAATGCATTGTCTGATATAATGGTGGCTGACACTCTAAACCTAGTCATTATCCCTTCATAGAAATCTAGTATGTTAGACTCATTATCTTCTTTGAGTGCCACTGCCTCAGTCCATTTGGTGAAATAGTATGTTGCTGTCAGAATCAATTTTGGCCTTGGCTCAAATTTGGATTGATGACCCTGATGAAATCCAATCCCCATTTCATGAATGGTTGGTGAACTGAAATTGGGTGCAATGGAAGTGCTTCTAGCCTTTCTTTTCCTTTGAAGAATGCACAATTTTTTCACTTTTTGATCCATGCATAGTAGTCACTAAACACCATGGGCCAATAATAACCTACCTTCATGATCTTGAGTGTTGCCACTCATGGAGCAAAATTACCTCTAGCCACTTCATCATGGAACTCTTGTAACACTCTCTCAATCTGATCTGTCCCAATGCATCTTAACAAAACGTCGTTGATGTCCCTCTTGAACAAGACGCCATCAATAAGTACATAAGGGATGGCCTGTAGTCTGAAATGTATCCTTTTTGTTTTACTCATTTTTGGAGGACACTTTCCTATTTGTAAGAAGTGCATAATACTCTGAGTCCAACCAAGAGTGGGTACATCATCATTTTCTTCCTCTTGACTATTTTGCAGAACAAAAACAACTTCCTATTTACTGCTTGCTTCATCTTGTTAACTCAAGGCTAGTTGTTCACACAATCCCTTCCCATGGACCAGCTTAGTAACCTTGATCTCAATTTATTACTCCATGACATGAGCTATCCATCCTACACGTTTTTCATTCAGATCCTTACTGAGAAGGAAGTCTTTAACTCCTACATGGGAGACTAACAATTGGATTTTATTGTTTGACACCAAATGTTTAAACTTCTTTAACCCTCTGATCACTGCTAAGACTTGATTTTCAATGAAGGAGTATCTCACTTCATAATCTTCCAGACCCTGGCTGAAGAAGGAAATTGTCTTCTGTATACCTTCTTTGTTCTATTGTACTAAGATTGCAGAAATTATGTCACTGCCACCAAAGGCATATAGTATGAAGTACCTAGAGAAGTTTGGATTCACGAGAGTTGGGGCTTGTGATATAGCTTCTTTGATGGCCTCAAAACTTTCCCTTCCTTCAAATGTCCACCTAAATGCCAAGCTCTTCTTCAACATCACTTTTATTGGTTTGACAAGGGTAGCAAAGTTTGGTACAAAATTGTGGACAAAATTGATTTTTCCTAAGAAGCTTTGGAGATCCTTCTTATGGCTTGGAAATGAAAATGCTCTTATTGCTTCAACTCTCTCTGGGTCAATTTCCAAACCTTCCTTTGACACAATATGGCCCAGAAGCCAACCCTCATGGGCCAAGAATATGCATTTTTTAGGGTTCAATGATACCCCAAATCTCCTACACCTTTGAAACACTTGTCTTAGGTGAAAAAGGTGGTTTGATGCATTGTTGGAGAACACAGTAATGTCATCCAAATAGATTAGTACTATTTTATTGATCAGCCCTTTGAATTCCATATTCATTGCCCTTTGGAAAGTGGCTCCAGCATTAGACAATCCAAATGGCATTTTCCTATAGGCATAGGTGCCCCACTTGGTGGTGAAAGCCATTTTAAACTGATCACCTTCTTTCATAATTATCTTGTTGTACCCTAAGTATCCATCTAGGAGAGAGAATTTCTCTGATCCAGACACCACTTGCAAGATCTACTCCATTGAGGGGAGTGGGTAGTTGTCTTTGAGGGATGCTCTGTTCAAGTCTGGAAAGTCTACACACAACCTAATCTCTCCATTATTCTTCCTAACTGGGACCAAATTTGCAACCCAGTTTGAGTGTTTGATTGGAAATATAATACTTGCCTGTATTAGCTTGTTTAGCTCTTTCTTCATTAGAGGTTCAATGTGTGGATTGACTGGTCTTTGCTTTTACCTGATGGGCTTAACAACTAGATCTAGTTCAATTGTGTGTTGTGCTAGCTTCAGATTGAACCCTCTTAGGTCTTCATAGCTCCAAGAAAATACATCTAGAAACTCTTGGCAAAGTTGCGTTAATTCACACCTTTCTTTCTCGGTGGCCACTTTTCCAATTTGAAGCGTTTTTCCTTCTTCAACTAGAATTGACTCTGAATCTTCTCCTTTGATTTGTATGTTATCCTTCTCTTTTTGAAACTGATAATTAGGATTGAAGATAGATTCTAATGTCACTAAGCCTTTGGGAAGCTTGTTTGTATGCAGTTGCACTCTTTGATCTCCATATTGCTGCTCTAATCTGTTTTGATTCCTAGTTGAGAATTCATCTTCGACTTACAAATAATTGATGATCTACTGATCACTCTCAAACACCTGCCGGCATGTGTTATTATCTGGCACTGTTGGCCTCATAATCACATGGATATGTGGCTATCCTTTGTCCCTCTTGATGTTTTCAACCACATCAAATGTTGCTCCAACTGTTGCAAGCCTATCACCAGCTTTGTTCTCCTTTCTGGTTATGGACACAATGTTGAAGGCTTCGAAATCCTTAATGAGATCCCATACCCTATTCTTGTAGCTTTTGAGCAGGTCATTTTTGATAGCATTCTATCCTTTGACTTGATTGGAAACTAGTTCACTGTCACCAAACACTTGCAGGTTCTTGATTCCTCATCTTCTAGCCTAATACAATCCATGAACCAAAGCCTCATATTCTGCTATATTGTTTGAACAGGAAAACTGAAATCTGAAGGCTAAATAATATTTCATACCTTGGGGGGACACAATCATAGGCCCTCCTCCGGCTCCTTCTCTACTCCTCGAGCCATCAAAGAAAATTTCCATACTTCATTGTCATGTTTGTTTTCTGGCTTAATGATGTCAAGGAGAGGATGATTCTCCTCATGTAGGTAGTAGACTCCTAGCTTAGATTATTCCATCTCCTTATAGAGGTCAAAATCATGTCTTTTGACTACCCATTCGTTGAGAGTCAAGTCTGGGATATACCCCACCTTGGTATCTGCTTCACAAGTGTTTAGGAGGTCCTCCTAATCAAAAGCTGGAAAAATTACATTGATTGGGATAGGCACATAAGATTCAATGTGATAATCCACTATGGGCTTGGATTTGACAGTGGCCTTCACTCCATACCATGTTCTAAAGAGCACATCCAACCAGTCATCAAACAAATAGCCTCCAATTTTGGCAGTAAAGTCCTTAGACAAACACAATGCAAAATGTGGCAGAAAGTCTATGACTAATACGTTCTTCAATAATGTCACATTGGGGCAGGCATGCGTAGTGAGGCTTAGATCCCTAATGACTCCAACAGTTGTCACTGTTGTCCTGTCTAATTGTACTACCCCTCTAGAGATGACTTCATATTGGAGACCCATTTGATCAGTTATTTGTTTGGGCATTACAGAACTACTTGCCATTAGATCAATCATGCACTTATTCGCCAATTTGTCTCCAATGATCAATGAAACATAAAATGAAGGAGGATTCAGATTCTTACCTTGTTTTTCTCCATGATTTCTCTCAGGTTGAGCTGCATTGGTAAGCACTTTCTCTTATTGGCTAGGGGGTTGATTTGAGCTTGATCAATTCGCCATAATAGTCTGAAATAAATCCCTATGTCCTAGGATGACAAGTGACTCCCATAGTGAAATGTTTACACTTGTCTTCTTCATTTGTTCAATGATATTAAATGAGCTATATTTCTTCTGCTCCTTCCCTAGCACATGTTTTTCTTGCACATGGGTTGTTACAACTGGTGGCTAAGTAGATTTGGAAGGTGGCTTGGATTGGCTCTGCATATTGGGAATTGTATTTTGAATGCCAATACCTTATGGAGCAATGGAGGATTGAGGATTACCTGAGTTTGGTGAATTTCCTTCTCCAATATTTCTCTACTTGGACCATGTATTGGCATCTATACTTTGAGGAGCCTGATTCATTCCATAGAAGTCTTCAACTTTCCAATTGACAATCATAGTTTCACTTAGAGGTCCCTCTTGCTGAGCTTCTTATTACTGATTTTCTTCTTGGCTTGGTTATTGTGACACACCAATGGTTTGCACCATCAAATCCTAATTTAGTGCACCATTGAAACACATTGATTGATTATGTGGCTAATTACATGGGAAACACCAATCATATTCTTATGTCATGTTATTTTATGTTGAAACCAATCCCCTTGATGTTGAAGCTGTGTTTAGATCATATGACCTGAAATGTCTAGCAGCTTGAGGTTTTCCTTGGTGTTAACACTAACTTACAGCCTGAGCCAGTGGTCTATTTTGTTGATACGGGGGTCTATCCTGAGGCTGATATGGCCTAGAACTCTAATCCTGCTGTCTTTTGATGGTTACTAACTCATTCCTCAGGTTTTAAAGTTGTTTCATAACTTCCTGAATCTCCTTTGAGGTGTTAGATGATGAGGTGGAGGCTTCAACTGAAATTTGGCTCCTAGGAGTAGGTATAGGAGCTAATATGGGTGTTTAGCTGGTAATTGGGTTTCCTAATTCAGGGTTTAGAGGCATAGATGGCCTAGGAGTAAGTTTTTCAGCCTGAATTAAATGATTCTCAGCTCCTATGGAAATGTTATAAGCTGCAGGTAAGGTTGTGCCTCCCATTGACTAAATCATTAAAGCAATATCGAAATTTAAAGCTCTAAAAAAGTATAAGAAGGCACCTTCTTCAGTGGGCTTTACTACTGCTAGAATCATGTCCCAAGTCCATTGAAATCTGAGGTTGAAATCCATCAAATGCTCATTCGGATCTCTCTTGATTGTTTTCAGTTGCTCCAACAAGGATAACTTATCTCCCTTTTCTCCAAACTGGTCATGAAGAACTGTGCACACATGGTCCCAATTTTGAATAGATCCTACTGCTAGGCTCTTGAACCATTGTGAAGCTTTACCCTTGAGTGAAGAGGCTAGAAACTTGACTGCAATGTCCATCTCGGTGATCTCGTGGATTGTACAGACATTTACAATGTCTTGAACGTGGTCACCAGGAGGAGTCTGGTTTTCTCCAGTGAAATATGGGATGCTCTTTAATGTTGCCACCAAGAATGGATTTTGTGCATTCAAAGCAAGTGGGTTGTTGCCAGTGAAATTAACATAAGGATTTGGTTGTGCCATCTTGATCAGCTTGAGCACCCTTCTTGATTGGAAGAATGGCCTACTAGGAAGAGGTGTTGATAAGGCTCTGTTTGGTGGAGATAGAGACCTTTGGGCTCTTCTTCCTCTTCTCCTTCTGTCTAGGGATAAGTGTAGGTGTACAAACTGTCCTTCTTCTCTTGTTCTTGACCTTTTTTTATCCTTCTCATGAACTTGGGAAACTTGGACTACTAAAAATAGTGGATTATGTCCCGTTTGGAGTCGCCAGATGTGTAGTTTTTTTTAAAAGCTTCTCAAAAGCTAAAATCATAGCAAGTGCACATCAATCTTACTATAATGAAGATGGAGACTTATGTGTCCCACTGGGCATGCTAAAACTATTAGTGTAAAATTCCAGCACCCCAAATCAGTAGTCAGATATGCTTTTCTAAGGCAGAGTCATTTCGTGTGATTCACATAACATTGAGTTTTCCCCAAAGTGTGGGACTTTGGAAATGGAAAAAAGTCTTTAGATTAAAGGTTGGTTCCTATTCCTCTATTTAGGTGCATGTGTGGAAACTTGCAGAGGACCTATTCCTAAACCTAATCTAATTTTTACCAAGGAGACAGGGAAAAAAAGAATACACGAAATCAAAACTAAGCTACAAGGTGATGTACTAAAGGAATGATAAACATTAGTTTTGTTGATAGACACAAACCAACAAGATGAATACAATAATCAAGCACAAATAACTAGATTTATAATGAAAGACCATATGAGAGCAAGGGAAACAAGAAAGAATCTAAAATCAATCACAAACTTGTTTTATTGCTGTGTAGATTGATACAATGCATTACAAACGACTAGAACACAGAAAACGTATTACAATTTAAATGGAAGGTCTACTCCACGAATTACTTTTCTAGAAGGAAAGGGGAGCCTGTAAAAACAAAAGAATGTCAAACCCTTTACAATGAGTCTCGACCCTACTTTTATAGATTCAACATAGAGGAGAGAAAGAGAGAGAAGCGAGAAAACAATCTGAAGCTTCAACCACCGCTATTAATGTTGTTATGTTTGTGGAGCCTGTTTTCATGTTAGAGTTCGGTACACCTTCCATGTGTTACACTCGGATATTTTTATGGAAGTCCCACTCACCGGTGAGCGGGTCAAGGGGGTTTGGGGGCAAAGCCCCTGAAGAAAATTTTCATGGGTGGTTTATTAACCCATGGGTAATGGGTAACTGTTATGGGCTGTTTTTGGGCCCATGGTTTTTTTGGTACCCATTGTTTTGTAAAACCGTCTCTTCGACTACCTATTGATGTACTTATATAGATGGACATACAATATGATTGATATGAGTGTTTTGTGAAGGTGAATAGTGTGTGTGAATTCAAGTGGGAATTCGGGAGGGTTTGTTGAGCACAACTCCAAACAAGATCTGGTTATTATAATTGTGAAGACTGTTGGCTTGTAATAAAATATAAGTACAAGTGTTCTTGGTGGATGTAGCCCCCATTGGGTGAACCAAGTTAAATATTGTCTTCGTGTGTTTGCATATTTCAATTCTATAATTTCTATTTATATTTCTTATTATTGTGATTATGAGGAATTATTCCACATTAGATATCTATTAATTCCTTATAATTGGTATCAGAGCCTGGTTTGGTTTGTTGAAGTGTTGAATTGCAGGGAAATTTTTTAGCTTGAGTGGGAGTTATGGCAGATGATGGAAGATCTAGGGTTGATAAATTCAATGGGTAGAATTTTAGTCTTTGGAAGATGTAGATGGAAGATTACCTTTATCAGAAGGATCTTTATACTCTGTTGTCTAAGAAGGTGAACAAACTCTCAAGTATGACAGATGTGGAATGGGATTTGCTAGATAGGAAGACACTTGGGTCAATCTCGGATATGTCTTGCATCTTTGGTATTATTTAATGTTTCAAAGGAAAAGACTACAAAAGATCTAATGGATGCATTAGGGAAGTTGTATGAAAAACCCTCTGCCTCTAACAAGATATTTTTAATGAAAAAGTTGTTTAATATGAAGATGTCTGAGAATAGTTTAATAGAAGATCATCTAAATGATTTTAATAAGGTTGTGAATATGTTAGCTTCGGTTACAATAGAATTTTATGAAGAATTTAGAGCTTTATTAAATCTGTGCTCTTTACTTGAAAGTTGGAATAGCCTGGTAATGATGGTAAGCAACTTGGTTCCAACTAACTCGAAGTTGAAGTTTGAGGATGTTGTAGGGGTGATTTTAAGTGAGGAAATGCGAAGAAAAATCTTTTGGAGAATCTTCTACTTTAGGGAATTCTTTGAAAATGGAAACTAGAGGGAGATAGAAGAATAGAGGAAACTGTGGAAAATCGAAAGGATTGGGAAAGGTCAAAATCCAAGAGCAAGATTAGTATGCTAGAATTATGGAAAGTCTGGGCATGTAAAGAAGGACTGTTGGGAGCTTCCAGGATAAGAAGAAACAACAGGAAGAAAACAAGGAGGAAAATGTGGCATCGGGTAATGTATGCTCAAGATTCTTTGATTCTTTCTTTGCATAATATTATTGAATCTTGGGTTTTAGATTCAGGGGCATCTTTTCATTCTTGCTCCACGTAGGCGTTATTTTGTTGATTATGTTCAAGGGGATTTTGGGCATGTTTTTCTTGGTGATGATGAGCCTTGAAGTATAGTTGGAAAAGGTTATGTTCAGGTTAAGATACAGAATGAAAATACATGGCTATTGAAGGATGTCATACATGTGCCTACATTAAGGAGAAATTTGATATCGGCGGGGCAATTGGGAAGTGATGGTTATACTGTGATATTTACAACTGACTCTTGGAAGGTTACCAAGGGTGCTCTTGTGGTGGTAAGAGGTAAAAAGGTTGGAACCTTGTATTTAACCACTGATAGTACTAATTGATTGTAATCTTGTGGCTTCATATGCATATACAACATTATGGCACTATAGGCTTGGTCATATGATCCATAAGGGCATGGACATCATAAAGAAGAATTTTCCTGGATATACAGAAATAGGTTTGGATTTCTATGAGAACTGCATATATGGGAAACAGAAGCGAGTAAGGTTTCTCAAGGTTGGACCTACGAAGAAAGAGAGTAAGTTAGAGCTGGTACATTCTGATGTGTGGGGGCCGGCTCAGGTATCATCTCTTGGGGTTTCAAGTTATTATGTTACTTTTATTGATGATGCAACAAGGAAAGTTTGGGTTTATTGTATTAGAAACAAATTTGATGTATTTGATACTTTTGTTAAATGGAAAGCCTTGGTAGAGAATGAAATAGGTCTTAAGTTAAAATGTCTCAGGTTAGATAATGGAGGGGAGTATTGCAGCAATGAATTTGATGATTATTGTTCTAAGAATGGAATCCACAGGCAAAAGACAGTTCCAGGAACCCCGCAGTAGAATGGGGTGTCAGAAAGGATGAACAGAACAATAATGGAATGTGCTAGGAGCATGAGGATACATGCAGGACTGCCTCTTTATTTTTGGGTAGAAGCGGTGAGCACAGCTGTGTACTTGATAAACAGAGGACCCTCAAGTGCCTTGGATGGAAGCATACCTGAGGAGGCTTGGTATGGTAAGAAAGTTGATTACTCATTTCTTAGAGTCTTTGGATGTGAGGTGTTTGTTCATATTGACAAGGATGATAGGACCAAGCTAGAGGCTAAATCAGAAAAATGCACTTTTATTGGTTATGGTGGTGATGACTTTGGATTTAAATGTTGGAGTATTAAGGACAAGAAAATCATTCGGTCTAGGGATGTGGTCTTTAATGAGAAAGTCATGTATAAGCAACAGTTGCAGGAAAATAGGGAAGAATCCAAGAAAGAATATGTAGTGGTAGAGGATCTTCCAGATGGGACAGTGACCCATGAATCAGTTCAGGAACCTACTCAACAGGAACCCCAAACTCCTACAGTGAGGAGGTCTTCTAGGGTAAGAAAAGAACCTGAACATTTTTCTCCTTCTCTTTATTATTTATTACTCACTGATAGTGGAGAGCTAGAGAGCTTTGATGAAGCAATGCAGGTAGATGCCAGTAAGAAGTGGGAGCAAGCCATGGATGAGGAGCATAAGTCTCTCATGGAGAACCAGACTTGGGATTTGGTGAAGCTACCGGAAGGAAAAAGAGCATTGCAGAACAAGTGGGTGTACAGAGTTAAAGATGAAGGAAGGAGGAAAGAAAAGATATAAGGCCCGGTTGGTGGTCAAGGGGTTTGCACAGAAACAAGGTATAGATTTTGATGAGATTTTTTCTCCTGTAGTAAAAATGACTTCTATCAGAACTGTTCTTGGAATAGTGGCAACAGAAGACTTGCACTTAGAACAGTTAGATGTAAAGACTACATTTCTCCATGGTGATTTGGAGGAGGAGCTATATATGCAGTAGCCAGAAGGATATGAAGTCAAAGGTAAAGAGGAGATGGTGTGCAAACTGAAGAAGAGCTTGTATGGCCTGAAACAAGCTCCACGTCAATGGTATAAGAAGTTTGATAGCTTCATGATGGAGCAAGGTTATATTAGATGTCATTCTGACCATTGCGTGTATACAAAGAAATTTGAGGATGGAAGTTATATTATCCTGTGTTTGTATGTTGATGACATGTTGGTTGCAGGTAAAAACATGCAGGAAATAAAAGTACTCAAGAAACAACTAAGTGAATCCTTTGATATGAAGGATTTGGGGGCAGCCAGACAAATCCTTGGTATGAGGATAACTCGGGATAGGAAGGAATGGAAGCTGACTTTATCTCAGGAAGAGTACATTAAGAAGGTATTGGATAGGTTTAACATGCAGGATGCTAAACCGGTTGGGACTCCTTTGGCAGGCCATTTTAAGTTATCAAAGGAGCAGTGTCCCAAGACAGAGCAGGAAAGAAACCAGATGTCCAAGGTACCTTACTCATCAGTGGTTGGCAGTTTGATGTATGCTATGGTGTGCACTAGGCCTGATATTGCCCATGCAGTGGGAGCTGTGAGTAGATTTATGAGTGATCTAGGTAAAGAGCATTGGCAAGCAGTAAAGTGGATCCTTCGGTATTTGAGAGGGACCATGGGGACAATTTTGTGCTACAGTGGATCAGACACCACTTTGTGTGGTTATGTAGATTCAGACATGGCTGGAGATGTAGACAGCAGGAGGAGCATGATAGGTTATATTTACACTGTAGGTGGGACAACAGTGAGCTGGATTTCACGACTACAGAAGTTGGTGGCTTTGTCAACCACAGAGGCTGAGTATGTTGCTGCCACAAAGGCAAGCAAAGAGATGATTTGGTTACAAAAATTGCTTGAGGAGTTGGGGCATAAGCATGAGGAATTAGAGAAAGCTGCATAGTGATAGTTAGAGTGCTATACACCTAGCTAAGAACTCTGCTTTCCACTCCAGGATGAAGCATATATAGTTGAGATATCACTTCATCAGGACAACTTTGGAGGAAGATAAGTTGAAGACTTGGAGAAGATTCATACCAGTCAGAATCCTACAGACATGATGACCAAGGTGGTCACAAGGGATAAACTAAAGCTATGTTCCAACTTTGGTTGGCCTTCACGGATGACAGTGAAGGGTTGAGAAGCTTGCTCAGTGGAAATCAGTCTCCAAGTGGGAGATTGTTATGTTTGTGGAGCTTGTTTTCATGTTAGAGTTTGGTACACCTTCCATGTGTTACACTCGGATATTTTTACTGGCGGTCCTGCTCACCAGTGAGTGGGTTCAAGGGGGTTCAGGGGCAAAGCCCCTGAAGAAAATTTTCATGGGTGGTTTATTAACCCATGGGTAATGGGTAACATGTTATGGGTTGTTTTTGGGCCCATAGGATTTTTGGTACCCATTGTTTTGTAAAACTGCCTCTTCGGCTACCTATTGATGTACTTATAAATAGATGGACATACAGTTAGGATTGATATGAGTGTTTTTGTGAAGGTGAATAGTGTGTGTGAATTCAAGTGTGAATTCGGGAGGGTTTGTTGAGCATAGCTCCAAACAAGATCTGGTTATTGTAATTGTGAAGAATGTTGGCTTGTAATAAAATCTGAGCAAGTGTTTCTTGGTGGATGTAGCCCACATTGGGTGAACCACGTTAAATATTGTCTTTCATGTTTTGCATATTTCATTTCTGTAATTTCTATTCATACTTCTTATTATTGCGATTCTACAGGAATTATTCTGCATTAGATATTATTTAATTCCTAACATAATACCTCCACAGTATTCCTATCCCCGAGAATCTCACGTCACAGACAGAATGCATCAAGTCATTGAGCGTCTCGGAGGTGGAAATGGGACCCACAAATAGATCAAATTATGTTGGAAAGATCATGGTAGATGCCTGAATTAAACTGAAGTCATTTGTCCTCCAAATTCTAACCATAGATCACCAAAAAAGTTTCAAATCTTCATGATACAAGAATGAGATAGTTTCATCAATTGTCATATTTTCATTTCGAGGATCATCAAATTCATTAAGGGAAACTATGCCTCTTCTTCAAGCTGAACGATTTCTTTAACAAACTCATACTCCCCAAGGTAGTTGAAATCAGTTCGAAAAAGATGTACTACAATTTTGGTAACTAGCTGGGACATTAAGACTGGGTTTAACAACCTTAATGTAATAACAATTCATAGTCACATTTATGTTTAGACATATATGGCAAGGGACATTAATAGAGAAATTTCAACTTTGACCTTTTCAAATAAGTTTTTGTTTTCGCAAGGTAGGGACATTGGATATCAAATGAGGAATTGGGACATGTAGCATGGCGGTCACTGCTCATTCTATATATTGAAAGCTCATGTCCCATTTCGAAAGGAGTTAGGATTGATTACCTAACACATGAGCAAGTCTATTGGTATTTGCTGAATGTTTATCAATATTCAGAATCAGCTTATTTCTTCCATTTGATGACTGGACCCCTCACTGTTTTCCTTGTTACCCAAAATATGTACAACCTTTTCAGTTTCAAGGAGCAATCAGGTTGACAACTTGGAAGGAGTCTATAGATTAGTCTCCATTAAGGGGTTTCTTGCTACTTCGGTGATCCAAATTATGAACTTTGGAACGGATCTTGGACTGGGTTGGCAGCTGTTGCTTCTTGAAAGTCATAAATGGTTTGACTCAACCTTGTTGAGATCGTTGCCAATTCTACTCGTGAAATAGAATCTAAATTTGGTCATACCTGCAATCCCTTTAGTTATCTTTTGCCCTCATCCCCTTGTCGGAAATCTGTGACCATTTTCTATTGTATAGAGACTGTTTCAAGCTTAAGAATCTCAACACAACTGAATTTTGGGCTTCCATTTTGGAATTACCCTGAGATTCTCTTACTGCTCTTTCCACTAATCATATAATACTTTAGTCAACTCAACCATACATTGCCACGTTTAAATGATCTGGATGCATGGATCCTTGGAATCATTATAAGTTCGTGACTTTGAAACTGGACTTCAAACTTTTGCCAGAGCGAATTGAAGGTTCATCCCATGCAAAATCTCATACTTAGTCCAATTTATTGATAACAAATTTTGAACATTTACCCCTTAAGCCCAAGAAATATAAAATCATATTCTTCACATATCTGGCTTGTCAAGGATTCTTTGTGACATCTAAGTTCACTAATATGACCCTACAAATTAATTTCCAAGGATCACAGAATGAACATTTATAACCCATCATGGAACTATATTTAAGACATAGACATGTAGATTTGCTCAGAGCCATTTGATTTCCTTTCTTAGTTTTGCATCACTTGTTGAGGAATTTCGCATGCCCTTATGGGCTGTAGATATGTTAAAAGTTCCCTTCAAGTGAGATGCAAACTATTTACCTCAAGATTTATGACCATAACTACTATCTCTGGAATAACATCCACTTCCATATGCTTGGGTGTCATGGCTGATTACAACATCTTACTTTTCATTGCAATGAATTAGGCATCAATGCAATGTTGATAAAAGCTGCTTACTCATGTAGACAATATAATTTTTAAAATATGTGTGATAGTGATGCATTCATACTTGAATAAGTACTTATGAAGCCTTTTATTCTTCCAAGGGCTCATATGAGTGTAATGATATTACACTAAGCAACTTGAACCCAGCAAAATTTTGACCTAGGTCTTCTAAGATTATCCCTTGAGCTTCTTCATTATTCACACACACCTTCATAAGATGCAGTAACCAATTGTTGAAATAGGATCCACTTCTGTAGGCCCTGCCTTTATCTTCTTTTGTCTGAGAACAAAGGTTATCATTGAAGTTTACTTTCATGAGTGAAAACATAGCTACACTCTAACATTTCTTATAGACAAGTTTCATGCCTCAAACATAGGCTTAGTGGTATTTGCATCTGATTGAACTGTTTGCGTTTAATGCCTTATTCTTTGAATCTATTAATTCCAATCAAAGTAAATTTCTAACTTATCTTGATTTAAGCATCATTTGAGAAATGCTTTTTAGCCATTTTGCAAGGTCAAGCTATTTTAGGCCTAAGTGTCATTATTTAGAATATTCTAAGTAAAAAAATTAGTCTTTGCCTAAAATGTTTCTTAATAATTCCGTGCACCTTAGCTTAGTCTAAACTGTTGACATTCAAGAGCAATTCTATTGAAATTTCAACAAACACTTTATTCTTAGCTTGAGTCTCGCTATTTCCCATAACATATTATTTTAAGAGTGGATATTAACTGGTAGGTCAAAGATTATACCTTATACTAGAAAATTACAACCCATCACTTCATTTGTTTATTGACCATTTTTTAAGACTAATACTCCAATTCTTTATTAGAGTTATGCACCCCACTGTCTTGGTAATAGAAACTTATGAAATATCAATGAAAAGAATCAGGTAATAAAATATTCACTCCCAAAGATTTATAAGACATCCTGTAATGTAGCTGCAATATTCCCAAAATCAAGTCCAAATAATATTTAATATTGAAATCATTTTGTTTGATAATTTGATTATCTGGTTTGAGAGATTGTAAAAACTTATAGTATTTTGAATGAATATGGCTTCTCTAGTTCTACACAATATATGAGCATGATTTGGAAGCATGAAATTTTGCATTTTTCAAGGTGTGAACCACAAGGAATGCCTGCAAGCTGGAGAAAAATCAATACTGCGTATTTTTTAATATAAGCACGGATAAATGTTATCTATGTCACTTTTATCTGCACTACGTGCTAATTGTGGAATACAAACATGGGCTATATGGTACTTTTATGAGAAGGAAATTAGGTTCATATCCAGATGTAAATATCGTAGTTATTACAAGGGAAACTTTGCTACTTTAGTGCATTATGGAAAGGATGGTGGACAATTTTGGAAGTGTCATTTCAGGAGCAAGTTATTCCTTGAAATGTGCAGGGGTCTACAAAAAATTCCATTTCAAATCGAGTTGGCTAGGAGAGTTTTGGCTCATGATGTTGTAGATGCAAAGTTGAGTCCACATTTGGCAAAGGGGCAAAAAATATGCATGACCGCAAATGTCGAACTAAATGGGCATAATTAGGGACCTCAGTGTATTCAGGAACAATTCCAATGCTATGAAAGAGATTCCATGAAAATCTGCAGGTATGAGTTTGTTGATGGGGTGAAATTTATCATATGACAAATTAGTTTATTTACAGACATGGGGGCTCATGGGGATACACACAAACTTTCTTATGTGAGGGGAAGGCTCCCATTATTGAATGTAAACTAATCTAATCTTATGCTATAGTTGTGGGGTGGAAAAATAGGTCAACGGGGACACACAGGAACACTTAATTGGAACACTAGGTGGAAAAGTGAATTGTATGGGGTACAAGGGAGGAAATTACAGCGGTGAGGGGGTGAAGGAGAGAAATTAGAAAAAGTCAAGGTTTTTGCTGTGAGTAGGTACAAACATGTTTCACAGCCAATAATGGAGTAGTTTCAACTATTCCCTAATTAGAGGAAAGCAAAATCTTGAAGCTGTTTTCTAGTGAGACAAAAAACCCTAGATTTCTGCATAGTTCTTTATATTCATTCATCAAATGTTACAAATTTTCTTTCTTAATCACTATACTTAGAAAGTTCATATAAGAGATAAAATAAATGAATCACATAAGAAAAGGATGAAATGGAAGAAATGTATCTTTTATTTCTTGTGCACTTTCATGTACAAATCTCAATAAAAAACCAAAATCCATAATTTCTACAAAAGAGTTAGAATTAAACATGTTAGGATCCTTTGGAATGGATTCAAGCCATCCCAATTTATAAGTAATGTGAATTCGAGAACCTTTGGGCTGTCTTCCGCCCACATTAATCTTCATGTTGGTTTATTCCTATTGCTCTTGTGACCTTTACTATTGTCCCCTAGGAAGTTAAGACTAAGTTTTTTTTTGTAAATTGAATCTAATTTTATAATATAACTTTACAGAGAATACTTTTGAGAAAAAATAAAATTACGCAAATGAAGAATTAGAAAGGGGGCAGAATTAAGATGAAGACATGAGATGGAATAATCCAAACATGATTATGCTATGCAATGAAGAATTGATTCATGGATCTTGATGAAAGGAATGGGGCTCTTTGTAAAAAGAAAAGCAATGATTAACTTAATGAAGAATTAGAAAGGGGAAAGTTATATCAACATAGACATAGGGGAAGGGAAAATTTCCGTCTGATGAAGAAACATTGATCGATGAAGCTAACCTTATTGACTCAGAACCTCTTGATGAATATTTTTCCTGAACAGACTTGTGGATTCCTTGTATTTGTAATATCCTTATATGAATTGAGCTATAGTAAGTGCCAATTTATCCTACCTCTGGAATGAAAATGCATACAAACACCTTCGTTCCATGTCTGCAGGATGCATCAATGATCGTATTGCATTGACCTGAGAATACATCCTTAATAGAAATCCATAGGGTCATAAGTTCAAGTAATCGTTATTGGCAGGCAAAATATTGACTTGCAAAGGAATCGGCAAGTTCTCAGCAATTTATCGGAGAGAGATTCGACCTTACTATTTCTTGACCTACTCCTTGGAAAGAAATAATGAGTTCCTATGATGATGAATCCTAAAATTGAGTGGTGGGAACTTAAGTTTTTGAACGAGAAATGAATCTATAGGATGCCATCAGGTTCGTAAGTATATTTTCTATAAAGTCATGTTGTCCACAAGAGTTCCAACTCAAAGATTGCATTATTGAGCATTACATAACTAACATCCATGATGCAGATCCAAACTTGAGATAAGTTCTCTGCAACAGAAGATGAAAACACATTCTTACTCATGAGGGTGTGAGATTTAAAGGAACGCATCTTAGACTCTAGTGGGAACACCTCATTTAATTGAATTACCTCTTTTACAAACTCTTTTTTTTTTACTTCTAACAAAGTTGCAAGAATGTACTCGATGAGAGGAATATCCTCTATAGGGAGATAAAATTACAAGTCAAGTTACAAGAAGGGTTGAATGTGAGCATTGAGAACTTTTACCTACTCCTCTAATTCCATAATTGTTTTCTTTTATTATTTTTTCTAATCGAGGAAGTGAGAAGTGGATTCCTTAAATAGATGAGAGTCGCCCTCAAGTGAAGCTTGAACAATTGAAATGTAGGTTAACTCATAATCTGAAAAATTCATTTCCTCAATAGGATTTTCACTTCTAGGCTTAACAACTGCAACATACTAATTACTTATGATGTCACTGAAGAAGCGGGATGTCGTTTATGATTTATTTCTTCTCTTGAACTTTAGTGTTCCTAAATTTTATTTGATACTAGCCATAATAACAAGTTTCTTTTTCCTTGGCTCACTCTTGAGCATTTATGAAATCCATGGAAAATATCTTCAGGAGTTGACATGATGTCTCTCACTACAGAACCTTCAGTAGTTTGTTGTGGAATCCACTCTTGATCACCGTGGGGAAGATCTGATCTCAGAGAATACATTTCTGGATGTTTATGATGAGAGAGATGCTACTATGAATCAACCCTTTTTGTCTTAAGAATATCAATCCAACCAATTATCCTCCGCTCACCTAACGAGCTCTCCCATCTCACCGAGCTCACTCAACCAACACACCGAGCTCAAATGACTCAACTCACCTTGAACAATTCACTTAGCTCACTTATCCAACTCAACCGGGGGTGTGAATGTCTCCAACCTGATTTGAAAATTTACAATGATGATCTCTAGAGATTTTGAACCTTTTTTTTAATATCTTATTAGATTACACAATGTCTCTTGTTTTTATTGGTTGCGCCCTGCGATGTTCTGTTTCACTCTTGTCCAAAACTGTAACCAAAATGATGCCTTGGGATCCTCGTGAAGGATGAATAACATTTTTTGAGATAATCCACCATCTCAAAACCATATGAAGATGTAAAAAATAAATGAGATGAATGAAAATAGAGCCAACTACAACTTTTTTCACCTAAAACAAAGACTGTTTATTTTTAACAGGTTGAACCAGGACATGTTGTGTTTGGATGTTTTGCATGTTTTGTTCAAATTTGAACTTATTGATAATTTAGTATACTAATTTCAAATATTTTTATAATATTTTTCTATTTTTAGATAGTTTCCTTTTCTTTTTTCTTTATTATGCTTTTTTGCTTTTTTAGTCAAAATTGTCTAATTTATCACTTTCACCATTCACTGAGTGCACTATTTTGAGAGGACTTAATATTTTTACTAAGTTGCTATTTTTAGAAATTGAGGATGCTAAATACTCACTATTTTATCAAATAGCAGTTCCCCATCTTGGTTTGTAATGAAAAAAATTCACTGGAATAGGCTCTCTCCCAGGACCTTGTGTTCCAATTTTCATCTCGATCCGTCTACAAGAATGCCCAGAAATTGAAAAATCATGAGATAGGGTAGAAAACTAGGGTTTTTATGTAATTAAAAAATCAAGGCATATTTTAATTTGTTTTTACTTTCTTCTTATAGGCTCTTGGGTTGGAGAATGACTATGAAAATATCATTTGGATTCATTCACCGAATTGAGAGATGAATTTTTCATGTTTTGGAACATGGAGTCAATTTAGGGAAATTTGAGCATGGTGTCTAGATAAATTATAGGTTTAATGGATGTTTTTCAATAGAATTCAAGGAGTTATCATGAAAAAATTGTTTTTGCAAAAGTTACTTTTGTGTTAACAACTTCCCGAAGCACATTATGTTCATGAGTGAGGTAGAAAGAGAAGAAACAAGGTAGAGAAATCAACAACTGCCACTTGTCAGGACTGCGTCAAGGATAATTTTCTACCCCATCTATCCCTATCCCTTTGGGATATTTGGGATGAAAAATGCACCCCACCCCTGCTCATGCCATGGTTATTCATGTGACCCAGTCTCAACCCCCCAATGCTTATTGCTAGTTTTTCCTCTCTCCCCCCATCGAGAAATCATAACATACCACTTTTCATTCCTAGGTCAAGATGAATTTTTCTACTCCATTTTTCCCTGTCCCTTTGGGACAATTTGGACAAAAAAAATCACCCCATTCCAAGTTGTTTGAAAACTCGATGGGGAAGAGAGGAAAAACTAACAATACGCACACTGGGTCTGATACTGGGTCACATGAAGAACCATGGCATGAGAAGGGGGTGGGGAAATTTTTTTTTCCCAACTATCCCAAAGGGATGGGATAGATGGGGTATAAAAATGTGCCATGATGTGGAGGTGACAAGTGGCAAGTAATGATTTGACAAGGTGGAGAGGAGAGAGGGCTTAAAAATACACTACAAACCATGTTCAGGGTCATGTGAAGAATCATTGGATAGAAAAATCATGGGGCATATTTTTTTGTCCCAAATTTTCCAAAGGAATGAGATAGATTGGATAGAAAAATTCCCCCTCACCCTGGGTTGACAAATGGCAAGTTGTGATTGCGCGACGAGAAGGGTTGGAAAGAGGTGAAAAAGGCTTAAAATGCATCACAGAGCTTCAAAAAGGTCATATGATGAACCAAAGGGTATCAATGGCGATGTGTGAAAAAATTTATTATCTCAAATATTGCAAAGGTATGGGACAATTGGAATACAAAATTCCGCAATGCACCAGGAGGTAGACATGTTTCCTCTTTAAAAAATTCTAACCGTGAAAGCATACTTTGAGAGAGATCATTGAAGAATGAAGTTTCTGGAGCTCCAAGAGGTCAATTTTGATGAAAACATATATTATTTTAACTCCCAAGAGATCCTTATGAAGATAATGGCATGGGTACCTAAGATTCAATTATGCCTATGAAACATCCCTCAAAATATCAGTGTTTTTTCTCAAGATAAACAGTAGGGTGTATCTGCTGAAAGTGAGTTGTGGAAAAAATCACTTGAGTCTTGTACAAAATATGAAAGTACCATCATTTAGAGAAATGATTTATATTTTAAGGTGATATATTTTTAAACCTATAAATCCTTACTGAATCTCACATAAATCACCTTTCCAAGCTCAAGCACAATTTTAAACTACAAGTTCCTTCACCTTAAAAAAACCCACTTTCACTGTACTTTTTCTTAAACCATCAAATCTTCCCTAAACATTTCCTAAATCACTTGTAAATATGTTAAAAAAACATCAACCTACCAATTCTTGATGATTTTAAGCCTTTAAATCTATCCTGAAGGGATGCAAACATGTCCTAGAAAGGACAAAAATAACCTTTATAGGCTCTACTTAAGAATTCTGCCTTTTAGAAGTGTTGCATTGAAAGAACTTCATGAACTTTTTTTCATGTTTCAAACACTTAGGGAAAGGTTAATACAACACATTATAATTACTTGGAGGATCTCTAGGATGGGGACATGGCATAGAGGGTAGACTGATCCGGAGATAGTACTTAAGATGATTTTTCAAACCCTAAAATCTCATCATTTACATTAGGGTAGTACCTTATCATGTTTTCAACATTGATTTTTTCCCTTGCAAAAACACATGAAAATAGATAGCTCTAGCTTGGGGACATGTCATTAAAAGAGTGCAACAAGTGAACACACAGCAGAAATGGAACCCTCGAAATCTCAATATACTATGTGGACTAGTGCCTTGTTTATTGGGCTTATGGAGTCATTTCTTCCAAACACAAACAAGTTGAAAAAGTACATGGAAGGGAAAAACACCAGAAATTTGAACCTTTAAACACACACAAATTAAATGGAAATTATATTATAGGGGGGAGATATTTATAGAAGTTTGAAAGAAAGAATGTACACATACCTCTTAATGGCTTGGGATAAGTACACACCATCTTGGAACAAGAAACTAAAATCTAACCTTAGAAGTTCCAAGATCATTACTAGATCTCTACCATGCTTTGTGATCATGATAACCTTTTCATGGTTTCAAAAGTAGAAGGAGACCTAGACAAAGATTCCACCTTCATACTGATATTGTAACATAAAAATATCCCTTGAATGAGTGAGGTACTTAGAGGAGTTGAGAACAATTTTATTCACCTGTCAAAATCAATCAACTTGCTTCAGATATCCTCGGCTTGATGCTTTGTAAAAAATCCGAAGCCAAGTCCTCCATGTTCTCAAAATAGGGAGTCACATCAATGGTATCTTAGAGGTATTCATCATCATTGAAATGATGTTGCAGCATAGAATTCATGTTCAAGAACCAGTGGGAGACTTTGGAAATAGTGAGTGTAATACTGATTTTCAAACCATTCACACAGAATCTTACAAAGTTTCACTTTGTGGCCCGGAATAATTGTTGTCAATACATGTCCTCTCAAAAATTAGTCTTAACATCATTTCAAAATTACAATCCTCAATTTTTTCATAGGATCGTTCGTCACCCTTGAGTGAATTTTGTCAATATGAAATTCTTGTTCTGCATTATTAGGGCATCCAAATGTGGTGAGAACAAGTTGAACCTTGAATATACTCACAAAAATCCTGCTTCTGTTCTAAAAAAAATTCTTCAATATAAAATAGCTCAACATTCTTCTCACTATCATCTTTCATGGTAGAGATGATGTCTTCTTGAGATTGATAATATTCATAGGAGATTCAAGAATCTCATTCCCTTTGCATTTATGGTCGTGTTCACAAAACAAGTAAAAATGAAGACTTACCATCACATTTTATCTCATTCATCCATGTATTGAGGAAGACATCAATATCGTTTGTTTTCTCCATGTATCATCATCAAAAATTGGTGCGTGGAAAGGAGAAAAACAAATTGCATCATACTTATCTTGCATTTCCATGGCTCCAAGTTAGGATCTCAAGACTAAGTTGAGGGTCTTTAGTTACTTCCGTAGTCCTTCAAAATGTCTTATAGGGGATTTCCCTTCAAAGTATTTCATACACTCATTCTCACCTTTACTAGAAAGTTCATTACATTGAGCATAAAGGAGATGATTGAAAATATCATCCACACATGTCTATGATTCATTTGGAACATCCTCGTTCACTTGCTCTATGCTTCTTATCATCCAAGGCTCACCTTCTTGCAAGAATGGGCATACTTGGTTCTCAACATTCTTTGACAATGAGAAGATATCCAAGCTATGCGGGAAGGGCACACCTTTGAGCTCAAGATCCATTTCCTCATGCTTCATTATGGGAGGTAGAGAACCATGTTGGGGAAGTGAAAATCTTCAATTTTTTCTTTATAATTTCTCATAGCGTCTTCTTTTTTACAAGGAAAATGAGATATTTCATACTTACTATGATGATAATCATTGTGTTCCATTCGGTGAGGGTAGTGAAATCAGATCTTTAGAAAGGTCATGCTCAATTTTCTCATCCTCCTTAGTTTCTAGAGAAATTAAATTCTTCCATTTTTTCATCCATGGTTGAATTGGAAAGATAATTTGATTCTTCAATTGTCTCTATTTCATCAATCAACATTTCTACGTCATCACTTGAAGAGTAAAAAGTTGGAAAGAAGATTATCCATGATTACCTTGAATTCATCATCTTCGGTCCAAGATGAAGGATTGAATTTCTTGTACTTCTTCATTATTAGTGGAGTCCTTTGGAAATAACTGGATCACCCATCATGCAACAAGAATCTTCCTCTCTTGAATCCTATTGTTTCTCCAACAGGATGTGCCTCGAGCCAGAATGAGTTGATGAATGGAGGTTCAACTATCTTGTCTTCTTCTTCATCCTCCATGGTGTTGATTTGATTCTTATCGGAAGGTTCAAGGATATGACATTCATCAAAAGTGCACAAGATTTTTCCAGGGATGAATACCTCATAATTCAGAAAACCATCAGGGTCTTCTTGAATTTCTTCTTCCTCAAAATTACAAATTTCTTCAAGATGTTCATACATTATTTGTTAGTCCAATGCATACTTCCAAAATTCATGATAGGCTTCGAGATCAGAACTTCCTTCTTGCACACTCAGAAGCCTTTACAAATAATCTCTTCTCAAAACATCTATTTCTTCATCTTCATATGCAAGGAAATCATCTAGAGGAAGGGATACAAAAGAAAATGTTCATTAACTTGTTAGTCAACCTCATGTGAAGTTGAAAATGTTACCTTCTGTAGAATCTTCACCATCATGCCTTTCATACAACATTTCATATCTCTTATGAATTTTCTTAATCCATTTCTTGGATTCTAAATTATCGAATTTTGTGTAAGTCCTATTCTCTTTCCTTTAGTAGCAATCCACTCTGAAATATAGCCACCATGAATTTATGATAGGGTATTCACAAATAACAATCTTCTCCATTCTTGACAGTATTTTCATGGTTACTGCAGATATGGTAACGAACCTTCTTTCCCTTATATTTTTTGGCTTTACAAGAGACGTTCCAAAATGAGGGTTGATCAAATATTTTCATTTCTTGGTAGTCATCATATTTTTTCTTCTTCACTATCATTCATTGGCACCAAACTCCAATATTCAAACTTTTTCATTGTATTGTAGGAAATGACTATGACACGAATTCATTCCTTGACAGAGTCACCTTCAAAATTTGATCTTTCTTTGAAATCTAGATTTTTTGTTTTTTGTAATATGTATGTATGTATGTATGTATGTATGTGTATATATATATATCTATATATCTATATATATATATCTATATATATCTATCTATATATATATATATATATATATATATATATATATATATATATATATATATATATATATACTCTATGTATGTATGTATGTATGTATGTATGTTATATATATATATATATAATGTTAATTTAATAATTTGAATGTGCATCCTTTCTAGTTTTTTAATCCTAAATTAGGATTTTACATTGTTTATACCCTAAAAATGTATGTATGAGATTTATTATGTGAGTATGAGATTTATTATGTATGTATGTATATATGTGGGTGCATGTGGGAAAATCACTCCCCGGTAGAGTCACCAAAAAGTGTTGTTGAAAAGGTTTGTCATATGAAAAATTAGTTGATTTCCACCAACGCTCACGTGGTTATGCCCCTCCTTCTTGTGTATGGGGAGGATCCCATTATTGAATGTAAACTAATATACACATATCTATTGTTGTAGGGTGGAAAAATAGGTCAGGGATCACATAGGAACACTTCACTGAACCTGTGGACAAAGTGTTTGTATGAGGTACAAGGGAGGAAATTGCAGTGGTGAGGGGTGAAGGAGAGAAATTAGATACAGAAAGGTTATTTTTGTGAGTAGGAACAAGCAGGATTCACACCCAATGACTATATCAGTTAAACATTTAATTATAATAAAGCAATAATGAAGCCATTTAGTGAGACAATAAAACCTAGATACGTAGTTCTTTAGATTCATTCATCAAAGATACAAATATCTTTCTTGATCACTATACTTACAAAGTGCATATAAGAGAGAAAATAAAGGAACACATGAAAAGGGAAATGGAAGAAATGTAGCTTTTATTTCTTATGCATTGGTGATACAAATTATCAACAAAAACCACAATCCATAATTGCTAGCAAGATTAAGAATTCAACATTTCAAGATATTTTTGATTGGATAAGCTATACCAATTTATAGCAATGTGAATTAAACTTTCATCTACCTCCCCACATGACTCTTCATGATCTCATTCAAATTGTGACTTCACATCTTCCTAGGGCATGAGAATAAGTTCCCTTTATATAAATTAAAGGGAATTTTACAATATAACTTTAGAAAGTCACTTAAGTGAATGAGATGAATATCATGATTATGCTACAATGAAGAATTAGAAGAGGGAGAGATGAAAGAGGGAGAAAGAGAGGAGAAAGGGGAAGAAATCTGCCATATTTGACGAAGAAAATTCCCTACTAATGAAGAAATTTTTGATTCATGCTTCCTGGTGAAGATTTTCCAGAATGGACTGCATGCTCCTTCGAATTCTTTTCCAAATTGAGCTATCACAGTTGTCAACTTATCCTCCTTAGGAATGCAAACATAGCTCAACACCTTAGTCCATATCCTAGGGACATCACTAATATTCTTATATTGACTAAGGTATTCTTCATGATCCATTATAATTGTAGAAATGAGACTTCTGATATTGGCTAGGGACTCTAAGTTATCTTTGTTGAAGGAAAGAGAGTCACCTACCTCTTTCTTGACTAGCTCCTGGAAGGAAACAATGAGTTCTTCTGATGATGAATCCTCAATGAGTGGAGGGAACTCAAAGTTTCTCAACAAAATTATAGACATCGTTAAAGGTTTTGAGATCATTTTGTCCACAAGAGTTCCAACTCAGATATTGCATTTTTTGAGAATTCCATATTTCACATCTATGATGTTGATCCAAACTTGAGACAGGTTATATATTTCGGATGAAAAAAAAATTCTTACTCACAAGGGTGTGAGAGTCAAAGGAAATAATCTTGGACACCAGTGGGAACATCTCATCCAAGTGGTTTACCTCTTTTGAAAAATCCTCCTTTTACTTTGTTTACTTCTGATAATGTTGCAAAAATTTACTTGATGAGAGAAATGATATCTGGAAACAATTCCTTGCCTTGCTAAATGATTTTCTCAATCCACTTCTCATCGGCCTTCCACTGCATCATAAATCCTTGTTCTTTCTTGATTTCCTTGTGATCAAAACTACTGATCAGAGGAATATATTCTACTAGAAGAGAACTATGTTGAGTTGGATTCCAAGAAGGGTTGGATGTAGAGCACTGAGAGCTTTTACCTGTTCCTCCAATTGCACAATTATTTAACTATATATTCTTCATTTTGAGCGAGGAGGTGAGAATTGGATTCCTTGAATAGATGAGAGTATACTTCATTTAAATCTTGACTGAATGAGATGTGGGTAAAATCATAGTCTGATGGATTCATATCCTCAATAGGATTTTCACTCCTAGGCCTAGCAACTTCAACATACTAATTACCTAAGATACCACTGAAGAAGCGGGATGTTTTCTAGGCCTTATTTCTTTGCTTGGACTTTGGTGTTCTTGAGATTGCTTCAAGACTGGAAATTATAGCAAGCTTATTTTTCCTTAGCTCACTCTTGATAATTTCTTGAATCCATGGAAAAGGTTCTTTAGGAGTAGACATGATGTTTGTGACTGGAGAACCTTCAATATGTTGTTGTGGGATCAATTCTTGATCACTGTGGGGAAATTAGGACCTCAGGAGAAGACATAGCTGGATGCATACGTAGAGAAATATGTTGCTATGAATCACCATTTCTTGTCTTGAGAAGATAAATCCAACCAATTATCCTCATCTCACCCAACCATATTTTCCATCACATCAGCTCGCTCGACTAGCTCATCAAGCTCAACTAACTCAGATCACCTTGAAAAAATCATCGAGCTTACTCAACCAGCTCACCAGGGTAGTACAAATGACTTCAACCCAATTAAAAATTTATAATGATAAATTTATGGAGCTCTTGACCCTTTTTTGAATATCAATCAGACTACACAATGTCTCTTGCTTTCAGTTGTTGAGCTTTGCAATGTTCTTCCTCACTCTTGTACATAATTGCGACTAGAATGATGCCTTGGTATCCTTGTGAAGGATATATTACCTTTTTTGAGCTATGAGATTACTTTGCAACCATTTGAAGATGTTGAAAAAAAATTTATATAGATGAAAATGGAGCCAACTACAACTTTCTGCACCTAAAATGGAGACTTTCTATTTTTAGCAGGTCAAATAAAGACCTACTATTTTGGGATGTCTTGCCTATTTTGCTCAAATTTGAACTTATTGATCATATGTCATACTCAATTCAACTTCTTTGATGATGATTTTTTATTTTTGGAAACTTTCTATTTTTAGACAGTTTCCTTTTTCCTTTTTGTTTTATTCTACTTTTTTACCTTTTTGATCGAGATTTCCTAGTTTATCATTTTCATTGTTCACTGAGTGCAATGTTCTTAAAGGACTTGCTATTTTTTAGTACATGGAGATAGAAAATACTTACTAATTTTGAAATATCACTTCCCCACATCGTATTAAAATAAAAATGGCATTACATGATTAGGCTCCTCGTTATGATCTTGTGCATCGAGTTTTGGCTCAATCCGCCCGCCATAATGTCTGGAAATTGGAAAAGAAAAAAGCTAGGGCGCAAAATAAGGGTTTTTTTGCCATTAAAAATTCAGATCATATTTAAATTTCATGTTAATTTATTCTTTAAGGTGTCTGGGATGGAGAATGAATGTGAAAATATCGTTCAGATTAGTTCACCGGATTGTGAGATATGAATTTTTCAAGTTTTGGAGCATGGAGCCATTCTAGAGAAATTTGGGCATGATGTTTAGAAATTTGTAGGTTTGATGGAGGTTATTACTCATCATTTATGGTTTTCATGAGAAAATATGAAATGGTCATACTTTACTTTTGTGTTAAAAACTTCTCGGCATCACTTTAGGTTCATGAGAGAGGGAGAAAGAGAAGCAACAATATAGAAATACTTATCCAGAAGTCTCTTTCTTCATTTAACCTGTGATATGAACTTAAAATCTTTGAATGTAGTAATACTTATCCAAACATTTATTTTTCAACCAACTTGGAATGGGGCACATTTTTTTCCCAATTTTCTCGAAGGGACAGATGCAGATGGGGTAGAAAAATGCATCTTGACCTGGGCCTGACAAGTGGCAGCCGCTAATTGCTTAATGGGGAAGAGAGGAAAAACTAGAAATAAGCACCTGGGGGTTGAGACTGGATCATATAAATAACCATGGCATGAGTAGGGGTGGTGCACATTTATTTTCCCAACTATCTCAAACAGATGGGACATGTGGGGTAGAAAAATGCACCCGGATGTGGAGGTGACAACTGGAAAGCAATGATTTGACAAGGCGGAGAGGAGAGAGGACTTAAAAATACACTACAGAGTATGTTCAGGGTCATGTGGAAATCCATGGGCTAAGAAAATAATGGGGCACATTTTTTCATCCCAATTATCCCTAATGGATGGGACAGAAAAAGTTGCCATCACCCTGGGTTGACAAGTGGCAAGATTTGATTGCACGAGTGGCAAGATTTGATTACACGATAGCAACAGTTGGAAATAGGTGAAAAAGGGAGTAAAATGCATCATAAGGCTTCACCAAGGTCATATAATGTACCAGAGAGAATAACTAGGGTTGGGTTCATTTTAATTTCCCAACTCCCCTAAAGGGATGGGACAGAGAAAACTGTCATGCCCCAGGAGGTGATAATTTCTAACTACGAAAGCATACCTTGAGAGAGACCTTGAAGATGACATTTCCAAAGCTCCAAGAGGACATTATTTATGAATACATAT
Organism: Taxus chinensis; assembly: GCA_019776745.2. NCBI lineage: Eukaryota > Viridiplantae > Streptophyta > Pinopsida > Cupressales > Taxaceae > Taxus > Taxus chinensis. The sequence continues at coordinate 691,356,925 of CM034148.1, forward strand.
ATTATTTTGACTCCAAATATCCTTATGAAGACAATGGGATGGGTCCCAATATCCAATTATTCCTAAAAACCCCTCAAAGTAGCCATTTTTCATGAGACAACAAGTTGTGTATGCTGAAAATGGGCTCTAGAAATAAGCAAACAAGTCTTTTGTAAAATATGAAAGTACCATCATTTATATCATTTAATTATATTTCTAATGATATCTTGTTTGACCTATAACTCTTTACGGAGCTCCCAAAATCATCTTCTAAATCTCAGGCACTATTTTAAACTGCAAGCTCCTTTTGTAGACACTAAATCACACAATTTGAGTACATTTCTAGGTAATGATCACATACCACTATTCATATGATTCCTAAGAAATAAAAGTAATAATTAACCACTTTCTTTGGCCTCTTTTCTTTATTTATATTTCCCTTCTTGGTCTTACACAACTTTTTTCCCAATCTGACTTTCAACACTTCAATTTTTCTGAGTTTGGACACTAGCGCCCAGCCAAGATGCCAGTGTCAGGCACCTCCATCCCCTATGGGTGCCCTTGAACTCTTTGTATCTTGCTCACATATTTTTGGTACTTTCTAGCTGTTAGGCATATTTATTTCTTATGGGTCATCCTTTTAGTGGTTAATTAGGAAATTCAAGCAAGGAAATCATATAAATAAAAAGCTATCTAACCATAGTAAAGGACCTAGCACTAAGCATTATTTATCATCACCTAAGGTTGCATCCAAGAGAATTACAAGATCATTCAAGCATTCATATAGCTCCACACAAGGGACAAGGGACTACTATTTTTACATACACGTATAGGAGGGGAATTTCATTTTTCCATGCACACATCTATTTACATCTTCTACATCTAGTTATTGATCTTTATTCAAGTGCATCTGGCACAAGATCCACCTAGGGCATGATTCTACACACAGATGCAAAACTACATGGAGTTTAAAATGTAGTGCAATGCCCAAATTGTAAGTTCACTCAATCGAGTGACCATCAGGGTTAGTCTGAATCCCCATTTACATCTTTTATTTATTATAATTTGATGTGTTTTGGGATTTTCTAGGTGATCTTTCATCTTGTAGGTTTCAAGATACACAAATGACTAAAGGTGAACATTAGCAAACATCTTGCAACCCTACAAAGATCATTTTTTGAGGTTCTAAACAGTCACAAGTGCCCAGAGGAGGTCTGTAGCACCCAGATGCTCCTGACCTTGCATAGGCGCCCTATTCTCGACATTTCTAGAAATCACACAATTTTATGGGATTAGTTACGACAATATTCCCTTCGGTTCCATCATTTTTCCAGCTCGTCACAGCTTCAACATCACTATGCAAACCAACTAATTATTCTATCCCTTCTTTGTGTAACTAGGGTTTTATATTTTCTAGCTTACTTGCTTAGGTCAAATTGGTACTCTAATTGTCTATATATGAAATGTTACATAATTAAGATTTTAGAATTCATATTTTCTATATTTTTTAATCATTTGGTGAACCTGTTGCTTGATTTCAACTTTCTTTCTAGGAGTTTTCTTCTTATTCAGTCACCCGTAGTAGTAATTTTGGGTCTTTTGAGCATATCAAGCTTCCTTTATTCTCTAAAAGGATTTCTAAATCAATGACTGAAATCAATAATACCTTCGCTAACGTCTCAGAAGTGCCTCTGAAAATATTGAAGCATCTGATAGTGAACACTCATATGATTAGGACACAAATGTTGATCAAGAGAAATTAAGATAAGATAACTAATTTTCGCTAAGCTTTGCATGATAATCCTTCTTGTCTTCTACATATTCTTCATGCTTTGATTACTTCTAAAAATTATCATGATGCTTCTTCGACACCTCTTGTAGGTTCTTCCTCAGATTTCATTACCTCCACTGAACCCCTTCATATTCCTGATTCTATTCCTATTACTACCATTATCATCATTCAACCTAATGATTTAATGCACATCTTGAATCTCCTTTGAATAATCTTGATTTAAAATCTTTATATCAGGATCTATAAATGCAAATTTGCTAAGTTCAATTGGTTACCTCTTATGCATCTCCATCTATGGATTTCATTGACTTCCTTGACACTCCTTTTTCACCCTCTATTTCCGCATATCTACTACCTCTTAATTTCTTCACCCTAAGCTACCCACTTTCAAAGGCCATGGTGACCAATAAGAGCATCTCTGAGCATTTCATGTGGCATGTTTAGATTTTTTGGATGATCATATTCTGTTAACAAAGATCTTTCATCGCAGTGTTCAAGATTATGTAATGTGTTGGTTCTATGAACTACCTATCCACTCAGTAACATCTTTCATGCATTTTTCCAATGCTTTTTTTGCTCATTTATCTGTCAATATCAGCTCTAATATATTCTATTCTAAAATTGTGTAACTTAAACAATAATCTACTGAACATCTAGTAGATTATGTCTTGTGCTAAAAAAATATCTTATTTAAGATGTCTAATGTTCTTTCAAACTATGAACTTCAAGATTTATTTTTTCAAAGTCTATAACCACCTCTCCATGGGAGTGTTATCTTTGAGACATCTCCATCATTTGACCATTTCTTGTAGTCTTAAGCTACATGAAACTAAACTCTCACCTATAGGAAATATTATGTATCATGAGAAGGATTCATATTCTACACACTTTCAAAGAAAGTCAACTTTAAAACCATCTTTAAAACCTATTAGAGATAAAGCTATAATTAACAATCTATCTTACCCTGAAAAGCTTCAATGGAAACACCCAAGTCATACATTTACTAAGATGATTACTTGTTCCACATATTCTATTTCCGCAACTCATAGGGAGTAATCTTTTTACATTTCCTCCTCTACTCAATATGGACCCATCTTGTCCTAAAGGTTGTAATTAGAATGAAAATTTTGAATGCGACTATCATCATTGCATTGGGAATTATACATATAGATGCTTCATGATTCACAATCTCATTCAAGATCTTATTGATAGTAATGAAATTAAGCTTCCTAGGCATATAAAATCTACATTGGTCAATGAAAATCATAAACTCAAGATCTTAAAAAATCCTCTTCCTAAGCATGCAATAAAGCGGTTGAATCTTTAGCCAATCCTACATATCACACAGTGCCTCCTCCTGCATCGAGGGCTCTTGATTTTCTAGTTGCTCATGTTGAGAAACCTCCATTGATCATTACATTCTCTGATCCTGAATATCATGCTACATTCTCTTTTGATCACTTTCACAATAGTTCTTCCATTAGATCTAATTATATCAAAAACACTATGGTTGATCCATAATTTCACACAAGAACATGTTCAATTAAAATTCTTATCGTTGTCAGATATCCAATCTCACAAATTTCATATCTGGTTCCTAAATCACACAGTTATGTCAAGATTCTAATTACCATCTTTCCTCTTACCATGCTTTTGTATTTTCTTGTGGAACCTTTAGTCAAAGGGTGTGAGATTCTCATAGGTCTTCACTGGATCCATATAACTCAGACTATCATCTTCCATGTGCACCTCTTGTTTCTATAGTTTTTTCACAACAAGAAAGTCACTACTATCAATGGTGTTTCTCCATCAACACCGTAGTTTCAGGATCATCTTAAGGTTGTCATTGTTCTTGCTAGAGCATCTAGGTCCCCGCAATGACCTCCAACATAAATAACAATACGATCCTAGCTCACATGTTTTCACATGGCCTACTCCTCCTCATATGGATACTATTCCATCTCATCAATCTAGGTGAAAATCACCTCATTAATCCCCTTCATATAGGTGCACATCACCTCGTTAGTATCCTTCATAAGGATGCACATCACCTCATCAGTATCCTTTATCTAGGAGCATATCACCTTATCGGTCCCCTTAATGTAGGTGCACATCACCTCATCAGTTTCCTTCATTTAGATCAACCATCACCTCTCATGGTCTCCATCCTATAGGTGTTCGCCACCTCTTCCTACATTCCACTGTGCATCGCTAGTCCTCATTCACCAATGCCTTTAGAGCATGGTCACATGTATTTATCTCCTCATATGTTGCAGGTGGAGGACCTTTACCATTTAATTTTATCAAATAGCTTACACATACTCAAATTCTTGGGGGACATCATGTTTATTCTTTCCCCCCTTCTAGCATCATCAGGCATCCCATTAATTGTTCTATTTAACTTCACTTGCACTTTGCATATTTTTGTTTGCATGCATCACACATGTCTTAATACATTTGTATCATAATTTCTTGATGACGCACTCTCATGATATGGTTCAAATTTTTTTTTTTGAGGGAATAATATACACATGAGCCTCACACATTTATAAAATTCACACATCACACATTCATCACATCTATTTCTCTTAGCTTCTATTACACATCATACATAATGCAGGCTCTATACACATTCACACCACATCTTACTTACATCTAATTTTGAAATTTGCACTCATTACCCAATGACACATCATAGTTTGGTGGTTCATACTCAATTGTTGAGGGTATCAATCTAAAATAAACCTCACCACACTTAGTCACTCTCTATGCTCTACACATTCATCATCACTTCTTTCTAGTGCACACATTCAAACCATTTCCTAAAGATGCACTCTTGTTCTATGGTTTATTATTGACTCTTGAGGGGTCATTTATAAATGAATCTTATCTCATGCATACACATCCACTCAGGTGGAACATTTCTCCTATCAAAATCACATTGCATTCTATTCCATATCATCCAAAACATACTGCATATCTTGCTCACATTTACTCTTTCTTTCTTATGATTACATGTACACTTTGTTACACATGTTAGACAAATACATCATATGGTATTCATCATCTTTATATATAGACATGCAAATTCACTTGTATTCTAGTTATGATCATAGAATCTATAAATATTGATACATGTGTCATGTATGCTTCACACTAGTACCTATTACCAGTCCCACACCAGCTTTTGGGGGAATCCATTTTCATTAACTACACAGTGCTATTGTTTCATTTCCTATTTCATAGCACATTACTATATCATATTATACATTATTTTACATAATTTTGGTCTTTCTAGAAATTCTAATGGGTGCTTCATGTGCAACATTTTATTTACAGGTCTATTTACTTTAATGGTTCTATCTATTTCACTACCTGCTTGCCGTTTGTATTTGTTTTCCATTGTTCGCAGGCATTTCCCTAGGTCTTTCTTGTGTGCACGGCTTGTGCACTTTTGGTTTTTTTCAGCCTCAATTGTCTTGTAACATTGTTAGTGATGTCCCATGTTTGCAACCCACTTTTCACGGTATATATTGTCTTTTTTCATATTATCTTCGTGTTTGCTAGTTTACATCTTTTCTACTACATGTCTTTTTATCTTTTTTGTAATAACACTTGTTATCCAACCACTTTGTGTGCATGTTCCTTGGTTTATACTAAGCACACTCCCTCCCCCCTACAGGGCATCAATTTTAGTTCAGTGGTTAGTCATCCTTTACGATGCATAATCCTCAGTGACATCACATGTACCCTAAATGAGTGGGCCATCATTTGGTGAATCAGTCACCCCATACAACAGTTGAACACAATTCAATACTGGTACAAAACAAATCTTTAGTCTCAACAACAGACTAGAATTTGAATTGGGTCTTCAACACAACATAAGAACAAACCCCTAGCAATTGACAACAGTGCTCTTTAGCACCCCAAACCCCTCCGTGAGACCTATGAATATGGTTTGTTACACATTTTTTATCACTTTGGCAGAGTTCACATCATTTTTCAAAGTGGATTTTATGCAACAAACATAGTCCTTTAGCACTTGACATGCATGAATTACACCTTCTTTTCTATTTTCACATTGGATCAAAATGGATCAAATTTGTACACACCATATGTAGTGGTGTTTATACTTCAGGAATAATTCAAACATTGGAGAATAACACTATACCTTTCTCCCTACACTTCTTTTGCACTTGGCATGAGATCTCCCAAAAAACTCGCACTTGGTGCAACTAGCATGAGATCACCTGAAAAACTCATTCTTAGCTTGAGGTGGCACAAAAAATCATTCTTCTATAACATCTTCAGGATCCTTTCTATAATCTTTACTCATCATAGATCAGGTGTACATGTTCCTTTTTCATATTTTACATACTTTCTTACACACTTTTTACATGTCTTTTACATATCGATATCAATTTTCATTACACACATATTTGACTACTCGTTCATTTCTTCTATTTTTTAGCTCCATCCTTATGGATATCATTACTCACATCATCCACATAATAAGCAGACATCAACAAAGGTACAACATGTACATGTACACATATTCTTTCACCCCTAGGGTAATCATCATTTTCACTTCCTCTTCTCTAGCTTTACACTTCACTTTTTATCACTCCATGAAATTTTTCTTGTCTCCTCGACATGATTTTTCACATCAATCTACATGGTTATTAGGAACGCATCTCTTATCTACTTTATGTTACTCAAGAATTCAATGAACAACATAAAGTGGGGGAAAATATATACACTAAATCATGCACTTTGGGTACATTTCTAGGTCTTAGATCACATACAACTATTCATATGATTCCTAAGTGAGAAAAGTACTAATTGACCATTATCTTTGGCCTCTTTGCTTTCTTTCTGTTTTCCTTCTTAGTTTTACACACCTTGTTGTCCATTCTGTACTTTTTACACTTAAATTATTCTAGTCTTAACACCAACACCCAGCCAGGACACCAACTCCAAGCACCCCATCCCCTCTAGGTGCCCCTGACCTATTTATATCTTTACATATTTTAAGTATTTTCTATCTGTTGGACATATTTATTTCTTATGAGTCAACCTTTTAATGGTTGATTATGAAATTAAGACAAGGTAATGATTTAAATACAAAGTTATGTGACCATAATAAAGGACCAAACACTAAGAATTATCTATCACCACCTAAGGTTAAATTAAAGAGCATTCTAAGAGCATTCAAGCATCCATATAGTTTCACACAAGGGACAAGGTATTTTTACTTCTATGCAGACACACATATAAGGGGAAGTTCATTTTTCCATGCACATATATATATTATATATTCTACATCTAGCTACTTGTTCATCTATCAAGTGTGACTTGCAAAAGAGCCACCTAAGGAACTATTCTACAAACACTCACACAAAACTAAATGGAGTCTGAAATGTAGTGCAGTTGCCCTAGATCGTAAGTTCACTCACTTGGGTGATGGATGGGGTAAGTCTGACTCCCCATTTCCATCTTTTATTTTTTAGTATTTGATATGTTTTAGGGTTTTACAGGTGCTTTTTCATTCTAGAATTAGGTATTCACATACCTGATTAATAGTTTTTTACAACGATACGCAAGTGACTTTAGGAATTCATTAGCGAACATCTTGCGTATCATTTGAAAATTTCATGTTTTTATAGGGTCAAAGTAGTCACATGTATAATTAGATTTTGTTTTTTTAGCACCCTAGGCAATCTGTGAGATTTGCATATGTTCACCCTAGTCTCAACAATGAGTCAAGGGTTTTCACTAGTTAACTTATGTAATCTTGTTTAAGATTAATATTTTGAATGCTATTTCAATCATTTTTCTAAATAGAAATAGCTTCGACATCGATACAAATTAGCTAAAGTCAATGTATCCCTTCAGGTGTAGGGCTAAGGTTGGCCAGTGTAAATGTTACAGCTTACATCATAAGTTTTAGCGATAAAGATAAGAAAAGTAAAAGCATAAAAATGTGTTGGTAAGAGAACGGTATTTAAAAGGGTGTAACAATAAGATGTTAATATATTTATGAGATGAGATACACGACTTTGATTACCCACTTTAAGCTAGAAGTTTATTGTTGAAGACCTTCAAATCTTCCCTTAACTTTCATAACACCATTTGCAATATCAGATAATGGATTGTAAGGATACCCACTTCCAGATGAATTTTCTCCTTCAAATTTTTCCCGGAGGGTGTAACACATGTCCCAGAAATGCTAAAAATATCCCTTTTTAGGTCTACTAGAGAATTTGCCTTGAGAAGCATTATAGCGGAAGAACTTCAAGAACTTGTTTTTATGTTTCAAACAATTTGGCAAGGTTATAAAAATACATAAGATTACTTTGAGGATTGGGATAGGCATGACACATAGGGAAAATTGATCCGGAGAAGTTCTTAGGAGGGTTTTCAAACAAAAAATTTGACACTAACGTAAAGTTGTCATGTTTTCAACTTGAATTTTTCCCTTCTAAAAACACATGACAAAACATGTAAAAATCATTTACAATTTTTGATTCAATATTTTATCACAAATGCAAAACCAAAATATAAGATTTTGAAATAATTTTCAAAGTTTACAATAACATGGTAATACATCATGTAGGTGTTTCAGATCACTATTTTAAGAATTGAAAGTTTCAAAATATAAAAAATTAATAGAACAAACCATTAAAAAGATTATAAATTGAAGTTTTGTTTAAAAAAAATGACTATCAAACGATAATAAGCCAAAGCTTTTCCTTTATTTTTTTAGAAAGCATCATGACTTTGGACTTTCTAGTGGAATCTCCACTTAAAAGATCAAACATGTTGCCAAATAAATTGAGTATTAATCTATTAAAGGGATTATAGGTGTTGTTCATTATTTTTAATATGCTTAACTCTTGTTTTGAATGGACATAGTACAAAATAATCCGTCCACAAATATTTCAATTAAATGAAGAGGGCATAAGAACATATAACATGTTAAGTAAACCATTATGATCTAATTTTACAATAAAGATGCCCAATATTTGGAAGAATAGAGTGTGGCTTAATGGAACTAAGTTTATTAATCTTCCTTCGGTTCTATATATACTATCCTAAGTCTCTTCTTATCATTGACACATTAATCAGATTTGGCTAAGTTACTAATACTTCACAGATTCAATATTCTAGGTTTTAATTCATTCGCTCTTCCTGTTTGGAGCAAAATAATTATTTCACTAGTTGAATTTTTAGTATAATATCTCAGTACATGCCTTATTTTTATCTCCAATATATCAAGGATGAGTATATGTCCTAGTTTGGTTTGGTTTGTGTTCATCTTATAATTATAAAGTACTTGTTTTAATTTTAATTTTAAGTATAATTAGAGGAGAACTAAAAATTGCATTCAAGTAAATATTGTGGATTAAAATAAGAATTGAATACATAAACTAGAAATCACACATGAATGGTGAAATGGAGATGTCAAAGGGATATGAGGTTATGAAAAATTGTAGGAGGAAGAGAGGTGTTGAACAAGTGCTTTGAAGGAAAAGAAATCTAGGGTTGGAGACAATATTTGGGGCAACCTATGTGAAACACTTATTTGGTAGTTCCAAGCACATATAAACCATGCAACATATTTTGTGAGTCATTTAAAGGAGAAAGGGGGCATGTTACAAGTTTTTATTTCCAATGTTATCCTATGTGATTTGTGTGTAGTTATAATCTCAAATCTAAATTAAAATGAAAATCATGTACTTGTCTCCAAGGACACTTTAGAGATAATGTCATGTGGAGTGTACTTTGCATCCCATGTCGATCCAATGTAGCAATTGAAAATGAAACCCATATGGCCAATCATGTTGTTATGAGCCATTTTTATAAATCATTATCTTAAGATATTCTCCACAATTTCCTATCCAACAACAAATATAGACCACAAGAATTTTCCTTCTAGATTTATAGTTGACACCATCTGGTCAAAATTTTGGGATCTTGGAACTCATTAAATCATAAGCTTTGTCACATGTGCATCTATATCAAGAAAGGTTTTCACCTCCCCAATATTTTTCCAACCTCAACAATGCTATCAATATTATCATCAAGGTTTGAACAGGTGACTTGCCTCTTTTCTTATAGTGATCAACATCATCCTACTCAATAAATAGATGATAACAATATATAATCCTTAAGTGGCATACCAAGTTGTGTCCTTCATGGAGATGTGGGATGGTAGATTTCATCGTAAAGTTTTTTCACTTACCCCTTGTAGATAGGGGAGCTTGCAAATGTTTAAATTCTAAACTTTGCATATGCTAGTCCAAAAAATATATCACCATCAACAAAATACAATTCCCTTCTCAAGTTTTTATTTTAGAATCTATGATGAGAAAATGTGCCCAAACTGTACGTTTTGATCAGGAACAGAAATCATGTGGAACTATTTTTAATGAGGGTCTTGAAATTGTATAGTGTTGACATTTCGACGTGGGACCTCCAATTGTATGATGGGGTATTCTTGGCTTACACATCCACCACACTTCTCAACACCTCAGGGAGCTTGGTCCTTAATTATGTTTCTATGTAAGAGGTGGACACATACTACATGTGTAGTGGGAAGTAGGGTTGAGATTTGATACTTCTCTTGAACTTGTTGAGTAGTTTTAGACATATTTAATATTCTATATGAATGTTTACTCGTCATCTATTGACATGCACTTGATTTTACAAACCATCATTTTTAATAGCATTCATATATATTTAATTTATTCAAAAAAAAAATCATTCAATATTGATTACAACAACATTTACTATTATAAACCTTCATTTTATTAGGATCTGTGAAGCAATTGTGTTAACTCAACTTAAATTTATATTAAAACCTGTAGAATTATTACGCAAGTTCTCATGTTATTTTGTATTTGTAGGAGTGTATTGCTTTATTTTATGTGGGGACGAGACACTAAAATGATATACTATCCCAAAAAAATCCTTTGACAGCCCAAGGTTATGCATCAAATCTCAATGATTCATCCCTGGTGGGAAATTAAGACAAGAATGTGGGTTGAAAACACCACTTGGAACCTGGGAAAAATAATAGCCTATATAAAACTTTGAGCACCCGAGAAGGAATGAATGGTTCAATCTTGATTATTGAAGGTGACGCCAAGAAAGTCACATTTTCCTTTTAAAAATACAATCATATCTACTGTATTAAAAAAGATGTTGGGTTGAGAATATAGCATTCGCGTGACAATGATTGATGTTGATTGCATTCGTGCAGGCACTGCAAATAATGGAGGGCTTATTAGTAAAAACCTTACTAGCTTGGACACATGGTGATGACAAACCAAAACTTGTGAAAAATCTATTACAGTTACTGATTATTAACCTCCTATCTTGTAAGATTATTTGATCAACAAATATTGGAAAATAACACAACTGTAACTTCACAAATACAAACACATAAAAAAATACCCAACAAGGTGAACACAATATTTTCAGACAATTGTCCCTGGAAAAACCCCGTAGGGAAAACCAGTACTACAGATGAGAAATATATTAAACTTCAGCAAATCAAGAGATACAAATACTGCTTGCCTCTTACTAGCAGAGCTCCGACAATCTCCTAATCCTCCTGCTGATATTCCTCCACTGCTATCTCCAACGCTATCACTGCGCCCTTGACTAACACTGCAAGACTACTTGCTAACACTGCAAGTTTCTCTCAAAACTTCCTTGTTACAAATGACCCCAATGACCCCCTTATATACTACTCTCGTTGAAAATCAACGGCCGAGATTAATACAAATGAACGGCTGAGATTAAGACAACTCAATAACCATAACAACCTTGGTTATGAGGTGTCACCTAAAAGGAGTCAATATTAGATAGCAATTGTTCTTATCCTAACAATATTTGTTTGACAAAAACAACTATTTTTCTAAATTCTAGGTTGTCCAAACTACCCATAACAAATGGATGAGGACAAACAGCTGTCCAAGCTACTAACTACTAAGATTAACACTCCCTCTTAGCGAGGAAGCTGTTCTGCATGACACCCAACATCTCTCTGAAGAAGATAAATTTTGCCTTCCCCAATGCCTTTGTCAGAATGTCTGCTACCTACTGATCTGTAGGTACAAACTGTAGCTTAACAACCCCGCACTGTACACAATCTCTGATGAAGTGATACTTGATGTCTATATGTTTTGACCTATCATGAAACACCGGATTCTCAGTCAACTTGATGCAACTCTGATTGTCGCAGTGTATCACTGTAGTCTCAACCTTCTGACCAAACAAAGCTACTAGCAACTTCCGAAGCCATATAGCTTCACATGTTGCCATGCTAGCTGCTATGTACTCTGACTCTGCTGAACTCAGAGCCACAGACTTCTGCTTCCTGCTGAACCAAGATACAACTCCTGATCCCAGACTGAAACAACACCCTGAAGTGCTCCTCTTGTCCATTGTACTACCTACCCAATCTGCGTCAGTATAGCCCATCAACCTGATTCCTTCACCTCGAGCATATCTAATTCCATACTCGATTGTACCTCGTAAATAACGCAGCACATGCTTTGCCGCAGTCCAATGCACTCTCTTTGGCTCAACCATGAACTGACTAAGAGAGTTAACTGCAAAAGCTATATCTGGCCTGGTATTGACCAAATACATGAGAGAACCAATCAACTGCCTGTATAAGGTGGGATCTACATCCTTCTCCCTGGATGTGTCTACCTTCCTCCAATTCATGATCATGGGTGTAGACATGGCTTTGCAATCTTCCATCCTGAACCTTTTCAAGATTTCCATGCAATATTTCCCTTGCCCAAGGAAAATCTCTCCATCATTTCTGCCATACCTCCATGCCTAGAAAGTAGTGCATAAGTCCCAAATCCTTCATCTCGAACTCCGCTGCAAGATCCCTCTTGCATTCTTCTATGAGCCCCAGTGAACCTGTAAGAAACAAGTCATCTACATATAGAACAAGAATGAGAATCTCACCTCCAACTACCAAGTAGTAGAGATTAGCATCTGCCTCACTCTTCACAAAGCCCATTTCCTGCAAGTAACTATCAATGCGCTCATACCACGCTCTGGGAGCCTGCTTGAGTCCGTACAACGCTCTCTTCAATCTACACATGTGGGTCTCTTTGCTATGTGCTACAAAGCCTTCTGGTTGTTCTATGTATACCTCCTCTTTCAACTCACCATTAAGAAACGTTGTCTTGACATCCATTTGATGGATCTGCCATCCCATCTGTGCTGAAATTGAGATTACAGCTCGTATAGAAGTATACCTGGCAACTGGAGCAAATGTCTCCTCGTAGTCTATTCCCTCTTTCTGAGAGAACCCCTTTGCCACGAACCTTGCCTTATATTTCTCGATGCTACCATCTACACCGTGCTTGATCTTATAGATCCAGCGTGATCCAACCACTGCCCTATCTGTTGGTCTAGGCACTACCTCCCACACATCATTCTGCATAATTGAAGTATACTCCTCAACCATTGCTTCTTGCCACACTTGATGTTGTGCAGCCTCCTGATAGCTAGAAGGTTCACTATCTACCAACATACTAACTAATGCAACATAGTCATCATACCTGGCTGGTGGTTTCCGTTGTCTATCACTCCTCCTAGGAGTACCCACTAACTCCTGAGTATTCTTCTGTGTCTGTTGAACCTCACGGTTCTTGCTGCCAACTGTAGAGGATGAAATATCAAGCTCCATGTCTTCTTGATGCATCTCTTCTTGCACCTGTTGCTCCATACTTTGAAAACTCTCTCCTCCTGAGTCTATGCTTGTACTAATAACTGTACTCGAGCTTTGCTGCCCTTGACTCGATTGAGTGATTCTTGGAGCTTCTGTTGGCTGCTTACTCTGATCATCTACTGGCAAATCTCTAGACCTTCTAAATGCCTTGTCCTCCATGAACTTGACATCACGTCGAACAATAATCCTCTTGGTCCTCGGAATGAATATCCGATATGCCTTAGAGGTTTCACTATACCCCACAAAGTACCCTCTCTCTGCAGTCTGATCTAACTTGGTACGTGTATCCTTAGGAATGTGACAATATGCCAAACTCCCAAAGATCCTAAAGTGACTGACATCTGGCTTCTTCCCAGTGAATGCTTCCTCTGGTGTCATCTTCCCTAGTACCTTATGTGGAACTCTATTCTGTATGTATACTGCTGTATTGCATGCCTCTGCCCACAGATAACGGGGTAAATCCTGGTCATGCAACATAGCCCTTGATGCCTCTGTTATAGACCGATTCTTCCTCTCAGCAACTCCATTCTGTTGCGGATTGTAAGGAACAATCCACTCTCTCTTGATTCCTTCTCTGGTACAGAACTCCTGGAACTCATTGCTTTTGTACTCGCCTCCATTGTCTGACCGAAGAACTTTTATCTTCCTTCCTGTCGAATTCTCCACAAGAGCTTTGAACTCTTGGAAGCGACTGAAAACCTCATCCTTGGTCTTCAAGAAGTATATCCATGTCTTCCTGGAGAAATCATCAATAAAAGTAACAAAGTACTCATACCCTCTGAGAGACTTCGTCGACATTGGTCCACATACATCTGAATGTACTAGATCAAGAACGCCCTTGGATCTGGTGTCACTCCTTGGAAAAGATGCTTTAGAAAACTTCCCCAACACGCATCCCTTACATACATCATCGTGCTCTGTGCTCACCTCAGGAACACCTGTCACTGTCTCATGAAGTAATTTAAGGGCTCCATGATGGATATGGCCCATCCTTCTATGTCATAGCTCTCCCTGATCTCTAAGATTATTGTTGCTCATGAGTGCCTTAGGAATATCAAACTGCAGCCTATAAAGCCGACCGCTCCTAACTCCAATAGCTATGGGTGATTTCCAATCCTTGTGCTTGATCAACACATGTGCCCCTCTAAAGAGTACATTGTACCCTTTGTCCTGAAGGACAGATACAGAAATCAAATTCATCCCTAAGCCTGGAACATGCAACACATCATGAAGGGGAATCATCTTACCACTCTCCCTCTGAAACTGAACAGTCCCTTTCCCAACTGAGTTGAGTTTGGACATGTTCCCCATAGATATCTGGATTCTGGTGCTCTCTTCCTTATAACTAGAGAAGTATTCTCTAACTCCTGTCATATGATATGACGCCCCACTATCTATGTACCAAACACTCTGTGAGGTTGAGCTAACCATACATGCTATGAGTGCAAACTCATCTTCCATTCTACTAGAGAGCTCATCTGCACTTGCTGAAGCTGCAACTTGCTTCTTGCCTTTCTTTTCATTCTTCTTCCTTTCTAGGCAATCAATGACATAGTGGCCAAACTCGTGACAGCCATAGCACTTGATCTTCGAAGAATATTTCTTCTTCTTTTCACCTTGTGAATTTTATCCTTTACTAGACCCCTTCTTTGCCTTCCCTTTACCCCGCTAGGGCAACATTTTCCTATTCCACCTCACTTTTCTGACTCTTATTGTTGGCTCCATTGACAAGACTTAGTCTAAGCTCCTCCTGAGTGAAATCACTCCATAGTCGATCCCAACTCGGTAAGGTGTCTCGTCCATTGGTGACTTGAACAAAGACATCCCACAGCTTAGTAAACCCATTTAGGGCTATTCTCACTAGCTCGTCATCACTTGGTTTGTCTCCAACAGCTGCCAATTCATCCTTGACAAGTCTAAGTCTGGTGAGGTAACTTGTGACGTCTTCTCCCTTATTCATCCGGGTATGCCTCAACTTTTCTTTAAGAATCAGCTTCTGATTAGTGGTAGCATTTTGGTACAGATTCATAATGGCATCCCACATCGTCTTCGCTATATCTAACTCTGCAATATGCGGAACAATATGATCCTTGACACCATCAAGAATCAGCCTCCTCGCCTTGGCATCTTCCTTCTTATATGCTAAGAGTTGTGTTGCATCTGTAGGTACAGGTACAACAATGGTCACATATTCCTTGATACCATTCTCTTCTAGCAATAGAGAAATTCTGGCTTTCCAGACACCAAAATTCGAGGCTCCATCCAAGCTGTCCTGATCTCTTAAACCTGCTGAGGCCATCTTAAAAGAAAATAATAATAATAATTTTGAAGAGGTTAAATTGGGTTTTATAAACCCTCACTTTCTTTCACCTAGGGTAAATCTCTTCTACCCGAACTTAGCTCTGATACCATGTGAAAAATCTATTACAGTTATTGATTATTAACCTCCTATCTTGTAAGATTATTTGATCAACAAATATTGGAAAATAACACAACTGTAACTTCACAAATACAAACACATAAAAAAAATACCCAACAAGGTGAACACAATATTTTCGGACAATTGTCCCTGGAAAAACCCCATAGGGAAAACCAGTACTACATATGAGAAATATATTAAACTTCAGCAAATCAAGAGATACAAATACTGCTTGCCTCTTACTGGCAAAGCTCCGACAATCTCCTAATCCTCCTGCTGATATTCCTCCACTGCTATCTCCAACGCTATCACTGCGCCCTTGCTAACACTGCAAGACTACTTGCTAACACTGCAAGTTTCTCTCAAAACTCCCTTGTTACAAATGACCCCAATGACCCCCTTATATACTACTCTCGTTGAAAATCAACGTCCGAGATTAATATAAATGAACAGGCTGAGATTAAGACAACTCAATAACCATAACAACCTTGGTTATGAGGTGTCACCTAAAAGGAGTCAATATTAGATAGCAATTGTTCTTATCCTAACAATATTTGTTTGACAAAAACAACTATTTCTCTAAATTCTAGGCTGTCCAAACTACCCATAACAAATGGATGAGGACAAACAGCTGTCCAAGCTACTAACTACTAAGATTAACAAAACTATCACAACTGAAAGAATGATCTGACGTGGACGCATCCTTGGTTTTCAACCTGCTTTTGCTAACAATTTCCCTGCAATATGTGGCCCTCGATTCATTACCTGAGTCATTACGATCACACAAGAATGGAAATCGATGATCTTGCGTGGACACGGGTCTTGTTTTCAACCTGCTTCTTCTAAGCATTTTCCCGATATACGCGCTTAGTTTTGAAATGTAGTATAAACTGCTCTGCACTGCGGAAAAAACAAATTAAAATGGGGGATTCTAAAATAGAAAAAACATTGTTGGCATATTTGAATATGATGGTATGAAGAAGAATAACAGAAGAATTCCTCCTCGGTTGCATAAGAAATTATGCAAATAATTGGAAAGACCCTGAGATCGCCAAACAAATTATTGCATATGGAGAGGAGATGAATTTAGGTTGATTTATTATTCTTTCTCGACAGTCGCTGACCAAAAAAATTGACATGGCACTGTCGAATTTATCAAGCTACGTGTAGGGCTGCATAATCAATGACCAAAACAAACATTTGACAACCGTCCAATATTCGACGACCAAAACTTGTTCCATCCTAATTATCGATGGGTTCTCCATCCTAGGATAGGTTTATACATTCAATTTGTTTGAGGCCAATGAACTTATCCAAACTACTTGCAACATTAGTCATATTCTAAACTGATTGAGGTGCCTTAGTTGGCTCATGGTCAATTAAGTGGAAATCGTTCATAGGATTTATCTATATAAACTGCACACCCTAACCTATAGAGGCATATAGAGGTCCCACATGCAAGAAAATTCTAAAATTTGTTTTCAGTTCAACATTTAAACATCTCTCACTTATATCACATTATTGTAAGCTATAAAAGTTTGAATACATATATCCCTTTTTACCCTAAATCACAACATGTACTAAGATACAAGTTATGCATCATTGCCAAGTGATGAGGACTGAATTAGGACTCATTTATTTGCAATTTTCCAACCTCCACTTTACTTTAGAATTTTGAGAAAAATGCATTTGAAAATCACCTATTAAATTTTGGGTTGAATAGATTTGAAAATCCTAATCTAAATCAAGCTCATTTTATTGATTATTTACAATGGTTCTAAGTGACTTGAAGCTCGTCAAAACATCAAAAGGGGGCCAGGGTAGGGAAAAAGAGGATATTAAACTCTCTTTATCTTCTCAAGCATGGAAACCCATCTTATTTCAACCAAATCATACACAAGAAACCGTATAAACAAAGAAATAACATTGGCTTGTTTATGAATAAACTTCCCTGCACAAACCTAATTCATAACAGGGGATATTCAGCCTAAAATTGACTCAACCTAACTTGATTCAACAAACAAGAAAAGTAAGTATCCATAAACTAACATCTCCAAATACTTAATCACTAAGACTACATAGACACGTCCAAGGAACTAAGTATTAGAATCCATAACTCATGAAATGAGACTATTTAGGATCAATCTCTTACCCTCTAGACATAACTACAAATAGAAGTGAAAACTCTACTTAATAAACATAAACATATTTGATGCACATATGACTCTGAAACATAGTTTCTCAATTTGAAGTAAATTGACACTTATAGAATAATGTGAAGTTGTAATTTCTTTCATCTATATCGAATATAATCGAGAATGATGTTTACAATATAATAAAGGGTATTTACAAGAAAATGAGGTTTAAATATTTCCTTTACATGATTTGGAAGCCTCCAAATTACATAAAAATGAGGAAAACTAAAATTGAAACCTAAACTAACAACTGGAAGAAATCATTTCCATGAATTACAATGAATTCCCCCAAAACAATTATATATTTTCTTAAACATTGATCTATGTAAGAGGAACATAATCATCCTATGAAATAAAGGTGGAAGTTTGAGCTTCCACTTGTCTAATCAAATTATGATTGCCCACTAAATTACCAAATTTATCTTGTTTAACTTCTCCTTTTGCGTTCGAACTCTATCATGAAAATATACATGATATTTTCACCATTATTTCTAAAATTGGTCTCCATGTGTATTCCTTTCCGAGATGCTTCTAATGGTTTTATTCGCATGCCAATGGAACTCCTCTCTGTAGCCTCTAGTTACTCAATCTTCACTAGTTACCTCATTGGTAATTGAAACCTTGTGGTCTCCCGGTCCTTACCACGTGGCCCCAATTGGCTAATCATGTGTTTGCATGGATTTTTGCAAAAGTGTGGTCCAGTACATATCAGCAACATGTGTTCACCACCATACTTCCCACATCCTACGACTCTCCCAAACTTCTACCTTGGAAGTCCTATACATTGACTACATTGATCAATGAACCTTTTCCACCATTTTATTCATTCGCTTGACACTCTAATAGTTCTGGCTTGTCCACATGTCTTTGCCAGCTAAAAATCTTGGTGACTAAGATCCACAAGTCAACCTCTCTAAATCTCAGCATCTTAGTGTCTCCTTGTTTAAATCTATGCATTTGGAAACTAAGAGCACATAGATTGGTCTACACGGTTTCTTGTTAGTGTTTCTTGTTGTTGGGGATTAAGACCTCCTCGTCCTTTTGACATCACTTTTGTGAAACTCCCAAGACCAGAGGAGTAACGGTTCAAAATTGAGCCCTTCACAGCCCTTCCCAAGGCTTCAAACCTGTCACAAAATGGTGGGTAAAAATTTGCATGCCAAACAAAATTAAAATGTAAAAATAGTTTTACAATAGAGAAGTGCAAATTGTTTTTATAACTATCAAAAGAAGGGTTGTGAAAAGTGCTTGTCAACAATTTGTGTGAAATTTTTAGATATTATTAAATAGTTTTGACGACTTCCACATAAAACAATGACCTCGTGACTCACATATATGTTAGACAAGACATATTAAGAAATTATTAAAAGTTTTCATGTAAAAAGTATACTACTACTATAATACTATTAAGGTCATATCCCAAGTTTATAGGAAGTTGGTGATGCCATCTCAATGAATACTTGAGCCTAAATACCTAAAAACCAAATATTTAATATTAGTGTTTAAGGTCATGGCCTTTTGCTTGGGATTCATTAAGATGTTCTTATCCATCACCTTGTATTTTTTCCACTTTTTTGTTGCATGAGCCACCTTGAGAGGAAAAGAAAAGAGTTATGATCGATTTGCACACAATTATTTGCCCACTTGGGTGCATGCACAATATGATTTGGAATAGATCGAGCGTACTAAGTAGCCACGACCTCGGATATGGGATGAGATAGATATATGAGGTCAGGGGAGATCTTGGAGAAAAGTGTTGAACTAATCTCAAAGGGCGACTTCAATTCATGATTCACAATGTAGGGTGTCGAGCAAGTTCTATGGGATCCCCGTTGGTGCGAAAGGGCGGGATGGAATTGCAATGGTCTTGATTCAAATCACCTAGATCAATTCAAGATCAGTGTGTAGACAAGCCAGGGCCAAGATGATTTGATTAGCTTGATTTGTATGCAATGGAGAAGTAGCTCGAGGAAAAGGTAAGTGGAGCTTGCTTTCAGGAAAAACAAAAGTCGATTCACTTGATGATCTCAATTGTTATGACCCTTGAAAAGAAGAACTGAGCTAATTGTCAATTTGTTCCCTAATGCAAAGGTTGATTGGACATATTCAAGATGAAATAATGCAGTTCATATGAGAGGAGGTCATTGCAAAGGAGGCGAATAGGAAGAGATAAGATTAATTTTCCATTAAAATCACCCCTCTAGGTTGTCATTGGTATCTTCTCTCTAACCATTGTTCAATAGAAGTGACGTGGATGCCAATAAGAATTTTATATTTATAGTTGTGCTGAGGAAAATGTGGCTCAACTATATGCCTAAGGATTTGAAGAGGGTTGTTGACAAAATTATGGAGGATTATGAAGGGTGTGAGGGTTTAATAGAGTAGTCTAATTTGATAATACATCATTTCTGTGTAGTAGATCTCAATGCATATTGTGCATGAGGTGAAGCTCTTTTCTGTGAAATATGACCAAGAATATCTCGATGTATCTGTCGATGACATAGTGTTGGTTTTTCAAAGTATGGATGCACATTTTCTTTAATTTAGTTGGAAAAAAATTAATTTAATGCATTTTACTAATTAAAATTTACATGGGTTTTATTTTAGTGGTTAAAATCTGAATGGATTTTTTATTGAAGTGATAAGAATCCAAATGGGTTAATTTTAGCACTAAAATCCTAGTAGAAGTTAAAGTTATTTATTTTATTATTTAGAAGTTTTTCACAATGATTTTGATAAGACATCCCTGTGTCCCACATGTAGTTTAATGGTTTTTTTGTGTTTACTATTCTGTGTGTCTTCTCGTCTAATTTCGATTGTTTTTTTTATATATTTATTTTTTAAATTTATTTAATGCTTATTTTAGTTATGATGATTTTTAGGAAATTAGAATATTGCAAATTTGGGCATTCATTACATCATAATTTATTTATTTTACTAATTTAAATACATCTTAATTTTACATCCTTCTGATTGAGGGGCCATTTTGTTTAGATTGTTTTTTTCTTTTATTTGAGGTGCCAATCAGCTGGTACTTGATTTTTTTTAAAACAATTTCTTGTTTTAAAAGAATATTATTAATTTTTATAACATGGATACTTGATTTATTCTTATCATGTGAAGTGTAAAATATTCATACTACATTTCATCATCAAAGGGGTTGGTCTAATAGTTTCCCTTCACAATAAAATTCCGACCAACCCTTAAAATTTGATTCTTGTATAATGAGGTGATCTTTTAAGTAGCAAGTTCTCAGGATCTTAGGATCTCAAGACTCTCACATTCTCAGGATCCTCCTCGTCCTTTTGATTTCATTATTTTAAAAATCTTGAGACCACGAAATTCTAAGGTGTTCTTTAAGTATCAGGTTCTTAAGATCTTGGGATCTCGGTCTCTCAGGTCTTTGATATCCTTTAAACTTCAATTATACTTTTCCTCAACCTCCAAACTTTTGTGAATGCCTATAAAAGGAGACATGTGTTCCTATTAGCCACTTGTTTCAAATCAGTATTAATTATAACCCTCCCACAAATCATACAAGTGAACTTAAATTTGATGGTTAAAATTTAATACAAAATTTAAAGGGAAACCAACAAATGCATGTTTTAAGCTCATTTTCACTCTAAAAATTCCAAAGTCATGGATTTTTCTTGGTTTGAATCTTGTACATATGTGTTAACAATTGCTATAAACTATGTAAAACCATCTAATATACCAAAAATGGTGATAAAATCAATGCAAAGTAAGAGTTAAACTTTTAGCATGCAAACAATTTATAAACTGATTTTTAATCGATTATTTTAATGAGCTTAATCATATTGTCATAAAATAGAGACTTTTAATCATTTCAAAAAGCTTAAAACTTAGTTTTAGTGGTTGATGAATACAATGCCCAATGTCATTTATCTTTTAAAAATGGAATGGGGTGTCTTTGGTACCAACAAATGGAGACAAATGTAGGGAAAATGTAGTGTAAAAGTGTTTAGAATCCAAAATCTCAAGTTTATCAGTTCCAAAGAAAGTGTTATAACTAAAAAAATGTTCAAAACTTATGATTAAGATTCATAAGAATAGATTAAGCTCTTACTTTTTATCTACTAAGTGATCATAGTTTTAAGATTCAAGTGTGTGATTTTACATGGTTAATCCATCCTCCTTTAAAATTGTGATTAAATGGCCAAAACTTGTTAAATCTACAACTGCACTACATAAAGGTTTTAAGCATTTCTCTACTACCATGCAAGCATATATATATCCCCAAAATATATTCTCTTGGGTCCACTCCAATCCTTGATCCATTTCTAATCAAGCTCCATAGCCCTGACGGAGATTTCTCAAATCATCCCTTTAAGAAAGCTAATCAAATTTTCTTTATTTTGTCTATTTAAGACAAGATTCACATAGTTTTTTAATACCATTCAACTGATTTTCTCTTGTTTCCTCTATGTTTACAATATTTAGAGGGTTTAGGAACTAGTTATAGTCCTTCACAATACTATTTCTACAAACATAAAAAGTTAACATAACCCTTTCATGTGTTTTGGAGATGTTGTAACATGTTCAGTGATTGTGACTATCTTGGGTATGATTACCTTAGTAAAATAATCAATGATTACAAAAATGATTTTTAATTTCAAACATGAGAAAAAAAAACCTAAAGTTATTTCAAAATCTAGAAAACTTTACACTCTTTATTGTATTCACTCTTTGAGATATTTCCTTTAAGTTACTCTTTTCTTTTCAAGTGTCAATTGAAAAATTCTATTACCCCCATCGACGCTTATGGGGGTAATCCTCCATCTTATTAATATTTCTTCTATCCATTTAAAATACAATTGTCTACTATCTTTAAAGTGGTGTCACTCGCGCTACACCACACTAAAGAGGGTCAAATGTAGACACCTAATTTTGACAACACAATTTTAATACTAAAATTGTACTAATTGGCTTTTTTTACCTTCATTTCATTATAATTAGTGATTTTCCACTAATTAGCTAACATTCTCCTTTGGACAATCAATTAATGACATTTCGATAATTAACTAGCCTCGTCCCCCATCCAAGATGTCAATTAACATCGCTTCGTTAGTTATAATCCCCTTTTAGTTAATTAATTAATCATTATTAATTAATTAACCTTTAAATCTCATATTTAATCAATAAACCCTCTTATTGGTTAAATATAGCTCTCAAACCCTTCAAATTCTATTAATCTTCCCCTAAATAATCTCCAAATGGCTTATATAACCTTAACTTGGTCTATTAATTGATCCTAGTTGAAGATTTAACAAATATTGGAATTTGTAAAACCCTAGGATATTGTGGATTCATATAAATAAATGAAACGATAAAGTACATATCTGACAAAAATAATAATCGAATGAAATTTGAAACCTTATGTGCAAGAGATAGAGTAAAAGACTTTTATGATTTCACAATTGATCCCGAAGTATGTTGGACTAGAAAATTAGTAAATAGGAGGAGGAGACTTTTGCAGCCATACACAAAAAACTATGTAACTACCAAGAAAGCCTAGACCAAGGTGCCTGGACTAGAGTTAGGGGTGCCTGGGTGATAGAAACTACCTCTAGGTGCTCATGACTGCGAAAAACCTCATAAACTTATTTATTTTATGTCACAAGATGGTCACTAACCTTCACTATTGATTGCTTATGTGTCATTGGTTGATCACCGAGTTTTCCTGTACTTTGCAAAGAGAGAGATAACCTGCAAAACCCCCAAAACATATCAAACCCTGAAAAGAAAAAGATGCAAATGGGGAGTTGGACTAACCCTAACGATCACCCGACATATTAAACTTACGACCAAGTGTTGTACTACATTTTAGACTCCATGTAGTTCTTTTGCGTGTGTGTAGAAATCGTTCCCTAGGTAGCTCTTGTACAAGATGCACTTGACAACGAGTGATTTCTAGATCTACCAATGTAAGGAGATATGTGGACGGAAAAAATAAACTTCCCCTCCTATGCGTGTATGTAGAAAATGTAGTCCCTTGAGTGAGTGATAGATTGATGTCTTGATGCTTTTAGAATGCCTTTAGATGCAACCTTAAGTGGTGATAATAGATGCTTAGAGCTTGGTACTTTATTATGGTCACATAGCTTTGCATTTATATGATTCCTTTTTTTGAATGTCATAATTTACAACTAAAATTCTAACCCATAAGAAAACAAGATGCCCAAAATATAAAAAAGGACCAAAAGAGGTGAAGAAGATATAAAGAGGTTAAGAGCTCTTAGAGGGGATGAGGGTCCTTAAGCGTTAGCATCCTGGTTGGATGTTGGTGTCTAGAATCAATAAAGTTAAAGTAACAAAGATCATATTAGGTAGTGGGGTGTGCAAGATCAAAGAGGAAACTAGAAAGATAAAAAAAGACGTCTAGAGATAGATGTAAATTACTAATTTTTTCGCTTAGGAATCATATAAATAGTAGTATGTGATTAGGACCTAGAAATGTACCCAAGTTCCTGATTTTGTGTATAAATTTTCCCCCACCTTATGTATTTGAGTAAATACTCGATAACATAAAGTAGATAAGAGATGCATACCTAATAACCATGTAGATTGATGGCAAAAGCATGCTGAGGATACAAGAAAAAACGTGGATTAATAACGATGAAGTGTGGAAGCTAAGGAAGCGGAAGTGACCCTAAGGGTGAAGCATATATGTTATGTTGGGTTTGTACATGTTTGTTTTGGTGCTTGATGAAGGGATACTTCTTGTTGCATGTATTAAGGACGGAACTACAAAAGAAAAGTGAAAGAGTAGTCAAAGTCATGTGTTATGAAAACTATGTAAAAAAGCATGTAAAAGCAAGTAAGAGTATGTAAATGTGAAAAAGTAGCAAAAGGAAAGTGCACACTTGATCCGTGATGAGTGAAAATGATAGAAAGTGTCTTAAACTGTTGTAAAATAATGATTTTTTTTGGGTGATCTAAGGCCAAGTGTGAGTTTTTTGGGTGATCTCACATCAATAACGATTTTTTTTGGGATATCTTATGTCAAGTGCAATTTTTTTTGGGTGATCTCACACCAAGAACAAGTTTTGTGGGAGATCTCACGCCAATTGCAAGTTTTTTGGGTGATCTAATGCCATGGAAGAAGAGTTTTAGGGAGAAATGTCTAGTGTGTATTCTCTATCCTTGACTACTTCATGAATTTATATACCACTACAAATGGTGTGATCATGTTTTGTTCTGTGTTTGATCTAGTTTGATCCAAGTAGAAAAAGTATATAGAATGCATTTTGATTGTTGGAGGCTTGTGCCTATGTTGTGAAAAATTCTCTATAGACTACTAAAAATTGTGTCAATATGAGAAATTAACTATAACTGTCCCTAGTTATAGGCGCTCAAGAAAGGTCAGAAGTGACTAGGCGCTCATGTTTGTATCTAGGCATTGGCATCAGTGCTGAAATGAGGATCCAAATCAAAATTTGGGCCATTCTATGTATGTAACTTTTTTCTACTCCTATATTATACAGGCATGTAATGAAGCTCTGAGATACTCTATGGGGTGAATGATACACCCAATGTATGCCCCCCTCGTTTGGGGTGCAGGTGACGATGCTAGGAGGATGCAGACCAAAGGAGAGGACTGAAAAATGATTTGAAACTAAATCCCTGCAAAGGGAGGGAATGTGCATGGAAGAAACCAAGGAACATGCAAAAAAATTGGCTAGACTCATGTGTTAGTGCAATCAAGAAAAATATTCATATAGGAGACAATGTGTAAGCTAGCAAGATAGATGACAATGTAGACCGCAAAAAACATGTTTCAAACCTAGGGCATCACTCATAATGTTGCAAGACAATCAAGGCCGAAGCGGCCAAAAGTATACAAACAATGATCAAGCAAGACATAGGAAAATCCCGTAGACAATAGTATAAATGGAAAACAATAACAAGAAAAGTATAAGAAAACCATGGTGGAAAATAGTTCCTGCAAATAAAATTCTTCACATGAAGCACATGTTAGCATGTTAGAAAGATAAAAAAAAGTATGTAAAGACATATATATATTGTTAAAGTATCATGCTAGTAAGAATAGGATGTAGTATAAAGTGAAACAATAGCACCCTTGATGTGTACAAAAGTAGATGCCCCCAGGAGCCTTGGTGGGATTGGTATGAGGTACAATGCAAAGCATATATCTTACATGTAGAGATCTATAGAAATTATGCATTCACAACAATAGAACAAGTGAGTGTGCATATGTATATAATAAATATAATGACATAATAAGTATCTGTCTAGCATGTGAAACAAAGTGTACATGTGACTAGTAAAAGAAAACACGATTATGTGTAGCCAAGATATGCAATATGATGTGAATGTGAATGGAATGGAATGTAAAGTGAGTGTGATAGGAGTAGCATTCCCCCTGAGTGAGTGTGGATGAAATATGATATAACTTTCATTTATAAAAGACCCCTTAAAAGTCAAGAATGAACCATAGAAAAAGATTACGTTATCGAGAAATGGTTTGAATTGTGTGCGCTAGAAAGATAGATCAATGAAGCATAGAGTGTAAAGAGTGTGAATGTGGTGAGGTTTATTTCATATTTAGACCCTCAGCAGTCAATTATGAACCGTTGAACTAGAGTGCATCATAGGGTAGTGTGATGTGTAAGAATGTGATGTCAAAGAGATATGTCATGAATGCACATAGTGTGAAATGTGCAGTGTGTGAGGATCATGAATGTAATATGCCCTCAACAATCAAGTGTGAACCTTAGCACAAAGAGTGTGTCATAGGTTAATGATGATACAAGTGGTGTGTATAAATGTGTGTAGGGTGGATTATAAAGACTAGATGCGAAGCACAGAGCATAATAGTATAAATGAAAGACACCTAATAATACTAGGAGGGAGAAGTAAGCATGATGCCCCCAAGCATATGATGTGTAGAAGAATCAAGTAACATCATCTAAGAGATTATCATGGTCATGTTCAAAGTCAAATGGAGATGTGTTAGAGACTTGCTAAGCTATAATATGATTTCGATCATGTAAAGAGCCATTTCGACGTAGATTTTACATGCCCATTGCATATTCGTTATCGATGAATGGTGGTAATGGATAATCATGTGCATACCATCGAGTAAGATTTTTTGAATAGCCAAGAAATGAATCATTGAAAATGTAAACAGGAGTGAAAGGCATGGGGAATGAAATTTCAATATGATTAGGATCCAAAGTGCCACCAATGTAGTCAAGCCAAGACTATCTGAGTGTAAGTGAAGAATTGCGAGAAGTGCACGTGACAAATATTGATAAATGGAAGACACGGAGGCCATAAGTAACAATAATGTGAACATATCCATGGTATAGTTGAGGAGAATGTGATGGAAGGAGGGGATCATGTAGTGTGAATCCTATCCGAGCCAATCCATCATATGTGCAAACAATTTCATAACAAGTGGGATAAAATGGAATGTGTGGCAAATAAGAAGTATTCATGAAAAGAGTGCATGTGAAAGGAAGAAGCGTGGATGTAGGTTCCTCATGAGAAGATGAGGAAGGTGGTATGGTGTTCAATGTATAGACAGGCCCCTGATAAAGTACCATAGCATTATTAGAAGGAGTGGGAGAGGCTAACATGGATGGAATGGTATCTAATGCACAAATAGTTCCTTCAAGTGGAGGCAAGTTGTCAGAATAGTTTTTGGGTTGCTGATCATCAAAAGGATGCATAATAATAGTATAAGCTAGAGTAGGTGACACATTGGTTGGATATAGGTGGAAATATTTGAATGGGTCGGGATCAATGACTATGGTATATTCAAGTCCCTCATGTAAGATATTAACACACCGGTGAACTGTAGAAGGCATTGCCTACATAGCGTGAAGACATTGCCTACCAAGTAGGTAATTATATTGAACCACGAATCGATAACAAAAAATACAATAGGAATTTTTTTTGGCCCAACTATGAGTGGTAAGGTGATAGTGCCTATACACATGCACGTAAAAGAAGCGTATACACAGAGAGAAATGGATGTTGGGTTAACTAAAGAGAAGGAAAGACCGATGTCATGAAGGAGTGATAGAGTACAAATATTGAGCTAAGATCCATTATCTACTATAGTTCGGTTGATACCCATGTTATGAATGCGAGTTGGTATATATAGGGTAGGATCATTTTCATTAATAGAAAGATCGGAAGCAATATCAAGTGGAAAAGTTAGTTTTTGAGAAAATGCATCGATGAATAACTGATATATTATGTCTGCATGAGTATTAAAAGGGATGCAAGCATTAGACAAGAGAGCAATAATTTTATCTCTACAAGCAAGATTGGATAGCAAGAAATAATGAATGGAGATATCCATGATGAGATGAGGATAAAAGTAAGAAATGAAGATCCAAGAATGTCCAAATGAGACGGGTTCACCAAATGATTTAAGCGATATTGGAGTTATGCTAAACCCTAAGATATTGTAGAGTCACATAAATAAATGAAATGCTAAAGTACAAATCAGACACAAGTAATAAGCTAATGAAATTTGAAACCCTAGGTGCAAGAGAGAGAGAGAGAGAGTAAAAGACTTAGCTGATTTCACAATTGATCCCAAAGTATACTAGACTGGAAAATTGTTAAATAAGAGAAGGAGATTGTCACAACTGCACACAGAAAATTTTGTAAATGTCGAATGAGTCTAGACTAGTGTGTCTAGACAAGTTCTGGGGAGTCTAGGCACTGGATACTTCCTTTGGGTGGTCATGATAGTGAAAGACCTCTTAAACTATTTTTTTGTGTCACAAGATAGTCGCTAAATTTCACTTTTGATCATCTGTGTGTCACTGGTTCATTGTCTGTAATCTGTAAAGAGAGAGATAACCCACAAAACCCCAAAATAAATCAAATCCTAAAAAGAAAAAGATGAAATGGGGGATTCAGACTGGCCCCAACTATCACCTGATAGAGTGAACTTACGATTGAGCATTGCACTAAATTTCAAATTCCATGTAGTTCTTGTGCATGTGTGTAAAAATCATGTCCTAGGTAGATCTTTTATAATATGTACTTGAGAACGAGGGATAGCTATATGTGCCAATGTAAGTTGATGTGTGGATGGAAAAATGAACTTCCCCTCTTATACAAGTATGCAGAAAATGTAGTCCCTTGTCTCTTGAGTGAGTGCTAGATGGATTCCTTGATTCTGTTAGAATACCTTTGGATGTAAACTTAGGTGGTGATAGTAGATGCTTAGATCTTGGTCTTTGATTATGGTCACATAGCTTTGTATTTATATTATTCCCTTGTTTGAATTTCTTAATTGACAACTATAAGGCCAACCCATAAGAAAACAAGATTTCCAAAATATAAAAGAGGCCTAAAAGAGGTGAGTAAGATATAAAGAGGTTAGGGGTGCCCAGAGGGGGCAAGAGCACCTGGGTGCTGCCGTCTTGGTTGGGCGCTAGTGTCCATAATAAATAAAGATAAAGCAACAAATATCATACTAGGTAGTGGGGTGTGCAAGATCAAAGAGGAAACTAGAAAGATAGAAAAGAGGCCAAAGATAAATGTCAATTACTAGTTTTCTTTCTTAGGAATCATATGAATAGTAGTATGTGATTAGAACCTAGAAATGTACTGCCAGCTTCAACTACCACTTGAGACCAAGAAACAAACTAGGAAAATTATGGAATAATTATTTTTTTTTGATAAGAAGAGTCTACAACTAAGTTGCAAGACACTAGTTTGAAACTAAATAGGTTCTAGAACAGATTCTGATTAACCAAACACAATATTTCCATTTTTATCTTATAACAAGTTTACAAGGTTCCAATTTTAGGGTTACATGTTTTACTTAGGTTCGGGGAGCAAATTTCCCTCATGCCTATTCTCAAATAGGCCTAGAAGTTCAACTAGATTTTTCACACATTTAGAGTTATCAAAAATTTCCTAAACTAGGTTCATTGGATAGGAAATTTCCTCACCTTTCCAACCATATAAATAAGTCCTCCTAACTCCTTGTAAAACTCAAGTTATGGCCGGGCGGAGTTTTAGGGGAAAATTTTCCCTTGAAGGTCCGCGGGGTTAGGGGAAAATGGCGCTTCCTTGCACCCCCGTGCCCAAAGGAAGGACATGTGTCTTCACGTGATTGGATGGGCTGGGCTGGGGGTAGGACTAGGGGAAAAAATTGAAAAATTTTCCCAAATGAGTTAAAATCTCGCCAAGGAAAATTCCTCCTGTGCACTTCACCTCCCCTTTGCCATGTGTCACACGCCTTATTGGGTCGTGGGCCAGCGGGCCGGCGGAGCAAAATTTGGAACAAAGGGGTTTTCACCAAATAGGGGATTAAAAGGTCCCAAAGGAATTGCCCTATGCCCCACGCTAGCTCAAATGGCCATGTGGCATCTTGTCAATTGGCCGGCGGGCTGGCGGGGAGTGGTGGTCCGCGGAGAAAAATAGATTTTTTCACCAAAGAGGTAAAAAGGTTATGTTTTCAAAGACTTACGTGGGCCCGTGTCTCTGATGGGGACATGTGTCAACACCCATTGGCTACGGGGGTGCGGGTTGTGGAGGAAAATTGTGAAATTTTTCCCAAAGGCAAATTTTTAAGTTTTTCAAATTTTCTTTCCGCCCTCCCTGCCACGTGTCAGCACTTCTGATTGGTTGGGGCTGCAGGGTTGCGGGGAAAATTGGGAAAATTTTCCCAAGGCAAAATTTTCAAAAAAGATAGAGTTTTCAAAAGTCTACCCCTCCAAGATGCCACATGGCATCATCTGATTGGATAAGAGGGTGGCGGGGTGGTGGGACTTTTCATGGAAATTTTTCCTAAAGCGCTAAAATTTAAAAAAATTTTCTAAGTTGATATTAATTTATTTTTGGTTTTGGATGGCCAATTTGAAGTAAAACTTCAAATGGCCATAACTTTTGATTGGGAACTCCATTTTGGGAAAACAAGGACTTTCCAGAAATCTCTCAGAGTCCTCTTTGCATAGAAATCATCAATTTTGGAATTTGGTGAAGTTTTGAGGGTCAATTTTAAGAAAACGATCTGTAGGGTTTCACATTTAAAACTGGCAATTTTTCAAACTTGTAATTTTTATAAAATTGAACTCTTCCTCCACTCAACATGTCAATCAGACATGGAGGATAAGTCTAGGGGAGGTTTAGAGTGCTTTAGTGAAGTCAATTTGTTCATTTATACAAGTTTTGCAATTTTTTGACAGTTGACGGGAAAAATGACCATGCAAGCTCCGAATTGAAATTCTTTGAGTTTTGGAGATTTATTCTTGATTGTTTTAGTGAATTTGGATTCCTCAAGTCTTCCTAAGTATAAATTTCAAGTTTCATAATTTATTGTTGAGTATAAAGTCAAACTACTCATTTTATTTAAAAAGGAAGATGCCAGAATTATGAACTTAAAACAGAGTTCTCTTCTCCACGAATTTACAATTTAATATGCAATTTTCAATTAAGGAAAACATATCCATTTCATTTCTAAGACATCCAATTGATTCAAAAAATACATGTATACAATATGCAAAGTTGATTTCTAACTTTTCTCAACTCATTTCAAAGATCCAATTCTTTTTTTTTATATACGTTTTCTCTTTCCAAAACATGAATTACAAATTTAACAGTTGGGTGATTTCCAAGATAACAATGCAATTGGGAAAGTAATGTATTTCATTCATCTATCTCCAACAACAATATTGCAACAAGGTATATCAAGAGAACTTCGATTCCTTTATTGAATTTAAACAAGTTTACAACTGAACTCCTTTCTTTACATTCCAATTTGAAACTTACAAACTGTATCATATTATTTTTTAAAACAGAGGAAGGGAAAGTGACTCTTTCTCATTTCAAATACAAAACATAGGATATCATTTACATTTCACAATCAATTACAACTTTCAAATTACAAGGTAAACATTTCCCATCTCAAATCAATTACATGCATCCACTTGAAATGGGAAGGATTACATTTAAAATTTACAAAAAGGATGATTGTCAAACTGTTGTCTTTCTTCTCCAAACAGTAGCAAGCTGAGTTCTTCATCTTCATTCTTCTAATCACACCAAGGAAGGGGGAAAGGAAACACTCTCCACCCAACCAAAACATCCAATGGGAAAGGAGAAGCCATCTTTCCCCATTGGCCCCCGAGCCCCAACCATATTGGAATGGAACATGATGATACAACACATGGCAACATGGCTTCTTCACATACAAGCATAATTTCACAATCACAAAGAAACACAAAGAAAGAAGATGTAGTTCTCAACTACAACAATCAATTTCAAACAAAACAAAGGCTCCTTCTCCAAGCAAGCAAGCCAAGCAAGAGAAAGAACTATGGAGGTCTCCTTATGCCTCCCAAGTTGAATTTTGGGCATCCACTAAAATAAAACCACCAAAATCATAGCAATCCCATAAACCTTATCCCTCCTCAACCCCTCCTTATCCCTCCTCCAAATTTATCCCTTATACCTCCCCCAAAGTAGGAAATGCAAGCAATTTCCTTTCATAGGTGGATCCCAAACCAACATTCCCTCCCAAGAACAAATAACAATGGAAAATCCCTTATCCCTCCTCTGATAAACCTCATAGTCTTCTCTCCACACCATGCCCTAAGCATTCTACCCATCCCTCAAGAATGTAACCACAAAAACCATTCAATAATTTACATGCAAGAAGGGGAAAGAAAACAACAATATAAAGGGATAAGACCCTACCTCTCCATAATGGAGATTTGCTTTCAAACAATAGATTCTTTGTTGCACAAATCAGTCCCAAACAGAAAATGCAAAGCATGCAAAATAGTCCAAGCTCCTTCCACAAGAACAAGCTCCCAATGCAAGAGGAAATTCAACCCCCAAGAAGCAAATAACAAAATTTCAACAACCTCAAATGAGGAAGCAATTCACATTTTAAAGGGAGAGGGTGGAAGAGGATGATGTGGATTCCAAGTGGGATGCCACATCACTTTTCCTCATCCCAAAATGCAATCAACATCAAGGCAAATAAATCACCATAAATGAAATATGACAAAATTACTTACATACACAATATAGCCCATACCCCAAAAGGAATGCATTTAAAATTTGTAAGACAAGTGCAATCAATACTTACCCAATTTTATGTCAAAATACAATAAAATAGATTGATTTTGACTCCTAAATCAATAATCATGGTTGGTGGAGGATTTTGAGAGGTGTGGGACAAGTTTGACTTGTCCCACAAGCCTCCAATTTAGGCTCCCAAGACCAAATTCCAATTTCAAGAGAGATGGAGTGTTGGACCTTCCAAAATCTTCCTTACAATCCATTTTTTACAAGTTCTTACACACTCTTACATCCTCTTACACATGCATTAATATCTATGACATTTATTTATTACAATCTTTCATAAATATTTATTTATTTACCATATGGTTATACAATATATAAATCAAATTTCATTTTCAACCAAGACAATAACATTTAATTTATATTCCACATCCCAATTAATTTAATTAAATTTTAACTATAAGACTCTCACATTATACTATCACATTAAAATTTATTAAAAGAAGGAACACCTTACAAATAAAAGTACACACAACAATAATAAAAAAAGAACATACAAATAAAACACACATATGCCCCCATGGTCACAATAATGGAAATCCCCCCCCATGGGAAGTCCTAACATAACACCACACACAAATCAAACACAGTTGCCATGGTGACCTTGTTGATTTCACACTGAATTCCAATATGGTTAGTCTCCAGTCCCCTGACATTGTTGTGATTTTTACCTGCAAAATAACAATACCTCCTTCGGCCTCGTGGCCACATCAGAACATCCAAATGATATAAGTAACATATAATTATTAATTCCAAATCACAACAATATCAAGGATTTAACATTTATCATTTAAATTCAATTTGTAAATTTTATCATCATCCAGTAGATCTCTATACTAGGGCTATTCATAATATCCAATGTCAAATGTCTAAAATCAAAAGCAATATTATATCCATGTCAACAGTATATCATCATCCACATAATAATAATAATGTCTCAATGATCATCAAGCAGAATATCTGAATCTAGATCAATATTAATCCATAGTCTAACATCTAACCATCATGCTAATCAAAACATAATAATGTCCATAATAATCCATGAGCTAGTATATACACATCCTGCTATATCAAAACACAATAATGTCCAAAATATGATCAATAGTGTCAAAATCAGTATCTGAATAGTGTCCAAGGAAAGTGGGCACTACATCCCCCTCCCCTTAGACTCGACTTCTTCCTGGAAGTCACTGGAACAAATGTGGAAACTGCACTCGTAAAGTAGTAGCATCCTCCCAAGTGGTTGCAGTCTCATCATATCTGTCCCACTGCACCCGTACCTGATCAATCTCTCTACCTCGAAGGCCCAGGGTCCTATGATCTATGATATGGATGGGCTCCACCATCACCTACCCCTGATCCTACACCTGTAATGATGTCCAATCTAGTACATGAGAAGGATCTATGATGTATCTCCTAAGAATAGAAACATGAAACACATCATGTACATGAGACAAGCTGGGTGGCAATGCTAGATGGTAGGCCAACGGGCTGATACGCTCCAAGATCTCAAAGGGTCCAATGAACCAAGGAGCTAACTTAGAACCTTTTCCATAATGGATCGGGCTCTTATGTGGCCTAACACGAAGGAAAACCTTCATGCCCACATCAAAATTACGCTCGGTTCTATGCTGATCAGCATACTTCTTCTGCCTATCATGTGCCTCCTGTAATCTCTTCCTGATCAACACTACCTGCTGCTCCATGTCCTACAAAAGAGCTGGTCTAAGAGATACTCTATCCTCCAACCTATCCCAGCTAAGGGGTGTCCTGCACTCCCTACCATACAAGGCCTGGAAGGGAGCCATGCCTATAGAACTCTGAAAGCTATTATTGTAGGCAAACTCCACAAGATACAGATACTCCTCCCATCTCACCTGGTGATCCATCACGTACATCCTGAGCATGTCCTCCAAAATCTGATTCACCCTCTCAGTCTATCCATCTATCTCTGGGTGATAAGCTATGCTGAAGTTAATCTTCATCCCGAGAACATACTTCATGGTAGTCCAGAAATGGGAAGTATACAAAGGATCATGGTCACAAATGATCTTCCACAGAATCCCGTGCAACCTGAAAATCTCATCCAAGTAGACATGTGCCACCACACTAGCTTTATAGGTGGTCTTCACCAGAGAAAAGTGAGCTACTTTTGTCAATTTATCAACCGTGACCATGATGGTGTCATGGTGATATCTCGACATTGGTAACCCAACAATGAAATCCATGGAAATGGTGTCCCATTTCCACTCTGGTATAGCATGAGGATAGAGAAGGCCAGCTGGATGCTGATGCTTAGCCTTCACTTTCTGGCACTCTAAATAGTGTGACACAAACTGAGCCATGTCCCTATGAAGTCCTCTCCAGTGATATAGCTGTCTCAAAGTGGCGTGCATCTTCTTCACCCCAGGATGGGCTGAATAGGGTGCATGATGTGCCTCTGTCAAGATGTCCTACCTCAAGCCTCCATCTTTAGGAACATATATCTGACCTCTGTGCCTGAGAAGACCATCTACCTCTAGAGAGAAACCATCAAATTTCCCCTCAAGGGGTCTCTGGGACTCAATCTCTACTCGAGCTGTAATGTAGAAACTATCAAGAGGAAGCTGTTGAAGGATCCTGCTCTACAAATATGTGCTCACTGAAGTAGCCATGCTCAAATGCCTCCATCTACTGAGAGCATCTACAACCACAATCTCCTTCCCTTTCACATGCTCTATCTCCATGTTGTACTCACAAATCAACTCCATCCAATGCCTCTGATGAGCATTTAGATTGGGCTGTGTGAAGAGGTGGTGAAGACTCAAATGATCTGTCCTGAGTATGAATCTCTGACTAAGAAGGAAGTGTCTCCAATGAACTAAAGCATGCACAACTACCGCAAGCTCAAGATCATGGGTCAAATAGTTAAGCTCATGATCTTTGAGTTTGTGAGACTTAAAGGCTACAACTCTTCCCTCCTACATAAGAACACCTCCTAGGCCTGCCAACGAAGCATCCATGCACACAAAGAACTCACCATGTGGGTCTGACACTACAAGGATAGGTGCTATAGTGAGGCATTCCTTCAGGGTCCTGAAGGCCTGCTCACACCTATCTAACCAGATAAACTTCTTCCCTTTCTGCTAAAGGGAGGTGATGGGGTGCACTATCTGAGAGAAGTCCTAAACAAATCTCCTATAGTAACCTGCTAACCCCATGAAGCTGCGCACCTCTGTCACTGTAGTGGGTGCTGGCCAATCCATAATGGCTCTAATCTTGGAAGGGTTGACTACGATACCTTCCCCTGAGATGATATGACCCAAGTACTGAACCTCTGACTGAAAGAAAGCACACTTCTCCAAGTTCCCGTAAAGCTGCTACTCACGAAGACACTGAAGAACCTGACGAAGGTGCCCCTCGTGCTCCTCATGTGTACATGAGTAAATTATAATGTCATCAAGAAAGATGAGTATGAAGTGATCTAAAAAGGTCCTAAATACCCCATTCATCAAACTCATAAACACTGCGGGGGCATTTGTCAAACCAAAAGGCACCACTGTGAACTCATAGTGCCCATACCTCATATGAAAAGTAGTCTTATGGATGTCTACCTCTGTAATCCTCAACTGATGGTACCCTAACTTGAGATCAATCTTAGAGAACACCGTGGCTCCCCTCATTTGATCAAACAAGTCATCAATGTGAGGCAGGGGATAACGATTCTTGATTGTCACTTTGTTCAACTGGTGGTAATCTATGCACAACCGCAAGGATCCATCCTTCTTCTTCACAAATATAACTGGTGCACCCCAAGGGGATACACTAGGATGGATAAGGCCTTTCTCTAGAAGGTCCTCCAGCTATAACTTGAGCTCGCAGAGCTCTGGGGTGGTCATCCGAATAAGGAGCTCATGAGATAGGCTCTACTCATGGAACCAGATCAATATGGAAGTCAATCTCATGTGGGGGTGGCATCCCTGGTAGCTCCCCTAGGAAAACATCTACATACTCTCTCAAAATGGGATGGTCATCTAGCGATGGCCCACTAGACCCATCCTCTGTCTGGTCACTAACTATGACTACATACATCTAACAACCCCGTCACACACACCGCTTGAGCTGCATAGCGGAGATAGTGTGAATAGAAACATGTCTCCTGACCCTAGAAATCACCGACTCAACTCCAAGATCATCTACACAAGATATAGTCTTATGATAGTAATCCATTCTGGCCCTATGTGTAGATAACCAATCCATGCCTAAAATGACTCCATACGAGCCCAAAGGAAGTATGCGGAGATCTGAAGTGGTGGTGAAAGGCCCCAAGTTAACAACACACTCCTTTACTAAGGAGTCTACAGAGACCTTGGCTCCCGAAGCCATCTCGACATCCCAACTATGACCCTATCTAACAGCCACCAGCCTGCATCACTCTACTAAGGATGGTGTAATAAATGAATCAGAAGAACTGGAGTCAAACAATATGGAGGTAGGAACACCTCTAATACTACCTGTGGTCTCAATGACCATGCTCTGGTGCTCGGCCTGGTGGTTCTCAACCACTACATAGATCCTGTGACTCCATCCCATGTCTCCAACTGTAGGCTCTGAGATGGGTGCCTTACCCTTATTAGGGTTCTGGGGGTAATCTCTCCAAAAGTGTCCCACTACTCCACACCTGAAACAACCACCACCTGAACCTCTCCAAATAGAAGCACCTCCAGAAGGTGCCCTAGAGGTAGGTATTCATGGATCCTGATGATCTAGCTATAGTCTATTGTGGCCTCTATGGTTGAGCTCCTACTGACTGAGCTCTAGCTCCACCCTGTGTCCTGGTGGGTCCCCTAGGAGGAGGCCCCATACTGTGACCTCTCTGTGCATCAGCTCTCTGAGGAGGCCTAAATGGTGGGTGGGACTACTTGCTACTATTGCTATGGTCTGAAAGATGACTGCAAAGAATGCTTGACCACCATGAGGAGGAGGAGCTGACCCCCTTGATCTACTATCCTACAACTACTGAATATGGCTCCTGACTCAGTCTCTAGCCTGTTGGGTTTTACCCCGAGTCTCCTCTGTAATGTAGGCCTTCTCAATGGCCTCTGCTAATGTCTGTGGGTAGTGGATCTGAACTACACCTCCAATGTCTATATTAAGGCCCCAGATGAACCTGTGGATCCACACCTACTCATCCTACATGTAATCAATGTACTGAAAGTAGGTCCAAGAACCTACTCTCATACTCAGCCACTGTAAGGGAAGCCTGTCGAAGATTGGTGGAACTCATCGATCCTCTACTGTATGAATCTCCATGGCAAGTATCTGCTCCTGAATCTCTCCTCAAATAGCTCCCAAGTGACTATCTCTGAATCTATATGGAGCTTCTACTCCTCTATCCTCCACCATACTCCAGCTCCATCCTTTAGTAGATGGATCACAACACGAGCTTTCGTGTTGCTAGAACAAGGACAAAGCTTGAAGTAACCACTCAAGCTAACCAGCCAGGCCTCTTCCTAGAATCCCCCTATGTCACCTAAATAATGTGAGGGCCTAAGCTTTAGGATCTCCCTGATGTGATCCACAGCTATGGTCTGATGGCCTCTGGGCCTCTCCACCTACCTCATCCCTAAGCCTAGGGCTCTGAGACCTCTCTCTCTATCCTAGAAATATGGTCACCATGTCCCCTCAAGGGAGACTCTACTCTAGCTGACTCTCCATGAAAATTATCTCCTCCATCCTCCTCACTAGGTGGAGGAGGTGCATGTCCCTCTATGGAAGTATCTCTATCCTGCCTACCTGAGTGCCCTCCTACTGATCCTCCATGTAGGGCAGCATTAACATCCTGGAGGGTCTATAAAATCTGTGGTAGGATAGCTGCTAAACCCTGGTCTGGTGGTGGTGGTGGTGGTGGTGGAGGGTGGTGGTGGTGACTTTGAGTCTCTGTGAATGTTCCTCCTACTCCGTCTGAGCTCCCTACATAGACCAGAGTGGGAGTTAGTCCATTACCTTGAGTTTCCTTCAGTTTTCTAAGTTTACTAACATGAACAATTTTCACACAGTTTTGTTTTCTAGATTCATCAGGTTTGCTAGTTTTAGGTTTCAAGTCTCAATGTTTCTAGTGTGCCCAATGGTCCAAGATTTTGAACCATCACTCTGATACCAAGTGTGATGCCCGCTTCAACTACCACTTGAGACCAAGAAACAAACTAGGAAAATTATGGAATAATTTTTTTTTGATAAGAAGAGTCTACAACTAAGTTGCAAGACACTAGTTTGAAACTAAATAGGTTCCAGAATAGATTCTGATTAACCAAACACAAGATTTCCATTTTAATCTTATAACAAGTTTACAAGGTTCCAAATTTAGGGTTACATGTTTTACTTAGGTTTGGGGAGCAAATTTCCCTCATGCCTATTCTCAAATAGGCCTAGAATTTCAACTATATTTTTCACACATTTAGATTTATCAAAACTTTCCTAAACTAGGTTCATTGGATAGGAAATTTCCTCACCTTTCCAACCATATAAATAAGTCCTCCTAACTCCTTGTAAAACTCAAGTTATGGCCAGGTGGAGTTTTAGGGGAAAATTTTCCCTTGAAGGTCCGTGGGGTTAGGGAGAAAATATCTCCACACCCCCACTGATGCCCAAATTTGCCACATGTCAACACGTGAAGGCTTGGGTTTCAGGGAAATTTATATTTTGCCCGGGTTGTGGGGAAAAACTTGAAAAAAATTTTCCAAAGGAAAATTTCCCTCTCGTGCACTTCCTGGCACTTCCTCAAATGGCCATGTGGCACCTTGTTATTGGCTGCGGGCCGGCAGAGTCGGCGGAGAATATTTGGATTTTTTTTGCCAAAAGAGGTTAAAAGGTAAAATGAAACGTGGGCCCGTGCCTCTGAGGGTGACAAATGTGTCAACACCGTATTTGTGATTGCGGGGGTGTGGGTCCGCAGAGGAAAAAGTGAAATTTTCCCAAAAGAGCAAAAAGTTATGTTTTCAAATTTTCTTTCGTGCCCGCCATGCCATGTGTCAATACATGTGATTGGCTACGGGGACACGGAGTTGTGGAGAAAATTGGGAAATTTTTCCCAAAGGTAAAATTTTTTTCAAAAACTAAGTTTTCAAGATCGCATCCACCCTCCCAAGTGTTAGCACGTGGCAACTTCTGATTGGTTGAGGGGTTTGCGGGGAAAATTGGGAAAATTTTCCCAAGGAAAATTTTCAAAAAAGATAGATTTTCAAATGTCTGCCCCTCCAAGATGCCACATGGCATCATCTGATTGGGTGAGAGGGTGGCGGGGCCGCAGGACTTTCATAGGAAATTTTTCTAAAGTGCTAAAATTTAAATTTTCTAAGGTTGAATTAATTTATTTTTGGTTTTGGATGGCCAATTTGAAGTAAAACTTCAAATGGCCATAACTTTTGATTGGGAACTCCATTTTGGGAAAACAAGGACTTTCCAGAAATCTCTCAGAGTCCTCTTTGCATAGAAATCATCAATTTTGGAATTTGGTGAAGTTTCAAGGGTCAATTTTAAGAAATCGATCTGCAGAGTTTCACATTTAAAACTGGCAATTTTTCAAACTTGTAATTTTTATAAAATTGAACTCTTCCTCCACTCAACATGTCAATCAGACATGGGGGACCAGTCTAGGGGAGGTTTAGAGTGCTTTAGTGAAGTCAATTTGTTCATTTATACAAGTTTGCAATTTTCTGACAGTTGACGGGAAAAACGACCATGCAAGCTCCAAATTGAAATTATTTGAGTTTTGGAGATTTATTCTTGACTATTTTAGTGAATTTGGATTCCTCAAGTCTTCCTAAGTATAAATTTCAAGTTTTGTAATTTATTGTTGAGTATAAAGTCGAACTGCTCATTTTATTTAAAAAGGAAGATGCCAGAATTATGAAATTAAAACAGAGTTCTCTTCTCCACGAATTTACAATTTAATATGCAATTTTCAATTAAGGAAAACATATCCATTTCATTTCTAAGACATCTAATTGATTCAACAAAGACATGTATACAGTATGCAAAGTTGATTTCTAACTTTTCTCAACTCATTTCAAAGATCCAATTCTGTTTTTTTATACGTTTTCTCTTTCCAAAACAGAATTGTAAATTTAATAGTCGGGTGATTTCCAAGATAACAATGCAATTGGGAAAGTAATGTATTTCATTCATCTATCTCCAACAATAATATTGCAACAAGGTATATCAAGAGAACTTTGATTCCTTTATTGAATTTAAACAAGTTTACAACTGAACTCCTTTCTTTACATTCCAATTTGAAACTTACAAACTGTATCATATATATTTTTTTTTAAAACAGAGGAAGGGAAAGTGACTCTTTCTCATTTCAAATACAAAACATAGGATATCATTTACATTTCACAATCAATTACAACTTTCAAATTACAAGGTAAACATTTCCCATCTCAAATCAATTACATGCATCCACTTGAAATGGGAAGGATTACATTTAAAATTTACAAAAAGGATGACTGTCAAACTGTTGTCTTTCTTCTCCAAATAGCAGCAAGCTGAGTTCTTCATCTTCATTCTTCTAATCACACCAAGGAAGGGGGAAAGGCAACACTCTCCACCCAACCAAAACATCCAATGGGAAAGGAGAAGCCATCTTTCCCCATTGGCCCCCGAGCCCCAACCATATTGGAATGGAACATGATGATACAACACATGGCAACATGGCTTCTTCACATACAAGCATAATTTCACAATCACAAAGAAACACAAAGCAAGAAGATGTAGTTCTCAACTACAACAATCAATTTCAAACAAAACAAAGGCTCCTTCTCCAAGCAAGCAAGCCAAGCAAGAGAAAGAACTATGGAGGTCTCCTTATGCCTCCCAAGTTGAATTTTGGGCATCCACTAAAAATTAAACCACCAAAATCATAGCAATCCCATAAACCTTATCCCTCCTCAACCCCTCCTTATCCCTCCTCCAAATTTATCCCTTATACCTCCCCCAAAGTAGGAAATGCAAGCAATTTCCTTTCCTAGGTGGATCCCAAACCAACATTCCCTCCCAAGAACAAATAACAATTTCAAATCCCTTATCCCTCCTCTGATAAACCTCATAGTATTCTCTCCACACCATGCCCTAAGAATTCTACCCATCCCTCAAGAATGTAACCACAAAAACCATTCAATAATTTGCATGCAAGAAGGGGAAAGAAAATGGCAATATAAAGGGATAAGACCCTACCTCTCCATAATGGAGATTTTCTTTCAAATACAACAGATTCTTTGTTGCACAAATCAGTCCCAAACAGAAAATGCAAAGCATGCAAAACAGTCCAAGATCCTTCCACAAGAACAAGCTCCCAATGCAAGAGGAAATTCGACCCCAAGAAGCAAATAACAAAATTTCAACAACCTCAAATGAGGAAGCAATTCACATTTTAAAGGGAGAGGGTGGAAGAGGATGATGTGGATTCCAAGTGGGATGCCACATCACTTTTCCTCATCCCAAAATGCAATCAACATCAAGGCAAATAAATCACCATAAATGAAATATGACAAAATTACTTACATACACAATATAGCCCATACCCCAAAAGGAATGCATTTAAAATTTGTAAGACAAGTGCAATCAATACTTACCCAATTTTATGTCAAAATACAATAAAATAGATTGATTTTGACTCCAAATCAATAATCATGGTTGGTGGAGGATTTTGAGAGGTGTGGGACAAGTTTGACTTGTCCCACAAGCCTCCAATTTAGGCTCCCAAGACCAAATTCCAATTTCAAGAGAGATGGAGTGTTGGACCTTCCAAAATCTTCCTTACAACCTTTCACTTACAAGTTCTTACACACTCTTACATCCTCTTACACATGCATTAATATCTATGACATTTATTTATTACAATATTTTATAAAGATTTATTTATTTACCATATGGTTATACAATATATAAATCAAATTTCATTTTCAACCAAGACAATAACATTTAATTTATATTCCACATCCCAATTAATTTAATTAAATTTAACTATAAGACTCTCACATTATACTATCACATTAAAATTTATTAAAAGAAGGAACACCTTACAAATAAAAGTACACACAACAATAATAATAAAAAAGGAACATATAAATAAAACACACATATGCCCCCATGGTCACAATAATGGAAATCCCCCCCCATGGGAAGTCCTAACATAACACCACACACAAATCAAACACAGTTGCCATGGTGACCCTTGTTGATTTCACACTGAATTCCAATATGGTTAGTCTCCAGTCCCCTGACATTGTTGTGATTTTTACCTGCAAAATAACAATACCTCCTTCGGCCTCGTGGCCACATCAGAACATCCAAATGATATAAGTAACATATAATTATTAATTCCAAATCACAACAATATCAAGGATTTAACATTTATCATTTAAATTCAATTTGTAACTTTTATCATCATCCAGTAGATCTCTATACTAGGGCTATTCATAATATCCACTGTCAAATGTCTAAAATCAGAAGCAATATTATATCCATGTCAACAGTATATCATCATCCACATAATAATAATAATGTCTCAATGATCATCAAGTAGAATAACTGAATCCAGATCAATATTAATCCATAGTCTAACATCTAATCATCATATTGAGGAAAATATAATAATGTCCACAGTAATCCATGATCTATCATATATACATCATACTACATCAAAAAAACATAATAATATCCAAATACGATCAATAGTATCAGGAACAATATCTAAACAGTGTCAAAGGGAAGTGGGCACTACATTTGGTTCATTAAAGAAAGTATCTGCAATCGAAAACACATCCAAATATGAAATGGAGGTATGCATTTAATGTTGAGTTATTGTTATATGCAAGTTAATTAATTTTAATTTCATGCTTTATCATGATGTATTAACTTAAATTTAACTAAGTTAGGATCTACTTGGTGTT
Source organism: Taxus chinensis (assembly GCA_019776745.2). Lineage (NCBI taxonomy): Eukaryota > Viridiplantae > Streptophyta > Pinopsida > Cupressales > Taxaceae > Taxus > Taxus chinensis. The sequence goes on from CM034148.1 coordinate 691,401,113, forward strand.
AGTTTATTTCAATTGTCTTAGTTCAATGTTTTAGCATGCATACAAGGCTCATCACTTCTTCCAACCTTCTCGCAAATTCACAACTTTGACTAATTTCCTTTCTTTTGTTCTCCACAAGTTTCTTTACATGCATCTCATCACTCTCCCTCCCATACCACCCTCGCCATTGCAATGTGTAGCCTATGAAACATGTGTTTATCATCACACTGATGATCATTCAACTGACTCATGTCCCAAACTCTAGAACATCATTCGAGATCTTTTTTATAAGGTTGTCATCACTATCCATCATATATCTCCCCCTAATTCACCTACTAAAACCAATCCCATCATTTCCCACACTTATATTATGCTCACTTCTTCTCCATGTGTCATGTTCCCATCATCTAACTCATCATTTCCCACTACCTCCCAATCATCATGTGTACCTAATGTCTCCTCATGTATTTCATCCACTACATAACCCACATCATCACATGCTTCCACCTTAGACTCCACACCATCATGCTCTACTCTTGTCTCATCATTTACATCATCCCCTTCTCAATCTCCATTATCATGTACTTCCACTTTGGAAAAGGTCTCATCCTCATCCTTTTTGGACTCCTCCATATTGTTACCATATCTATATATATATTTCTATTTTCTATATCATCATGTGCTTTTATCATGACCACCACATCCTCTAATTCATCACTCTCATTAGTAATATACCACCCAATTATCATACACCCAATTTTCACACCTACATGACCTTCATCATTACTCACAAGCACCATTATTTCTTCATGCACCTCCATTGAATCCTATACCATCTATTGTTCTCATTCACATTCCCTTTGTATATATTCATCATCATTTGTATCCATTTTTTATTACACATTTTCCTTACAAGTCACCTAGACCTTATCTCATTACTTCCCCTCTTTTGAAGCATTATTCCACATCACTAATCATTCAGGAACCTTTATTATTGTTGGACCCCTAGAACTTGTGCTTAGTATTTGGAATTTTGAAGTTGTTATAGAAGATCATCATAGTGACAGTGAACAAGAAGTAAATCAAGAATCACCATGTTGGGTTAGAGATACAGGTATCCCCTCGTGTCTCATCATATTCATCACGCACTTCTCAATCTCCATTATCATGTGCTTCCACTTTGGACATGGTCTCATCCTCATCCTTTCCAGACTCCTCCATATTGTTACCACATCTATCTATATTTCTACTGTCTATATCATTACGTGATTCTATTATGACCACCACATCCTCTAATTCATCACTCGCATTGGCCATATACCACCCAACTATCATACACCCAATTTTCTCACCTACATGGCCTTCATCATCACTCATTCAAGCACCATTCTTTCTTCATGTACCTCCATTGAATCCTATACCATATATTATTTTCATTCACATTCAATTTGCATATTTTCCCCATCATTTGCATGTATTTTTTATTACATATTTTGCTTACAAGTCACCTAGACCTTCTCTCATTGTTTCCCCTCTTTTAGAGCATTATTAATGAACCTTTATTATTGTTGGACCCCTAGACCTTACGCTTGGTGTTTGGAATTTGGAAGTTGTTATATAAGATCATCATTGTGATGGTGAACAAGAAGGAAATTTAGAATCACTACATTGGGTTGGAGATACCATCTATTGTTCTCATTCACATTCTCTTTTCATATATTCCTCATCATTTGTATCCTTTTTTTGTTACATATTTTCCTTACAAGTCACCTAGACCTTCTCTCATTTATTCCCCTCTTTTGGATCATTATTCCACATCACCACTCATTTAGGAACCTTTATTATTTTTTGACCCCTAGAACTTTCACTTGGTGTTTGGAATTTGGAAGTTGTTATAGAAGATCATCATAGTAATGGTGAATAAGAATGAGATCGAGAATCACCACGTTGGGTTGGAGATATAGGTAGGCACATTTTTGCATCAACATAGGAGGCATAGTAGACAAAAGCAATGCATATAGAAGTGCAAGAAAATTTTGTATTTGGATAGAATTGTTTTGGGAAAAATCTAGTAGGTGCAACATCATGACAAAGAAGTGGTGTGTTACCCATTGGAGGCACTTTTATAAGTGCAATAGTGGGGAAACGGTTGGGGTGTAGTTTAGTAATACTATAGGGATGTGGGAAAATACTTTAATAGGTCCCTAAGTAGCACTAGGAATCTTGGGAGGCTCAGGCCCTCCCCCGTGTGGAGGAAATCTTGGTGGAGGCTTGGGATTAGGGTCCATCCCCATCCCAAGAAAAGGACCTCAAAAACCACCACAACAAACCCCTCGTATATTCTTTGATATTTCCCTTCATTTACTAGATTATCGAGGTGTGGAAGATGTAGTATAGAACATACATAAATGTAAAATTTTGTGGATGGATAAAGGAAATAAAAACCCCAAACAAGAATGCTAGTAATTTTTCCAAAACACTTCAAGGTCACATGCATAGTTGGTATAGGACGTATGATCCACACCAGACGAAATTGGACTATGATGTGTTGCACACTACTTTCTTGGCTAAATTTCACATACCTCAATTTGAAAAACAAACTATTAGTGCATTGAAATACATTAAATAGGGCTTGGTTGAAAGTGGTTAGAGAGTATGATGCACGTTTCAAGAAATTTTTGTCTAATCTTTCTTATGACATTCATTAGATTCAGCATGCAACAGTTGTTTGTATAGGAGGATTTCTAACACATTTTTAAAGGGCATTATCACACAAGACATTCATAGACCCTGTGTAAAAGGCTTTAGATGCAGCACTACATGTAGAAGTTTTTGGAATCAGTAGACACTAGAGTAAGACTCATTCCTTGAAGCTTAGATTACATCCATGGTTTCTCATCTAGAAAATTTATCTACTAATTCAACACTATGAAACTCACAGTGGATTATGGTGGACTTATTGTGAAATAGAGTGGCACATGAAGGATAGTTATCCATGTAGGATGTATGCACGTGCTACTCTCGACTTGTGAGATATGTCATAATAATCATAATTTATAATACTTGTCCACTGTTGCATCATGTCATAGAAAAGAAGGTGGTCTATGTATTGTAAAATTTAAGATGCACACACCCATGACACTATAAATTTCCAATTGATTGACCATATCCATGAGGTGTGTGAGACAGGGTTGCAAAAATTTAGTGCAAAAAGTATCTACCAAGGATGTGAATGAGATAGTGAGAGTAGTGGAGATAAATAAAATAATGGTGGAAGAAATTATGGTAATGGGGGATACCGAGGAGGATATCATGGTAGAGGACATGGTGGTTGCAGAGGTAGATTTAGTCAAGGAACAAGTTACATATGTGGGTCTCCAAACCATTATCTACATGAATGTCCAAATAACATGTCTTGTGTATACTATGGTAAGGGGTATAAGGTTGAGGATTTCCTATAATTTATATGCACATATGTGCAAGAATAAGAAGGGTAAGGGTGCAAAAATGGTTCTATTTAAGCGTGATTGGCAAGGAAAATGGACAACCTAAGAATTTTACGGATACAAAGAAACAAATATTGGTCACTACATGTGTGAAGCTTTTCATTTGCATTAGCAATGAAGGACAAAGCCCCTCATTAGAAGGGAAGAAGTGGTTTCATCAAAAAAATAACCAAATGATGGAAAATAAGAGGAGGTATATCAATAGAAAATGGGCATCATCAGGGAGCTTCAAAGGGATATACAACATCTTAAGGAATAGGCACATGAGAAAGAACATGGAAGGTATGTTGAGATACCTCAGGGATGTTGATGATCTCAGAGAAATGTGTAAGATTCTCATACAGGAAAATAACATCCCTATGTTGGGAGAATGGTTAAGAGAAAAAGTGTACCATGCATAGATACTATGTAAAGAGGGCATCAAACACTTCTATTCTAATTTTCCACCTCAAAATCATGAGTATAATAAAGAGATTACCCTAGATGTGGTTATAAAAAGATGTTTGGTAAGTAATATTTTGATTTATATAGTAGTGTAAATCAATATACTCACTATCAATGTTTGGATCAAATGGGAAGACCACCATTACAACAATATTCAAGTGTGTTGTACATGGAGAATAAGACAAGGGCTATGAGAATAGGCATGTTGAAAGAATGTCCAGCTATCGTGATTCAAGGCATAAAATTCATTGGAAAGTTTGTGGTATTAGAATTGGTATGAGGAAGACAACTTCCCTGACACTACTTGACTGATCCTTAGTGCTATGAAAATAATGCAAAATTACGTTTTAACAATTAGTGTGTTAGCTTTCAAGAATGTACTAATAATGAGTTAGTAATCCCTATGGATGGAATTAAGTATTACACCTTACATTCAAGTTGATAAGTGAAGAAGGCTTTAACTAGATCTACGTGCACATACAGTATGCAACCCAGAGAATGTTGAGTCATCAAAGGAGGACATACTCTAGTGGGGAGATGTGTATTCCATGAGTGAAACTACCTAGTGTGGCTTGTGACAACTAGGACTCATGGAAATTATGAGATGTTTTTTTGTGATTTTTGAGGAAGATTCACAAGGGTAATAAGATCGTGACCAGTTATGTGGTTAGGAAAGAGTCAGTTTGTCCGCGCCATACTAGGGAAGAGAAACATGAATCCTTATTATCAGTAATGGAAGCACAAATAAAAAATTAATAACATAGAAGACATATGTATGGATTACTCACTAAGGGACATAACAATGTGTTAGTGGGCCACACAGATAGAGTAGCTTGATGGGTTGGCACGAGATAAGAATTACTTTCTTGACATGGTTTGTCAGGACTAACCTTCCCTCACTAATACAGAGTTATGATAAGAAGACCTCTCTCTTGGAACATGTTAATATCTATGAAATGAAATTGGTTTTAGGGCTAAGATATGTTTCCACCATTGCTTATGGGTGCACAATTTTATATTATACATTTTGCAGATGTGTGCATGCATGGTATGTACATGTGTAGTTAAGGCAAGAGACCACGAATTGGCAGGACTTGACTTCAGGTATCGTGCACACTTATGATAACTTTTATACTAAACCCCGATGTTAATGAAACTCTAAAAATAATGAAGATCATAAATCTATGTGATGGCGTGAAGGCATAAGAGCTTGTAACTCAGTTGTCAAGGTGAGAATCCTCTAGCTAAGTGCAGTTGAATGATTACCAACTGGATGAAATTTGATGAATAAATCATGGGGCTCACATAGAAGGAAACGTGAGAATGGAAAATTTTTCTATCTCATTGATGGTGAATATGTCAAATATCTTAACATAGAATATTGCAAAAGGTGAAGCGTGAGGTTTTAGACAATGTAGATGAACACTCGTGTCCATACCATTTACCAATGAAGACTAAGAAGGTAAACAATTGGGACTAAAGAGGCACTGAAGGAGGTGATAATTGGTGACTATAAGGGTAGTTGCAAAAATAATTGAACTATTGCGTGCAATTTTATGACCTATTTCTAAGATGATGTTATGATTTGAAGGGTGTTTGTCCATATTTTGCTCATATGAAGATAAAGCTAAAGGATGGTGAATGACCAGTTTGCACAATAGAACTTACAAAATGAATCTTAATATTTGTACAGTCAAGTTAAAAGATGAAATTGATAAAATGTTTAAGGAAAGAATTGTAGATCCCACTGAATAATCATTTTGGATCAACCCAGTTATTATCAACATCAATAAGGATAGGGGGATATGGATTTGTGTTGACTGTATTATTTTAAATGCTTCATGTGTGATTCATCCCTTTCCCACACCTATTTCATTCACTGAGGAGATTTTATAGGGTGTTATAGATTATGAGATATATTATTTCACTGATATACTTTCAAGGTTTTATCAAGTTAGAATCATGCACACGAAGACCAAGAGAAAACAAAATTTTTAATTTAATGGGGATGTTTGTCTTACACACTTATGTCATTTGGTTTGAAGAATGCACCAGTAGTGTTCTTGCACATTGTTGTTCAATCACTTCAATATTTCATTCACAAGTTCCTTTAGGTATATTTGTATGATTGGACCATTTATGGTTTGGTTAAATACCATTATGACTTATTTAATTTTAATTTTTGAAATATGAAGACAAATTAGCATAGTCCTTAAACATTAAGAAAGTGTACCTTTGTGACACCATTTGGTACTTCACTAAAACACATCATTTGTAAAGAAGGCTTGTTGGTAGATACCTACAAAGATAGTAGTTATTTTGGGGTTAGAAGACCCAACTAATTCAGAGCAGAAGTGTGCAGATTCCTTAGACATACAAGTTATTACAACAAATTTATTAAGGGGATAGCCAATATTTATCCTCCTTTAGAGGAGTTACTAAAGGAAAAATGGAAAATTCTATTGGGGTGATGTGCAATAGTAATTATTTGATACATTAAAGGAGAAACTAACCACCGCGCCCATCTTACGCTTCCCTTCTTGGAATAAACCATTCCATGTTCATGTGGATGCTGCAAGAACTAAAATTGGGTTGTAGTATTGGCCTCAGCCAAGGGAAGGAAATGTGGACCATCCTATCTGTTTTGCAAGTCAATAATTTGTCACTCAGCTGAGAAAAATTAGACAAATAACAAAGTAGTGAGGCATTGTCAATGGTGTACGTGCAATTCACAAGTTTAGAAATTACCTAGTAGAAACACTATTTGTCTTCTACATTGATCAGATGGAGCTTAAATATATTTTTGATAAACCAAATTTTGCAAGGGCACATTTATTATTGGATCCACTTCTATTACAAGATTTTGAATTCTCCATCATAGTTGATCTCGGAAAAAAGTAATTTGGGACCATATCACTTTTTAATAGACTAAAATCTGACGAGTGATGACGTTCAAATGCATAGAAGAAAGTATGCCAAATGCACAGATTATTCAAACTACAAAACACACCCAATTGAATTTGGAACAAATTGTCAAGTATTCTTGTGCACATAGGAGTTATGCATCAGGGAATCAAAACATTAGAGAAGATAACAAGCTCACTATTTGCATGTTGCATCCTATTAGCTAGTCAGAAGGATACCTATATAAGATGGGCAGAGATGAAGTTATTGCATGGATATCCTCTTAAAGCATGAGTTTAACTCCATCATGGAAGAACCACATGTTGGGATTTTATGGAGGAAATTATGTACGTGAACGGCCACAATCCATGCAAGAAATTACTTGCTAGAGTATGGTGGGAGACACTGTATAAAGATACTAAAGCCTTTGCAAAATCCTATGATCACTGTCAACAGACTAAGAAAACCATGAAATTTTGATGAGATGTCACTATGACCTATAACAAGTCACATATCCTTTTGAGAAATGTGTAAATAGAATTTTTTGGCATAATTACACTAGTTGTGTGGAGGACACGTGCATGCACTACATTATCACATACACAAATTACTTGAAAAGGTGGGTATAAGTAGAACCCACAAATGATTACATTACAAATACAATAGAAAAATTATTATGGAAAAACATCACTTAGTTAGTACGCCTGTCCCATTGAGCCTTACCAGTGATAGCAGTAACTCACTTTCTGAATGAGACAGTTAGAATATTGTTGGTAGAGTTTATGGTATCCCATCATAAGACTAACCCCTATCACCCACAATCCAATGGAATTTCAGAGGATTTCAAAAAAAAATTGGGATATACATTAATGAACATTTGTGATGTAGGAAGAAAGGATTGGGATGATAAAGTATCATATCTCTTTTATGGGCATACATGAATATATGCACATAGGTTGAATAAGGCTACATGCCCTTTCAATTTGTGTATTACACCAGAGGTAAGTAATTTTAATTATGGAATTCATTTTACCCTCCCTTCGTATTACAGTGTGTAGGAGTGAACTTGCTGATGAAAAGGAAATAGATGAGTACATTGATAAACTAATGATATTGGATGAGCAATGTGTAATTGCACAAGGGAGTCAAAAGATATAAAAATCAAGACAAAAGGTTGTTCATGCTAGGAATATTAAGGATAAGTATTTTATGTGGGGAAGATGGTGCTTCTATATGAGTCCAAGTTTGTACGCCATCCTAGGAAGCTCAAAGTTTATTAGTTGGGACCATTTAAAGTCACCAAGATATTGGAATTATGAACCTGTTAGTTATAGGAAGTGGATGGCACCATGTTTCCTGATTACTTAAATGGAATTAGGTTGAAGCCCTACTATAAATAAGCTTCTTTATTTATTTTTGTAAGAAGGTAGTGTTTCTAGTAGAATAGATTTTCTTTCAGATTTAGTTTTACTTTTGTTTTGTTGTAATAAGCGTGTTTGTGTGTAAGAGCTGATAATTCTATTTTAGGCCGATGTCCATAGCACTGCACATACTTTTAAGTTTGGGGTATGAAGGTAAAGTGTGCATTGGAAAAATTTGAAAGGTGTGTACTTAGGAGAAATGTAAAGGCACTTGGAAAATTATTTGTCTGATTGATTTGATAAGGTGTGTAGTCATTTTTACACCGACCAAAAAACAAGGGAATCCCATGCATGCCAACCTATCACCCAGCGGCACTAGGTGCTCACCCGAGGCACACGTGGGTGTCAAGTCTCTACTTTATGTGAGTTTAGTAGCAAAAATCATCTATGATAGGAATTTAAAGAGAGTGAATGGAAACGAGACATGCAATCATCATAGAGATCAGAACAGCTTCTAGACCAATGCAGTCATTCCAAACAGAAAGATACTTTAACAGAATAGGACTGAAATCAAATAGAAGTATGAAGATATAAGGATGGACAAAAATCATTAATGATCATATTCAAGTAAGTTGATAACCTCATTACATCCATCAGATTCATTCCAGAACATTGCAATATGGCAGACCAAAGTCATACATCATAACTGGATCTACAATCCTTAGCTCTTCAAAAAGAAATTTACAATCCCAAGCACCTTGATGCATCCTTCTCCTGTATTTTCCTTTCCCAACCCAATGTAACTCCTTGCAGTGTTTCTACAGAGCTCCACTATGTATTGATCTCTCTCTTATTCTTCTGTGGGAACTTGTATTTATAGGCCCCTTAAACTACCAACTCTTCTTTCTGAGGCTTCAGATCAATTGCCAAGTGTCCAGATGTGGTCTTCCATGGGAGCATGCTCCTCCAAGACTGAGCTCTCCACTCCTTGCCATGATGGTATTCTAGAAGCTTCTATTACATGACATATTCCTTCCTAACCCAACTTGTCGTTAGGCTAGCACCTTATCCATTAATCATGTGTAGGCGGGTCACGCTTTTCTCGTATCCTATCTGATATGCCAAATATGACTAAGTCTCGAGACCTTGTTCTATCGATGCATAACATGGTAATTCCAAAACCCTCCTAGAACCCTACCTTGCGTGCGTTCTTCTTGTGCGCCCACCCTTCAACTTGGGCCTTGCGTGCCCATGCACCTTTTTGTACTTAGTCAATATTTTAGGGGCCCAACATCACCCCACACTTTACCTATTCTCCGCGCTCGTGAACACTTCTTCAAAGAAAGAACTACAGTAGACTTAACACCTTGGAAAAAGAATAAAGGAATGAAGAATTGGGAAGAATGAAAGAATGGGGAGTGTTGCCATTACTGCAACAAGATAGGAAAATATTTTTGCAATTTGGCCTCCAACTTGTTCCATCCATTGACTTATTTCACACTCTCTGGCAGAGGTCACCGAATAGGACGCTTAACTCCTCAAAACCCAGTCCATTTCCTTGAGTGTTCAATATTTCAACTATTCCTTCCAATTCCTTTCCCATATCCTCAAGCACATCCCCTTCTTGTAATCTGTCAATACAACTCCTTCAGTCAATTTTTAATTAAACCTCATAAGGTTTCAATAGCTTCTAACTTATTCTCGATCTTTTCCAGGATCCTCTCTCACTCTATTATGTTTCCTTTATTCTTCTCTTAGAATTCCTTAAGCTCTACCTCGTGAGTGGTGTCCAGAATACTCACCACTTTATCTCTGTCTACGTAATTGTTGTACGCAGCCTCAGTAGTATGGGTAGTAATCTTCACATTTACAACCACCTTGTTGTACTCAGAAATGATTGCTATAACCTTCAATTTGTCCTCCTTCTCCAGGCGCACTGCTACTTCTTCTGTGGATTTTAAGGCCAGAGGTTTCCTTTCCATGGTGAGGATGTGTGTTAAGTCTTCAAGGCACTCAAGGGAAGATCCATACTTTTGTGTGGGCGGTGTTAGGTCCAAATGCTTCAAAAAAATGGCATTTGTGATGGATTCCACCTTCTTATATACCTCACACACCCTTTCCTTTTCTTCCTTTAGTTCACGCTTTAGCTGTGCGCTAATTAGTTCCTCCTGCTTTAAGTTCTTGGTCCTCTCTTCTAGCTCTTCTTCCCTCTTTTCTAGCTCTGCCTCTAGAAAATTTACCCTTTCATTCCTTCTGAATAACCTGGCTTCCATTTCAACCAAGACCTTATTCAACGCATTGCAGACTTAGTCATGTGAAAGTTGTTGAGTGCTTACCAAGGGGTTATCTCCTTTTGACTCAGGAATCTTCATTAGTTCCCCTTGGCTGACCTCAAACTTTGTCTCGTCGATGTGAGACTCAATTTCCCACGAAATCATTTTCCTAGTCCAAGGGTATGCACCTTCTTCACCAAACGATTTCATTGCCAAGAAATGATCTATTGGGACTGTGCTTAGGAAGCGTGCACGTAACACTTTGCTTGGATAATCAATGTAGCTCATTCTTGGTCTTTGGATCTCCATGTGATTTTCACCTGTGTGCATACCCTTAGGAACAATTACTGTTAGACTGGGGCCTCCCAAATTACCATGGTCTTTTCCTACGCTTCCTTCCTTATCTTCGTTCATCATTATTTCAGCGCTACACTCCAACTCTTGTTCTACAAAGGCTTCAATGATTTTCATTGCTTCTCTTTATGCCACCTTGTTTATCTTCTCCTGTGTGAGGTTTAGAGTCCTCTGAATCTTTTTTGTAACCTCTTCACCTCCTCCCATGTCCTAGGTGGTGAGGCCATAAAATGACCATAAATTACCATTATTTTGTCCTTCCAAGTTACCTTTGAAAGTGGTTTTAAATGTAATCTAGGAACTTATAGTTTGCTTAAGATAGAATATAGGATATATATCTTGTTCATTCTTTAGAAATCTTTTGTTATCTATTTTTTTGACTAATCCTATTGATTATTTAGGAAAATATGTAAGTCTTGTGTATGCAGGACATAAAGGAAAGATAATGCTAGTATTGGGAAAAGTGGAACTGATCATGAACAATACATTTAAACTCAAATATGATATTATATTCAGATTCCTCTTGAAAAATTATGCAATTTCATAAAAAAGAATCATCTCAATCCGAGGTCGCATGAAAAATGTGTAGTTGTTTTTAAGTTAGCTCCAGAACTCGCAAAGTTAGTTCCGGAACTCGTAGGTTTAGTTCCAAAACTCGTAGATTTAGTTCCAAAACTCGTATCAATTACATGAAAATTATTTCCGAAACTTGCAGTTCGTAGACAAATCAGATTCAGTTCTGGAACTTGTAGATTTAGTTCCAGAACTTGCATAAAAGGAATGACAGCTTTAGTTCCAGAACATGCATCAATGAAATGATAATTTTTGAGGGATTGTGAAAAATCAGAGAATCCAATGGGAAATATGAGAGAGGTTTTTGTTCATAACAATGTGTTTAACAAAAATCTCATTTAGATCTGCTACAGGTTTTACCAATGAAGAGAGATCTAACTTTTAGTGAGCTGTAGTCTGAGAAAAAGTGTATTAAACGAGCACTAAAAGTTCCGTAAACAGAAATAGAAAATTCAAATGAAAAATGCGAGAGTTTTTTTTGTTCATAACAATGTGTTTAACAAAAACCTCATTCATATTTTCTATAGGTTTTACCAATGAAGATATATCTAACTTTTAGTGAGCTCTGGTCCGAGGAAAAGTGTATCAGACGAGTACTAAAAGTTCCATAAACAGAAACAGAAAAGTAAAATGGAAAATATGAAGAGAGAGTTTTTTTCATAATAATGTGTTTAACAAAAACCTCATTCATATTTTCTACAGGATTTACCAATGAAGAGAGATCTAACATTTAGTGAGCTATAGTCTGAGGAAAAGTGTATCAGATGAGCACTAAAAGTTCCATAAACAGAAACAGAAAAGTCAAATGGAAAATTTGAGAGAGGTTTTTGTTCATATAAATTTGTTTAACAAAAATCTCATTCAGATTTTCTATAGTTATACCAATGAAGAAAGATATAACTTTTAGTGAGATACAGTTTGAGGAAAAAACATATTACACAAGCGTCAAAAGTTCCAAAATCAAAAACAACAAAGTCAAATGGAAAATCCGGGAAAGGTATTTGGTCAAAATAATATTTTGAGAAAAATCATCCTTCCAATAATCTAGAGGAATAAAATCATTGTGATTCTTGCTACCAAAACTCAAGGAGAAGATTTGGGAGTAAATCTTCCTAAAATAAGCAAGATAATATTTGACTTTAATAATATATCTCTCTCCATATTTTATGGAGATGGAGATCTTAGTTGTCAGGATTGGAATAAATATAAGATTAGATTGTATTTCCTAAAATAAGGAGTTGGTTGGATACATGAATTATAAATGCAACCTTCCACACTTAGATATGTAATTCTTTTCCCCAAGTAATCAAGATCTGTTATTTCTTTCCAATCTTTGGAAGTAAAGTTATTCTGCAAGTTTTGAATTAAAAGTATAAATTAAATCCTCTTTCAAGGAATCAGCTGGCCACTCATTCCAAGGAAGATGGATAAATGTGTTAATGTTTATTTCTTTATTTCTGCAGTTTTCCTTTTGTTGTAAATTTCTATTTTTTTTTTATGTTATGTAATTTCTTTTGTGAACCTATAGGTGTCTTTTCCTCTTTCCTTTATTTTCAATTCAGTAATTTCAATTTATGCAAGTGTGTTTTATTCCTATAAGTGTGATTTCATTTATGCAAGTGTGTTTCAATTTCTGCAAGTGTGCATTAAATTTCCACATGTGTGCTTTTAATTTATGCAAGTTTAGGTTGTGTTTAAGGGATTTGCTTTCCAAGATATTCTTCTCTTAATGCATACATCCTTCAGACACCAACCTGGATTGACATTATTAATGGCGAGGATTGATGACCCTCATCACTAGGCACCCTCCTCCTCCTGGCTTCCCTTCTTTTGAACGCTGAAAAAAGTGGTTCTTAGTCTTCTTCAGGTTCATCTTCTTCATCATCATCCCTCTCACCCCTGTATTTCTCCAAGCTCTCTTTTTCCTCTAAATCAGCTTCCTCCATCACCTTTTGTTTCTTCCTAACAGGGGATTCTAGTATAGGAGATTCTGCCTTCTCTTCATCCTCCTCTGGTGATTTCTCCTCCGCAATAAACTTTCCTTGCTCTGGTGCCTCCTCTATGACTGGGGACCTCTTCCTCCGCGTGTAAGTACTTGTTCTAGAATTTTTTCTCGGGGCGCCCACCGCTTGAGTATCTTGGAAACTTGGTGCCTTTTTCTTGAGCGCGGTCTTCTTTCTACATAATAGGTCTTCAAGTATATCCATCTTGTTCTCAATATAAGTGCCCTTCTCAAACTTGGGCCTTATGCGAAGGTATACATGTGCCACGGACCTCCCTGCAATAGGCAGATTTAGGGGTTTCATCATTTGAACTTCATGCGATACGTACTTTTCCACGTACGCACGCTTGTTGGGGTAGACCAACATCCTTTGCATCTCCCTATGGTCCTAATCCATACTTCCAAGGTGGAACTTCAGTTTCTTCGATTCATTGAATCTATTTACCTCTATTTAGAAGTACTAAGTGATGAAAGAAAATGGAATTTTACACCATGGGCTCATGCTTTCATCGACCAACTTAAATTTGTCAATGCATAAGTGTTGGTATATCGTGAATTCAGCTTCTCCCTCTGTGAGTGTTGGTAGTTGTTTTTGGATCCTCCATTCTTCCCCAAACACATTTCTCAAGTGCGTATACCATTTTTCAAGATGTGTCTTGTGAATGACTGTCATGTTATCGCAAGTGTATTTTTTAAATCTCTTTGCGGGGGAGGGGTCTTCCTTTGGGTACTCCCACATGAACTTATCTGTCCCATCTAGCACTCTATTCTCTAAAAACACAATAAGTAAGAGGATTTTGCCAAAAAGTATCTTGTCACCCTCTTGCGTGTTGTTGATGATCTCATTTATGATGTACACAGACAAGTTATAGATGGTGCCCTTCGATATCCTTCTATAAACATTGACCCATGATTTGTTCACTTGTGTCCATCTCTCTTGGTCATTTAGTTTTGTTACCAAGCACACAACCATTCTCATCACCGGGTCTTGGATATCTACTATATCAAAGTACCTTGACCACTTCTTGTAAGCATATGCGGCGAAAATTTCTTTGATGGCTTCTTTGTCACATAGGTTGTCCTCTATACTTTCTTCTTCACATATGATACCTGTGAATTTTGAAATCATTTGGGGGGTCATGCACATTTTTCACTTCGTGAAGTGGAAGTGATCTTCATGTATGCACGACATCAGCCACTGATAGAGGCACTTAGGCTTCCCAAAGTAGGGAAACTCATAGAGTTGCAATAATCCCACTTTTCCAACTTCACTTTTACTTTCATCGTTATAAATGGGTAACCCTTCATGTGTCCTCTTATTTTTCAGGCACAGTAGCTCCAGTGCCATTTCCTTTTCAGTCGTGTTTATGCGATGGTTATAATCACTTACTGTCATGTTTATTAAATGGGACTCCCACTCCTTTCCCAGCAAAATCCCATCTGGGTACTGCATTTCTACATACCATTCTTCATTGGTACTTTTGGTGGTTTCTTTTTGTTTTTGCCCTTGCCCTTGCCCTTTCCTTTTCCCTTCTTAGGTGTTACAGCTGGTTTCTTGGGTGCCATTGTGTAGGTTATCTTTGCACTTCAACTTCTCTTGCTCTTGCTTCTCTACCCTTTCCAAGCTTACATTTGAACTTGTGAAGAAACTCCTTTTCAACCTATGCCCTAGCTGCCAAAACCTTGATAGAATATCCCCTTCACAAGATGATACTTCTCCACAACTCTCTCTACGCCCATGAACTATTTCCTTCCTGGTTTACAAATCCAAACTAGTCACTCACAGTTAAATTTCTCCAATTTTTCTTCACGCAGATCGACTATGGAAACCCTAGTTCACAAAATCTCTTCCTTCTTCGTATTTGCAATGTAAATAATGAAGTGTCCAACCTTCTATTTATAGTTTTTCCTACTTTTTAACATTAAATGCTACCTTACCTACCACCATACTTCAACACTTAATGCAGTTTTTTCAACAAAACCCAACTTTAACACCTTAACTCATGTGCCCAATCCTTACGCTGACAATCCCCCAACCTTCTGGCGCGAAGCCAATCCATCTTGATAGGAGACTCTTGCGTGCACATCACCAACACTGAAGGTACTTTCGTCATGATTTTTTGTCTCGCCTACCTCGTGTTGCTTTTGCACTTATTCTTCTCTTGTACGTGGATCCACAATGTAGCCTTACCCTGACACCAACCATCCTTTTTCACCCTTCCTTCCATGTACTTCCTTTCCTAGAGCCATCCAACCAGGATTTTCAATGCAATCCTTCCTGATTCTTCACACTTTGCACTTTCCTCCACATTATTCTACCCCACACTAAAATGATGTGTGGTCCTCTGTGCATTCACAACCTTTGAAAAAGTAATGAGGTTACTGGCACCCAAGGTGCAACACAAAACAACAACGAGAAAGGGAAACACAAGAAAATAAAATGCACTAAAGGAAATCCTAAACTAACTATTAACACTGCCTTATTACAAACACCAAGAAGACTTATTTATAGTAGGTCTTCAGCCTACTCCCATTGAAGTGTCCTAGAAATCTTGTCCCATCTAGGGCTTACAACTGGCACGCGCAAGAATCAAGGATGTACGAGATGATGTAGGAACCCAACCAATGTACCTTCAACTTCCCAGGATGGCGCAAAAAATTTGAATCATATAGTAGGACCATCTGCCCAACCTCAAACTTCTTTTTCTTTATGTGACGATCATGCCATGCCTTTTGTTTTGATTTTTCAGTGCTCTGGCTCCACTTGGTGAGTGATCATCTTTTGTCTAGTTGCATTAACTTGTCAATTCTTTCCTCCAACACTTGTTCATCTGTCAATCCTCCTATGCGCGCACTATACACAGAGAAGGTAACATGAATTCAACTGGAAGGACAACCTCCATGCCAAACACCAATTGAAATGGTGTGGCCTTATTTAACCTCTTGTAGGTTGTCCTATATGCCCAAAGAATGGTTGATACTTTGTCATCCCAATCCTGTCTACCAACATCACAGATCTTAGTCAACGTGTGACTAAGTATTTTTTCTAAATGCCTCGTGGTTCCATTTTCTTATGGATGGTAAGGTGTAGTCTTGTGATGAGCCACCATGAACTTTGCTAATAGAATCCTTACTATCTCATTCAAAAAATGTGTACCCCTATCACTAGTTAAACTCAAAGGGCATCCATACCTTGTAATAATGTTTTTCCATAGGAACCTTGCTGTAGTAGTTATTGTACAATCCTTAGTAGGTGTTGCTTCTACCCACCTTGTCAAGTAATTTGTGCAAGTTATTATATACCATGACCCAATCCTACATGCGATTGGTGCAATAGGGCCTACAAAGTCTATAGCCCACTTTTCAAATGGCTCAACACTGGGAATAGGGCACAAAGGAATTTCATCTCGTCACCCTGGTTTTCCAATGCATTGACAATGGTCACAAACCTTGCAATATTCCTTGCAGTCTTGATATAGGGTCTCTCACCATAATCCAACCATTAATATCTTGCGTGCAGTAGCGTCACCTGCATAGTGTCCACCTGCACTACCTCTGTGTGCTTCTTCTATTATGGCTAGGAGCTCATGTTCTAGCACACACTGATGCAGAATCTCATCACGTCCTAATTTATATAGATCCCCACTAATCAACATGTAGGTCACAGAGCGAATAGCTAACCGCTTTTTATCCAATTCCTTCATCCCTTCTGGTGCTACACCTGTCTTGAGAAATACTGTAATATCTTCCAAGTCTGAGGGCGTGTGGCACAACCTAAATAGTTGTGCATCTGACATGGTATCCTCAATGCTTTGCGTGTCCTCCCCTGAATCGATTCTAGACAAATGATCAGGTCTATTATTACTTTTTTCTAGGTTTGACAACCACCGTGAACTCAAATTATTGGAACAATAGTACCCACCGACATATGTGCCCTTATAGAACATGGGCTTGTTTACTAAATATTTCAATGCCATATGGTCAATGTAAAATATAAAAGGGGTTTCCAGTAAATATTGTCTGAACTTGTGAAGCGTGTAGATCATTGATAATGCATTGCACTCAGTTGTAGTATAATTCTGCTCCACTGGTGTCAACTTCCTGCTTGCAAAGCACAAAGGATGATCAACAATCCCTTCACCAAGCTGTGCAAGTACAACTCCAATGGTGGTTCCTGAGGCATCAACATGAACATGGAAGGGCTTATCCAAAGAGGGGAATCGTAGTATGGGCGCGGTGATAAGCCTATCCTTTAAAGTGTCAAATGCCTTCTGTTGCACCTCTTCCTAATGAAAGGCACTTTTATGATTAAGCAACTCTTCTAAAGGTGCAGCGATTTTGGCATATCCCTTGATGAAATTCCTGTAGTACCCCATATGCCCAAGAAATCCACACACTACTCTTTGACTAGTAGGCTCTCTTAATCTCACAATTACTGCAACTTTTGCGAGATCTACTAGTAGGCCTTCCTTACATATTATGAGTCCCAATAATGTTCCAAACGGGGTAGCAAAGACACATTTCTTAATATTGAGGGATATCCTCAACTGCCAACACCTTTCAAACATTAACCTTAAGTTTTCACAATGGTCCTTCACTAATCCATATACTGTCCAATCATCTAG
Source organism: Taxus chinensis (assembly GCA_019776745.2). Taxonomy (NCBI): domain Eukaryota; kingdom Viridiplantae; phylum Streptophyta; class Pinopsida; order Cupressales; family Taxaceae; genus Taxus; species Taxus chinensis. Next base: position 691,419,134 of record CM034148.1, read on the forward strand.
GTAGACTTAATGAAATTTATGGATGAAGTCTTGGAAAGCTTGTACCATAATGCGCGAGAACACAGCAGGTACATTCTTCAACCCAAAAGGCATGACTGTAAAGGTAAAACTTCCCCACTCAATGGTAAAAGTCATCTTCATATGGTCCTCCTTCACGATCCTTACTTGGTGATAGCCCGAGAATCCATCTATGAAAGAGTAGACCTTGCGTCCTGCCACTCCTTCTAATATTTCTTTAGTAAATGGGGTTGGGAAAGGATCAATGATACACATTGCATTCAGGTCCCTGTAATCAACACAGATCCTTATCCTTCCATCCTTCTTGATACTAATCACCATTGGACTTAACCACTATAAATCTTCAACAACTTCAATGATGCCTGACGCTATCATCTTTTCTATTTTGTCTTTGACCTTCATGCGCAGGTTAGGATTCATTCGGTATGGTCTCTTCCAGACTGGGTGCGCACCCTCCTTCAACTTAATTCTCTTTTCCCCCAAAGAATGGTGAAAACCTTTAAGTTCATGATACCTATGTGAAAATAAATCCTCAAACTCACATAAAATATCAATGATCTTAGAGACTTCCCTCTCTGACCAATAGTCTCCTATGATAGCCTCTTTAGGCTCTTTTTTCTGATTCAATGTTAACCTTCTTTGTCTTTAAAGGTTCATGGTAGGTGCGTGCCCATTCATCAGCACTATCTATGACCTCATGCGTCCCTATAGAGTGGTTAACATCCAAGTTCTATGCCTCTTCCCCATCAATAACATACACCATCTTCCCCTTTTCTTTTCTTCTATACATGTGCCCAAATTGTATCTCTTCTGTCTCTTCTTTCTCAAAGTGCGTCTCTAGGCCAAGTTCACCTAGTAAATCTTGTATTCTATCTTCCACCATAGCACTATCCCCAATGGTAAGGCACTTGATAACCTGCAATTCCTTATCCACTAAGGGTTTTGTACTTTGATACTCGAATGTTTGAATGAGATCAACCGCCAATTCTTGTTAATTCCATGTCTAATGACGTATCTCTGAGTGGATATACCACACACGTGCACAACCTTGCAAGGTGGATTATAACTTGTGAATCCATAATGAAGGTGGTAATGCTTCTACACTTCCCATCCATGCTATCTCATATGCTTAGATATGGGAGGAAGCGGTCTCTCTTCCATGGTAGTCTTTTATAGCTAAGGGCGTGTTGCTCCTGCAAAACCTTATGGAGAAGGAAATTCTCACCTCGTGCCCCTCCAAGAGGTTATCTTGATGTGTCACCCACCAGCACGCAATAGTTCTGAGTAGGACATAGCTTAACATCCCTCTTCATTCATTCTCCTTCTTTCACTGAGCTTCCATCTCATGCAAAAATATCTCAGGGAAGGCTCCTCCTGAATACTTAGGTAGCTTCTTTCCTCCTAGGTGCCAGAATGTATGCACCCTTGTCACTGATCCTCTCGAATTTCATCTGATTAACTCATAGGTCCCTTTTTCCCAATTGTCACATGCCATGCTTGTGGTGTCACTCACAGACTAGGTATCCTCAAATTGGATAACTCCCTCTATGGGATGGATTATCTCAGGGTCCCTAATTAAGTGCATGTATATTTTTTCCAAGACCTCTTCTCCCAAGGGTTTAGTATAGGGTGTTGATTTTCCATTAGCTAGGGGTATGATGACCCATTCCTCCTCATTTTCAAATCTTATGTATCCCTTGTTGAACCGAAGATCCACATTGTTCTTATAGCACCATGGGAGCCCAAGTAATGCTGGGAAATTATCTGCCTCGGTGAGCACCAAGAATTTGAAGTCCCCAGTAAACTTAGCCCCATGAATGGTGATAGTTGCATCCTTTAAGACACTAATGAGCATTGCCTTCATTTTTTTTTTTCCATATACAACACATTCAAAGTTGGCTATAATGTAGGCTTTCCCATATGATGCCATGCATCCAACGTGAGAACATTGACCTCTGCGCCTGTGTCAATGAGGATATTACTAAGAAGCCATCCATCTATGATTGCATTAAACGTGATCTCCTATCATAGTCAAGATTGTGAGGGGGAAGGTTTTTATGCAAGACTTGCCTCTCGCACTCTTCTCCTGTGCTTGGTACCTTCTCTCTCAACCGTGCTCCTAGCAAAGGAATAATATTCTCTTACCTTAGCATTTTACATACTTCCTTGACCTCATCCAGGTCATCCTTTGGTGCCTCAACCTTCCTTCTTTGCTCCTCCCTCTTGGACTGCTCCTTTAGACACTAGATTTCTCCTTATAAACTCCAAATGACGACCATGGTTTCTTGATTTACATCCTTTTGATGCGCAGGGTCTGGGTACTTTCCATGTGCCACTTCTTCCCTTGAAACTAGGTTCTTCTACCTTGGCATTTCCTTTCCACGTGTGGCCTCTTATTATTACCATAACAAGTTCCAAGCCTGTATCCCATGTCACCCATTACATCCATTGTGTGTCAGCCTTCTTAATGCTTACCATTGCAGTGCCCTTGTCTTTCCAGTGTTGTTGACTCATGTGCTCAAACAACTTAGGGCACTCCTCATACTTATGCTTCTTCCCGCACCATGAGCACTACAATAAGTCTGGGCACTCACACTTGTAGTGGTCTGTAGATCCACAATTAAAACAAGTTCCACATGGGAACTCACATCTTCCTCCATAGTTACCATGACCATGGAATCCTCTGCGAAATCCCCTTCCACACGCGCCTCCATCTACATTCTCCTCATAACAGTGATCATCACCCTTAGAACTACTGGCAATGTTGGTCTAGCGCACACCATGATCAATGGCCTCATGGGTATGGTCAATAAGCTGACAATCCTTGATATCATGGGTCGTAGAAGTAAAGATATTACAGTAGCAAAATACATTCTTCCAAATTACACACTGTAAAAAAGGGACATCTACTCGCATCATGGTCCCCATGACAAAATTCACAGTCTACTGCTACGGCACATACTATCTTCTGAGGGAAACTATCCTTTCAATGCCCCTCTATTTCACAATTTGTACACCACATTCCACTGCGAGTCTCATGAGCTGAGTTTACAGATAAATTTTCTAGCTGCTTGGCCATAGCATTGATTTCAGCTTCTATAAATGGGCTAACACTAGTGTCAATGCTCCCAACCACTTCAGTGCACAGATTAACTTCCAACGCCTCATGTGGGTCTGTGAAATTCTTATGAGATAATGCCCTTCTAAACGGTGTTATCAACCCTCCAACAAACCATTGAGCATGTTATGAAGGGTGAATGTCATATGAAAACTTTTACAGGAGATTCTTAAACCATGCATCATACTCTTACACACTATCTTCCATTCCCTGTTGAATCTCCTTAAGGGTTTTGATGCTCTTATGTTTAAACTCAGGGATGTGGAACTCTACTAAGAAGGTGTTTTTCAATGTAGTGTAATCTACCACCATCTGATGGGGGTCATACTTCCTATACCAGCTATGTGCATGGCCTTGCAACGTCATTACAAACTTTCTAGCCTTATGTTCCAGGGTTTTAATCCCCTTTGCGTGCCATAGCAACTCACACTTGTGAACATGCTCCGTAACATCTTCAATACCCATGTAGTCTGGTAAGTACAAAGACATCTCAAAAAATACTTGGTGGGGTGGTTGGGCTCCTTGTCCTCCCAAGCTAGAGCCTTGGTTTTTATCGGTGTTTCCTCCACTACTGGATCCACTAGATCCACCAAGTCCTATGCCTCCTGACCCACCAGATCCACCAGGTCTAATTCCCTCAGTCCCACCGGCTCCACCTCTAGATCCTCCTGCAGCTAGTAATGGGCCTGAAGCGGTCACACCTAGGGTCCCCAAAGTTCCACTGAACTACACGCTGACGGTTTGTGATAACGTCCCACTATCAATAAGTGTACCCTATGCCACTCCCAGACATGATGTTGAAGGCTTGTGTCTCTGCACTCTTCCTAAAAATTCCTTCAAACACTAGAATGGTATGTGAGGCCATAGAAGTCCCAAATGAGAAATTATATCTCCTATGTACAGATCAGTCACTTCCACTGATACCAACTGGGTTAACAATAGTCTTCCCTTGATCTTGAAAACCAAGTGCCAGGATTAGGTCACTATGTGGGTTCAGATGCGCGCCAACGACTCTTCTCTCCCCACGCGATGAAATCTCATCAGAAGTCAAAGGGTTCTCTCTTATGTGCTTTCCAAGATGGGGTAGCACTGACTGCTCAGGTTCCATGTCCTCTGCGTGAAGCTCAAATCATTCTCGTAATGTCTACCTCCATATATCCATCACACTTGCAACCTCACATTTTCTAGCAATCTTCCTTTCACGCACTTCACTATACTTGAGTCATATCTCCTCCCTTTCTTTCTCAGTCGTAATATCTGCCATCTTCCTCCACCCTAGCTTCCTCACCCAGTGCTCAGAATGGTTTATTTGGCCAGCGAAAATGCCTCTAAACTCATGGTAGTGATCAAGATCTTCATTTCTAAAGGAATAACATGTAGAAATGATCCTCTGGGCTCCTGCAGAAACTCAAACTCAACAACTTTTGGAAAATAATACGTTGAAATAGTGTATTCCAGGGTGTACCTAGCCAATACTCCTTTCCACCAACGATCCACATCACAAGTCCATGGTAGATCTACATCCTGCAACCTTTGATACTCTTCTTGGGCCCACGCACATGATATATAATACCAACTTGATCTAGATGCATATCCCTAGAGCCATTTATACAACTCTACTGGGAAGCAACAGAAAAAACTTTCATATAAATCATGGTAGATGTTCTCTTCTACCCATTTATGTGCATCAAACTCAGGTCCAGTGCTGAATATATAATAAAATTCATCCTCCATGATCTTAAACCATGATTCAACACTCTCCAAAGTTAAACACTTTGTCATCACTCATTGCACTGATTGGGATGTATGTTATTTCCCACTACAAATTTGAAAACATTTTTACACCCACCAAAGAACAAGGGAATCCATTGTGCACCAGCCTATCACCTAGCAGCGGTAGGCACTCACCCGAGGCACGTGTGGGCTCTGAGAATCTCATTTATGTGATTTTAGTAGGAAACATCATCTAGGAGGAATTTAAAGAGAGTGAATGAAAACGAGATGTGAAATCATCATAGAGCTCAAAACAGCTTCTAGACCAATGCAGTCATTCCAAACAGAAAGATACTTTAACATAATGGGACTAAAATTGAATAGAAAGGAAAATGCATAAGGATTCATACTCATTTCATAAACATACATGAAACAGAACTATGAAGATACGAGGATGGACCAAAATCATTAATGATCATATTCAAGTAAGTTGATAACCTCATTACATCCATCAGATTCATTAAAAAACATCATAGTATGGGAGACCGAAGTCATACATCTTAACTGGATCTACATTCCTTAGCTCTTCAAAAATAAAATTTACAATACTAAGCCCCTTGATGCATCCTTCTCCTGTATTTTACTTTCCCAACCTAATATAACTCCTCACAGCATTTCTGCAGATTTCCACTCTCTATTGATCTCTCTCTTATTCTTCTGCGGACGCTTGTATTTATAGGCCCCTTGAACTACCAACTCTTCTTTCTAAGGCTTCAGATCCATCACCAAGTGTCTAGATGTGGTCCTCTATTAAAGCATGCTCTTCCAGGCCTGAGCTCTCAACTCCTTACCATGATGGTCTTCTATAAGCTTCCATAAGAGGGCATATTCCTTTCTAGGAAAACCTGTCGCCAGGCTGGCACCTTATCCATTCATCATATACATGTGGGTCATGCTTTTCTCGTGTCCTACCTAATATGTCAAATACAGCTAAGTCCTGAGACCTTGTTCTACCGGTGCATAACATAGTCCTTCCAAAACCCTCCTAGAACCATGCCTTGTGCACATTCTTCTTGCATGCCCACCCTTCAACTTGGGCCTTGTGCACCCATGCACCTTTTTGTACTTAGTCAATATTTTAGGGGCCCAACAAGGCACGAGTGTGTGGATTGGTGTATTTTATTAGGTATGATTGACTTGGTGATTTTTCTCACATGAAACCATGATGGAAGACACAACATGTAGTATAACGTGAGGGAGGCAATGCGGATAAAAACTACTTAGCAAGTGGTGCAGAGGAAGAATGTGTGTTGTAGTGTCCACTTCCCTTTGACACCTGCTGATACCTATTTTGATACGGTTGATTTCATTATGGACATTATTATGTTTTGATTTAGTATGTTGTTAGACATTTGATCATGGATTATTGTTGATCTGGATTTGGTTATGATGCATGATGATTATTAGAGACACCTTATATGTGGATGATGATATATTATTTGACATGGATGTTGTTCAGACATATGATTTTGGATATTATGAGTAGACCTAGAAAATGTATATTTTATGATGATGATATAGTTGTTGATTAAAAATGCAAATGATGTAGTTGTTACTTCGATGTTGTTGTAATTCATTTATAAAGTCAGTTTTGTGATTTCGTTTATATCATGTTGGATGTTCTGATATGGCCATGAGGATGAAGGAGGTATTTGTATTTTGCAAGTTAAAATATCACAACAAAACATCGAGGGATTGAAGACCAACCACAATGGAATTCTAGGTGAATTCGACAAGGTCACCATGGCAACTTGTTTTGTGTATGTGTGTTGTTTTGTTAGGGATTCCCATGGGGTGGATTTCCTTTATATGTGGCCATGGGTTTGTGTATTTTATTAATGTGGTTAAATTTTATTTATTGTTGTATGTATTTTATTAGTGATGTGTTCATTTCCTTATTTAATTATGTTGTGGAGAATTAATGTGAGAAATCATATGATTAAAATTTAAATAAATTAAATTTGGATATGGGAAAGTAATAAAGGAAGTTGTTGCCTATTTGCATTTAATATGTAAGGGATGTGTAAGTTGTGTAAGAGTTTGTGTAAGTCAGTTTTGGAGTATGAAATACTCCACCTCCATAAAAAATTTGAATTTTTCCTTGGGGGTTGTTTTTGGAGGCTTGTGGGACAAGTAAAACTTGTCTCATGCCTCTAAATTTATATTACCAACCATGCTTATGGTTGGAGAAGTGATTTGTGGCTTTTATAATGCATTTTATTAATCATGTTGCTTGTTTTGGATTGCACTCTCTTACATTTTATTTTATTTGTTGTCCCTTGAGGTGTGGGATTTTTGGAGTGTGCAAGTAACTTGTCATATTTTCACCCACCTCTTTATTGTGCTTGGGAGAATGAAATTTTGTCTTTTGTGTTTGAATTGGAGGATGTGTGATGTGATATCCTACATGGATCCACATCATCCTCTTCTCTTCCCTCTTCTATATAATTCAAACTCTTGACTTGTTTTGGGTTGTTGAATCATTTTTGCAACTTCTTTGGGGGCGCATTTTCTTGTGTTGGAGCTCTTATTTTTGGAGGAAGTTTGGAGAAAGCTTTTCATGCTTGTGAGATTGTTGTTTTGGATTGTGTGTTGAGCCTTGAAGTTGTTTTTTGGAAACAAAAGCTACCATGGAAAGGTAGGAATTTAACTCTTCTTGTATGTTGTCACTTTCTTTTGTGTATGGATGAATGGTGCATGTTTTGTTTATTTATTGGCTGGTTGGGTAGACTGCCATAGGGATGGTGTAGGAGAAGGCTATGGGGAATCCATGTGGGGAGGCATAAGGAATGCCTTTGGCATCAGAATTTTGTGGAGGGAATTTGGGTTTGGGATCCACCATGGAAAAGAAATAGCTTGCATTTCTTACTTTGTGGGGGGCATAAGGAAATATGTGGGGGCCAGAAGGAGGGATTGTGGGGTGCATAAGGATATGTGTGTGATGAATTATTTTGGTAGTTTGTTGCTAGTTTATGCCCAATTCCCAATTGGGAGGCATAAGTAGCTTCCCCTATAGACCTTGCTCCTTTGGCTTGCATGATCAAGCCTGATTTTTTATTTTAATGTTTTCAATTGTAGTTGCAAACTATTGTTTTGTGTTGAACTATGTTTTATACTAAAATATGTATGTTGAAAGAATGTTGTGTATGCGGAAGCAAGTTGTTGCCATGGGTTGAATCACACCTCTTATTGTGTTATGGTTTGGGCTCAAGGGCCAATGATGAAGGAAGGCTTCTCCTTTCATTGGATGTCTTGGTTGGGTGGAGAGCGTTGCCTTTCCCCCTCTTTTGTTGTGATCAACTTGGAGAAAGAGAAAATGTGCATGTTGCTGTCCTAGAGCAAAGGAAAAATGTAGTTTGGCAGTCCCTTGTGAAACATATTTATTTGTAATCCTTTCCCACTTGTTGTGGATGAAATTTTAATGTATACTTGTGAAGAAATGATGTTGTAATTGATTATGAAAGTTGTACATTCGAATATGAAGGCAATTGTGCTCTATTCTGTTTATTGGAAAGAAATAGAATTCTGCTAATTGCATTCAAGGAATGAAAGAATGTAAAGATGTTTCTCTTTTTGAATTAATAAAGAATTGCAAGTTCATATCTCTTTTACATTGTTTTTTTGAGTTGGAATATCAAATTGTGATTGGAATCTCTGTTTAATTATAAAGGAAAGAAATACGTATGGAGGAAGTAAATTCTTTTGTATCTATCCTTGGAAATATATTAAAATTGGAAATCAGAATTTGTGATTTAGCTTTGAAATGATTTTTTTATAAACAACTAAATGTATTGGGTTATTTTAGAAATAAAAACCACACTTGAATGATGAATTTGATAAACAAATTGCTAGAAATGGAGTTTCAGTTATAAACTTAAAACTAGCAAATGAATTTAATTAAAATGCATTGTTCAGACCTACACACATTAATCAACTTGGAAATGTTAAAATTTAGTATGTTGTATCATAAATGAACTCAAATTGACAAAGAAAACTTAAGAAAACTATTTAGAACATTGCAAAATCGAGCCAATCCTTTCCTCAGCCGTTTTCTGTCAATTGTTGGAAAAAATTCAAACTTGAATAAATTGAGAAAATTTACTTCCCTAAAAACCTTTAAATCCTTCCTAGATCAATTCTCCATGTATTTTTGGCATGTTGAGTGAAGGAGGAGATCCAATTTAATCAAATTAGAAAGTTGGAAATTACCAGTTGGCATTTTAAAAGTCTGCAGATCATTTTTGTAAAATTGACCCTTTAAACTTTATCAAAAAGTAAAATTTATGATTCCTATGCAAAGAGGGCATCAAGATATTTCCAGAAAGTCCTTGTTTTCCCAAAACTAAACTTTCTAGCTCAAGTTATGACCCTCTAAAGTTTTCATGCCTTGGCGGGAAAATTTGGGAAAATTTTCCCTGGTGGGCCCACGGCCCGAAAAATTCCCATTAAAATCCTTAGAAATTTTTTAAATTTTTGGTTCAAGAAATTTTTTTGAATTTTCCTCCACCATCCCATAGCCAATCAGAGGCTGCCACGTGTCCTCATGGGGCAGCGGCGGAGGCATGACATCTTTTTTTTCCCTTAGACCTTTTGGAAAAAATTTCCATTTCTCCCTGCCGGCCCGCGGCCTATCACATGCTGCCACGTAGAAACTTTGGGTGCTTGCAGAGGGGGTGGAACCCTGCATGACCCCTTTTCCTTTTGAAAATTTTTATTCATGGAAAAATTTTTAAGTTTCCTCCCGTGGCCCCGCACTCCCGCCCTCGCCTTGAGAAATCTCTTCCGCGGGTGTGCGGACCCGTGCGCGCCATTTACCCTTTTACCCCTTTGGCGAAGTTGCTCCAAAAACTCCGCCACCACGCCTTTCCCTCTCCTTCACCCCCATGATGGCCCATTGAGTGCCACATGTCCCTAGTGGACCCACGGGCACATGGGCATTGTTTTGTTTTCTCCCCCTCTTGGTCAAAATGCCCCAAACTCTTCCGCCGCTCTGTCCTTCCCTCACCCTTTCCTGCTTTGGATCAGGACCCGACACATGTCCTTGGAGGACCCACGGAGGCACAGGAGCAAATGGATAATTTTCTCCCGCATGTGGGAAAAATTTATAATGCTGCCCCGTGACCCACCAACCCGAGAAATGGACCCTCCTTCCCCACTTGACACGTGTCCCCTTGGGGAAAATTTGACCTCTAAAGTCCGTTTGCCCATATATTGAGTTTCTGAAGGAGTTAGGAGGACTTCTTTATATCACCGGAAAGGTGAGAAAATTTCCTATCTAATGGGAATGATTTAGGGAAATTTTGAATACATTAATTAGGAGAAAAATCAAGTTGAAACTCTGAGCCTGTTAGAGAGTGGGCATGGGGTAAATTACTCCCTGAACCTAACTGAAACTTCTAACCCTAAAAATTGAACCATGTGAACCTTGATATTTGTTAACAAAGGAAAAATATGTTCTAGTAATTTAGATTTATTCTAGAACCTAATAGGGTCAACTGTTGTCTTACAACTTGGATGTGGACACTTCTAATAAAAAAAAATTATCCCATAATTTTCTAACTAACCCTAGGTTGTTTCTTGGGTCTCAAGTGGGTTGTTTTAATGGGCATCACATGTGTGGTGTAGGAGGATGCAGCACAAGAGAGTATACAACCCTAGGAAGTATTAGTGTGGCATAAGGTAATGGACTTCCATGCGAGGGAGAAATCTTGTGCAGAAAGGTGGGAAATTCAAAGAAAATTGTAAAAGTAGAAAATAGGCTTTAAAATGTTAAAATTGTGGCAGGTGAGTGCAATGAATGTAGTTAGAAATTGAAAAACCTATAAAATGATGGAAAGTGAAGTCATTATTACCTTGTTATTTGAGAAATTATACATAAAAGAACTCTTGTGAACCAGAGAACGAGTGTGAAGTGTGAACCAAAGCTAAGTGAAAACATGGAGAAGAGAGACCAAGCATAAAACCTTGATAACAAAGAGCTCCTTTTCAAGAAGTGGAAGCTAGGAAAAAAATGGCTAGAGGAAAGAAAATGAGCTAGAGGTTTGTAGGTGAAGGGAATAGTTAGGGCACAGTGATTCATAGGTTGAGCTAGGGCACGAAGTTGAAGTGAACGAAGGAAAATAATTGAGCAAGGGAAAAAGGACTGAAGCACCACTTACACGAATTTGAGTGAATAAAGGTAATGATTTTAGGCACCTAGGGCATGCGATTCAGAGGTTTAAGGGTTGTAGTAGTTGGAGTATAGTAAAAGAGATATAATGGCACCGAGGAAGACATCAAAAAGTGAGAAGATCATTGAAGACTCTCCTTATGATTGGTTATCTAATTAGTGGAGAGAGTTGGAGGTCATTTGAGGATGGTGGAGGCCAGAAGAGGGATCGGGAGGAGCGGTGTGGAGGCCAGAGGTTCCAGCATGATGGTAGTAGCAATAGGATCAAGTAGGATTTGAACCTTGGTTATTGATTTTGGAGTTAATTGGTTAGAATATAGGAAATATGAAAAAAATGGGGGTTTGGGGGGGGAAAGAATTTCAAAATGGGAAAAATAGAGGGCAATGGGAATGGGGAAGGGTAGGGGGTAGGGAAAAAGGGTAATGTAGGAGGAATTACAGGTGGATGGAGAGATTTGGGTGGGTAGAATGACTAGGAAGGGGAAAAGGAGGGTTGGGAAGTCAGGGTGGGCGGAATGCCAGTGACTGACATTTGGTCAACTTGTGGCCAACATCAGTGGATAGAGACCGGTACCGGTCAATAGAATAGTGACCAGTGCCAGTCCAGTGGGGACCGTGGTCAGTCAGGGAAGACCGTGGTCGGTCAAGGGAGAACCAGGGGCAGTTATCCCTTGAGGGAAAAGGGTTGAGGGAGACGGGAAGGGGATAGGGTGGCTTAGGTAAGGGGTAGGGTAGATATTTTCAAGTGGATGGGTTTAGGTTTGGGTTAGGGTTAGGGTAGATAAGAGGGGGTTAGGGTGGCTTGGGTGAGGGGTAGGGTAGATGGTGTCGAGTGGAATGGTTTTTGTAGGGTTAGGTGAGGGTTAAGGTAGATGGGTTTGGGTAGGTTGGATTAGTGACAAGGCCAACGGGATGGGGGTGGGGAAAGATATTAGGTCATGATGTATGAATACTAGTACGGTATGCCCAAAGAGTGAAAGGAATGTGTGTATGCCAATCCTTCCCAGTATTGTTAACCACTTTCATGAGAATTTTGTTCAGGGTTTTGTTGGTGGATTCAACTTGGCCATTGGTTTGTGGGTAATATGGTGAGGAGAAGCTAACCTAGATACTGAAGGTGTCGCAAAGTTTCTGTAGAGTTTTGTTTTTGAATTGTTTTCCATTATCAATGATAAGGTGATGTGGAACACCAAAGTGGCAAATAATGTGATGATTGATGAACTCACATATTTTCTCAGATTTAGTGGAGATGAGAGGTACATCTTCAACCCATTTGGTGTAATATTCGGTAGTGGTGATGATCCATCGATGTCTTAGGGAAGAGTGGGGATTGATCTCTCCGACAAGATCCAAACCCCATTGAGAGAATGGCCAAAGTTCACGAGCGACCTATAAGGAATGACTAGATGTGTGATTAAGATTGGCATGTTGTTGGAATTTTACACAACGCTTAACGTAGTCACAACAATCATGATTGAGGGTCGGCCAATAACAGCCTAGGCAAAGAATTCGTTTAGCAACAGCCAGGCCACTGAAGTGACCTCTGCATATGCCATCGTGAACTTCTTTAATGGTATAGGGGATTTCAGAGCTAGTGAGGCATCATAAGAGAATACCGTCAAAGCCTCATTTATATAAAAAGCCACCCATGACGACATAACGAGAGGCCCTTTTGAGAAATGTGTGTTTTCCATTACGTGTGAGATCAGTAGGCAATATAGAAAGGGAAAGGTAGTCTGCAAGCTGCTTATACCAAAGGTCTTGTGTGTTTAGGGAGGCAGTTCGGATGAGGTTAACAAAACAAGATTTATAAGAAGGTATCGGTATGTGTGTTATGGTAACAAAGATGTCTGAATTGGTAGGTGAAGCATGTATTTGGGAAGTGAGGCAGGCCATGGTATCTGCGAATTTATTGGTGGATCGTGGAATAGTTTGAATTTTATAGCGGTCAAAGGTAGTCAACATGATGTCGACATAACATTTGTACTCTTGAAGTATTTCATTATGACACTGATAAAACACCATTGACTTGGTTTACTACCAGTTGAGAATCACCAACGATATTAATGGATTTGACATCTAAGGCATAGGCAGTCATGAGACCCAATACGAGTGCTTCGTATTCGGTGATATTGTTAGTGCATTCGAAGTCAAGTTTGAAAGATAAGGGCATAGGTTCCCCATCAAGAGGAATGAGGATAATACCCACACCACCCCCATGTTGACATTTGGAACTGTCGAAGAATAAGGTCATTTGGTAAGGGTCATCATCCAAAGAGAGGTTAGCAATGGATTTGTCAGGGAAATCAAAGTTTGAAGATTGATTCTCAGAAAGAGGCACCTCAGTGAATTGGCTAGTAATGGCCTGGCCCTTGATATATTTTTTGTGGATTAATTTGAGGTATAGGTCAGTAAGAAGCATGAGCCAACATGCGACATGTTGATTTTGGTAAGGTTTAGCATACATGAAGTGTAAAGGGTCAGTGTTGGTCACAACATAGGTTTTGTGGTTGAGTAGGTAATGGAAAAGTTTGGTGGCAACAAAAACTAAGGTGAAGCAGAGTTTTTCAGGCTGAGTGTATCAAGTTTCGTAGTCTAGAAGGGTACAGCTTATGTAATAAACCTCCTGCTCCCTATGTTGTTCGTCATGATGAGCAAGCATAGCCCCTAAAGAGTGATCAGTAGCAGAGATGTATAGGTAGAAGGGTTGGTCATCCTTAGGTGGAATAAGTACGGGTGGTTGGAGAAGGTATTGTTTTAAGGCCTCAAAATCTTTGTGACAGTCACCATCCCATTTGAAAGAGACCTCCTTTTGAGAAGGTGATGAAGTAGTTGACAACGGGCAGAGAGTTGGGAAATAAATCGACGAATAGATTACAATTTACCTTGTAGGCTATGGAGCTATTTAAGGTTATTGGGTGGAGGCATTTCGAGGATGGCCTTGACTTTAGCAGGGTCAACGTCTATACAACGTAAGGAAACGATAAATCCCAGGAGCTTTCCTAAGAGAACCACGAAGATGCACTTTTTAGGCTGAAGGCGGACGCAAAATTTAATGAGACAGTCAAATATGGTTTTGAGGATGGCAAGGTGCTCAGTGCGATGTTTAGATTTGGACAAGAGATCATCCACGTAATCTTCCAATATGCGATGCATGATATCATGGAAGATGTAGGTCATATCACGCTGATACGTGGCACTAGCGTTTTTAAGGCCAAAATGCATGACTCGATAGTAGAAGGTCCCACAAGGGGTAATGAATGTGGTTTTGTGTTGATTCTCTGGAGCGAGTAAGATTTGGTTATAACCTAAGAAACCATCCATAAGTGATAGCATCTCATGGCCAGCGATAAGGTTAACCAACTGGTCAATACCAGGCAGATGAAAATCATCTTTTGGGCAAGCAAGGTTGAGATCACGGAAATTGATATAAATGCAAAGTCCTCTTGTCGCCTTAGTGACAGGGACGATTTTACAAATCAATTGGGGGGTAATTGATGGGTAAGATGAAGGAAACTGAGAGAATGCGTTGAAGTTCTTCTTTGACAAGAAGAGAAATGCGAGGGTGCATTTTCCTCAACTTTTGTTTTACGGGTTTGGCATCGGGAATGGTTACAATATTATGGACCATGATAGTGGGATCAATGCTAGGCATGACAACATAGAACCAAGCGAAAGCATGGCTATGAATTTTAAGAAAAGAAGTGAGGTCTTCCTGTTCAACAACATCCAGAGATTGACCAATCTTGAGAATGCGGGGGTCATCCTGAGTGTGGATGTTGAGTTTGATAGTCGATTTATTCAACATTGTTTGCATCTCAAAAGGTAACGATCGGTGAATATAAGAGTCTTCAGCATCAAGGTAGGTGAGTATGGACTCATTATCCTGGCATTGAATGACATTAATAGAAGGAGTATCGTCCCCTTTCATGTCAAGATATAAGAAAGGAAGAGAGGAAGGAGCCTCGCCATCGCGGTGATAGATTAGAGGCCCCAAGGAAATGGTATTTATGAAAAAAAACGTAGGAGGGATAGATTTAAGATCCATCGACTCCATTGGTGAAGGTGGTGAAGGTGGGGTAGGTGAAGAAGGTGGAGAGGGGTCAATGTCTTCAATGAGTTCAATACGGGGATTTTTGGTAGGTAGTTTGGTAAAACCGATTCCACTACGATAATTGTGTTTACACGTGGTATATGAAATAATGGTGTGACAAAATTGTTCGTAAAGGCCAAAGTTCAAAACCCTTATATGGCACAACAGTGTAGGAAAGTGTGAGAAAAGTGGTGGTTGGTAAGTGATTGAAGGTCAGCCAAAAAAGGTCAGGTTTGTGATGGTGGTTCGGGTGTGTAAGTGGAAATGTCAAGTCCCCCATAGGTAAGATGGGTACGGAGGTGGGGAGGACCATAAAGGAGATGCTTGCCTATGCGGTGATCATAGTGAGGATGTTGGTGAAGGTTTCCATACTCTTGTGGAGTAAGGAATGTATTGACATTGTACAGGCGATACTCCCCCATAGTGAGGCATTGAAAAACACCTTCCAAGGGATCAATGGTTGATATATTGGTGGCTAGAATGGAGGAAGCATTAGAAGTTAGATCGGACGGAGGTGTCGGTTAGTTGGGAAGCTGATGTGTGACTGGTAGAAGCGACAACAAGCGGTGGGAATAGAAGATTTAGGTGAAGGTGAGGTTGCCACAACACTGGTGGATGGGGTCATGTGTGAAGAAGATGTAGGCAGGGAGGTAGATGCCTTAACAGGTACAAGGACATCATTGGGCCGGTAAAGCATGTTGCAAGTTTTGAAAGGTGATGGGTCAGCTGGAATGGTATAGGAACGTCCTTCATGTTTGAACTTTACACATCGGTGCAAAGTAGAAGGAACACAACCCATGGCACGAATCAAGGGTCTACCGAGCAAAAAATTGTATTGAAACTCCCCTTCCAACATGTAGAACAACTTGGGAACAGTACGGGGACCCACACGAAATGTGGAGGATGATAGTGCCGAGTGTAGAGGTAATAGCGTCATTGAATGAACACAACATGACTGGATGTTTATGCATGTAGTTGTTGGGTATGCGCATTTGTTCGAATGTGTGAGAGGAGATGATGTTAATGCTAGTTCCCCCATCGATCATAACACGTCGAACATGTATATTATCGATATGGATGGAGATGAAAAGTGCCGGATCTGGGTCATCGGTTTGGTGGGGGACAATTTCGTCATCGAGAAACTAAGGATAACAACTTGGTGAATAGGTGGAGGTGATGAGGTAGATGGCAATTTGGTGAGTGAGGTGACATGATGAGGTGTGATAATAGATGCTACAGGTGTGGGGTCATTAGGTAAAACCTCAATAGATTGAAGGACCTCCATGAGGGCTTGATGATGTGACTCCAAGGTTTGGATGAGATCATATAAGGACATTTTGAGGGGAGATTGGTGTAGTTGTTTGAGCATGGTGTGATGTGTGACGCCATTAGAAATGGGGTATGCGGGGGCCGCGGATAGTTATCTTAGGTATGGGTATAGATGGTATGTTGGGTATAGGATTGGTTGGTGGGTCAGCTGCTATTTTTCTTTGCCCTTCTGCGTACGTGTAGTGACGTGTACCATGTTGATTTGAGGGAAGTTGGTAAATGGAGAAGGTGTAGGGTAAGTGGTATAGCGACATGAAGGGAAAAAACCTACTGGAGGAGAAAATCCTTGTGAGGTTAGTTGGGTGCAATGAAATTTGGGTGGAGTGGCGTGGCAAGTTCTCTGATGCGAACCATGTTAATTTTGAATTTCGGAGATGGAAAGGAAGGTCGTGGTGGTGAAGATGGAGTTTGTGGTATATGTGCAGGGGGAAGATGTGAAAAAGGTGGTGGGGGTGAAATAGGTTCATCATCTAGAAAGTCATCGTCATTAAAGTTGGGGTCAGAAGGACATAATTGAATGAGGGCAGCCTTTAGAACCTTATAGTTCTTAACATCATGCCCTGACACACAATGGTAACTGCACAAATTTTAGTATCATCAAACCCTTTTGGCTTAGGTTTAAGAGGGTCGTAAGGTTTAAGAGGAGGGAGGGTGATAGTAGAGCTTTCCAAGAGGTTAGCCAAGATGGTGGCGTATGATCCTACCAATGGATTGTAATGCAAAGTAAAAGTAGGTTTTGTTGGAACATTGGGTAGTTGTGGTGGTAGTTGAGGTGATGCAATCTTGGATTTTGGTTGTACTTTCTTTGGTGCAGGTGTAACAACAGAAAGAGGGGTAAGTGTAACCACCTCTTTGGAACTTAATGGATTTTTTTAGTTTTGGCACTATTTTCTTAGGTAGAGGTGTAGGGGGAGAAGGTGATGTAGATGGCAAGGCTGATGGTGGGAGAGGAAAAGTGACCCAAGGGGACAATTGAGGTGCCATGCGGTAGGTGTTAGTCGAGGTCAAGAGGGAGGGACAAGTGAGGTAGGAAGAAAATGTCATGGGCAGTGAAGGAGGTCTAGAAGGTAATGGTGGTATAGGAGGTAAAGAAGTTATAGATACTAATGAAGGACATAAGGTTCACCTAGGTAGAGCTACAGGCTGTTGTAAAGGGGTCAAGGGAATTTTAGGTTTACCCCTGGAGAGAGTATATTTTGTTAAGGTAGAGGGATGAGGTTCCAAGATGTATGGTAAGGGTGAAGGTGATAAAGGTGTAGTAGGTGAGGTCAATGCATGCAGATTAGAAGGTTGGGTTTTCCATTTAGGTTGAGGGATTGGTTCAATAGGTATATGGGAAGATGTGGTCAAGTGTATCTTGACAGGCGGTTGTGCAAGGTTTGGTGTGGGTGTGACCCCTAGAACTCTAGTGGGATTTAGATACAAGAGATGGTGTTGGACCACCTTGGCTAGTAGGTAGAGAGGCGGGTATAGATGAGGATGATGTAGTAGAAGATGTATCGAGAGTTATGTTCATGTGTGGTTTGGGTTGTTGAAACTTCTTCAGATAAATGGTAGAGGTGTTAGTGGAAGATGATTGCATTTGGGTCAAGAGACCGGGAGTAAGAGACGCCCCCAAAGTGAAGCCCTATCAACATAGTCCAGGCGGTTGGCCAAACGTGAGAACGACACTGTGGTAGATGAGGTAGATGTGGAGTGAGTGGTGATTCTTGTAAAATGTGTCTGAGAAATAGGGAATTCACTGGCTTTGGCCTCTATAGGTAAGAGAGCCAAAAGTAGGTCCGCAGGATCTTGGGTAGCTGATGGAGAATGGTCACCGAGTGGCAACGGAAAATCTATTGGATCCTGAATAGGTGGAGAAGATGATGGGTACTCCTCTATGGGTGGAGGAGGTATAATTGGTAGTGAGCTCACTGGGTAGGGAAGTTGAAGGGGAAATGATATCGGTGCTAACAAGAGACTCCTCCGTAGGTGTATGGGGAGGTGAAGGGATTTCCTCTATGGGTAGAGGAACAGATAAAGTAGGTTCCTGTGTGGGTAGAGGATTTTGGGATAGGATTTCCTCGATGGAGGGGATAGAAGATATTTGGGAATCAAGTGGTAAGTCGGTAAAGATAACATGTACCTCTCGTGTATTACTTTCGTTGTGTGAGGCATCACCAGTTTGATCATTAGATGGGGAATGGTTAGGGAATGGTTTCTTGAATATATGAAGGTCTTGATTGGTTGGTGCATTAGGGTTATCCAGGACTAACTCATCACCGCTCTCGAGCATTCCCTGAACAATGTTTTTAAAGGTGATACAATTGCTATCACTGTGACCATTTACATGATGATAGTTATAGTAGTCATTTTCCTTGTACCAACCTAGTATGGGGTGAGAGGGGTCAAAACCAGTATGTGGTTTGATAGGAGGAAGGGTGATGGCATTATCTTTAATAAGCTTTTCTAAAATAGATGAATATGGTTCCCCAATTGAGGTGTATTTCTTTTGTTCTCATTTGAATTGGAAGGCTTGGACTGGTGATAGATTGGATGAAGGTTTAGCATGATTGGATGGATGGGCAGGACCAACCTTAAGTACCACTGTGTTGGCAGTTCCTTTGGATTTAGAATAACTCATCTGAGGTTTCAAGGAAGAGGAAGTATCGTGTGATTTAAACGAGGAGTTTTTGTTTCATAATTGTATCTTCTTCTCTTTGATGGTGTGAATTTTGAGCTTACGTGCCATGGTGAAAGCCTCATCGAATGTCCAAAAGGTTTACACCTGTAAGGTAGGTGAGATATGTCTAGCACAGGCTCGTGTGAAGAGCTCTATGAGTTCTGTTTGTGGTAATTGGAAAGTGAGTTGGTTGATTAGGCTACGCTAACGAGTGACAAAATTTGTGATAGATTCATCATCATATTGACGCGTGGAATAAAGATCGGTCATGGTAACCTTCTTGACAATGTTAATCGAAAAATGATCCAAGAAGGCTTGGGCTATTTGGTTGAATGAGAAGATGGAATGTCTAGGTAATCCACTATACCAGTCTAATGTTGGACCAGTTAGGGACATGGGAAAGGTTCACAAAAGCAAAGCATCATCATGGGAAATTAAGTAACACCCATGTTTGAAAGATCACAAATGCTTGTTGCGGGTCTTCCTTACTGTTAAAGTGGTTAAACTTAGGCATCTCCCAGTGTACGGGATATGGGAGAATGGGAATGGATGGGTGAATAGGCTCATTACAAATCTCGTCATAGGTGAGAGAATTGCGGGAGCCAGAAACAAATGCTTCTAATGTCTGCATCTTGTCCATGATTAACTTGATAAAGTCATTGTTAGGTTGTGAAGATTGGGTACCCCCGGGAGTGAAAGGAGGTTGTTGTGGGACATATAAAGAATAGGACATTCCAGAATATGGTGGTGTCGAATAAGGAGGCAGGAATTGAGAGACAGACATCGAGGGTATATACCTAGACTGAATGACCGATGAAACAGGAGGTGGCTGGTAGTAGGTATGTGAGGGTGGGACACTCGTAGTGACCCTGGTAGAGATGGGAGGTAGAGATTGGGGAATAGAAAGGACAACATTTTGAAATGGGGTAGAGGTTAACGACACCAAGGGTGGTAGCATTGCGACTGGTATATATGAGACAACAGGTGTGGATGATGCTATGTTTTGGGTGGTGGATGAAGGTATGGTGGAGACTACGGGTGCAATAGAGGTGGCGGATGTGGCGGTCAAAGCTGGTGTGGGACCTAGTTGTGACACAACTGGGGATAAAATGGGTGAGGTCACCGTGGTAGGAGGTGGAGCCAGAGGTGGAAGTGATCATTAGGGATGGAGATAAGGATACGGGCATGCCATAGATCAATTGACCCAAGGCATCTCGAGTGGAGGCATGGGTGAGGTAGTGGCTCAAAGTAGCGGGATTCTAATCCAGGAGTCGTGTGAACTCCGTGTCACCTATAGGAATGGTGATAGGTTGATTAGGATCCATGGATGATGAGATGGAAGGTGGTGAAGGACTAGGTGATGAAGGGCTAGGTGGGAGCAGTAGTTGACTAGTGTCAAATACGAGGGCGCTTTCCTAACTACGGGTTAGCACCATGTGGGTAGGAACTAATTTGGCAAGACTGTATTATATTTGAATGGCACAGAACACAACAAAACTAGGAAAATAGTCAACGGTGAGTGAATTAGGTCAGCTGGTGAGCTGTAAAACAACACAGGGTGACGACGCTGGTTCAGGTAAACCGATGCTAGTTAGGCTTAACCGGTGTCAGTTACTATGAAAAACCAACAGTCTGTTAAATGATAGTCCTAGAGTGACAATTTTTGCACAGGATGAGACGTAAGGTGACTATGATTGAAGTAATGACAATATGAGAAGGTGATAGGGAGCCTTTTACAGCTCAGAAAGTGAAATAGGTGTCTTTTGGATAGGTATCCAAGAAGACTTCAGACCGATGCCAGTTGGGTTAAATCGATGCCGGTTAAAGGTAACCGTAGTCAATTACTGTGAAATTGAAACAGAGAATAAGAAAGATGGTTGTGATTTAAAAATCTGGTGTTGAATCAAACCTAGAAGTCTGAGAATGATGTAGATGTGGTCCAGGCACACTCAGACGAAGTCAGAATACACCGACTATGATTGGGAGTGTGTAAGGAAAGACAAAAATGATGATCGAAAGCTCTCACCTCAAAACGCAAATCAAGCAGAACACTAAGAAAGAACGTTCCTAGAGTGCCTATTCTATTACATTTGTTCAGCTTATGTTATTTGTATGGACTGATTGTTATGAACAGAAACAATAGAATTTCTTGGTGAGGAAGGCTTCCTACGAAGAAATAATTCTAAAGGGTGAGGTTTTAGGAATGTTATGGTGGGGGCGGGCTTCACTCTGAAGTATGACTTGACAGAGCAGCGAGCTGGGTGCCCATTGTATCGTGATCATGTGATCACCTACAACTTCTTCTAGGTAGGATGTTGTTTAAGAATGTATGTATTTTGAATTTTTGTGTGGTTTGGTAAGACTCAGAGAAAGAGAAAAGGATAGAAGTGCTTTTCTACGATTCATTTGTCAACCATCAGCTGGTCATGACTTCCAGCATATAGGTTGCCCTCAATTAATGTGAGCTAATGAGTTAAATCAGAATGTAGTGCACTTGTTTTAAACCCAAATTGAAAGTATGATATTCGATGATAGCAATAGATGAACAGGAAGAGGGATGCTCTTTCACTAAAATGCAGAAAACAAGAATAAGAAGGTTCTTTTTAAATACACCAAAATAAATGTGTCTTTCAGAGCAAATAGAAAGAAGAGAATGTTACCAAGGAGAAAGTATTAATGTGAATGCTATTAGAAGGGAAACAAACACACACAATTTTTCACCTAGGAATGAAGAAAGATGCAAGGAACCCCGAATGGGTCCCACCGGGCATGCCAAAATGTTTCACCTGATTTCTTAGTTTTTCTAAGAAGTACTTGATGAAATAGATAAGGTAAAGGTGGTAAGAGGAATACCTGGTTTGGGATGGTTGAAGGTTGTATGCGCACATATTTGAATTCCTGAATCAAAGTGATTGTGAGACCTTCCTTTTGGCTAGGAGGAACTACCTATATAAGAATCAAAACAAGACCACCAAAGAGAGTTAAACAATATATGCAGTGGACTGCCTAGCATGTGCTAGATCCTGGAAGTGTGATACTTCCTAGATGGCTATCAATCCACTATTTAAAACAATTCAATGCTGAAACAAATTAAATATTGTCCTACTGTAGTTTAATATGATTTAGGCATCTCATACAAAATGCAATAGGCTAGATCTAATCTAACAGGCTAGGCTAGAAGGAGATCCAGAGGTCAAGTAGGTTGGTTATAGGTGAATCTAAGCTAACAGGCTAGGTTAGATACAAATCTAAAGGTCAAATAGGTGTTCAGGTAGGTATATGTCAGAAATAGGTTGTTATTTTGGTAGAGATTAGGCGACACAGAGACTGACCATGGTTTTATGAAACCGATGATGATTTGACTGTAACCGGCGACGGTTAGAGAGAACCGACGATGGTTAAGTCGGGGCTAGTGGAATCACACAGTCTAGGTTTTTGGGAGTTTTGGGGCAAAAGTGGAGTGGATAGAAGATGGGGGATTGATCACAGAGGGGGTGTAGATATGTTGCGAAGGTCTGAGACTACTGAGGAGGTCAAATAGGAAATTAGGCCAAGGTGTTAAGATGATTGGGTATGGAAGGTGGCTGCAATTAGAGAGAGGGAATGGACAGAGAGTAAAAGACTAGGTTCCTTTACCCCAAAGACTACAGTTGATGATAAGAAAATGAAACAGATGGAAGGAGGATACTTACTCTTCTGTGAGGTACAGGTCTGAAGAATAATGAAGAAGTTGTTGCATTGGAGGATGCTGGGAAGAAAGTCTCACTGTTGTGCCAGTGTATTTGGTTGCCTTTGTTGATCACAAATCAATCTTCGTTCTGTTGTCACATCTAAAGAGATCAAACTCAAGATCAGAAGTTTTCTCCCACAACCCAACCCGTATTACAAAGCTGTAAATGGGTCTAAATAGGCCATTTGGTCCATTCCAGGTATAACCAGTGTCGGTTTAGGGTGAACCGGCATCGGTTTAGGGTGAACTGACATCGGTTTGGGTGAGATATCTCAGGTTGTTCAAAATTTTCCTAGGAAGTTGTTCCGCCATTTGATAAGGGTCTCTTCTTTTTCTCGGGGCAAAAAACCAACCTTAGGAGGCTTTTAAATGTGAGGTGAGGGGATGGGTCTAATGTTAGGTTTTATTTAGGCCATTGGTTTAGGGTTTAGGTTAATGGGTCAAATGATGGGGGTGGTTAGGTGAGGTGCATTTAATAAAGGCAATTATATTAAATAGGTGTGTGAGGGTGGTGAATTAATTTAATGTAAATAATTAAATTAATATGTGTGTGGGAAAAAGGCTATTAACTTAATTAAAATAATTAAATTAATATGTATGGAGGTAAATGGCATTAATTTAATTAAAGTAATTAAATTAAAATGTGTGGGGTGCAGGAGGTAGGTGATAAGGTGTTGAGGATGAGGAAATGATTATAGGGCTGTGGTAGGGGACCAAGGTGATTACGACATGATTTAAGTGTCTACACAAGGGTTCACCAAGTATACCTACAATGACAAAATATCTAATCCATACAAAGTTTGTAGGAAAAAAATGGTAATGGAAGAATGCACCACACATTCAAAAATGAATAGTATGTGCCCAAGGAATTGCACCTGCGCTATTAAATGGACATGTAAATTTTTTAGTAATGCAACACTTCAAACTTTTAAGATTTTGGACAAGTGGAGTTTCTAGTAATCCAACAATTCATCCTTGGAATATTTTATCTCAGTAATGGAGATATGGGACCATGGTGAAAATTGTCGTTTGCATTCATAGCTAAATATTTTAAGTGAATGGTGAACATAATTAAAGATGTAAAGTAGTTAAAGATCAATGTAGACAAGGTAGATACATAATACCATACTTTTGTGTAATAATTATGGTTATGAGACCACGGAAACATACATTGATACCATGGAGATAGATAACATGGACCTCAACCCAATTTCGACCATAAAAATGGGAAAGGATACTTGCAAGGTGTATATCTAGATGCACATGACATCGATGTAAAGATAGTTAATGTGCTTGACATCAAGCTTCCATAGCCACCAAAGAAGCAAATGGTGAAGGTTTCTAAGTGTATGCATGAGGAAAGTCCTCTTAAAGAAGAAGAAGAGGCAGAGGCTGCAATAAACCAAAGTACAAGAAATAAAGTATAGAGAATGAACCCAGATGAAAGAACCTCACATGCAACTAAGGGAGTTGTAAAAGAGGAAGCACAGAAGCCCAGCTCAGACTGATGAGGATTAGCCTCATGGTGTTCATGTTGTTGATGAGGAGGAAGACTTGGAAAAACCATTGCAATAGGAGAAGAATAAAAAAGAGCCAGTGCAAGAAGAGAGGTATCAAGAAGATCCCGTACAAGAATAAGAAGCCCAAGATGAAGATAATGTGTGTGAGGAAGAGAATGTTGGAGAATGAAATAAAGAACATCAAGATGTGTGTAATGGGAAAGAGGCCAAGGAAAAAATAAGTGGAGAAGATCTAGGAAATGGTGAAGAAACATGCCATGTGCAATACAATATTACACAAGATATGCCACGAAGACCCTATGTAGGAGGAAGAAATCCAAGACAATCCCCATAGGCATAAAAAATGTCATACATAGACGATCCCTCAAAGACCCTAAGGGAAATATTTCAGAGCTCACTACCCACCAGAGAGATTTATTTTTCTGGGACTTTTTTGATAAGGTAAAGTCTCACCCATGCATAAGGAAGATATTATCTTGGATTCTACAGACTCATATTGAGGAACCAAAATTCGAGGTTCGTCAAGGAGTCAGATTTGGAGCTGAAATCAAAGAGTGAACCGGGATATTTTCCAATAATTGAATCTATCAAACTTTCAGATGAACAACTAAGAAATGTTCTAAATAATATGGTCACCGAGGTTGGAAGGAGGAATATCGATAAAGGGGCCATAGTGAAGAGAATGCATAGGGATATAAAGTGCAAGGGTCTAAGAAATCACAATCTTTTTGAAGAATTGATTGATGAGAAGAAGAGAACAATAGTTTCATTTAACAAAACAACCAACATTATAAATAACATCGCACGTATATGCCTAGATGTTGTGATGCAGAAAAAACACGATCATAACATGAAGATGGAGTATTTGGAGGAGTTGGTACACTTTTGCTAATCGAAGTAAATAAAGGGTCGGGGATTACCACAGAAGGGCTGGAAAGGATGAATAGGGAGAAGGTAGAGAGTAAAATTGAAGAGTATGAAACACTTTCCATAGAGCTAAAGGAGGTCGTGCAAAAGGATGAGAGAATTTTTTATAACTCTCAGGATTTTACATTGATACTAAATGTGTGTGTCGTGGATGATGAGGCATAATTAAAGAAACTACAGGCCATAATGAAAAAAATACAGCTGAACATGATAATTTGATGCAAGAAGTTACAGGGAAGATGGAAATGATGAAATCCAAGCGTGACATGATTTAAGAAAATTTTAAGGAAATCCAACCTATGGTGATGCAAAGGATGCATAGTCGAGAGGGACTAGGATGCGATGATCAATGAGTTGCAAGAGAAGATTGATGAGATCACTCTGGAGAAGATTCTAGAAATTGTGGAAATAGAACCAAATAAGGCCACCAAGGAGCTCAAGGGATGGAAGTAGATGGAGAACATAATAAATAGAGAGTTCCTAGAACTCCTACCATCACCATAGGATTGAATTCTGGATAAACGCAAAGGAACACATTCTTCATTCCTTGATTCATTGGGCTAGTTTTCCATATTCTTTATTCTTCCAGATTCTTTAATACTTTCAATTATTCTATAGAATTTATTATTTTATTATCTATACTTTCGAGGATGGAAAATAATCCTAGTGTGGGGCAATGTTGGGATGAGAAATTAGCTAAGTACAATCCACATGTAAAGGTTGAAGATTATGCGCAGAAGGGCACATGGACTAAGGAAGCAACAAAGGACCATAAAGGAACACATGGGAGAACACGTGGGAGATGAAGAGATATCAGTGCACAAAGGTTTGCACACACACATAGACAAGTTCCAAGAGTTAGCCGAATTCTAGATAAGGCTAAAAATAGGAAAAGAAGAGTTGGCATATCAAGCACGAGAAGTCCAAAAATAGACTTGGAAATGATAAGGCACTGATAAGTGATAAAGCACATGACAAGATGGAAAAGGATGACACATGTTCAAAACTAAATATAGGATCAAAGCATGGATAAGAAAGAGCTATTTATAGCATGAATTGAATATTAAAGCAGGAGTTTGAAGGCATGCGGTCTGGTCTATTATTAGAGTTAAAGCATGTAAATGGCAAAGGAAAATTCCCCACCACGTATGAATATGTATGTGCACTCATTGTAAAAAGATCATATGTGTATGAGTGATTCAGTCTGTATGAGGTGCACGCATTTATGTTGAATATGTAAGATTGTATTATTGTGATGTATTACTCATATGTTTTGTAATGGGTAACATTGTATGGGTTTCCAGGGTTAGGAGGAGTGAGCATGATATAATTGGCATTCAGATCCTACTGTTAGTTGTTTATGAATAAATGATCAAATCTCTTTTTGCTCTTACTTATGGGTTGTGTTTTTCCTATCTGTGTATTGTTTCATTCACTTTATCTTCTATCTAATGTTGCACTGTAGGTTATGATGACTATACATCTTGCATAATCTAAATGAAGAGGGACATGGTAGGTTGCACACACTTTGGGTGAGCGCTTAGACACTGGTCTGAGTGAAATGCCAACGCACTTGGTCCTATTAGTTTTGGTGGATAAAAAGGCTACAATTAGTATCCTACAAATAAATGTGATAGGTTATTGTTTTACATAGTGAATCCCTCCAAATATGTCAAAATTCAAACAATAACAAATAACATATGCAAACGAGGTTAACCCTAAACTATTGACACACTCAACTAGACAATGCTAAATGTACATGTTTACCACATTTACATATAAAGATGTAAACGACTAATATATTTAACATTGACTGGCACTTTGCGTGAGGGTACAGCCATCACAAACAACTAGTCTCGTGCCAAAATTAGGGTGTACAACATGTAATTTGCTCATTAGTGTTTAATGCAAACCTAGAAATGGATAGATTGTAGCTTGTTTTTTTGGTTTTAAACCGTATATGAATGTAAAAAATTCCAACAAGTTGTAAATGTTAAGCATTAGTTAACTGTCAAATTTTATAATATTCCTCTATTATATATATATATATATATACACACACACACACACACACAAGTGTTAAAACACTATTATTTGTTTCTATAGATAATGTTTTTGAATGAAATGAATGGTAGTTTTAAACAGTTGTACAAAGACAAAAAATAATCCATCATCAACAAATTATTATTTGACAAGCACAATAAGTTTGAAATTCCAAGCCTAGTTCGATGCATCTCTTGTATACTTAAGAGTGACCTGATGAGATTTGATTTGACAAGCACAATAAATTAGAGTATGAGGGATCCAAAATAAGGGATCACACAAAAGAGGGACCCATAATTAGAGTATGTTTATGGCTAAAAGTCAAAAAGTCAATAAAAATAGTGAGAAGAGAGAAAATTAATATGAAATGAAAATAAAAGGATGGATAAAGAATTAAAAGAAAATGGAAGAGAATATGCAAATACAAGAGAAGAATAGAGAGGAACATGTCCATGAGAGATTCATAAACCAAAGCATTACCTATCATGTGAGTTCATATTGTAGTTTTACATATTAGTCAACATGGAACCAATATATTGCCCCATATTAAGGGTATAAGGGGTTAAATTATAAAGGTTTTCAAAAATATATTAGGAAAAAGTTATATGAAGCAGTAGGGAGGAGGGAGGAATAGTTGTGGGGTAGATGAAGAATCCTTAAATTCAAATCATTTTCATTGTGTATTTTTTCATAGTCGCATGCTTTTAAGAGAAGCAACATGTTTTTCCAGAGTAGCAACACTACATAACTATCAACAGTTGGGACATCCTTCATGGTATCGTTGATAAGGTATATTTCTTGTCATTTGATTCAAATGTTTTAGGAGAATGGATGTCATAAAGATTAATAAATTTAATTAACAATAATGCAACCTCACATGACTCTTCACATTAGTATACAAAGTTTAATTAGTGTGACAAATGTAGATAGAAAAGAATGAAACAAAGACATCAAATCACACATTGCGAGGGCTTGTGCTTTTTGAGTCCAATATGAATTTCATCGAGAATTTAAGTGGAAATATAATTAAATGTTGTGAAACTAGATATAAAATTGAATCCAACAATGAAGAGGTGGAAATAAAAAGGGGTATAAAAATGTCATAAGGAAAATGGACGATTTTGGATGTATGGTAAAATAAGGAATATTTTATAACTAAAAAGTTGTATTGGGAGGGGACGATAATAATAGAAAATTGAGATGGAGATTTGAAAATAGAGGTATTATTTATTATCCTACAAATGCACGTGATATGTTATAGTTTTATATGGCGAATCCCTCTGAACATGTTAAAAGTCAAACAAATAACTAAGAACATATGCAAACAAGGTTAACCTTAAACTATTCACACATTCAAATAGAGAATGCTAAATGTACATGTTTACCACATTTACATGTAAAGATGTAAACAACTAATACATTTAACATTGACCAACTTTTTACGTGAAGGCATAGCCATCACAAACAACTAGTCTCGTGCCAACATTAGGGTGTACAACATGTAATTTGCTCATTAGCGTTCGATGCAAGAAATGGATAGGTTATAGCTTGTTTTTTGTGTTTTAAACCATATATGAATGCCAAAAATTCCAACAAGTTGTAAATGTTTACATCCTTAAACATTACTTAACCATCAAATTTTATAATATGCCTATTTTATATATGTAAGTGTTAAAATACTATTATTTGTTTCTATAGATAATGTTTTTCAATGAAAAGAATGGTAGTTTTAAACAGTTGTACAAAGACAAAAAAAATTCACTGTCAGCAAATTTTGATTTGACAAAACCAATAAATTTGAAATTCTAAGCCTAGTTTAATGCATCTCTTCTATACATAAGAGTATGGATGAGATTTGACGTGCACCCCTACTTGTTAGAAGGAAATTTGAGAACAACTTAACACATTTTTATAGATGTTTTCATCCCAAATTGATAACAATATTTTCCTACCAAATAATGTAAATACCTTGTTTTCTCCTCATTTTTGGAAATGTATTATGCATCAAACCATCCCATCATTTTAAAACATATTTTCTTAAAACGAAACTTACTTGAATATGATGTTAACCACTCACTTCCTCTACAGTCACACCTCCTTCCATGCAAACCTAGAACTTTCGAACCAATTTCAATTTTACACTCAAAGATCTAGACATCTGAGTGTGTGTATAGGGAACACAACTTTAAAATAAGTAATTAAAATCTTTAAAAACAAGGATGAAAAACAGATTCAATTGAGGCATCATGCATGTTCAAAGAATGCAGTCTCCAGACCCAATGACTCGCAAACCCAAGCAGCAAATCCAAACATATCTAGTAAGTTAATTCTTAATAGTGTTTTTACCTACTTCTAATTTGAGATTTCCAAAAAGTCCAATTTCCTTAAATATATTTTATTTACTTTATTAATAAAATAGTGGTGTGAAAATCTTAAAATATGCCTAGCAGCTATAGGTATCTTAACAAGCCAGGTTAAATTTTAGCAGGTTAAAATATAATTTTAGACAGTTAGCAATTAAATGAAAACTTTAAATACGTTCCAAAATGCCAAATACGCCTGTGACAGGCGTCAAGTCTCAGGGCTAACGATGAAGGTTACCATCAGATCTGTTCCAAGTTCCAACAATTAGTTACATTAATAGAACTCTGGTTGAGCAATCACTAGATTGAACAACTGTATTTTGTCAGTGATGAGTGATATGGTACAACTGTAATGGCAGCCTGAAGGGATTGACACTCACAGACTAATATTGTAATAGACAAGAGTCGAGACCTATTATTACTAAACTGGATCCCCACCTTTCCATGTTGATATACAGGCGAGAGGAGTAGAATGCCATCTCAGAACTAACTGGTTTTGGCCTCCCAGTTCCACTCTGTAATATCTTGTCTCCTCTACCATACATTTCGCATACATGATGTTGGTTTCGCTTATATCACCTTGGCGGAAGCCATACTTGAGCGGTATATCCACCACACTGGTAATAACTTGTCCCTCCTCCTTATCTGACATATAAAACATGGGTCTGCACATCATTGGACCCATAAACAAACGTTCCACCATTGCTCGCGCTAGCCCATATTCCTCTGCCAATCCTGCTTCCAGGGAGTCGAACACTGCGCACAGATTTCTCAAACACCGACCAAAATGCTCCAAAAATTTGAGATTTTGGTGAGATTCAATGCCATTAGGTCCACTGCCCACTGTCAGGATGGCTGGATTCATCCTCCGCGCGCCTTCAATGAATTGTAGTAACTGTTTTCTGCTGCGCTCAAACATATGCGGCAATCCCCACATACAATTCACTATCACAATCTCCTCCTCATTTGAACCTCCCATATAAACATTTTCCAGTTGGGTTTCCTGAAATGAGAATGGAATACCCACAGAGTTTGCATGCTCCCACAGCCTTCTTCCTGTGTGTTTCCTGCTGCAGCTTGAAGATGGCACTGTATCATCGTCATCGTCCCATTTCACCGCTGTAATTTTGAGACGACATATTTTGTGATTTTCACTTTTCAAGGCTTCCATTAAAGGCGGCCACTGCATGCCCTCCATGATGTCGAAATCAATGATATGGATCGCTTTCTGTGTCTGACTGGGTATGGCTTCCAAAATGCTCTGGTTGGCAGTGAAATGAGCAAACCTGATGTAAGGATAAACTCGGTTTAATAAACTAAATGCCCCCAGATAATTGGGGTGTTTAGTAACATTGTAGCTCCTAAACAAATTCTCCTCGCAGCGATGGCGGTGGTGCAGAGACTGAGAAAGATAGTAACCCACCCTCTGCATGGTAGACCCAGTTGCAGAAACCAACTCTTTCAATCTGCAGAGTATAATCTCAACAAGATCATGGGCACCATCTGAAATCGCTTCAGCACAGGCAGTCAAAAGATGCACCAGGCATAGTCCCTTGTATTCTTCTGAATCAGAAATCAAAGCCGGAGCAGGCCAATCACAGTCTACAGAGGCAGTTTCACTCGACATACTCTTATTCCCTGCACAAGAATCTTCAGCTTCAGTAGGATAATGATGGGAGAGGCTGATGGCATCTTCACAGGGGCCTTGGGAATCCATAACTTTTTCTGCCACCACTAAATCCTCTTCCATGGGAGAAAATTCAGGCACCGTGGATGAAGGAGCTCCTTCTCCATTGCAAGGCGTTTCAATAGCACTTGAACTGAAATCTGGGAATTTCTCCTCCACCTCTATACTGTCCATGAAATCCTCTGTTACA
The DNA here is from genome assembly GCA_019776745.2 of Taxus chinensis. Taxonomy (NCBI): domain Eukaryota; kingdom Viridiplantae; phylum Streptophyta; class Pinopsida; order Cupressales; family Taxaceae; genus Taxus; species Taxus chinensis. Next base: position 691,450,756 of record CM034148.1, read on the forward strand.
GAGGGCGATAAGGGATTCAACGATCTTTCCTCGTCGAGGATTAGATCGTTCCAAGAAGTCCCCTCTAAGCCCAAATCTAAGAAATCCTCGTCAGAAATAAGATCTGAACATCCCAAATCCCATTCATGCATTCTGCTCTTCTCCATCTTGAAACTCGGCTCATTAATGGCAGCAAAAAGAATTTAGTAAGTACAGAGCAGGGGGCCACAAATTTATACGAAAGTGATAACAGTCTCCCATTTTAGGAAAAGCAAATAATCCCCACTCGCAGCGCTTACATGCGTGCAATAAATGATATTTATAGTAATTTGAAATGCCTTTGCTTCCTTCCACAGCGATTTTTCACATGGTGCAACTGTTTTTCTATATTTTTCATACACATCGGACTCCTAATTATGATTTTCGCTCAGCACAATCAAATCAAATAAATATTGGGTGGTAACCCAATCAAATTTCCACCCTGTCATTTGTCAGACGCGTGGCGATTGGGTGTTTAATCTGACATCGATAGCAATATTTTTTTAAGGTTTTCCAACATTAATAAATATTATATGTTTCCAGTGTGGCATTTCCCACGTGATAAATACAAGTTCTAAATATAATATAGTGTTTGGTTAGGAGAGAGAAGATGAGCTTTCCCATACATTCAACATGCTTCATGTTGTCTTTTGCAAACATAAAGTTAGTTGGATTCACTAGTTCACGTGCGGACAGCCTGCAAGCGTGGCCCCCATTTGCTCACTTCAGGATTTAATTAATTCCCACATTTTCGGCACTTCACACGCTCACTTAGCCGATAAAAACAGCTCAAAACTATTATTTACTTGGTGATTTAATACATTCATGGACTCTTTTATTATAAAGCTAAAGAAATTAGCAATCACACACGAGCAATGCAATGGAGACACTGATAAGGATGCATTGAAGAACTCAAAGTTAGATTGACATATTGCAAGAGGAAGAGGAGTGGTGAAATGGGGATGTGTTGAAGAACTCAAAGTTTGCAATAGGAAGAGGAGTAGTGAAACGAGGATGCATAGAAGAACTCAAAGTTAGAGTGAAATATCGTAGGACGAAAAGCACTGGTGAAGTAGGGATGCGTTGAAGAACTCAAAGTTGAAGGAGAGAAATATTACAGGAGGAAGAGTGGTGAAGTAGGGATGAGTTTAAGAACTTAAAGTTGAAGGACTGGCATATTGCAAGATGAAGAGGAGTGGTGAAGAAAGGGATTGAAGGAAGAGGAATCTAGGGGTAGGGAAAATGCTGGGTGAACGTATGCAGAACTCTTCTTTCTTTTGGGAAGACATATGAACCACGTGTCATTTTTGTCAATTATTTGAAGGAGAAAGGGGGTGTGATGAGTAGATCGTTTAGGTAAACTTAATTTGGAAATATTTCAGAAAGCAAGCCCCTGTCGATCGATACTCACAATATCAATAGTTGTTTTTTGCACCGTCACTCCTTGTGTTTTGTGGATATTTAGAGGACGTGACAATTTTAGGGCAATTCACTTGTGCGCTTGTGTTTGCCACATGATACTTTAGAGATAGGGAGATGTTGAGGGGACTTCACATCTCATGTAGAGCCGATGTAGTTGTTGAATTCGATAACCACAAAACATGGCAAGTCGGGTAGTTTTGTGCCACATTAATAAACCATTATCTTAGGCCTTTCTACATGCTTACGCATGTAACAAAAAATATCAACTTCAAGAGTTTCCCATGTGGATTTGTATTCGACACGACCTCTTGAGTATTCTAGGTTCTTAACACTCATTACATTTGAAGAATTGTCGTGTGCATATTCGTATGCTTGTTATTTTGAAATTTTTCGCGTTATTGGGCTTCACACTATGAGGGAGTGGTAAAAAAAAATTAGAGAAGACAAAGGGTATGACTATTCTCATAAATATTGTACGAAATTTATCAAAGTAAATGTAGTAACTGTTGATTCATTAAATGTCATTTTCTAATATTATATACACATTTTTTTTCGTCGATTTTCCCGCTATTAGTCATGTTATTGTAAAAATATTAACAAATGTCCTATCACTAGTCTTATTATTTTCTTGTTTATAAGTCAAAGACATGGATTTCACCGTTATAGTCAAGCTTTCTATCTTCTATATTTATCAAAATTAAATGCATTAACCATTGTTTCAATAAATGATATTTTCTAATAGTATATAATGATAGGAAAGCTAGTTGATTTCAGAAACACATGCATTACAATTGAAAATTATCATTGTTATATTATTAAAAGATTCTATAAATAGTATATTTAACCTTGGTTCAACTAATGTAACACATAGGGATGGACATCAACAATTTTTCTATATCTTACATGACTTCCATAATTATCGCACTAAATCTGACTTTATTGTTTCTATAGTCAAGGTTTCTAACTTTTATATTTATCACAATAAAATTTATTAAACACTTATCCATCGAATGTTATTTTATAATCGTATATATATTAAATGATAGGAAGTGTAGTTGATTTCAACAACAGAAACATTATTGATGAATACTATTGTTTGTTGGGGTTAGCACAAGGTTGTACAAATAATATATCAGATTTAAATATACATGCAATGAAAGCGGATATTCTACCAGAAGAATTATACAAAACAAGAGATATAAATCAACACCAGATTTAACGTGGTTCACCCAGTGTGGGCTACATCCACCAAGAAACAAGCCAATCTATTATCCAAATCTTTGACAAAATATACAATTGAAGATCTACAATCTTCCACACCTCTCAGATGTATGATACTTTCTTTCACTCAATATTTTGCTTCTTCTCCAAGAATTCTCTCTCTCACAATTATTCTCACAATAATCATCAACTCATTCAATTGTCTCTACTTCTAAACCCTAGCTTTCATGTTTATATAGGCATATACAAACTTAGGGCACTTAGCCATGCAATTACATTCAATAGATCTGTTTTTATGCTAAAATTAAATCTAATTCCCGTGAGTTAATTAAAACACTCACACACAGGTAACTGATGTCGGTTAGCCCTAACCGATATCGGTTCGATGTCGATCATAGGTGACCAATGCCGGTCCCTCCTTAATCGATGTTGGTTACTGTGTTTTCTGGAAAGTTTAATACAACATGCTAATCTGAAGTAATTGAGCTCCATAACTCAACAATCTCCCACTTGGAGATAAATTGCAGCACTATACATATACAACATCATTCTTGGATCCTTCCTTAGCTTTGTTTTTTCCTCTTCGAGTCTCAAACTTGAAGACCAACAGAAGTGGAGTGTAGCTCCAACTTCTCTTTTGTTAATGGATTCGTTAGCATATCCGCAGGGTTTTCACTCGTATGAATCTTCTCCAGTTTCAGTTGTCCATCCTCCAATCCCTGTCGTATGAAGTGATATCTCAACTGAATATGTTTCATTTTGGAATGAAATGTTGAGTTCTTTGCCAAATGAATTGAACTCTGACTGTCACTGAAAAATTTGTAAACATCTTGCTCCTTTCCCAACTCTTTCATGAACCTACTCATCCATATCATCTCCTTGTTAGCCTTTGTAGCTACAACATACTCTACCTCTGTAGTAGACAAAGCCACAACCTTATGCAATCTCAAAATCTAGCTAACTGTCGTCCCATCTACTGTGAAAATATATCTAGTAGTGCTCCTTCTACCATCTAGATCCCCAACCATATCTGAATCAACATAACCACATAAAGAATTATCTGAACCTCTATAGCATAAGTGCATACTAGATGTCCCTCTCAAATACATGAGTATCCATTGGACTACTTTCTAATGTTCTTTACTTGGATTGGCCATAAATTATGTCTGGTCTGGTACAAACCATATGATACATGGGTAAGTGCACCAAGTTGGGGGGTTAAAAGGGGGTCTTAAGTGGACACATTTTTTTGAAAAAAAAAACCTTCAACTTGTACGAGTTTTTCAAAATAGTTACACTCAAAATTGGAAGATGTTGTAGAAATATGAATCATAGAATTTTGAGTCTAGTTTCTAAGCTACTAATTTTTATTGAAAACGGATAAGTTTAAGTGGGTCAAACAACTAAAATACCAACAAATGCTCTTGTTTTTGTTAAAAAACATAATAGAGTGACTTTCATGCCCCCCACCATTTTTTGAGCGCCATTTAGTATTTTTCAAAACCTTTTGGTAGAAAGATAGCTAGGAGTATCTAGTTTGGGATCTATTTTTAAAAATATTTTTTTAGCAAATATTTTTTTTATTTATGATTTTTCTAGTACATAAATTTAATGTTTTGAAAAATAACGGAGCTCCGACCGTGCCCCCCCCCCCCCCCCCCTAACTACCTCAAAAAATATCGAAAATTAGTTTTTTTTTAATTATGTATAGAATTATGCCTAGTTTGGGCCAGTATATATATTTTTAAATTTCTATCACCCAAAAAAATATACACAATGAAAGATAAACATATTTACACTTCAAAAAATAGCTTTAAAAAGGCATAGTTAGAAAATAAATAATATGGAAACATTATATTAGTCAGAAAATTTGAAAAATTATATTTTTAGAAAGAAGAAACTCTGCTCTACATCGTGGTATAATTTTTTGAAAATGGAGTGATTGTTTTATTTTGATTTATCATAGAGGAAGTGACATTTTTACATTTTCTTGCAAAAACATGTTCTTTGTTGTGTTTGTACAGGTTCATGCCTTAGGCTTGGGGATCTAAACTGGATCCCAAGCATGGAGGCATGACTTGGGAAAAGAGAAAATGCAAAACACGTACGCGTTACATAACTCATACGCATTTTTCTTTATTTTATATATTGTGGCCCCCCAACGTCCCTTTAATCTCTTTCATAGGAATTCTGCAAACATTCTGTTTTGTCTACAATTTTCTCTACATTCTTGCACAATTTTTTAGTAGTTCATTTTGTCCCCTACCCCACTAGTTTATTTTTTCTAATCATGGGCGATAAATGTCGAGCTAAGGACAAGAGAAAAGTCAAGAACAAGACACCAGAGCAATTGGAAGAGAAGAGAATAAAGAAATTGAAGAGAATGTAAAAACTTCTAGCAGGGTAAGATACATCCGCTATATCAAATGTAGCTAATGTATTAGAAAATGGGGATGAAATACATAATGAAAATGTAGAGAATAATGATTTTTCAATGAATAATGATATTGAATTGAATGATAATGTTGGTATGGATGAAGAAATTGATATGAATCCAATTGTTGAACCCTTATTTGAGAATCCAATTGTTAACCCCAAAATTTGTATGAAAACACTGAATGAAGAAAGTAACCTTGTAAACGAATCTTCACCTCTAAGAACACCTCCTTCCATTTTGTGAAGAAAACCAATTCACTTAATTGAAATTGATGAAAACATTATAAAACCAATGCCTAACAAAATGTCTGAAAGAAATGCGAGAAGAAAAGCTAGTGGAATTTGGGATAATTACTTTGAGAATTTAAATGACACAAAGATGTCAATTATTTGTTTCATTGATGAAATTAATTAAGACAAGACCTATAATGAAGACCCTGGGGTTAAGAACATCTAATGTTGTTGATCAAAATGCGTCAATTGTTGAAAATATACATAAAGCATACCAAACGGTAGGTGGCAAAAGATGCACCAAAGATATTAATGCTACATAGCGTGCACTAACTAATTGTATAATAAGTGATAAAATAGTTAATAAACACTTGATTAGAAAAACAAGCAGTGCTTTGAAGCTAAACAGAAAAACACTAATGAAAGCAATAGAGAAACGTAAACGTCTCGAGTTAGTCAATAACAGTGACTATTGGGCTTTCTTTAGCAGAATTCCACGAAAATACTAGAATACATCTAATATTCTATAAGAATTAATTGTAAAATTTTGGAATGAGAACACAAGGGTGTCACCGAATAGAAGAGATACAGTAAAAAGAAGAATAGGTTCTCATAATTGTGAATCGTGTGCAAAACATTTCTTAGATGTGACTCAAATAGAATTTTTCTCTAAGTTTAAAAATGAAAATCCACAAATTAACATTAGCCAAAGATTCTTTGAAATGAGCAAACCCTTTTATGTGAAAATCAATCACTCACGTACCACATGTTGTTGCAGGCATCATGTTAAATTTTCAATGCATTACGATGTTTTTTGTCAAATACATTGTGTTTTGCATGCTAACATCATGTTGCAGGATTGTGGAATAAATGTTCCACAAAAATATTTAAGGGAATTTATTCCGACAATATTTTGTGAAAAATCAACAAGACAATTTTTTTATAACAAAGCATGTTTGGATGGAATGTGCAATATATGTGGTGGCTTGCCAAATCTGAAAAGTTGTATCCACGAGGAGAGTACATATTCAATAGGAAAAGAATTGGTTTATTCACCAAATATAAATTGGTGGCATATCAATTAAAAGATGGAAAAGAATCTAAGAGGTGTGAGTTTGTTAGAAAACAATTACCTGTATCATAATATATGGTCAAATTCAGAGAGGAAAGTTTTTATGAGTATGCAAGGCACACACATAGAGCTCGATGGTTGGATGAACAATTCAAGTTAAGAAATGACACATTCCCACTTGGTACTATTATTTCATTAGTTGACTTCGCAAATAATTACACATTGTAGCCACAAATGGACGTTTAGTCTCAATATTATAACTCAGTGCAAGTTTCTATTTTTGTGCATATAACATTCATGCACTCTCCTGAAAGCACTGAGCAAGTTCAAAAAATATTAAGGGAGTATCATTTCTACATAAGTGATGATCGGACACATTCTACAGAATATGTACAAGGGTGTTTCCAGGTGTTTTATGTGAACTTGAATGAGAGAAACATTAGTTTCGATCAACATTACATTTGGTTAGACAACTGCACATCACAATTCAAGAATGCACAGATGTTTTATTGGCTAATCAAGATGCAGAAAGAAACAAATGTACAACATATTTGGAGTTTTACTGAGGTAGGGCATGGAAAAGGAGAGCATGATGGTGTAGGAGCATGTGTGAAAAGAACACTTGCAAGAGAAGAGTTAAAGTTCAAGGATGGTGCTAAATTTACAGATGCAAAAAACATTGTTAATTGGTGTGTTAAGAATATGGGCCATGAATCTCAAGAGAGATCAACGGTTCATATATATTTTTGGTTGATAGAAAAACAACATCTGGAAAACTTTGAAGATTGTATGACACTTACAGGATCAAGTGATATGCACTCATTCCGTAGTTCAAATGCAAATTCTTGGACTATTTATACTAGGTGCATGATATGTTTTTGTATATCATGCATTGATTTTGCATGGAATGAATGTGAGTCACAGCAGTGGGTGGATGAATGGACTTGTATACCTCTAATTCCACTCAACACACATCAAGTTCCATGAGAATTAAAACTTGCAGGGTCTTCAGATCAAATGACAACATCACCTAACTTTGACCAAGTATCTGATTTAGTGCAACAAGGTACATACATATATGTACATACCGTGTTTTAGATTTATAAATTATTAAATGGTCAACTTTTAATGTATTTATAAATTGACTGAAAATTTTTACTCTGTGATACATAGGGCATGTTTTTACATTTATTGCAATGGAATTTAACGAAGAGGGAACAAACTACTTCTTATCTCGTTGTGTAGAGGGGAAAAAATTGACTTCCACAGTCATTGATGGTGAAGATCTTGAGTGTCCCACTGGATCAGTGGTAGTCACTGGAACTTGGCTTCGACGATATCCTATCAAAAAATCAAACATTTGGTTTTTTGAAGATTATGAAGTACATTAGAAGATACCTCACTATTCACATTTGGTCCTTGCAAAAAATATTAAACTGATCAAATATCAAGGTCGGACATCAAACAAAAATCTGTGGAAGGTTCGTGAATCAGATCATGAAGAAAATATTGCTACTGTCAAGAATAGAGTTGATCCTTGCGGTTCATTGGATTGAATTTGCAAAGGTATGTTCTTCATGAATTTAATTTTAATATTTACTTAAATGATTTTGTTTGAATTTTGTATGATTTAAAATTCTATTTAATTGCTTACTAACATGTTTATGTAGGTTAGTGGTGCTAAAAAAACTTCCACCTTCACGTGGTTGGCACTTTCAGTAGAGAATTTATTATTCTCGAAGCCAAGTGAAGCTAAGAGAAATTAAATATTAGAAAGGAACAACAAACAAAAATTCTCATTTCACCACCTATATTGTAAAAATATCTTATTAAAATTCTCATTTCACCACTTATATTATTCAGGTGATTGGCAATGGACAACCTTACACTGACTTAATCTGAATAGAGATGGAGAAAACCATGAGAGGCTTTTGTAGAGGGCCTTTATGTGGAGGTCTCATATTTGACGAGATGTCTCTAGGTGCCACAAAGTTCGAGAAATCACCCGTTGAAGATATGGCGTGTTTGGGCCTCAGGGCTCTTAAGCGAATACACCCAAACGAGGTAGCCCAAAAGCACGGGGAGCATGGGGAACCAAAATAAAGCCTCCAATCACATTCATCTAGCCACCCTAACGTGTTGGCGTAGTTGGTTCGGTCCCACGAGCTTCCTTTTTACAAACTACAGCCTTTGGCAGCCCTACATTGACTCAAACTGCACTATTTTACACGTTTGCAAACAATAGCACAACAAGAGAACCAAATGGAGATGGAGAAAAGAGAGAGAGGATTTCATTTAGGGCATCAACATGGAGGTCTCGGATTTGATGAGATGTCTCTAGGTGCCACGTAGTCCGAGAAATCACCCGTCGAAGATATGGCGTGTTTGGGCCTCAGGGCTCTTAAGGGACTACGCCCGGACGGGGTAGCCCGAAAGCACGTGGAGCATAGCGAACCAAAATGAATCCTCCATTAGCATTCACCTAGCCACCTTGACGTTTTGGCATAGTTGGTTCGGTTCCACGAGCTTTTGTTTGCAAACTACAGCCTCTGGTAGCTCTACACTAACTCAGACTGTACTATTTCGCGTGTTTGTAAACAATAGCACATCGAGAGAACCGGATGGAGATGGAGAAAACAGCAAGAGTATTTTGTAGAGGGTCCCAACGTGGAGGTCTCAGATCTGACGAGATGTCTCTAGGTGCCACGGAGTTTGATAAATCACCCGTCAAAGATATGGCGTATTTGGGCCTTAGGTATCTTAATCGACTATGCCTGGACGAGGTAGCCCGAAAGCACAGGGAGTGTGGGGAACCAAAAAAAATCCTTCACTAGCATTCACCAGGCCACCCCAACATGTTAGCATAGTTGGTTTGGTCCCATGAGCTTCCGTATGTAAACTACAACATCTATCAGCCCTACACTGACTCAGATTTCACTATTTCACGTGTTTGGAAACAATAGTACAGTGAGAGAACCAGATGGAGATGGATAAAACAATGAGAGAATTTCTTAGAGGGCCTCGATGTGGAGGTCTCGGATCTGATGAAACATCTCTAGGTGCCACGGAGTTTGAGAAATCACCCGTCGAATATATGGCGTGTTTGGGCCTCAGGACTTTGAAGGGACTACGCCCAAAGGGGGTAGCCCGAATGCACAGGGAGCGTAGGCAACCAAAACAAAGCCTACACATGTTCATCTTGCCACCCTACTATGTTGGCGTAGTTGGTTTGGTCCCACGAGCTTCCGTTTGCAAACTACAGTCTCTAGCAGCCCTACACTGACTCAGACTACATTATTTCGTGTGTTTGCAAACAATAGCACAACGAGAGAACTGGATGGAGATGGAGAAAACAACAAGATGATTTCATAGAGGGCCTTGACATGGAGGTCTTAGATCTAACGAGACATCTCTAGGTTCCACAGAGTCTAAGAAATCACCCGTTGAAGATACGGCGTGTTTGGGCCTCAAGGCTCTTAAGCGACTATGCCCGGATGAGGTAGCCCAAAAGCATGGGGAGCATGGGGAACCAAAACGAATCCTCCACTAGCATTCACCTAGCCACCCTGACATGTTGACGTACTTGGTTCGGTCCCACGAGCTTCTATTTGCAAACCATAGCGTCTGGCAGCCATACACTGACTTAGACTGCACTATTTCGAGTGTTTGCAAACAATAACACAACAAGAGAACTAGATGGATATGGAGAAAACAGTGAGAGGATTTTGTAGAGGGCCTCGACTTGTAGGTATTGAATCTAACAAGAGATATCTAGGTGCCACAGAGACCAAGAAATCACCCGTCGAAGATATGGCGTGTTTGGGCCTCAAAGCTCTTAAGCGACTACGCTCGGACAAGGTAGCCTGAAAGCACGGGGAGCATGGGGAATGAAAATGAATCCTCCACTAGTGATCACCAAGACACCCTGACTTTTTTTCATAGCTGTATTGGTCCCACGAGCTTCTCTTTGTAAACTACAGCCTCTAGCAGCCCTCCCCTGACTCAGACTGCACTATTTCATGGGTTTCAAAACAATATCACAGCGAGAGAACGAGATGGAGATGGATGAAACTGTGAGAGGGTTTCATAGAGAACCCTGACATGGAGGTCTCAGATCTGATGAGACATCTCTATGTGCCACGGAGTCCAAGAAATCACCCGTCGAAGATATGGTGTGTTTGGGCCTCAGGGCTATTAAATGACTATGCCTGGACGAGGTAGCCCATAAGCATAGGGAGTGTGGGGAACCAAAACAAAGTCTCCACTAGTATTCACCTGGCCACCTCGATGTGTTGGTGTAGTTGGTTCGGTCCCATGAGCTTCTGTTTGCAAATTACAGCCTTTGACAACCCTACCTTGACTCAGATTGCACTATTTCACGCGTTTGCAAACAATAACACATCGAGAGAACCAGATAGATATGGAGAAAATCGTGAGAGAATTTCATAGAGGTCCCTAACATGGAGGTCTTGGATTTGATGAGACATCTCTGGGTACCACGGAGTCTGAGAAATCACCCGTCGAAGATATGGCGTGTTTGGGCCTAAGGGATTTTAAGGGAATACGCCTGGATGGGGTAGCCTGAAAGCACGGGGAGCATAGGGAACCAAAAATAATCCTCCAATAGATTTAACCTGGCCTCCCCAGTTTGTTGGCATAGTTGGTTTGGTCCTACGAGCTTCCGTATGCAAACTACAACCTCTGGAAGCCCTACACTGACTCATATTACACTATTTCACGAGTTTGCAAACAATACCACAGTGAGAGAACTAGATGGAGATGGAGGAAAAAGTGAAAGGATTTATTAGAGGGCCCCGATGTGGAGGTATCGAATCTGACGAGATGTTTCTAGGTTCCATGGAGTCTGAGAAATCACCCGTTGAAGATATGGCGTGTTTAGGCCTTAGGGCTCTTTAGCGACTACGCCCGGACGAGGTAGCCCAAAAGCACGGGGAGTGTGGAGAACCTAAATGAAGCCTCCACTAGTGTTCACTTGGCCACCCCGACGTGTTGGCATAGTTGGTTTGGTCCCATGAGATTTTGTATGCAAACTACATCGTCTGACAGCCCTACAGTGACTCAGACTACACTATTTCGCGTGTTTTCAAACAATAGCACAACGAGAGAACTAGATGGATATAGAGAAAACAACAAAAGGATTTTGTAGAGGGCCCTGACATGGAGGTCTCGGATCTGATGAGATGTCTCTAGGTGCCACAGAGTCCAAGAAATCACCCGTCGAAGATATGGTGTGTTTGGGCCTTAGGGCTCTTAAGGGACTACGCCCAGATGGGGTAGCCCGAAAGCACGAGGAGCGTAGGGAACAAAAAAAATCCTCCACTAGCATTCGACTGGCCACCTTGACATGTTGGCGTAGTTTTTTTGGTTCCATGAGCTTCCGTTTGCAAACTACAGCCTCTGGTAGCCCTACACTGACTCAAACTGCACTATTTCGCGAGTTTGCAAACAATAAGACAACGAGAGAACCAAATGAATATGGAGAAAATAGTGAGAGGATTTCATAGAGGGCCCCAACCTAGAGGTTTTGGATCTGACGAGACATCTCTAGGTGTTACGGAGTCCGAGAAATCACCCATCGAAGATATGGCGTGTTTGGGCCTCAGGGCTCTTAAGCGACTACACTCGAATGAGGTAGCCCGAAAGCACGGGGAGCTTGGGGAACCAAAACGAAACCTCCACTAGCATTCAACTAGCCACCTTGACATGTTGGTGTAGTTGATTTGGTCCCACGAGCTTCCGTTTGTAAATTACAGCATCTAGCAGCCCTACACTGACTCAGACTGCACTATTTCACGCGTTTGCAAACAATAACACAACAAGAGAACCAGATGGAGATGGAGAAAATAGTGAGAGAATTTTGTAGAGGGCCCTGACATGGAGGTTTTGGATTTGACGAGATGTCTCTAAGTGTCATGGAGTCTGAGAAATCACCCGTCGAAGATATGGCGTGTTTGGGCCTGAGGGCTCTTAAGCGACTATAGCTAGACGAGGTAGCCTGAAAGCATGGGGAGTGTGGGTAGCCAAAAAAAAGACTCCAATAGCATTCACCAGGTCACCCTGATGTGTTGTCTTAGTTGGTTCTGTCCCACGAGCTTCCATTTGTAAACTATAGCCTCTGACAGCCCTAGACTGACTCAGACTGCACTATTTCATGTGTTTGCAAACAATAGCACAACAAGAGAACCAGATGGAGATGGATAAAACTGTGAGAGAATTTTGTAGAGGGCCCTGACATGGAGGTATCAGATTTGATGAGACGTCTCTAGGTGCCATGGAGTCTGAGAAATCTCCCGTCGAAGATATGACGTGTTTGGGCCTCAGGACTCTTAATCGACTATGCCTGGATGAGGTAGCCCGAAAGAACGGGGAGCGTGGTGAACCAAAATGAAGCTTCCACTAGTGTTCACCTAGCCACCCTGACGTGTTGGTATAGTTGGTTTTCTCCCATGAGCTTATGTTTGCAAACTACAGCCTCTGGCAGCCCTACACTGACTTAGACTGCACTATTTTGTACGTTTACAAACAATAGCACAACTAGGGAACCAGATGGAGATGGAGAAAACTGTGAGCGGCTTTCATATAGGGTCTTGATGTGGAGGTCTCAGATCTGATGAGACGTCTCTAGGTGCCACGGATTCTGAGAAATCACCCATCGAAGATATGGTGTGTTTGTGCCTCAGGGCTCTTAAACGACTACACCTGGATGAGGTAGCCCGAAAGCACAAGGAGTGTGGGGAACCAAAACAAAGCCTCCAATAGCATTCACTTGGCCACCCTGATGTCTTGGCATAGTTTTTTTTATCCCATGAGCTCTTGTTTGCAAACTACAGCCTCTGGCAGCCCTATACTGACTCAGACTGCACTATTTCGCACGTTTGCAAACAATAGCACAACAAGAGAACCAGATGGAGATGGAGAAAACTGTGAAAGGCTTTCGTAGAGGGCCCCAAAAAAATTTCCATGTTAGTAATAAAGAGCTTCAAAATTTAATCGAACGACTACATAAATCTAACCGAAATAGTTAGAGTAATAGACTAAATCAACATTCTATTTCTCACATATAAAATGAATTTCTTCCTTCAAAAATGAAACTATGGGTGAATTCTCAATCAAAAAATAAATTAAAATTCTAAACGAGTTTCAGGCTCAATTATCAATACTTCATTGTAGTTTTTCTTACCAGTATGCTGCTTTTGGAACTACTTGGTTTGATTTGTGAAGTTGAAACAGCTGGGGTTAGTAAAAATAATTAGCTTTGCATGTTGTCCTTAAGATTATCCATGATTCTATCGAAAACATCATATAGATATTCCATTCCATTTAAGTTGTGATCCTTCCACGCTTCCCATTTTTCCTTTTCTTCTACTCGTATCTTCTCTTTAAGTTCTTCCAGATGTTTTTGGGTAATCAAAATTCACTCTTTACGAATTTTAGGAGGCATTTCTTCTTGAATCATAGTGAGATCTTCACCTAATTGTTTTTCTTCATGATGTTCATTGTCATCTAAAGTTGAAGACTGAATATTTATATGGCCTTCAGCTTCTTTTTGGGCACAAACAAATTTTTGTAATGTCAAAAAAAAATCAAGCTCTTCATTCTCTTTTGATTGAAGATATTCATTCTTTCAAAATGAACAGTTGGAACATTGGTGGTCTCCCAAAAAAAAATAAGTTCATAGTCTACATAGTTGCATCCTGTGGCAAAATCATTGAACATTGGTGGTTTCCTCCACCCTTGCTTTCGGGCTACCTCATCCGGGAGTAGTCCCTTAAGAGCCCTGAGGACCAAACAAGCCATATCTTTGACGGGTGATTTCTCAGACTTTGTGGCACCTAGAGATGTCTCGTTAGATCCAAGACCTCCATGTTGGGTCCCTCTATGAAAGTATCTCGCGGTTTTCTCCATCTCCATCCGGTTCTCTCGCTGTGCTATTGTTTGCAAACACACGAAATAGTGTAGTTTGAGTCAGTGTAGGGTTATCACAGGTTGTAGTTTGCAAAAAAAAGCTCATTGGACTGAACCAACTATGCCAACACATCAGGGTGGCCTGGTTAACACTAGTGGAGACTTCATTTTGGTTCCCTACGCTCCACGTGCTTTCGAGCTACCCCATTCAGGCGTAGTCCCTTAAGAGCCCTGAGGTCCAAACACGCCATATCTTCGATGAGTGATTTCTCAGATTCCGTGGAACCTAGAGACGTCTCATTACCTCTGAGATCTCCATGTCGGGGCCATCTACGAAATCCTCTCGTTGTTTTCTCCATCTCCATCCATTTCTCCCGCTGTGATATTTTTTGCAAACGTGTGAAATAGTGCAGTCTGAGTCAGTATAGGGCTGCCAGAGGTTGAAGTTTGCAAACGGAAGCTCGTGGGATAGAACCAACTATGCCAACATGTCGGGGTGGTTGGGTGAATGCTAGTGGAGGCTTAGTTTTGGTTCCCCACGCTCCCCATGCTTTTAGGCTACTCCGTCCGGGCGTAGTCCCTTAAGAGCCATGAGGCCCAAACACGCCATATCTTTGATGGGTGATTTCTCTGACTCCGTGGCACTTAGAGACGTCTTGTTAGATCCGAGACCTCCATATCGAGGCCCTCTATGAAATCCTCTCACGGTTTTATCCATATCCATCCGGTTCTCTCGTTGTGTTATTGTTTGTAAACACATGAAATAGTGCAGTCTGAGTCAGTATAGAGATGCCAGAGGCTGTAGTTTGCAAACAGAAGCTCGTGGGACCGAACCAACTACACCAACATGTCAGGGTCACCTAGTGAATGCTAGTGTAGGCTTCTTTTTGGTTCCCCATGCTCCCCATGCTTTCGGGCTACCTTGTCCGGGCATAGTCGCTTAAGAGCCTTGAGGCCCAAACACACCATATCTTCAACAGGTGATTTCCCAGACTCCGTGGCACCTAGAGAAATCTCGTCAGATCCAAAACCTCCACATCATGAAACTCTATGAAAGCTTCTTGTTGTTTTCACCATCTCCATCCAGTTATCTCATTGTGATGTTGTTTGCAAACGCGTGAAATAATGCAGTCTGAGTCAGTGTAGAGCTGCCAAACGTTGTAGTTTGCAAACAGAAGCTCGTGGGACAAAAAAAACTATGCCAACATGTCAGGGTGCCCAGGTGAACACTAGTGGAGACTTTGTTTTAGTTCCCCATGCTCCCCGTGCTTTTTGGCTAACTCGTCTGGGCGTAGTCACTTAAGAGCCTTGAGGCCCAAACACGCCATATCTTCGACTGGTGATTTCTTAGACTCCATGACACCTAGAGACTTCTCATTAGATCCAACACCTCCATGTTGAGGCCCTCTATGAAAGCCTCTCAGTGTTTTATCCATTTCCATCTGGTTCTCTCGCTGTGTTATTGTTTGCAAACACGCGAAATAGTGCAGTCTGAGTCAGTGTAGGGCTGCCAAACGATGTAGTTTGCAAACGGAAGCTCATGGGACCAAACCAACTATGCCAAAACGTCAAGGTGGCCATGTGAATGCTAGTGGAGCCTTTGTTTTGGTTCCCCACACTCCTCGTGCTTTCGGGCTACCTCATCTAGGCGTAGTCGTTTAAGAGCCCTGAGGCCCAAACACACCATATCTTCAACGAGTGATTTCTCAGACTCCGTGGTACGTAGAGATATCTCATTAGTTCTATAACCTCCACATAAGGGCCCTCTATGACAACCTATTTATGTTTTCTCCATCTCTATCTAGTTCTCTTGTTGTACTATTATTTGCAAATGCACAAAATAGTGTAGTCTGAGTTAGTGTAGGGCTTCCAGACGATGTAGTTTGCAAATGGAAGCTCATGCGACCAAACCAACTACACCAACACCTTACAGAGGCTAGGTGAACACTAGTAGAGGATTCATTTTGGTTCCCTATACTGCCCTTGCTTTTGGGCTACCTCATTTTTGCGTAGTCGCTTAAGAGCCCTGAGGCCCAAACACGCTATATCTTCGACGGGTGATTTCTCAGACTCTGTAGCACCTAGAGATGTCTTGTCAGATCTGAGACCTCCACGTTAGGGCCCTCTATAAAATCCTTTCTCTATTTTCTCCATCTCCATCTGATTCTGTCGTTGTGCTATTGTTTGCAAACACGTGAAATAGTGTATTATAAGTCAGTGTAGGGCTGTCAGAGGCTGTAGTTTGCAAACGGAAGCTCGTGGGACCCAACCAACTACGCCAATACGTCGAGGTGGCCTAGTGAATGCTAGTAGAGGATTTTTTTTGGTTCCCCATGCTCCTCGTGCTTTCGGGCTACCTCATCTGGGAGTAGTCGCTTAAGAGCCCTGAGGCCCAAACATGCCATATCTTTGACGGGTGATTTATCGAACTCCGTGGCACCTAGAGACGTCTCGTCAGATCTTTTATGTCCATGTTGAGGCCCTCTACAAACTCATCTAGCTGTTTTCTCCATCTCCATTTGGTTCTCTCTTTGTGCTATTGTTTGCAAATGCGCGAAATAGTGCAGTCTGAGTCAGTGTAGGCCTGCTAGACGATGTATTTTGCAAACGGAAGCTCATGGGACCGAACGAACTACGCCAACACATAGAGGTGGCTAGGTGAACATTATTGGAGGATTTTTTTTGGTTCTGCATGCTCCCCGTGCTTTCGGGCTACCTCATCCGAAAATAGTCGCTTAAGAGCCATAAGGCCCGAACATGCCATATCTTCGACATCTGATTTCTTGAAATCCGTGGCACCTAGAGACGTCGCGTCAGATCTGAAACCTCCATGTTGGGACCCTATATGAATGAATCTCACTTTTTACTCCATCTCCATCCAATTCTCTCACTGTGCTATTGTTTACAAACGTGTGAAATAGTATAGTCTGAGTCAATGTAGAGCTGCGAGAGGCTGTAGTTTGCAAATGGAAGCTCATGGGACCGAACCAACTACACCAACATGTCACAGTGGCTAGGTGAATGCTAGTGGAGGCTTCATTTTGGTTCCCTATGCTCCCCATGTTTCGGAATACCCTGTCCGGACGTAGTTCCTTAAGATCCCTGAGGCCCAAACACACCATATCTTCGACGGGTGATTTCTCAGACTTTGTGGCACCTAGAGACATCTCATCAGATCCAAGACCTCCATGTCAGGGCCCTATACACAATCCTCTAGCTGTTTTCTCCATCTCCCTCCGGTTCTCTTGCTGTGCTATTGTTTGCAAACGCGTGAAATAGTCTAGTCTGAATCAGTGTTGGGCTGCCAGAGGCTGTAGTTTGCAAACGGAAGCTCATGGGACCGAACCAACTATGCCAACACATCAAGGTGGCAGGTGAAAACTAGTGGAGGCTTCATTTTTTTTCCCTACGCTCCCCATGCTTTCGGGCTACCTCATTCGGGGGTAGTCCCTTAAGAGCCCTGAGGCCCAAACACGCCATATCTTCGATGGGTGATTTCTCGAACTTTGTGGCACCTAGAGACATCTTGTCATATCCGAGACCTCCACGTTGGGGCTCTTTATGAAAGCATCTCTCTTTTTTTACATCTTCATCCGGTTCTCTCAACGTGCTGTCGACACTAAAATTTTCCTCCAAAATTTCTATTTCATTAATGTATGTATTAGGAATAGGATGTTGTTAAGTGTAATTAGTAGTAGCGTCCGATAGAAGATAACGGCGCCGTCAGTACGGTGCCGCCAATAATGTGGAGTACGGTAACAGTCAAAGTACAATAGGAATGTTGTAAAAAGTAAATATTTGTCGTAAGTGGTCCGGTAATGTTAAAATGTCAAAGTTTGGGTAATTAGAGAAGTAGGGTCTACATGATTAGGAATTAGAAATATTATATTGGTAATAAGGACAAGGAGTGAGGTCATAAATATTTTGTGTATTTTATTTGTAAAAAGTCTAAAAATGTGGAACCCATGTAAAATGATAAGGTTTATCTTATCTTAACAGATAAGCTTACATGTACAGATAAGAGTTAAGGTATGGAATATGATTCGTCAGAGTGGATTTCTTATCCTATCTTAGAGATAGGATGGATAAGCCTGGAAGTTCTATAAATAGAGAGGCCACCCCCCTCATTTAGCATAGAAAGAAGTAGTGAGAAATATTGTAGGAAGTGTGCGAAGGAAGCCATCAGTTAAAGGTGTGTTGAAGAAGCCATCAAGAGGTGTAATTGTAAAGTTTCTCCCATAGTCTTGTTGAAGTATCTCATGGGTGAGATTGTAACAGTTTCATGTTAATATTATAATTTATTTTGATATTTCAGATTTTTCGTCATTCTGTCTTATCATAGTCAATGGTATTCTTGTGTTCGGTTGTTGTTTTGTTTCCAGATTACATCCACCAAACTAAAGGCTGTGCATTAGTAAATAATCATAGCACGAGGAGTTCCCGGTGAAGAATTATCATAGTGCCGGATTGGTGATGACATTTTGGTTCCATTGCCGGGACCATTCCTCGTTGGTGGATTTTCTGGAGAGATATTCCCACTTAGGCAAAAATTAATTGGAGGGTAACCTTGTTTTTACTGTGCATAGTAGTTACCATGGTAAAGTCATTTTTACCGTGAATAGTAGTTACCATGTTAAAGTCATTTTTGCCATGAATAGTAGTTACCCTGGTAAAGTCCTTTTTGCTGGGAATAGTAATTACCGCAGTAAAGTCACTTTTTACCGTGAATAGTATTTACCGCAGTAACTTCACTTTTTACCGTGAATAGTGTTTACCACAGTAAAGTCAGTTTTTACCGTAGTAAGTCAAGTTTTACCATAGTTTACCGTGGTCATTTCTATTTTACTGTAGAAAGGTGTAAAGTCACTTTCTAGTATAGTGATTCCAATTATTTGTGCACATAAGTCTTGTTAATTGTACTTGTGGGTTGGTATTTCACGGTGGTTACTTTTGAAAATGGGAAAGATTCCTGTTTTTTCAGCTCAATCTAATGAAGATGCTTCTTCTTTCATTCAAGAGTTTAAACGATCTTGTATTTGTAATGGCCTTATAAGAAGGGAACAATGGACTGAATTTTTTCCTACCTTTTTGGATGGTTCAGCACTTAGGTGGTTTGAAACACTAGGTGATAATGTGAAAAATTCATGGGATTTATTAACTGAAAGTTTTCTTGAAGAATTTGGTGAACAACAGAAATATGCAGATCTCATGATCGAGATCACAAAGCTATCCCAAGGAGAGAAGGAGAAGATAAGGGATTATCATGCTCGTGTTCTAGAGCTAAGGAGGAAGCTCGATGCCCAGATCCGGAAGGAAGGACTAGCGGATGGGTTGATGAATGGCATGGATAATCTCCTCTGTAAGCACTTCATTCTTGGGATGAAGCCGGAGATCAGACAACGAGTGAAGTATGACCGCCCAGCTACCATTGAACAAGCAAAGGAGATTGCAAGAAGGCAAGAAGAAAGCATGGAAGAGGAGCCCAAAGAAATTGTTGCTAAAGTAGAGCCTACACCAGCACCTTTGGTCCTGAATCCACAACCACTCCCGGTGAGCACAAATATTTCTCCTAATACATCTACTGAGTATGAAGATCTGCTCAAAAAGATGGGTCAGTTAACTATTAATCTTCTTCAAGGAAAGGAATTTAGTTCTCAGGGAGGAGATAGAGGTCCAAAAAGAAATATTTCTGAAGTTGTTTGTTATGGTTGTTATAAAAAGGGTCATTATAAGTATAATTGTCCAGATAGAGCTTCTACATCTGGTAAGGGAGATAATGATAAAGGAAAAGCACCTGTGAATTCTTTTGATGTAGTAGATAAGAGCAGAAATAATGAAGTAGATGTGTTTGTAACAAAAAGAAAGAAAGAAAAAGATAATCAAGATGGAAATGATCCTAAGAAGATGAAAGAAGAAACTAGTAAGAAACATAGGAGAAGAAAGTTGGGTGTGCAGGATTTTCTGATTTCACAGGGGCAAGGACCATACTCCATCTTGGAAGATCTGTCCAAAAGGCCTGCAAATATTACATATGGTCAACTCTTGGCTATGTCTTCTGAGAAGAGGCGGGAGTTGCGAGGTGGACTCAATGCTCGAAGAAGGAAGGAGGTTGAGGTCCCTATTTTGGAGGCAGAGGCAGATCCCTATGCTCCACAAGCTGAGGTATTATGTAATGGTATTTCAATTCATGATGTCTTAGTTGATGGAGGTGCTGCAGTTAATGTAATGACCGAGTCTGTAATGAATATGTTGGGTTTAAAAATTGATCGCCCTTCAACACTTATGTTAAGGTCATTAAATAAGGGAAAAACTAAACCAGAAGGTGTAGTTTCAAATGTGGCAATATCTGTTATGGGTGTTGTATGTGTGGTAGACTTTCAGGTGATGAAAAATGGTACTGTTGCGTACCCAATGCTGCTGGGAAGACCATGGCTAAGGAGAGTTCATGCAAGAAACTACTGGAATGAAGGTTTCATGACACTTGGACGTGGTAGAGAGAGGGTGAAGATAAACGTGATCCCTCGACATCATAAAGCAGAACCTGTGGATTCAAGTGATGAAACTGATGATTGGACATCCTCTGATTACTCTAGCACCAGTGAAGTGGACACTGAAGATGAAGAAAGTGAGGTTGATGTTTCAGTCATGGATATTCTTCCAGTCACACCAACCCAGGACCCCATAAAATTATCTGAAGAAGAAGTTGATGATCGTCTCCAACAAATAAAGATTGGTGATGCTGTGATGGAGAGTGAGAAGGAATCCTACCTCCAGCTCTTTCGAAGGTACATACACCTATTCACTTTTGATTACAAGGAACTCCGCCAAGTAAGTTGGGTAGAACATTGTATTGAGCTGGTAGATGGTGCTAAGCCCATAAAGCAAATGCCATATAGAATGAATCCTAATTTTTCCAAGACTGTAAAAGAAGAAATAGATAAGTTGCTTGATGCAGGATTCATATTTGCTGTGGAGAATTCAGAATGGGTTTCTCCCATTGTGATCTCAATAAAAAAGAATGGGAAGCTACGCATTTGTGTTGATTATAGGAAGCTCAATAAGGCAACAAAGAAGGATCATTACCCTCTTCCATTTTCAGATCAGATCTTGGACGAAGTAGCTGGCCAGGAGTGCTATAGTTTTGCTGATGGATATAGCGGCTACAACCAAGTTCGTATAGCAGAGAAAGATCAGCTGAAGACCACGTTCACCACTCCTTGGGGAACGTTTGCTTATAGAGTTATGCCTTTTGGGTTGTGTAATGCTCCAGCAACATTCCAGCGTTTGATGAATAGGGTGTTCGAACCCTACATTGGGACCTTCATCAGAGTATTTCTGGATGATTTTTGCATCTATGGGAGCAAGTTGGACCACCTGCACCAGATGGAGACAGCATTTCAAAGGTTAGATGAAGCACAAGCCTCACTAAACCCTACAAAGTGTGTCTTTGGATGTTCTAAAGGCGTTTTGTTAGGGCATGTTGTATCCAGAGATGGTATTGGTACTGATCCTGATAAAGTTTCAAAAATCAAAGATTTACCATTTCCTATGAATAGAAGTAAGTTGAGATCATTTTTAGGCCATGTGGGTTACTATAGAAGGTTCATCAAGAATTTCTCAAAGATTGCACAGCCACTAACCCAGTTCTTGAAGAAGGATGTTGCTTATGAACCAGGAAACAAGGCGCATGAAGCTTTTGGACAACTGAAGGAAGCCCTGGTGTCTTCACCTGTTTTGAAGAATCCAGATTGGAGCAAGCCATTCATTGTGTACACTGATGCCTCAGATGCAGCACTAGGTAGTACTTTGAGCCAAAAGGATGAAAATGGGAATGAACATCCAATTTACTTTGGGAGCAGACAAATGAGCAGTGCTGAGGTAAACTATACTATAACTGAAAAAGAGGCTCTGGCTATCATTTTTGCTGTAAAGAAGTTTAGAAATTACTTGCTAGGGCAGAAATTTATAGTTGTAACGGATCATCAGGCTCTGAAATATATTGTCAATAAGCCTAACCCATCAGGGAGGATAGCAAGATGGATAATTTTGCTACAAGAATTTGAATTTGATATTATAGATAGGCCAGGAAAGAAGCATGTCAATGCAGATGCACTCTCTCGAGCCTATGATGGTTTAGGATCATCTTGTGATGATGATGATTTTCCCGATGCAGCATTATTCTCCCTTGACACAATCCCTAGTGAATACATAGATATTTGGAATTATCTTAATGAATTCAAGTTTCCTGATGGTGCCAATGCAAAGACTAAGAGAAAGATTACTCAAGCCAGTCGTCCATATTCTATTTTGCATGGAGCATTATTTCGAATAGGACCTGATGGACAGTACAAGAGGGCAGTTGGACGTGATCAAGGAAAGGAGCTGCTAGAAGAATTCCACAATGGTACATGTGGAGGGCACTTCTCTGGACAACTTACAGCAAGAAGGATCTTGGATGCAGGTTATCACTGGCCCACTCTTTTTAAAGATTGTTATAATTATTGTAAGACATGTGATATTTGTCAAACACATGGTAACCGTAAGACTTCATCAGCTCCATTATGTCCTATTCTTCCCCTTGGTCCCTTTGAAAAATGGGGAATAGACATTGTAGGTCCACTTCCAACTACATCACGTCAAAATAAGTATATTGTAGTTGCCACAGATTATTTAACCAAGTGGGTTGAAGCTAGGCCATTGAAAACAGCTTCCATGGATGAAGTGGCAAGGTTCATATATGAACGCATTGTCACCAGATTTGGTTGTCCATTAGAAATTGTAACAGATCAAGGAAGCCACTTCATTAATGAGGTGGTAGAAGCCCTAGTCAATAAGTTTTCTATCAAGCACAGGAAGGCAACAACATACAAGCCAAGCACAAATGGACAGGTGGAACGAACAAATTTTGTGCTGTGTCAAATTCTAGCAAAAGATGCAGCCTTGCAGGTACATAAATGGGATAAAAGGATTCATGCAGCATTGTGGGCATATAGGGCAACATCAAAGTCAGCAACAGGATACTCCCCATTTCAGTTGGCCTATGGCATTGATCCAGTTCTTCCTATTGAGTTTGATATTCCCACTGTGAGAGTTATGAAAAATGAAAGGATGGATGAAAGTGATTCAGTAAAAGAAAGGTTGGTACATCTTCATTTGCTAGAGGAAATGAGGGAAATAGCAAAGGATACAAGCCATAAGAAGAAAATGAAGCAGAAGGAGTACTTTGATCAAAAGATCCGGTGGTCTCCATTTCAAGTAAATGACTTGGTTCTAGTATATGATTCCAGATACAAAAAAAGAAGACAGAGAAAATTTCTTCCAAAATGGATGGGGCCCTACAAAATAGCAGCTGTGCATGAAAATGGTACGTACCGACTGGAGGAATTGGATGGCACTCCCATTACGAAATGGGTCAACCACGACAAGTTGAAGATTTTCCAAGCACCAGAATAGTCTACTCCGAGGACGGAGTAGAAGCTAGGAAGGGGGAAGATGTCGACACTAAAATTTTCCTCCAAAATTTCTATTTCATTAATGTATGTATTAGGAATAGGATGTTGTTAAGTGTAATTAGTAGTAGCGTCTGATAGAAGATAACGGCACCGTCAGTACGGTGCCGCCAATAATGTGGAGTACGGTAACAGTCAAAGTACAATAGGAATGTTGTAAAAAGTAAATATTTGTCGTAAGTGGTCCGGTAATGTTAAAATGTCAAAGTTTGGGTAATTAGAGAAGTAGGGTCTACATGATTAGGAATTAGAAATATTATATTGGTAATAAGGACAAGGAGTGAGGTCATAAATATTTTGTGTATTTTATTTGTAAAAAGTCTAAAAATGTGGAACCCATGTAAAATGATAAGGTTTATCTTATCTTAACAGATAAGCTTACATGTACAGATAAGAGTTAAGGTATGGAATATGATTCGTCAGAGTGGATTTCTTATCCTATCTTAGAGATAGGATGGATAAGCCTGGAAGTTCTATAAATAGAGAGGCCACCCCCCTCATTTAGCATAGAAAGAAGTAGTGAGAAATATTGTAGGAAGTGTGCGAAGGAAGCCATCAGTTAAAGGTGTGTTGAAGAAGCCATCAAGAGGTGTAATTGTAAAGTTTCTCCCATAGTCTTGTTGAAGTATCTCATGGGTGAGATTGTAATAGTTTCATGTTAATATTATAATTTATTTTGATATTTCAGATTTTTCGTCATTCTGTCTTATCATAGTCAATGGTATTCTTGTGTTCGGTTGTTGTTTTGTTTCCAGATTACATCCACCAAACTAAAGGCTATGCATTAGTAAATAATCATAGCACGAGGAGTTCCAGGTGAAGAATTATCATAGTGCCGGATTGGTGATGATAGTGCTATTGTTTGCAAACACGCAAAATAGTGTAGTCTGAGTTAGTGTAGGGCTGCTAGATGTTATAGTTTGCAAACAGAAGCTCGTGGGACCGAACCAACTACACCAACATGTCAGGGTGGCCATGTGAATGCTAGTGGAGGCCTCATTTTGGTTCACCATGCTTCCCATGCTTTTGTGCTACCTCGTTAGAGCGTAGTCACTTAAGAGCCCTGAGGCCTAAACATGTCATATCTTGGACATGTGATTTCTTGGACTCCGTGGCACCTAGAGACGTCTCGTCAGATCCGAGACCTCCATGTCAGGGCCCTATACAAAATATTTTTTCTATTTTCTCCATCTCCATTTTGTTCTCTTGTTGTGCTATTGTTTGCAAACACACAAAATAGTGTAGTCTGAGTCAGTGTAGGGCTACCAGAGGCTATAGTTTGCAAACGGAAGCTCGTGGGACTAAACCAACTATGCCAACATGTTGGGGTGTCTAGGTGAATTCTAGTGGAGGCTTAATTTTGGTTCCCCATGCTCCCCATGGCTTCAGGCTACCTCATTTGGGCGTAGTTGCTTAAGAGCCCTAAGGCCCAAACACATCATATCTTCGACGGGTGATTTCTCAGACTCCGTGGCACCTAGAGACGTTTCATTAGATTCGAGACCTCCATATCAGGGCCCTCTATGAAATCCTTTCACTTTTTTCTCCATCTCCATCTGGGTCTCTCGTTGTGCTATTGTTTGAAAACACGTGAAATAGTGTAGTTTGAGTCAGTGTAGGGCTGCCAAAGGCTGTAGTTTGCAAACAGAAGCTCGTTGGATCAAACCAACTATGCCGACACGTCAAGGTGGCCAAATGAATGCTAGTGGAGGATTCATTCTGGTTGCCTACACTCCATGTGCTTTTGGGCTACCTTGTCCGGGCGTAGTCGCTTAAGAGCCCTAAGGCCCAAACACGCCATATCTTTGACAGGTGATTTCTCAGACTCCGTGGTACCTAGATATGTCTCATCAAATTCGAGACCTCCATGTTGAGGCCCTCTATGAAATCCTCTCATGGTTTTCTCTATCTTCATCTGATTCTATTGATGTGCTATTGTTTGCAAACGCATGAAATAGTGCAGTCTAAGTCAGTGTAGGGCTACCAGAGGCTGTAGTTTGGAAAAAGAAGCTCGTGGGACTAAACCAACTACGCAAACATGTTAGGGTGTCAAGGTGAATGCTAGTGGAGGATTTATTTTGGTTCCACACTCTCCCCATGCTTTCGGCTACCTCGTTCGGGCGTAGTCGCTTAAGAGCGTTGAGGCCCAAACATGCCATATCTTTGACAAGTGATTTCTCAGAATCTGTGGCACCTAGATACATCTTGACAGATCTGAGACCTCCATGTTGGGGCCCTCTATGAAATCCTCTTGTGGTTTCATCCATCTCCATCTGGTTCTCTCACTGTGCTATTGTTTGCAAACATGTGAAATAGTGCAATCTGAGTCAGTGTGGGGCTTCCAGAGGCTGTAGTTTGCAAACAGAAGCTCGTGGGACCAAACCAACTATGCCAACATGTCAGATTAGCCAGGTGAATGCTATTGGAGGCTTCATTTTGGTTCCTCATGCTCCTCGTGCTTTCGAGCTACCTCGTCTGGGCGTAGTTGCTTAAGAGCCCTAAATGACTAGATTGGCTTAATAATGAATTTGATAGGGGTATGTCTAAGAACACACGGGAGTTATCAATCACCTAGTAAATATTTCTTGTTTAGTTCTGGATGGGAGTCAGCTATCCTACGGCTTAGTGACATTCCATTCATTGATAATTTATGCTTTGATAAACCCATGGATTCTTTCAAAAGCGCCTTAAAAAGGATAGGGGTAGTCATCAAGTCTAGTGAAGGGTGTGATGTGACTTCCAAGTAACCTGAAATGCCTACAGATTTAAAGGTAATAACATGAATTGGACAGGATTAAAAAATAAAGAATCATTGAGTGTCTGAATTAGAATGTCATTGCATCTGGAGACATTCTCAAGCATTGGAGTAATGTATATGGAGAGACATTCTCAAAATATCAATAGAGGAAAGGTATCAAATTGTGACGACTCTCGGGTGTTTTAATAGGGGAGAAGAATACGAAGCATAGAAGAATGTAGTAAGTGCATGATAAGATAGGAACTAGTACAAAGAGACCATGAGCAAGAAGAAGCATAAGTAAGGTAAATACACATATACACATTGATAAATTGAATGAATAATTACTCAGATTAGGTAACTCTCTATATACATACATTATATAAATATTGATTTCCAAAGTTTGATGCATATTATACATTGAAAATGCTAGTACATGTACATCACCAATAAATGAAAAAATAATCCATAATGTCTTAAATATTGTCAAGTGCACATCATATTAGTTTCATGCGAAAATTATCTCAGAAATGTAAGGTCTCATACAAAATTATCAAGTTCCAAATAGTATTTTAATGTGCATAATAAATACAAAAATGCCCAAACAGGTCATATATCATTAAGTTCAAATGCCATATAGGTGTACATACAATGCTATGCACATAGGCATACAAAAAAATGTCATGTAAGACATATATATTTCCTACTCATCAAAATCTATCCCTCTCTTGGCCTTGCTCAAAGAAGGCCCTCCCTTAGATGAAGATGGAGATCCAGGAGATGAATTTTGATCGTTCAAGCCCATGCTTTGAGTCCTCTTGCACTGAATACTTGCATGTAGATGAGCATGTAAATTCAAACAATTTTTTTTTGTCAAAACTTAATTTATATATGTTTTTAACATGTATTTAAGACCATGCTAGAATGAAAGTATTTACATAAATACATCAACTTACCACAAGTTTTCGATCATGCCTAATTTGCATCTTACGCTCAGATGAGTCATCGGGAGCTCCTAGCAGCACGAACGAGGGTA
Source organism: Taxus chinensis (assembly GCA_019776745.2). Lineage (NCBI taxonomy): Eukaryota > Viridiplantae > Streptophyta > Pinopsida > Cupressales > Taxaceae > Taxus > Taxus chinensis. The sequence continues at coordinate 691,478,364 of CM034148.1, forward strand.
CAAAGACGACGAGATGGAGGATTCTGTGCCCTTGAATTCAAAATGGAGGTGGTTGAAGTTCCCTACATACACATAAAATCAGAAAATCTAACATCAGAATTAGCGAAAATAGAACTAAGTACATGTATGTACATAATGACAATATTTTAACTAATTTTATCAATATAGAACTATTGTTTTTTACCCCGCCACACCTGTGAATCAAATGAACAGGGCTGCTACCTGTCGCAGGTAACTCCTGCATATACACAATGAAGGACATTATTAACATAATTTAATAACTCGACAATGAAATACATTACTAACATGTAATTTAACATAATATGAATTACACAAGAAACTTAACAAAATTTACGTGTTGTTTGAATACCTCAATGAGTTGCTATGCAGACGAAATCACAGCGGAAACACCTTTATCTACTTACCGTAAAGATGGTGGGGTGTCTAGTGAAGTCAACATCTTTATCAAACATGTATATCATGTGAGTTAGATGGACATACAAGAACATACATATATTTGACTTCAAAATATATATATATATATATATATATATATATATATATATATATATATATATATATATAGATATATATACATATATATATATATATAGATATATATACATACATGCAATTATATATACATACATACATACATACATACATACAAATATATATATATATATATATATATATATATAGACACACACACACACATATATGTGAAAATTTTACATAATTAACATTCTAATTAACCTCTGTGAATGTATCTGTATGCATGGTGCTCACCACCTGTGGTCAAGATGAAGATGCTCCTCCCGCGCACTGTAATATCAATGCATATACATGTACAAATACAATTATTTAAAAAATTTAACTTATATAAGTAAATCAAGTACTCCAAACTTTTTGTAACACACATAACAAAACAAAACAAATTTACTTGCGAAGGTGATGCCGATGAATGTAATCCAATTGTCTCACTCAAAAGGACATCTAACATAGTGACATTATCATGTTCACCCCTAGCATTATGTGCACCAAAATCAGTACCCATGTAAGTATCATCCTTCTTGGGCCCCAAACATATGCTACCACATGACGAGCAAAGATGTGGCCTCATACTAGTACTCCCTTAAGGGAATACTTTGTGTACCTCCTGTGAGCATATAGCTCAAAAATATCCCTTGTATGTCGAACAAGGGAAGCAGATAGCCCCTGAAGCGCATGGAGTGTATCAATCTCTACTGTCTCCTTCACTGCTTGAGGGAAAATATTAAGGTGAGGGGGACTTCTATGTGGGGAATCTGCCCTGCTGAATAGGTGCATGATTGTGCACTTGTTCGATCCTGTATGCAAATCCTTTTTCTCGGCCCTGGAAAGCTCAGAAATCCAAATAATTTGGGATCTCGTTGAGGATAAACTTGCAATAGAGTTTCCTCATAAAGTATAGTGGCACCTCATTGTTATGACAAGGTGGAAAATCAAACACCATCCACCATCGGTCCCAAAAATTATTTTGAATCAAATTATTATTGCACCAATGGATGGGAAATCGTTTAGATGACAACGGAACAAGAAAATTAGTGTGGGGGTCCCTAAATAAGGCGCATATGAGGTCTTTTGAAATTTCTTATTTCTTCACATCCACATATGATAATTTATTGGAATAATAAAACCCTACAATCCTCTCTATAAGTTGTCTAATGATCAATTTTCCCCGTTTCCGCGTCAATTTGAACAAGTAATGCCTCTAATGTGTTTGCAAGAGAGGCGCAGTGGGGGTTTGTAAATTGTGAGTCCCTCATTGTTTTGATTACATCCTCAATTTCAATTTTGTTTTCAACTATGTGGGCTGCTAAATATTCTTGACTACCCGAGGGATGTTGAGCAATTGTGGGAGTGTCGGGAGGGATGATAGGAATAACAAGGTTTGAGTTGTGGTTGAATCCCTCAGCCTCTAGTTGTAACAATAAAAACATATGTATTCAATTCAAATTTAATCTATAATTATCATATTTTAAATGCAATTTTGAGAAAATAATTGTGCTTACCTCTTCTCTGTGGCACATCGTTGATTTAGATCTTCCACGGTGATCCAGAAATGATCCTTTGAGCTTGAGATCTAACTGAATGAAAAAATGCGAGGGCACGGTTAAGCTCTGAAACTCACGTTTGAGGGAGATAAAATGATAGAGGCTCGAGCCTATTTTTTTTTGGTTTATAGTAGGCATAACACATACACATTATGTAACACGTATGCATTATAACGTGTACACATTATAATGCATACGCGTTACGCTTTGGTAAATTCCAAACCCGACAATTGAAAATGCAATCGCATTATAATAGAATGCATACACGTTTTGATTTTTTTTTGGATTCTTTTCCGCTTTTTGGCCCCCCAACTTTGTGCATTTACCCACATGAGACTCCCAACTACTGAAGCATATGGTACTCATGTCATGTATTTGACCTCCTCAATGTGATGAAGGAAACTGATATTTTCTCAATTTTAAGTGTCCTGCAATAGGTGTACTTATAGGTTTTGAATCTTGCATGTTAACTCTTTGAAACACCTTATTGATATAAGCCTCCCGAAACAAATACAATTTCTTGTTCTTCATGTCTCTGTGTATTTGTATGTCAAGGATTCTTTTGTGAAACTCTTAAATCCTTCATATCAAATGTGTGAGATAGCTTTCCCTTAAGCTCACAAATGTCTTGCATACTAGATCCATGCAGTAAGCATATCATCCACATACAGTAAAAAAATAATATAGCTCCCACTTTCAATATTCTTGAAATAAACACAATGGTTAGATTCACATCTCAAATAACCATGCTCATGAATGAAACTATCAAAACTCATCTACCTTTGCCTTGGAGCTTGTTTGAGCCCATATAGACTCGTTTTCAACCTACACACTAATTTCTCCTTACCCTTGACTTCATACCAAAGTGGTTGTTGCATATAAATCTCTTCATCCAAATCAACACAAAGAAAAGTCATCTTCACATCTAGTTGCTCTAATAAAAAATCATGTAATGCAACTAAACTCAATACAGTATGAATAAAAGTCATATTTACAACAACAGAAAATATTTCACCAAAGTCAATACCTACTTTTTGTGTAAATCCATTTACTATAAGCCTTGCCTTTGTACCTTTTCTATCCATCCTCTTCTTCCTTGATCATGTAAAACCACTTGTTTTATAATGTCCTATTACCTATTGGAAAATTAACCAAATCCCAAGTCTAGTTTTGTTCCAAGGAGTCCATAACCTCCTCATCCATGCCATGCTCCCACTAGATGTGAGTCTTATCCTAGTATTGGTTCTTCAAAACTTTCTGCAGGTTTCACCATTTTATCAGTCAATAATAAATAAGATAGAGAAGGTGTAAATCTTTCTGGAGGTTTACTTACCCTTTGAGACCTTCTCACAGGAGTTTGGGTGGTACCAGATGCTCATTTTGGACCTCCTGGATATTTGTATCCAAATTTGACAGTGACCAACATCAGTCACCTGTAACCAACGTCAGTTCTGATAACTTATGCTAGTTTGAATTCTTCTATAAACCGATAACAGTTATGTTGACTAATGTCGATCAGGGGTCAACATGACACCAGTTACTAGTGTAACCTTGTTGGTATTATTTTTAAATCAAAGAGTTCATTTTCATTCATGAACTTCTCAACCAGTTCGTCCTTGGGTTCCAAAATTTTATCCCTGTACATTCTCATTTTCTCATTCCATTCAATATCACGACTCCTAATAATTTTAGAATTCTCTAAATCCTGAAAAACGGAATCCAAAATCACTCGATCCATAACCAATGAAAGTGCATCTCTTGGATTTTTGCATCCAACTTTTTCCTATTTTCCTATTTTCCTTATCAATATGCACAAAAGCTTCTGAACCAAAAAATTTAAGAAAAGAAATATCTACCTCTTCATTCCAATCCAATATTCCTCCTAGTATTCCTCCATCTAGTGAAATTGAATCCCCCTTGTTAATCAAATAAACCATTGTATCAACTACTTCCACCCAAAACTACAAGGGTAATCTAGAATGTATCCTCATATTTCTAGCATGTTCCATGATTGTCATGTTCATTATTTTTGCAAAACCATTCTCTTGTGGTGTTCTTTGAACCATTTTTTCTCTACGTATTCCATTCACTAAACAATAATCATTGAAAGCCTTGTTACAATATTCACCACCATTGTCAGATCTAAGACAATTTAACTTTGAACTTGATTCATTCTCAACAAGGGCTTTCCATCTTTTAAAAGTCTCAAAAAATCAGGATTTACATTTAATACAATAAACCCATACCTTTCTTGTAGCATCATCAATGAAAATAGCATAATGCTAGGATCCTCCATGAGAAGCTATCTGATCTGGTCCCCACACAACTGAGTTCACAAGCTCCAATTTCTGCTCCTTCCTAGTTGCCCCAACTTTGAGAAATATCACTTTGATGTTTTTCTTTCCAAAGATACAATGATTACAAAAATCAAGATCTAAATATTTCAAATATGATAACTTACCCTTATCATTTAAGATCTACATTCCTTTTTGACTCATATGGCCTTCCCGATTATGCCACATGCATGCATATGAATTTGAAGTAGGTAATGCAATAAATGAATCAGTAACATAGGTAGATAAATATAACTTGGTTCCTACCTTCTTACCTCTTGCCACAACTAAAGAATCCTTGGTGAATTTCTAAGAGTCTATTGTGAATGTAACTATGTAACCAACTTCACCTAGTTGCCATGTAGAAATAAGATCCTCTTGAGGCTTGGCACATGCCTCACATTTTTCAATACCCATGTATTTCAATTGTACAATTTTAGATGAAATTTCCCTTTACCAGTAATAATGGAAGGTTCATTATCACCCAAATAAACATGCCCAAAATTACCCTAGACATAATTTTTGAAATATCCCTCATTAGGGGTTGTATGGAAAAAATCTCCTGAATCTAAAACCCATAATTTTAGGAAATAAGGGATAAAATATGAGGAATAATCCCTCACAAAATCACAATAGTAGAAACTAATATGCAAAAAATATTACAGATCTCAAATAAAAGTGCCGAGTAAAATAACACAACACAAAGAGACAATATTTAATGTGGTTCACCCAATTTGGGCTACATCCACCAAGAATCACTTGGGCTCATATTTTATTACAAGCCACTTCTCTCTCAATACAATACCCATATCTGTTTTGGAGCTATGCTCAACAAACTCTACAAAATTCACACCTGAATTCAAAACACATTTGCTAAAAATTCAAAACACATATGCAATGTTACATTATCCCTACCATATGCATAAAACCATACATGTAGACAACTGTTTAAGTAGTTTTACTAAACTGGTTGGGTATCAAAACCATGGGCCAAAACTGTCCCATAAACATATGGGTCAAAAATCCCAACCATATGAGAAAAGCATGTTTCCTGGTATATCAGGCACGTTTTAAGGCCAATTTTTTTTCTCGGGGGCTGCATCCCTAGACCCTGGCTCAGGACCTTGCCCAACCCTAAGCCCCAATGAGACAACTGTGGAAAGTGTACAATACTCTTAGTGTACAGTATTCAACACTTTCTCACATGAAAATAGGCTCCACAACCTAACAATCTCCCACTTAGAGACTAGGTTTCCTCTGAGCAAGCTTCTCAACCCTTTACTAGTTTATGTGAAGACCAACCAAAAGCTGAACACAAATTCAGTTTTTCCCTTGTGACCACCTTGGTCATCATGTCTGCAGGATTCTGATTGGTATGAATATTCTCTAGCTTCAAATTCTCTTCCTCCAAAACTGTCATGATGAAATGGTACCTTAACTGTATATGCTTCGTCCTAAAGTGGAAAATAGACCTTTCTTAGCTAGGTGTATAACACTCTGACTATCAATATGCAGATTTCCTTCCTCCTTCTTATGCCCCAACTCCTCAAGCAATTTCTGTAACCAAATCATTTCTATGCTTTCCTCTGTGGTAGCAACATACTCAGCCTCTATGGTTGACAAAGCCACCATCTTTTGTAGTCATGAAATCTAGCTCATTGTTGTCCCACCTAAAGTGTAAACATAACTTGTTGTGCTCATCTATTGTCTACATCTTTAGATATATTTGAATCTATGTAACCACAACAAAGTGGTGTGATCCAATATAGCAACAAAATTGTCCCCATGGTTCCTCTCAAATACCAAAGGATCCACTTCACTTCCTGTCAATGATCTCTCTACCTGGATCACTCATAAATATCTAACTCTCACCACTCCCGCTGCATGGGAAATATCAAGCCTGGTGCACACTTATGGCATACATCAAACTGCCAACCACTGATGAGTAAGGTACCTTGGACATCTGGTTTCTCTCATGCTACTGTCTTGGAACACTGCTCCTTTGATAAATTGAAATGGCCATGCCAAAGGAGTCCCAACCACTTTAGCATCCTGCATATTAAACCTCTCCAAGACCTTCTTAATGTACTCTTCCTGAGATAAAGTCAACTTACTGTTCCTTCCTGTATACTGAGATATCCTCATACCAAATATTTTTTTTTGGCTGATGACCTAAATCCTTCATAGCAAAGGATTCACTTAGCTGCTTGTTGAGTACTTTTTAATTCCTACATGTTTTTACCTGAAACCAACATGTCATTCACATATAGACAAAGGATAATATTAGTTTGCCATCCTCAAATTTATTTGTATACACGCAATGGTCAGAATGACATCTAATATAAACCTTAGTCCATCATGAAGCTATCAAATTTCTTATACCATTGATGTGGATCTTGTTTCAAGCCATACAAGCTCTTCTTCAGTTTGCACACCATCTCCTCTTTACCTTTGACCTCATAGCCCTCTTGCTGTTGCATATATAGATCCTCCTCCAAATCACCATGGAGAAATGTAGTCTTTACATCAAGAATCTACTCTAAGTACAAGTCTTCTGTTGCAACTATTCCTAAGAACAGTCTAATAGAAGTCATTTTTACTATAGGAGAAAATATCATCAAAAATCTATACCTTTTTCTGTGCAAACCCTTTGACCACCAATCGGGCCTTGTATCTTTTCTTGCCTCCTTCCTCTTTGAATCTGAACACCCACTTCTGTAATGATCTTTTTCCTTCAGGGTAGCTTCACCAAATCCCATGTCTGGTTCTCCATGAGAGCCTGATGCTCCTCATCCATGGCTTGCTCCCACTTCTTCTTGGAATCTACCTGCATTGCTTCATCAAAGCTCTCTGGATCTCCACTATCAGTGAGTAATAAATAATAAAGATAAGGATAAAAAATGTTTAGGTTCTCTTCTTACCCTAGAAGACCTCCTCAATATAGGAGTTTGGGGTTCCTGTTGAGGAGGTTCCTGAACTAATTCATGTGTCACTTTCCCATCCGGAAGATCCTCTAGTACTACATATTCTTTCTTGGATTCTTCCCTATTTTATTGCAAACTGTTGCTTATACATGACTTTCTCATTAAAGACCACATCTCTAGATCAAATGATTTTCTTGTCCTTAATACTCCAACATTTATATCCAAAGTCATCACCACCATAACCAATGAAAGTATATTTTTCTGATTTAGCCTCTAGCTTGGTCCTATCATCCTTGTCTATATGGACAAACACCTCACATCCAAAGACTCTAAGAAATGAATAATCAACTTTCTTACCATACCAAGCCTCCTTCAGGTATGCCTCCATCTAAGGCACTTGAGGGTCCTCTGTTTATCAAGTACACAACTGTGCTCACCGCTTCTATCCCAAAAAGAAAGAGGCAATCCTGCGTGTAACCTCATGCTCCTAGGACGTTCCATTATTGTTCTGTTCATCCTTTCTGACACCTCATTCTGTTGTGGAGTTCTTGGAAATGTCTTTTACCTATGGATTCCATTATTAAAACAATAATAATCAAATTCATTGCTATAATACTCCCCTCCATTATCTGACCTGAGGCATTTTAGCTTAAGACCTATTTCATTCTATACCAAGGCTTTCCATTTAATGAAAGTGTCAAATACATCAGATTTGTTTCTAATACAATAAACCCAAACTTTCCTTATTGCATCATCAATAAAAAACATAATAACTTGAATCCCTAAGAGATGATACCTGAGCCGGTCCCCACACATCAGAATGTACCAGCTCTAACTTACTTTCTTTCTTTTTAGGTCTAACCTTAAGAAACCTTACTCACTTCTGTTTCCCATATATGCAGTCCTCACATAACTCTAAACATATTTCTTTATATCTAGGTAAATACTTCTTTATGATCTCCATGCCCTTATGGCTCATATGACAGAGCCTATAGTGCCACAATATTATATCTACTTCTGAAGCCACAAGATTACAAACATTAGTGTTATAAGTGGTTAAATACAAGGTTCCAATCTTCTTACCTCTTGCCACCACAAGAGCACCCTTGGTCTTCTAAGAGTCCATTGTAAATATAACAATACAACCAACACTTCCTAACTACCCTGCCGATATCAAATTTCATCTTAATGTAGGCACATGTCTGACATCCTTCAATAGCCAAGTATTCCCATTCTGCATCTTAACTTGAACAAAACCTATAGTGCCATAATGTTGTATCTGCATCTGAAGCCACAAGATTACAATCATTAGTACTATCAGTGGTTAAATACAAGGTTCCAACCTTCTTACCTCTTGCCACCACAAGAGCACCCTTGGTAACCTTCCAAGAGTCCAGTTGTAAATATAACAGTACAACCATCACTTCCTAATTACCCTGCCGATATCAAATTTCATCTTAATGTAGGCACATGTTTGGACATCCTTCAATAGCCAAGTATTCCCATTCTGCCTTAACTTGAACAAAACCTATAGTGCCACAATATTATATCTACTTCTGAAGCCACAAGATTACAAACATTAGTGTTATAAGTGGTTAAATACAAGGTTCCAATCTTCTTACCTCTTGCCACCACAAGATACCCTTGGTAACCTTCTAAGAGTCCATTGTAAATATAACAATACAACCAACACTTCCTAACTACCCTGCTGATATCAAATTTCATCTTAATGTAGGCACATGTCTGACATCCTTCAATAGCCAAGTATTCCCATTCTGCATCTTAACTTGAACAAAACCTTCCAACTATACTACAATGCTCATCATCACCAAGAAAAACATGCCCAAAATCTCCTTGAACATAATCAATAAAATAATGCCTATGTGGAGAAGCATGGAAAGAAGCCCCTGAATCTAAAACCCAAGATTCAGTAATATTGTGCAAAGAAAGAATCAAAGCATCCTGACATTCATTACCCGTTACCACATTTGCCTCCTTGTTTTCTTCTTGTTGTTTCTTCTTATCCTGAAGCTCCCAACAGTCCTTCTTTGCATGCCCAGGCTTTCCATAATTCTAGCATACAATCTTACTTCTTGGATTTTGACCTTGCCCCGATCTTTTGATTGTCCACGGTCTTCCTCTATTCTTCTGTCTCCCTCTAGTTTCCACTGTCAAAGCATTCCCTGAAGTAGAAGATTCCCCAGAGCTTTTTCTTCACATTTCCTCGCTTAGAATCACCCCTACAACATCCTCAAACTTCAACTTCGAGTTAGCTAGAACCGAGTTACTTACCGCCATTACCAGGCTATTCCAACTCTCAGGTAAAGAGCACAAAATTAATAAAGTCCCTAATTTATTCATCAAATTCTATTGTAACCGAAGCTAGCATATTCACAACCATATTAAAAAATCATTTAAATGATCTGCTACTGAACTATTCTCAAACATCTTCATATTAAACAACTTTTTCATTAAAAATATCTTATTAGAGGAAGAGGGTTTTTCATACAACTTCCCTAATGCATCCATCAATTCTTTTGTAGTCTTTTCCTTTGAAACATTAAACAATACCAAAGATGCAAGACACAACTGGATTGTCCCAAGTGCCTTCCTATCCAACAAATCCCATTCCACATTGTCATGCTCAAGGGTTTGTTAACCTTCTCAGACAACAGAGTATAAAGATCATTCTAATAAAGGTAATCTTCCATCTGCATCTTCCAAAGACTGAAATTCTACCCGTTGAATTTATCAACTCTAGATCTTCCATCATTTGCCATAGCTTCCACTCAAGATAAAAACTTTTCTTGCGATTCAACACTTCAGCAAACCAAACCTTGCTCTGACACCAATTGTTAGGAAATAAGGGATAAAATATGTGGAATAATCCCTCACAGAATCACAATAGTAGAAAATAATATGTAAAAAATATTACAGATCTCAAATAAAAGTGTAAAATAAAATAACACAACACAAAGAGACAATATTTACCGTGGTTCACCTAATTTGGGCTACGTCCACCAAGAATCACGTGCTCATATTTTATTACAAGCCACCGCTCTCTCAATACAATACCCAGATCTGTTTGGAGCTATGCTCAACAAACTCTACAGAATTCACACCTGAATTCAAAACACATCTGCAATGTTACATTATCCCTACAATATGCATAAAACCATATAAGTAAACAACTACTTAAGCAGTTTTACAAAACCGTGGGTATCAAAACCATGGGCCAAAACCGTCCCATAAACCTATGGGTCAAAAAACCCACCCATATGAGAAAATCATGTTTCTCGGTATATCAGGCACATTTTAAGGCCAAAAACAAATTTCTTAGGGGCTATGCCCCCAAACCCTTGCTACCACGGGGGTTGCTGCCTCGGCCCCAAACCCCGACGAGACAATTGTGGAAAGTGTACAGTACTCTTAGTGGTACAGTCTTCAACACTTTCTCACATGAAAAGAGGTTCCAAAACCTAACACATGATTCTATTTTATTATTCGAAGAAAGAATAAGAGCATCTTGCATTACCTATGCTGTAATATTTACCTCCTTATTTGACTCTTTACTTTTGTCTAGATGTTGGTTCTCTTTATCTTTTGACCAATAATATTTCTTTACATGTCTTTTCTTTCCACATTTCCAATAGGTAATTCCTTTACCTTTGGATTTAGATCTTCCATCCCTTGACTTTGATTTCCCATTATTGTTACTCTTAGATCTCTCCTTCTGCATGCCTTTTCTTTCTACATTCAAAGCATTCACAAATGATTCCTTTGTACTTTTCCTATGAATTTCTTCATTCAATATTATACTAACCACATCATAAAACTTTAAAATATTATTAGTAGATATTGTATTACTAACATCCATTACCAAGTTATCCCAACTATCACGTAAAGAACATAAGAATAAAAGTTCTTTTACTTCATCATCAAAAGAAATATCAACTGATTTTAATTGATTTACAATAGATCAAAAATCATTCAAATGACTAGATGTAGATTAAATTTCATGCATCTTAGAACTTAATAGTTTCTTCATCAAATAAAATTTATTTGAAGCACTAGGTTTTTCATATAAATTAGCAAGAGATTTCATTAACTCTACCGTAGATGTCACTTCTGTAATATTGGAAGCCACAGATGCCTGCCGGGCTCAATCTTATAGATCCCAAAGCCTTTCTGTCAAGAATCTTCCATTCTTCATCAATAATATTTGTAGGTTTAGAATTTTCATCCAAAGGTAAGTACAAATCTCTTTGATACAGATAATCCTCAATCTATATCTTCCATAATTGATAACTTCCGCCGTCAAACTTCTCTACCTTGTATTTGTTTTCTTCTGCCATTGTTGTAGCTCCCACTCAATTAGAAAACCCTCTATGAGTAAATCTATCAACACAAAAAACCCAAAAACAAATCTCTGATACCAGTTGTTGGGGTTAGCACAAGGTTGTACAGATAATATATCAGATCTAAACATACATGTAATGAAAGCAGATATTCTACCAGAAGAATTATACAAAACAAGAGATATAGATCAACACCAGATTTAATTTGGTTCACCCAGTGTGTGCATACATCCACCAAGAAACAAGCCAATCTATTATCCAAAGCTTTCAGAAGATATATAATTGAATATCTACAATCTTCCACACCTCGTAGATGTATAATACTTTCTGCCACTCAAGCTTTAACTTCTTCTCCAAAAATTCTCTCTCTCACAATAATCATCAACTCGTTCAATTCTCTCTACTTCTAAACCCTATCTTTCATGCTTATATAGGCATATACAAACTTAGGGCACTTAGCCATGTAATTACAATCAATAGATATGATTTTATGCTAAAATTAGATCTAATTCTTGTGAGTTAATTAAAACATTCACACATAGGTAACCAATGCCCGTTAGCTCTAATTGATATCAGTTCCTCCTTGCCTGACCGATGCTGGTCATAGGTGACTGATGCCAGCCCCTCCTTAACCAATGTCGGTTATTGTCTTTTCCAACAAGTTTAATGTAACATGCTAATTTGAAGTAATTGAGCTCCATAAGTCAACATTGTTATAGTCTAAGAAGATTTTATAAAAGAAGTTAGGAAGAAACCAATCTAAATATGATTATTCTAATATTATGAATTGTATGAATTTTTCATGAGGGTTGTGGCTATTCATGAGAATTGTAGTCTCTTAACTATGAGACCTGAAACCAAGTTATTTCTAATATGGGACTTAAAACTGCATAGAGTTGGCATTTTAAAGTGGGACCTCAATTCTATGGCAGGTTTATTCAGACTAATACCGATAGCCTATAAATCTGATATTGGGAATGTGTTTTAACTTCTTAGACCATGCAAGATCACAATAGTGCATTGGATATGTCTTTGATTTCACACAAATTCAATGAATCTGGCAAAGAAGAAACTAGAAACATTATAGGGTAATTGACATTAGATAACAAAAATTTGATGATGTTAGATTTGATAATTTGTGCCCTACATTATATTTCTAATGAATCCTATACATGTGAAATGAGGTGCACACAATATGATTATATTCAAAAGGGATACAATAGATGAAGTTTGGGGACATGGTTAGTCCAGTTAAAATACCACATGGATTTCCTCTATCCCATGACATACGAGAGGTGCATTACTTGTATGCTCTTGGTGGAAAAAATTCTTTTGGGTAAAATGTCGTTTTGGAGGGTGTGTTTGGAGTCAAACAAAACCAATGGGTATATTTGCATGGATTCACACAATGACACATGGAGGTAGTTTATGTACTATATCTACATTTGAATCGATGGATAGATCTGTATGGATTCAAAAAATGACACATGGAGGTAGTTTATGAGCTATATCTCATCATAAGAGAATACTGACGGGTGTTTCTTCTTGGAAGCATTGGTGCCCCTATCACCACCTTGTCTGATGATGATGAGATGGGTTGGTTCTTGGAAAACTAAATGTTCTACATGGGGATGGGAGGAGAGGATCCAAAACACCAAGTGAGCACCACTAAGGTGGTGTCTCTTCTAACCAAGATGAAGATGACAATTTTTTCATCGAGGAATTCCTTGGATCGACATGCCTCATAGGAAGTGCCTAAGGTGGTCTTGAGTTATGTTATTATCACCAACATCATCAACTAGGACAAGATATCCTTATTTTTATAGTCCAACATGAATCATGTAATATCCTTTTTATACTAAACACATGAATTCTAGTGCAAATTTTTGCACCACTACTGCCACTTGGGAGAGTCAACATTCTGACACAGTATTGAGCACCCTCTTCACCTTGGATACATCACCCACCCCATGTAGATACCCAATGTGACATCAAATGCTATAGAAATGTTTGAGACAAGAAATGATGTGACCAATCATATATTTGGTCTATGGGTTACACTATGGTGAGGCTACCTTGAAGAAATATTTAAGATCCCCTTACAACCATGTACCACATCAGTTGCACATAGGAAATTTCATACATGCATATATGTATTTAAATTCAAGAATGTGATTTTATAGAGAAATACTTCCAAAGAGATCCTAAGAAAAAGTGAACCATTGCCCACTTGCTAAATCATCCCTTCCTTGCTAGGTTTTGGGAGCCCATGTGGACTATTGTGATAAAGTTATACCTCAATGACAAGAATAGTTTGTTTCTTTAAATGCTTTTCATTTTTCATTATTTGGCTTCCCTTTTCTCATAATCTAATTTGGAACACATTTATTGATGTAATTAAAAATTATGTCTTTTTTTAAATAACAATTGTTTTGATTGATGGCACAATTTTCTAGTAGACGAAGATGAAATTTTGATAATTAATGTCTTACAATTATGATAGGAGGGAGAAAAATATAATATATAACCCATAAGTCAATATTTTAATACATATATTTTTAACTTAGTAAAGTATTATCTCTTCAATATTGTCATAAATGAGTAAGAACTAATAATTGGTTAGCATCCCAACTACCAACATCTAGAGATCTTACCTAATACAAATAAAGGAAAAACTATTTTAATCTCATCACAAAAGTAGGGGTTAATTTGATGGTCATTTAGATATTTTTCATAATTTTATCCGTGAAATACTTGTAAATATTTGTAATAACCATCACATGTGACTTGCATATTTAAAATATGACTTGCATTGGCATGGGGAGCCTACTCTTTGTACTCTTATTAGTTGTGGTTGTAGTTCTAGGATTCATAGCACTAGTCATATCATTGATCAACCACCCACACAAGATATAGTTATATGTAGAAGAGGAGTCCATCTATGACCTCCACCTGACTAATGAATCCATCACCTCCAACATGTAGTCCATCATCCTATTTAAAAATCCCAACTATAGGAGGACCATATGTTATAATAGGTTGGTATTGTTCATGACCTAAAAATGCCAGCTCATCACCATGAATATTCCTACCAAATATAAATCAAATTTGTAGGATCCTCTTTGTTGTTTACACCTATGCGGTAGGGAAATTTGTGTGTGTGTATTATAATATATATCCCAAATATATGGGTATGATAAGACCATAAAATTAATTCTTTCAACACATGGATATGTATAAATGATCTCTGCATCAATGACACAAGTGATCCCTAAAATTTATGTAATGAAGAAGGGATCATGATGAACAGATGAGAATTTTAAGGGTGAGATAGAGTTCTTGTGATGCCATCAAAGGATCCTAAATCCATGGGCTCTTATGGGTTCACAGTGGCACGAGATAACAAGAGTTTGAGATGGTGACACTTGGTACCAAATCACAAAATCTCTCAATATAGTCTATGAGAATTTTATGACTAAAAAGTGAATGAAGGAGGAAGATCCCAAATGCAAAGAGGTTGAGGTGGTAACACTTGATATCATCCTAGAAATTCTCGGATTCAATGATCAATGGAGGATTCTTTTGATAATTTCCAAGATTGTGACACATGTCAAAATCCTAAAGCATCTCTCATCGAGTTTGAAGAGGTCTAAAATAAAAAAATATGTGAGGGAAAGGAGAGTGTGAGACCCTGAGTTGTTATAAAATTTCCTTGTGTCCTAAACTAGGAAATCATTTTTAAAGCACTTTTAGAGTGCGAATTTCACAAACAATTCCAGGGAACGTACACAAAGATGGGGGACCAAAAAATAGCCAAAAATCCACTTTTTGGTCATTTTTTTCCATAACGTGCTTACGTTATGGCTTGGGCGAGTTATAACGTGATAGGGAAAAATCAAGGTTGCATTATAATGTGAGCACATTATGGATCAGATTTACCAAGCCGAAACGTGCTCACGTTATAACACGAGCGCATTATAATGCACTCATGTTCCTTTTTGCAATGTGGTATATCACGTTATCCCTCCTAAATGGACATATTCCATAGTAAAAATAGGAATGCGATCAAGTTATAACACGATCACGTTTCATCTTCTTTGGTTTTGAATTTTCAATCCATAGGCTTGGATTTTCCTTAGATATCCAAACCTAAGGTTTGAACTGTGTAATCCGTGTTTGAAGAAAAACATTAAAATATCATGTGTACACCCCAACCTCTCATGCATTATAACATAATATTAAAAAAATATATACTACGATGTCAAGCTTGGTTTTACCTTGGTGACGATATGCTTCTTTCTAAAATCTTATTAGTTTAAGGCTTTCATCCATAATTTCTTTTACCAGTGCCTTATTTTCTTGTGAAATCCTATGCATACATTTTTGTACACAATTTATGATTTTTCATCCAAATTAAAAAAACTCCTTGTATAAACTCTATTCTACATGCATTAAAAAAAACAAAAATTCAACTATTTTTCTCAAAGTTAGAGGAGTGTACACATAAATATTTAATTTTTTGAGATGTGTGCACTTTGAAAATTAATAAAAAATTATATATTCATCCAAAAATTAATGGGATCGTGTACATGGTCTTAGCTAACTTTTTACTGAAGGGATTTGAAAAATAATTTATAGAACTCAAAAATAGGGGGGGGCGCACACACAATAGGTTCTTATCTTTTTGACACAAAAATAGACATACTTTGTGTACACACCACATTCGACCCTCTTAATCTCCACCATTTAAAAAAAAAGTGGTTTAGAAACTAGATTAAGAGCTCTACAATACTTATTCTTATCACTTTATCAAATTTTGGGCATATGCATGCCAAATTCTTAGATGAAGTTTAGGTTTCAATGATTTCAGAAAAAATGTGTCCACTTTTTACCCCCTTTTGGTCCCCCATTTCCATGCACTTACCCTCCAAGGAGGCTTGAGAGACTTATATTTCACATGGAATTGAGTCACAAGAGGGGAAAAAGAGAAGTTTAGATGGAAATAGACACAAGGGTATCCAAATTTCATTAAAATGAGATTTGGTGAACAATTAATAAAAAATGAATTCATATAGAATAATCATGGTGGATTGAAGAGGAACTACTTGGGATGAGATAAAATCCTATTGGTGAACATAATCAATATATTTAGAACTAAATATGGGAAACCCAAAATAATTCACTTTCAATTCTGGGTTCCGATGCCACAAATATAATTAAGGGTTATAATATAACCCATTGAAATTTTGTTGATGAGACAAAACTCATTCTGCTTTTTAGAATACATTGTAATTAGAGTACTCATATTTGAATCTCATTTGTATTTATATAAAGTCATTTTTAGATTTTGTGGAAATATTGTTGACCACATGAAATAATGTTGAAGGTTGATTGAGGTAAAACTTCTTTGAATAAAGTATAAGACTATAAAATATCCAAGAGGAGTTAAAGAAGAAATGTAAGTTCCTAAGCACACTAGTGTAGATTAAAAATTAGATCACTAAGAGTGGATGACATGGTGAAGGTCAATTGTATTGGCCAAATGTAAGAGAAATATTGAAATTTTTCTTGAGAGTGAAATGAAATGAGGTGAAATTATGATTATATCAGTTATGTTCAGTTTTGTTTTCATTTTGGATATTGTGTTTAAGGTAAGACTCTAGTAAATACGTAGATATCATTAAATAAATTACCGAGAGAGTCTCAAGATGTAAGGATAAGGGAGCTCGGTAAATTTTGAATCCTACCTTGAATGTATCAACTGGTATCAGTGTTTCGTTAAATTTCTTGGAAAAGTGTACCTAAGAGTTATGAGACATATACATAGTATGCGAGTTGTGAGAGTGAAGGAGTCTTCTACTAAGATTTTTTGTTGTGAGTTGTTTGAGGTCCATTTTCTACTTTGTAATAGTCATTTTGGGTGGAAAATAGTCAAGAGCTCGAGTATATGTGACTGGAAATATCTTATAACAAGTGTAAAGGCTAGGTATATAGTATCCACGTGTTTAAAAAGTCCCCCACTCTAAGAAAAATGGGTAGAGTGTAAGGAGAGAAAAAATAGGTAAGTGTGTCAAATGCCCACTATCAATATAGTGGGTAGAGTCCACTAAATTTATGAGTTATTTGTCAACCATATTATATTATGTAGATAAAAAACTAAAATTGAGTTGGAATATTGATTTACATAATTTTAAGAGAGTTTTTATATCAAGAGTCCATTAGTATGTCGTGTTTTTGTGAACAAGCTTGAGTAAGAGACACTGTGTGTATATGTGTGACTTAATAAAAAGAGATTTAATGTTAAACCCTAATATTGTAGAGTAACTGATATAACTAATGAAGTACATCTACTAGATACAATTTGACACAAATAATAAACAAATAAAGTATGAAACCCTAAGTGTAAGAGAGAGAGAAAAAGACTTAGCTGATTTGTGCTTGATCTAGGAATGATATAGACTAGGAAAATTGATGAACAAAAAGGGCAGAATGTCGTAATTATGCACTGTAAAATATGGAAATTTTGGATAATGAAATACTAGGGTTCCTAGACTAGGGTGAGGGTTATTGGGAGCTAGAGACTTCTACTGAGTGCCCATGATTACACATGAGATCATAATTTGATTTCTGGAGTGTCGCTAATATTCATTGTTGGTCTCTTGTGTGTCACACCTTGATCATTGGATGTACCTATAACCTGCAAAAGAGATGTTCAACTGCAAAACCCATAAAATTGCATCAAATCCAAAAAATAAAGATACAATATGGAGATTCATATTGACCCCGATGGTCACCCGATAGAGTGAACTTATGACCAAGTGCTCTACTACATCTCATAATCCATGTAGTTCTTATGAGTGTGTTTAGAAAATTTTCCCTAGGAATCCCTTGTGCAAGATGCACTAGATAACATGATAGATCTACTAAAAGATGCAAATGTGGGTATGGAATAGAATGAACTTCCCCTTTCTATGCGGTGTATGCAGAAAATGCAGTCCCTTGTCTCTTGTATGGATGCTAGATGGATGCCTTTGAGTGCTTTGAATGCCTTTGTATGCAAACTTAGATGATACTAGTAATTCTTATAGCTTGGTCCTTTATTTTGATCACATAGCTATGTATTTATATTATTCACTTGTTTGAATTTCGTAATTGACAATTGGAATGCCGACACATAAGAAAATAAGATACCTAAAAGATAAAAGAGGCCAAAAAATAGTGAGTAAGGTAGAAAGAGGTTAGGATCACCTAGAGGGGACGATGGTGCATGGGTGTTGGTGTCTGAAGTCATAAAAGTTAAGCAAGTAAAGTTTTGACTGGGCTGTAGGGTGTTTAAGACCAAAGAGAAAAAAATAAACACAGAAAAGAGGTCAAAGATAGCCGTCAATTACTAGTTTTCTCACTTAGGAATCATGTAAATGCTAGTATGCTTATAGAACCTAGAAATGTACCCAAATGTGTGATTTTGTGTCTGAATTTACCCACACTTTATGTTGTTGAGTGAATACTCAATAACATAAAGTAGTTAGAAGATGCATACATTTTGTTCCTATAAAAAGTTAAAACGTGAAGTGATGAAAATGAAGAGTGGAATATAAGGAGGAGGTAGTGACCCTAGGGGTGAAGTGTATGCAATAATTTGTACCTATTGGTGTGATTTCGTTTGCTGATGTAGGGCTGATTCTTATTGCGTATTAAGGACAGACATGTAAAAGAAGAGAAAAAGAGTAGTCAAAGTCATGTATTATGAAAACTCTACAAAAGTATGTAAAAGTGCATTAAAGTGTGTAAAAATTAGTAAAAGGAAAGTGTACACCTGATGTGAAAGAATGTAAAGGATAGAAAGATGTCCTGTAATGCTATGCAAAGCGAGTTTTTTGGGCGATCTCATGCCAAGAGCAATTTTTTTGGGTGATCTCATGCTAAGAGTGATTTTATTGGGCAATCTCATGCCAAGTGTGAGTATTTTAGGTGATGTCACAGCAAGTGAGATTTTTTTGGGTGATTTCACTTGAAAGATATAGTTGTGGGAAGAGAGGTCTTGTGTTACCCTCCTTCCATGACTTTTTCTAATAAACACCACTGTAGAGGGCATGTCCTTGTTTTATTCCTGTAGTTTTGATTGCTCCAAATTAGTTATGATTTTATAGGTTGTTTCATTTGAAAGGAGGTAGAATGAATTATTTTGTTGGAGGATTGTGCTTGTACTGTAAAAATTTATTTGTGAATTGTTGGAGACAATTTTGATCTAAGAAAGTAACTATATATGCGCCCAGGACATAAGCACCCAAGAGAGGACACGAGCACCTAGACATTGTTGTCAGATGCTAGGTGCTGGTGTCTGTAATGTGCTAGGACAGAAGTCAGATTCCAATCCATTTTGTGATTGTATTACTTCTTTGTTCCTATATTGTGTATGTATGTACTGTAGCTTTGAGATGCTATATCAGGTGACTGATTCACCCAATGTATTCCCCCCCTCGTTTGGGGTATATGTGGCACTGATAGGAGCATGTAATCCAAAGGAGAGGATGTGAAAATAATCTGAAGTGGATACCCTACAAAGGGGATGGGATGTGTATGGTAGAAACCAAGACACATGCAAATAAAGTGGATAAAATCATGTGTTAGTATAATCAAAGAAAGTATGCATATAGAATACAATGTGTAATCAAGAAAGAAAGAAAGAAAATAGACCACAAAAAGTGGGTTTCAGACATGGGACATCATTCACAATGCCACAAGATAATCAAGGCCAAAGTGGCTAAAATTATACAATTTACACACAAGACAAAGGGCATAGCCCACCAAAAATAGCATACAGTGGAAAACAATGTCAAGAAAAAGTGTAACAAACAACCATGGTGGCATATAATCCTGCAAAGCAAATGCTACACATGAAACACCCGTTAGCATGTTCAAAAGATATAAAGTATGTCAAAATGTGTATGTATCCATGAAATAAGTAATGTGCTAGTAAGAATAGGAAATAATATGTAATGAAATGATAACACCTGTAATGTATGATAAAGTAGATTCCCCCAGTAGCCTTGGTGATAATGATAAGAGGTATAATGCCAAACATCATTGTAGTGTGTAAAGATATGTAAGAAGTTTGAATTCACAACTAAACACCAAGTGAACACACATGTGTATATAGAAAAGATAATGAAATAATAAGTATCCGTCTATTATGGAAAAAGTGTACATGTAAGTAGAAGCAAACAAGAGTATGTGCAACCAAGAAATGCAATATGTTGTGTGAGTGTGACGAGATGGTATGAAAAATGTGAATTTGATAGGAGTAGCATCCCCCCGCAGTGGATGTGTATGTATGAGATGAGGTTCATTGATAAAAATACCCCTCGATAGTCAAGAATAAACCATAGAACAAGAGTGTGTCACCATGGAATGGTTTGAAAGAGAGATGCTAGAAAGATGTATCATGAAGCAAAGAGCATGAAAAGTGAATGTGGTGAAGTTCATTTCATATTTATACCCTCGATAGTCAAGTATGAACTATGGAACTAGAGTGAATCATAGGGTAATGTTATGAAAGAAATATGCTAGAAAGATGTATCAAGAAGCATAGAGTGTGAATAATGAATGGTGTGAGGTTAATTTCATATTTAGACCCTCAATATTTGAGTATGAACCATGGAACTAGAGTGTGTCGTAGGGTAATAGTTTGAAATAGATATGCTAAAAATATTTATCAAGAAACAAAGAGTGTGAAGAGTGAATGATGTGAGGTTCATTTCAGATTTAGACCCTCAACAATCGAGTATGAACCATGAAACTAGAGTGCATCATAGGGTAATGGTTTGCAAGATAGGTATGCTAAAAAGATGTATCAAGAAGCACAAAGCATGAAAATTCAATGGTGTGAGGTTCATTTCAGATTTATACCCTCAACATTCGAGTATGAACCGTGTAGCTATAGTGAATCATAGGGTAATGATGATATAAAGTATATAAAGTTGTACATAGAAAGAGGAAGTATGAAGCACAGACCACAAGAGTGGAAATGATAGATATTTGATGATGCTAGGAGGGAATAAACATGATGTCACCCAAGTGTACTATGTGTATAAGAATCAAGTAAAATCATCTAGAAGATCGAAATTGTCAGGATTGTATCGTATTGGATATGGGTTGGAAACTTGATAAGAAATAGTGTGGGGTTGATCTTATAAAGAGCCATTTTGGCATAAACTGTACATGCCCATTACATATTATTCATCAGTGAAAGGTGGTTGTGGACAATTGTGTGCATACCAGTGTGCTATATTTTGAGTATAGCTGAGAAATGAATAATTGCAAATGGAAATGTGGCCAAAAGGAATAGGAAATGTGATATCAATATGATTAGGATCCATAATGTAGACACCTATAATTTAGCTCCAATAATTTAAATACTCAAATTGCGCTAATTGTCCTCTTTCCTGAAAATTGACGATATATTCTCAATATAGCACAATTTCTCTTCTATTGTCATTAATTAACTACATCATGCTAGTTAATTGGCCAATCTATCCAACAAAGATGAAAATTAATGACCTTCCATTAATTAAACCCCTTTTTACCTGAATTAATTAATTATTCTTAATTAATTAAGTATCCTCCTCTATTAGATAAATAAAATTCCATTTATCTAATTTAATCCTTCATATCCCTTAAATCATGCTAATTCTCTTCTAAGCTAGCCTAATAGGATAATCTCCTCATTAATTGATCACCTTTGATTAATTATATGCACCCCTAATTCCCATGGGTCACTAAAGGACAAATTAAACTCTCCTAAGGTTGGTTCAACCCTCCCTAAACCTTCCTTATCCACAACCCAACCTCTCTATTATCCCACATGTAAAGGGATGTAGAGATTCTTTTACCCATTGTGCCATATAAGGAGACCTCCTCCTAACTTTCTACTAACACCTAAATGAGTAGAGAGCCTATACTATAGCCATTTCATCATCCTAGGGCATTCTTCCTTAGAGTGGAGCTAGGCATCGTCCATTTACATTCAATAATCCAAGTTATTTTGTGAAGATCAATGGAGTTAATCAAGAAAGGATTTTTTGCCATGAATTTATAACCTCCATCCTCAATCCTATTTGATCAAGCAACAAATATCGACCCTTTGATAGCTAAAGGATCTACTTAGGTCCATTTCATTGATTTAGATATCTAAAGAGTAGAGAAATAAATGTTAGCATGTTAGCTTGAGGTTTTAATGCATAGTGTTGATGTTTATTAGCTAATGGTGCATATATTTTAGTTTAAAATTGTATTGAGGCTATTAGGTGTTAGTCTTAATTTTATTTTCATAGTTAACTAATTCTTGCACACACATAGTACCAATAATGTATTCAAGCTAAGACTGCCCAAGTTTGAGAGGAGATTCACAAGAAGTGCGTGCAAGGAATACTAAAAAATGGAAGATGTAGAGGCCATAAGCAGAAATGATGCATACATATCTGTGATAGATGTGTGGAGAATGAGTCGGAGGGAGGAGATCAATAAGTGTGAATCGAGGCTGGGTTGAGCCATCATGCATGCAAACAGTGTTAGAGTAAGTGGGATTGAATGGAATTTGAGGCCAATAAGAGTCATGCATGAAAAGAGTGCATGTGAATGAAGGAGGTACTGAAAAAAAGTGTTCCTGAAGAAATGAAGAAGATGTCATGATGTCCAATGCATTAATAGATCCTTAGAGAATAAGCATGTCAGTGGTAGAGGTAGGATGTTACATGAGTTCGTAATCATCAATGATATATGTAAGAGGAGTATGGGGATGTCTGACATCGTGACATAGATTTGGAGTAGGTAGAGTAGTTAGAGGGTCTAGGTGGAAATATTTTAATGGATCATGGTTAGAAACAATAGTATATGCATACCATGATGTAGGAATTTAACACATCGATGAAGTGTAGAAGGTACTACTAAACCCTAATATTACAGATAAATTGATATAAATAATTACATAAAACCGATAGATATAATTTGACACAAGTAATAAACAAGTATGAAACCCTAAGTGCAAGAGAGAGAGAGTGGAAAGGACTTAGCTGATTTGCACTTGATCTAGGATTGATATAGACTGGGAAAATGGATGAACAAAAATGGTAGACCATCATAATTGTGTAATGTAAAATATGGAACTATCGGATGATGCCGAACTAAGGTTCCTAGACTAGGTTGAGGGTACATGGGTGTCAAAGACCTCTACTGGGAACCTATGATTGTGCAAGAGATCAAAATCTGATTTTTGGAGCGTTGCAAGAGTGTCGCTAATATTCATTTTTGGTCACTTGTGTGTCACACTTTGATCATTTGATGTACCTATAACCTACAAAAGAGATGTTCACCTTCAAAACTCATAAAACTGCATCAAATTTAAAAAATAAAGATGAAATATGGGGATTCAAACTGACCACGACAGTCACCCGACAGAGTGAACTTACAAATGAGTGTTGCACTACATCTTAGACTCCATGTAGTTCTTGTGAGTATGTGTAGAAATTGTGCCCTAGGATGTCCTTGTGCAAGATACACTAGATAACGTGATATATTTTCTAAAATATGTGAATGTGTATATGGAATAGAAGGAAATTACCCTTTCTATGCAGTGTATGCAAAAAATGTAGTCCCTTTTCCCTTGTATGGATCCTATATGGATGCCTTTGACTTCTTTGAATGCCTTTGGATGCAAGCTTACGTGATAATACTAATGCTTAGATCTTGGTACTTTATTTTAATCACATATATATGTATTTATATGACTCCCTTGTTTTGTTTTCGTAATTAACAACTGGAATGCTGACCCATAAGAAAACAAGATTCCCAAAATATAAAAGAGCCCCAAAAAAGAGTAAGGTAACAAGAGGTCATGGGAACCCAAAGGGGATGAGGGAAATGGTGTCTAAAGTCATAAAAGGTAAGCAAGTAAAGTTTTTACTGGGTTGTAGGGTGTGTACGACCAAAGAGAAAATAATAAATATAAAAAAAGAAGCCAAAGATAGCTGTCAATTACTAGTTTTCTTGCTTACAAATCATGTAAATGCTAGTATGCTTAAATTATGACCTAGAAATGTACCCAAGTGCATTATTTTGTGTCTACAATATGTATATGTATGTATATCTACATATATTTACATGTATATGTATATATGTATATATATGTATATGCATATATACATATACATACATATATTTTTCAACACCATCACCATGTTCAATACTTCATCTAATATTTTTTTCTTCAATATTATCTATCTTCCTTGTTATCCAAACAATGGTAAGTTAGTGGAAATGCAAATAGAATTATTGCATATGAAGAGGATACAAGAATAATATTCGTTAGTATGTATTATGAGAGTGATGCAAAAAAAAATAGAGAGTAGAGGATGGTAGGATAGGAGTAAAACATGATGAAGTTGAGGATAAACTGATGAGAGAAATATAATGATACATAGAGGTGTGTAAATTTCGATGTCTTATTTCTCAGGAACCATTGAACTAAAATATTTGATATATTGGCTGACTAAAATTGAAAATGAAGGTGTCTCATTTCTAAAGAACCATTGAACTAATGAAGCTTACACGTTCAGGGTATGTTGTATGAGGACTCATATCCTTTATGCCCCTCCATTTGGAATGTATATCCGTTAGCACTCTCATACAACAAACTCAGACAAAATCCATCTTCCTTCTTCTTTGGTGGACGTCCATGACTATTTTAAAACTCCCATTATAGAGGACATTGAGAGGTGATACAAAAAGGTTGTGGACTTTGAATTTATACGAGATAGTGAAATTTTCTTAAGAGTGTCTAAAACTCTTCCCTCATAGCACCACCTCCACGAGACAAAGGAAAGTAAAATAAAGACTTACACCATTTCCCCTAATCTCTTTTTCCCCTAAATTGCCATCTCAATTTATTTATTTTAAATATATTATTTAAATCCTTAAATGTTATTATCATCATTCCATATTTTATTGATATTACACACACACACGCACACACACACACACACACACACACACACACATTTTTTCCCATTTATTTAAACCTCCCTTTCAACTTTTTGATATCCTTTCCTCCATTCAAGTGACCATTAACCTTTCACACCCCCATATAGGTCATAAGGTCTTGTGATTGATCTCAGTAACATGAATACATTAAGTTATAATACTAAACATACAAGAGTGACAAAGTACAAGTGGAAGGGGCACTACAAGGAAACAAGTAATATCACAAAAAACTAGTAAACATGTATATAAAACAAGAGTGATAGAATGTGATGAAGTAAATATAGAAACTAATATAGAGAAATATGTGAAATAATAGATGTTAATGTTTTTTATAGGATATAATAAATGCCCCCATATGTATATAAATTCTTGGTAAAGGGCATGCCAATAACTTTGATCATGTACCACTCTATGTATGTCCTGCATTAAGCACAATATAACACATCAATGCATTTTTGTAAAGAGTAAAGAGATATGTTATTTATAAAACCAAAGGGACAAACATCATGTATAATGTAAAGTGCCAACAATGTAAGCTAAGTGTACAAGTGCTGGTTTTGTGTTTTTGTGAATATACGAATGTATTGGTATTTTTAATATAACTATGTATAGGGAGAGGGGTAGAAAAAAATATTCCAAATGTTGTCATAAAGATCATCAATTCTTGGGTAAAGTATGAAAAATTCTGGGTCATCCATACTATGAAGCTTCCTAAAGTACGATTCAATGAACAATCCAATCTCGTAAAAGTGATTTAGTGCCATAATGTATTATTTAAAATTTTAAGGATGACATCATGACCTCATAACATGAGTGCAATGTGTCATATTAGGTCGATAATCAAATAAATTATCATCACAAATAATAACCATGCTAGTGAATAGGGGATAGGTAATATTAGTGTTATGTTCATTGAAATTACTACATATACATAGTGATAAAGATAGTCCAAAACTGAAATGTGTAGGTTGGGGATCAAGAGCAACCCAAATCTTAGTGGTGATAGCATGTATGAAAAAAGTGATCATGAGCGCAAGATAACCTTGGAAATAAAAAAAAGGTGTGAGAAGAGGTGTAATATCAGATGGTGTAGGCCCTAAAGTATGAAAATCCTCATAAGTCCAAATGTTCTTGTTTGTATTTAAATTGTGTGACACATGTTGCCAATATTGACCATGAATGTATACTGTGCTAGTGAGGGTGTCATAGTGTGGGTTTTAGCCTAATGTTGGTATGTCGTCAGATTGTGACTACTCAAAAGGTGATTATTCATGAAAAATAATGATGTCCTTGTGTCTTGAGATTCTTGATTATGTCTATTAATGCATGATATTGATCTACATCATGTCCAGAAACATGATGATAGTAAAAAAAAGGGATTTCAGGTTGGTAAGAAATATTTTTAGTAGAGTGATGAAATTTAGAAGGAAAGAAAAGGAAGCCTTGATTGACTAAGCTAGTTAAAAGTTTCTTATGTTGTATCAAGGTGGGCATGGATTGCGATAGAATAAATAATTGATATGATATCCAATGTGTTGACTGCATGTTGCAGTGGATTAAAGTGAGTACTATTAGAGAGAGTATAATCATTAGCAACATTAGTATCACATATAGCGGTCTTAAGTAGATAATGTGAAGGTCTAGTGGGGACAAAGAGAGAATGAAACATAGACTCATCCTCATCAATTATATTGAAATTGAGGCTCCATAAGTTTTCATTTGTAATTTCAATGGGATCATTGACACTATGAGTAGGATAATCAATAATAGTAGGTTACTGAATAACATCAGCTAGAAGGTTAAGTGTAACAATTTGTTTTAAGATATCAAGAGAAGATGAAGAAAGCACATGAGGAAAAACATTTATAGGTGGCTCAATGAAGGGAAGTGTAGAGGAATTATAGATGTGACTAGTGTTTCCAACAACATATGTGTCTGTTTTATCCATAGGAATTAGTTATAATGGAGGAGTGACATAAGGCATTTATGGATTTAATTTATACCAAATTTGTAATATTAAAAAAGCTTGGGGTCGACATCTATAATATGTTTAGTACCATCATGTAAAAATGTTATACAATGATGAAAAGTAGATGGGGCAATTTAAATACCATGAATCCAATGGTGACCCAAAAGGAGATTGTAATGAAGAATATTTTCAATGATGTTAAAATTAGTAAGTAACATCTTAGTACCAACAATTATATCCAACTTTATAATGCCTAATGTAAATTGTGTAATGTTTTCAAAACCTCGTACAATAGTAAGATTACTATCAATTCAATGAGAGAAATACCCATTTGTGTGAGTATCGACTGTGGACATATGTTAAAGCTAGAATAATTTTTAGTCAAAACCCACTTGGAAAAGAAACCTTGAATGCATGTAGTGATGAAAATAGGTGAGTATGTATCTCTATTAAAGATAGGGAGAATGTTAGGGGTATTGAAAGTAATAGTCTCATCAAGTTCCTTAAAGGCATCCATGAGAGAATAAAATGTAGTTGGTTAAGTATTATTAACCAAGGTGATTTAACAAATATTGAATTTGTAGAACCCTAGAGGATATTTTAGAGTCTTATGTAATAGATAAAACAATAAAAAATAAATATGAAACAAGAAATAAGAAAGTAGAAATAGAAACCCTAAGTGTAAGAGGGAGGAAAGAAGACTTAGTTGATTCACAATAAATGCCGAAGTGTGTTGAGCTAGAAAACTATTGGAACAGGAGGGTAGAGTGTCACAAACAAACCCAGAAAATTATAGAAGAGTTGGAATAGGTTGGACTAGGGCATTTGGGATGGTATTGGGGTGCCTAGGTGTCAGAGACCTAGTCTGGACACCTGTGATTTCTCAAAAACTCAATTACTGGTTTTTACAATGTTGCAAGAGTAGTATTAATATTTGATGTTGATCAGATGTGTGTTGAAATATGCCCATAGAATTTTCCTATAGCCTGTAAAATAAAAGAGATCCTGCAAAACCCCAAAACACATCAAATCCTAAAAATAAAAATATGCAAATGGGTAGTAAGACTGACCTCGGTGGTTACCCAACTAAGTGAACTTACGATCCGGGGGTTCTGCATTACATTTAAGACTCCATGTAATTCTCATGTGTGTGTGTGTGTGTGTGTGTGTGTGTGTGTGTGTGTGTGTGTGTGTGTGTAAGAATCGTTCCCTAGGAGGATCTTGTGCAATATGAACTTGATAGGAAGAAATATCTAGATGTAACAATATAAATAGATGTGTGTATGAAAAAAATGAACTTTTCCTCCTATGAAGTATATGTAGAAGATGTTGTCCCTTGTTCCTTGAATGAAGCTAGATGGATGCTTTGATGCTATTAGTAATTCCATTGGATGCAACCTTAGGTGATGATACTAGATGCTTAGAGATTGGTACCTTATTATGATCACATAACTTTATATTTATATGATTCTCTCATTTGAATTTTGTAATTAACCACTAAAAAGATGACCCATAAGAAATCAAGATGCCCAACAACTAGAAGAGGTATAAAATAGGTGAGTAAGATACAAAGAGGTCGGGGGAGCCAAAAGGGAATGAGGGTACCTGGGCACTGGTGTCCAGACATAGAGAAATTGAAGTGATAAAGGTCAAATTGGACATGGGGTGTGTAAGACCAAGAAGGAAACCAGAAAGAAAACAAAGAGGCCAAAAAAAATGGTCAATTAGTACTTTTCTTGCTTTGGAATCGTATGAATGAAAGTATGTGATTAAGATCTAGAAATGTACCCAAGTGTGTGATTTTGTGCCTACATTTCCCCCCACTTTATGTTGTTGAGTGAATTTTTGATAAAATAAAGTAGATAAGAGATGTGTACCTGATAACCATGTAGATCAATGGAAAAAGCGTGCCGACGAGATAAGAAGAAGTGTGGAGTGATAAAATGAAGCATGAAAGCTAAAGAAGAGGAAGTGACCTTAGGGGTGAAGCATATGCAATGTGTCATGTTGTAACTATTGTTGGTTTCATGCTTGATGTGTTTGATGATGTGACTACTACTTCCCATTAGGACAAAACTGTAAAGAGAATAGCAAAAGAGTAGTCAAATATGTGTATATGTAAAATTTGATCCAAGTATGTAAAAAAGGTGTGTAAAAATGCAAAAAATTAGTAAAAGGAACATGTGCACCATATATGTGATGAGTGAAAAGGATAGAAAGTGTCCTAAAATATTGTAGAAGGGTGAATTTTTCAGGCTATCTCATGCCAAGAGTGAGTTTTTGGGATGATCTCACGCCCTAATAGAAGAAGTGTTGGGGAGAAAAGTCTAGTGTTATTATCTATCCCTGACTTCTTCAAAATTTATACATTGCTATAGATGGTGTGATCCTAATTTGATCCAGTTCGATCTAGTTCGATACAAGTAGAAAAGAGAAGATATAATGCATTCTAATTGCTGGAGGAATGTACCTATACTATAAAAATTGTTTTGTAGACCACTGACAACTATGTTGACTTGAGAAAATAATTGTAACTACCCCCTACTCATAGGCTCCCAGGAAAGGTAAAGAGAGCCCAGGTGTTCATGTTTGTATCTAGGTGTTAGCTTCTGTACTATGCTAAGGACCCAAATCATATTCTGGGCCATTTCTGTGACTGAAGATTGTGTTATTTCTGTACTATACAGGTCTGAACTATGACTGTGTGTTATTGATTCACCCAAAGTATGCCCCCTCATTTAGGGTGCATGCAACATCTCTAGGATAATGAGGTCCAAAGGAGAGAACCAAACGATGATCCAAAAATGATTCCTTGTAGGGGGAGGGAATGTGCTTGGTATAAACCAAAGTAAATACAAACAAAGTGGTTAGAAAACATGTGTTAGTGCAAACAAGAAAAACATGTATATAGAAGACAATGTGTAATCTAGAAAGGAGGAAATGTAGACCAAAAAAAGTGGGTTGTAAACATGGGACATCACTCATAATGTCACAATAAAATTAGGGCCGAAGCGACCAAAAAAATACAAGCAATGAAAAGACATAGGGAAAATCCCACAAGCAATGACAAATAATGACAAACAATGGCAAGAAATGTATCAGACAACCATGGTGGTAAATAGTTCTTGTAAAGAAAATTTTACACATGAAGCACCCATTAGTATGTTAGAAAGATAAAAAACTATGCCAATACGTGTCTATATCGATAGAGTAGTGTGCTAGGAGTAATATGAAGTAGAACAAAATGAAACAATAACACCTGTAGTGTGTACGAATGTAGGTACCCCCCAAGAGCCTCGATGGGACTAGTAAGAGGTAAGTGCCAAGAATTCTTGATGCATATAAATATCTATGTAAATTATGCATTCACAACTAGAGAACAAGTGAAAACATGTGTATATAGAAAATATAACGACATATAAAATATCTGATAAACATAGTAAGAAAAGTGTATATATAAGCATAAGTAAGAAAGAGTCAATGCAACCAAGATATACAATATGTTATGAGTGAGTGGAATGGAATGGAATGCAAGATGAATGAGATAGGAATAGCGTGCCCCCTGATTGAATGTGAAATTTTTTGTATGAGATGAATTTCATTTATAAATGATCCCTCAGCAGTCAAGAATGAACCATAGAACAAGAGTGCGTCATTGGGAAATGGTTTTAATTGTACGCTAGAAAGATTGATCATGAAGAATAGATCATATAGAGTTTGAATGTGGTGAGGTTCATTTCATATTTAGACCCTTAGCAGTCAAGTATGAACTGTGGAACTAGAGTGTGTCATAGGGAAGTGTGTGGTGTGAGAATGTGATGCTAGAAATATGTGCCATGAATGCACTGAGTGCAGAAGTGTTTAGTGTGAGAATGAGATTATATAAATACATTTTGTGAATGTGCCAAGTGTAAAAATGTATAGTGTGAGAGTGATGTTAGAAATATGTCTCATGAATGTGTCAAGTGTAGAAATGTGTAGTGTAAGAATGTGATGCTAGAAATATGTGTCGTGAATGTGCCGCATGTAGAAATGTGTAGTGTGTGAGGTTCATGTATGTAGTATGCCCTCAATAGTTAAGTGTGAACTATAGCACAAGAGTGTGTCATTGGGTAATGATGATATACATTGTGTGTATTAATGTGCGTAAGATGAATGAGAACACATGATGTGAAATAGTAGAAAGGTAAGATACTTGATAGTGCTAGAAGGGGGGAGAGAGTAAGCATGATACCCTGAATTTGTATGATGTGAAGAAGAATAAAGTAACATCGTCTAAAATATCATCAGTGTCATGATTAAATCCAAATGGAGATGTGTCAGAGACCTAGTAAGAAGTAGTATGTGTTTGATCATATAAGGATCCATTGCGGCGTAAGTTGTACATTCCCATTGCATAATCTTCGTTAGTGAAAGGTGATAGTGGATATCCATGTGCATACCTGTTGGTTGTCAAACTTACACCCATGTCTCAGATATGGAAGAATTGAATCATTTGTGACAACAATGGAACCATCCCCAAGTTATGGGACCTTGCACACTTGGTACGGATCTTCGGATAAGGCCGGATCCTCTATCTAATTCTACTACTATTGTTACTCCTAGTGTTGAAAGGGGAAGCTAAGATAACAATGCCAAGGGACCAGGGATAGATGGATAACATGAAAGGAAACCCACACTAAAAGGTTATAACACCATAAAAGAGGGATTAACACTATATTTTCTGAGAGAAAATGAAGGGAAATGTATGAAAGAAGGCTAGGCACGTGTAGCACAACTTAAAACATATTTACCAGATCAGTTTCATGGAACACAATTAAATAAGGAGCTGCAAGGGACGTAGAATGGCACAATGAGCACACAATGTAAAAGAAAAGGAAAGAAGAAGGAATGAAAACATGTTAGGATAAATAATAGTCACAAAACGATGCCTCTATTACTTCCAGAAATACACAAAGTTGTTACAATGGTTAAAGAGGCCGATATCAACATGCAAGAGATAGATCTAGAGGTCTGCAATTCAGGGTACAGAAAATATGAAGTCCTTAGCAAAATGCGTAAGGATATAAAATTTCCAACAGTAATAATGAGCTCAACTCTTACATTTAAAGTTGAATCCATCAAAGAAGAAGAGGAGAAGGAGGGAAAACCCAAATTTGAAATACAACCACCAACAAGAAGCATTCAATGCTTGTAATTCCTCCTGCGAATCTATCAAATACGTTTCCCCAAGTCTGTTTTGCATGTTCAAGAAGGAAGGAGGGAAAATCGGATCAAATCAGGTGGTTGGAGAAATTAGATCTGCTCATTAATTTTCAAAAATATGTTTTCCCATTTCTCACCTACCATATCTTCCAAGAATTTGAATTTGAATATTTAGCATTGTAGCCCATGCCAACAGTTATTGATTAAGACTAGACACGCACCAATTAGAGCTCTGTAGCAAAAGATATGGTTGTCAAAAGTTTTTTAGAGTTGTCTGTTCATGCATGACACATGGCACATGTGGATTGGATGAAAGGATGGCCAAATGTGTAAATGTTCTTTTCGTTTCTACCATGTGTCACTCATTGTTTAGTTACAAGGATTTAATTCCCTATTGGCATGATTCTACTAGTTGCATGTAGAATACTCAAGTGTTTTGGAGAATGATGTGGCACAGAAGGGCACAAAGGAGGGTGCAAATATAGTGCACGTAGAAGAATGAGGCACGAGAAAGAGGTAGAAGAAAGGCTCACAAGGGGGAGATGGAACAAAGAGGAAAAGGAACAGGGAAGAAAGGGAAAGCATGCAAAGTGCGTAGGGAAAAGAAGGGGGGAGGGAGAGGAAATGCAACCAATGGAATGTGCCAAGTGAACTTGAGTCCGCGCAACCTTGCAATGGAAAATTCAGAGCTATAAGGTGTATATAAGTTACCTAAATAACTGGGAGAGTTATTTGGATAACAGTTTTGGTGACTTTCAAGGCCATCTTCCTGCTAGATGAAGGATATCAGTATCCTGAAGCATCCATTGGGCATGGAGTCTGTTATGTAATCCTGAAATTCTGATATGTGACTTTGAAGAATTACCCCTGAAGTCACTTGAAAGATCATTTCTAGACTCTATTTCGAATCCTACAAACTGCTGAAAATTTCCGGCAACCTAAAAGAAAAAGAAGAGTGTGTGCAAGAAGCACGCGAGATGAAATAACTATATACAAACAAATAATGTGTGTCCAACGCACATAGAGGAATTGAAACTACTCTAATATATACAAAATGATGCAACAAACTTAATGGAATGGTTTGAGATAGATACCATTTACTGGGATCTATAGTGCGCCTCCATCAAGATGATTTAACTTGAAAGAGTTAGCCTCTTTGCACTATGATGATGTACGGGCCACTCCAAAGTGCACCAAACTTTGAATGTCACCCTAGTTTAGGTCTATCAACATCTCATTCTAAGACTAAGTCCCCAACTTTGAAATATTGAGGCCTAGCCTTTCTGTCAAACCATTTCTTTGTTGTTTGTTGATGCTACATTAACCTGATCATGGTAGAGTTCCTTAACTCTTCAAGATTAACCAACTCTTCCATTTTGATTTCCATCTGGTTTGCACCTTCAAATTCTAGCTGCTGGGCAAGTGCCAATGAGTTCAACTCTAGCGTCAAAGGAAGAGTAGCCTCTTTTCCATAGAAAAGATTGAAAGGAGAAGTTCATATTGCTTTTTAAATTGTGATTCTATCTTCCCAAAGCACACGCGAGACATTTATATGCCACTGCTTTTGACTAATTTTCATCATGCGCTTCATAATCTTCATCGGGTTCTTGTTTGTTGACTCAGTCAGACCATTTCCTTAAGGGTAATAGTTGGAAGAAGTCTTCAGATAGATTCCCAAAGTTAGAGCCCAATTAGTGATTTTAATGCCAAGGAAGGCTTTTGCATTATCATAAATAATGGTTTGAGGAACGCCAAACCTTGTGATTATGCCTTCGAGAAAGTCAAGTATGAATGACTCAGTTGATTCTTTCAACATGACATCTTCCATCCATTTGGTGATGTAGTCCATAGATGTTAGCACCGACTTATTTCTAGGACTTGAAAGTGGATTGATCATGCCTATGAAGTCAAGATCCCATTACATAGAAGGTTGATTTGCTTAGATTGGTCGAACGGGAAGCACTTCCATTCTCTTCTTTCCTAAAAATAAAGTGTATTCCTTGCATTTGTGACCCACTTGTGTGCATCTAAAAACAAGCTAGGCCAAAATATTCCTACCATTATGATCTTCATTGTTATAGTTTTGGCAGAAAATTGTCCACCAGCGAATCCATCGTGAAATTCTGCTACAACTTTTTTAGTCCATGCATCATTGATACATCTTAACAACACGTCATCAAGAATTTTCTTGAAGATAATTCCATTAATCAAAACATAAAGGATAGATTGTAACCTCATATGTCTTCTCCTTGCATTGTTTAAGCTAGGAGGCTATGTGCCCTTGGAAAGGAATGTGATCATGTCATTCATCCAGTCTCATGCACCCAGATCTGTATTATGCTCAAGTTATATGTGCATGAGACCTTCATTCAAAAATAATGAAGTCTCAGGCTCATGCTGCATATCCTTAGCAATCTTCTTGCAAAGCGTGCTACCTCTTACAAGTTTTATGGCTTTGATAGTCACATCATATTCCATAAATTTGGTCACCCATCATGCTCTATTTTCACTTATCTTTGCTCCCATGATGAAGTCCCTGTCAGAAGAGTGGGATACTAACACCTTGATATGATTGGTGGTGAGCATAATTTTGAATTTCTTGAGTGCGTGCATGATGGTGAAGACCCACTTCTCTGTGTGACTTTACTTTAATTCATAATCCTTTAGGGTTTGGCTAAAGAAAGCCACTAGTTGTTCCAACCCTTGTTCATTTTCTTGTGTTAGGAAAATATCAACACTCATATCAATGCCATAATCAGAAAGGATAACATCCTTTGAAGAATTCAGGTTAATGAGTGATAACGCAAAAGCAATTTATTGTTTGATTTTTTTGAGGATCTCTCTTCTTTCTACTGTCCATATGAAGGTTATGTCCTTCTTAAGCATCAAGGTGATTGGCCGAACTAGACTTGTAAAGTTAGGAATGAAGCATCTAACAAAATTGATCTTACCAAGGAAGGATTACAAGGCCTTTTTATGTGCCGACAGGGAAAGAGATAGGATGGCTGAAACATGCTCAGGATCAATTATGATGCCATCCTTAGAAACCACATTTCCCATAAGCTTTCCCTATGCCACAATAAAATTTCACTTCTTGGGGTTAAGGGATACCCCAAATTTTCTGCATCTCTCAAATAATTTCTCTAGGTGCGCCACATGATCCTCACTCTGCTTTGAGAAGATTGTTATGTCATCAAGGTAAACCAAGATTAAATCATTGATGTAACCTTTGAAGTCAATGTCCATGGCGCGTTGAAATGTAGTGTCTGCATTCGAAAGACCAAAGGAATCTTTTGATACACATATGTTCCCCACTTGGTTGTAAACACTATTTTGAATTGGCCCTCTTCCTTGACTAGGATCTGATTGAAACCTGAATACTCATCTAACATTGAGAATCTCTACATGCCAGCCACAGTTTGTAAAATCTTCTCCATTGAAGGAAAAGGATAATGATCCTTTATAGATGCCTTGTTCAAAGCTATGAAATCAACACAAAGTCTGATTTTACCATTCCTCTTGCGCATTGGAACTATATTTGTGACCCTGGTAGAGTAATTAATGGGAAAAATAATTTTCGGCTCAATGAGTTTGGATAATTCCTTTCTCATGAGGGGATCTATCTTTGGATTGACTAGTTGCTACTTCTTCCTGATGGGCTTGATACTAGGATCAAGTTCAATGGAGTGTTGAGCAACAATTGGATCAAAACATTTGAGATCATCATACTCCCATGAGAAGATATCAATCTATTTTTGACAGAGAGAGATGAAGGCCCATTTTTCATTGTGTGCACAAGTATTACTGAGAAACATCTCTTTTCCACTCGTAATCGTGACTAGGAAGCAATCTTCTTGCATGACATGCATATATTTTTCTTCACCCTTGAATTCATCATCAAGGATAAACATTTACTCTATGGTGACTAACCATTTCGGAAGCTTATTCGACTTCATTTGAATCACTTGGTCACCATAACTGTCATACAAGTCATTTTGCATACTTGATGAGAAATTAGCTTCATTCTAGATGAACTGGATGATCTGCGTGTCACTGTCAAACACTTGTGAGCTGGTGTTGTTTTCTGGAATGGATGGTATGATAACCATATTAATGTGCTGAGTGTTTCCTTTGATGAAGTCCTCAACAGGAGAGAACTGTGAACTGAGTGCGGCCATTTGATCAACTTCCTTATTCATTTTTCGTGGCACCACCTGCAGGTTCAGAGCATAAAATATCTCAAGGAGGTCCCAAAATCTATGCTTATAAGCTTTGAGAAGCTTATTATTTTCCTGGAACTTGTTGGTAACCTAGTGGATAACCAATTTTGTATCCCCAAATATCTGCAACACCTTAATTTTCTTCTTTTCAGCAATAATCAGACAATGCACCAACACCTCATACTTCACCACATTATTGGAGCATGTAAACTGTAACCTACGAGAGAAGAATAATTTCTCATCCTTGGGAGAAATGAGAACAAATCCTGGTCCCGTGCCATTTCTCCTTCTGGATCCATCAAAGTATAATTTCCATAGACGAGGTTCAACTTGGTATTTCTTGAGCACTCACAGAAATACAACTTCTTTTTCAAGAATGCAGTAAGTACCAAGCCTAGTTTCATAGGATTCCAGTTCTTCAGCATATGGGTCAAATTTATGGTGCCTCTTTGCCCATTCATCAAGTACTAGATCATGGATAAAAGGTGAAAGAGAATTCTCTTTAGGAACTGAAGCTTGTTCTTCTTGGATTAAATAGTTAGTTTGGAGATGGAATGGGGCATATGACTCTACATGATAAGAAAATATAGGTTCAACTTTTATGGTAGATTGGGTACCATACCTTGTCTTTAGTAACATATGATACCATATAGAAGAAAAGTAACCACCCACTTTTGCAGTAAATTCTCTTAATAGACATAGGGAAAACAAAGGAGGTATGTCAATGATAAATACATCTTGAGTTATGGTGAGGCTTGGGAATGCATAAAGGGTTAACTCAAGATATTTGATTCCTCCTAGGGTGGTGATAATGGAACCATCGAGTTGTAAGACTCCTTTTTTCAGGGGGCTATACTTAAGACCTAGGACATCAATAATATTCTTAGCATGACAAAAGTACTAACACATGAGTCTATCATGCAATTATTCACTAGGTGTTTTCTTATGATCAAAGACATATAGAAGGGTGGGGTTTTGACACTATTACTTACTTGTTTCTCCTTTTTCTAAAAATATTGATAGAAACACGTGGTTTGTGAATAGTTGGATCAACGCATAGAATTTGGGACAAGGCCTCATGTAGTAGATCCCATTGAGACAGAATGGTTAGAGCATCCCACATTGTGACATTTATATTAGTCTTCTTCATCTAGTACAAAATGCTAAATGGAAGATCCATTAACTTGTGCATTTAAAGGAAAACAACATCCTTTCTTAATTTTTCAGCCATGGAAACAAAAGCCTTAGTTGAAGCTGAGGCTTGACCTACCAAAGGAGGGGTACACACCATTATAGAGGAGCTTTGCAAGGATTCCTAGGTATAGATATTTGAGAGTTTTTACTGTTGGATCCCCAGGCTGCATCTTTCTACTTTTGAGGATCTGCTTGTGTTGTTGGAATTGTGACATGCATGCCAGACTCGAGTAATCTCTTCTTGTATCTTTTTTTTTCTTAAACTTGGGCGTGTCGTCTACTTGCATCCTCTATAGCTTGGTTGACTACACAGAAGTATTTAGTGCCAAAGAACATCAATTTTACCTCTAGAAGAGCTTTTAACCTTCCTTGGTTCTCTATTTTAGGTGTACTTGTTGAGGTTTCATAGGCAGAAGCATTCTAAATCATGCAAGCTTGTGCACGCACAACATTAGCTCAATGATATTGACTGTGAGGTATGTTATAATGGAAGCACCACTCTGACTCCTGTACCAAATTATTATGAACTTGAATAAGTTCCTGACTTACATTGGGTTCTAGAAGAGAGGGCACACGATGAATAACTTGCAAGGGAAAATGTGCACTAGCATGCCATATATCATAATGTTGGTTGGGCACGTACCTTTGGTTTCGATATTTATTCCTCCAAGGATGATTTCTTTGGCTATGCACCTGATTAGAACTGCCTCTATAGGCTTGCTCTTGTTGTTTCTCTAATGATATAACCTTATATGACAAATTTCTAATCAGGGTCTCTAATTCTTCATCTTCCTTTTGTTGCACTGGAGAGTAGGATGTTGATGCAATAGATTGTATGCTTTTATTAGGAATAGGAATAGGGGTCATCGAAGGTTGGGGTGCTTGTGAAATTTTTGGGAACAAGGGCATAAGTGGTCTAAGAGCTATCTTTCCCACTTGCATAAGACTATTTTCTGCCCTTACTACAATATTATAAGCAACTTGCAAAGTCCTACCTCCCATGGATTGAATCATATATGAGATATCATTGTTTAATGCCCTTTATATAATACCAAAAAACATGTTGGGTTGTAGGTTTTACTACAAGAGGGATTTTTTCCCAATTCTTCTAAAATCTGATGTTGAAATCAGTCATCTGCTTGTTGGGGTCCCTCCTTGTTGTTTTCAGTTGCTCCATTAGAGATAGGTGATCTGACTTATATTCAAAGTAATTGTAAAGAGATATTCCAAGATCATCTGAGGTGGCAATAGATCCAAGTCTTAAGCCTCATTACTTTCATTTCTTGGTTAGAGAAATAGTATCCCATGTTATGATAGGGGTTCAAATCCTTAGGATTGAGTGAATATCATAGAAAATTGTACGCAATGACATGATGATGTAAAGTAGAAATATAAATACAATACCAAGAATGAAGAAGAGGAGCATAAAAAATCCATAGAGAAACTACGGTCGATGTAAAGATCAATTCAAAATTCAGGTTCACTAAATGTTTACACCCTTTATTAAAAATAATAGATTAAGTGAGTTAAATACACTTAAAGGATGTAAGGGGAGGTACAAGAGGTTATTCTAATTAATTAACTTCAACCATTAACTATGAAATATTAGAATATCATAACAATTATTGCAACTAGTGTATACAAAATGCTACGATCTCAAAAACATAAGAGAATGAGTGCACTTATCTGATTGCAAATGGATTTGGGAAGTTTTGGGAGTGAAAACTGTTGAAACTGGGAGATTTAATCCATAAGTGTTTCATTTGTAGATTGGAAATGACATAGTTTAGGACCATATAGATATTTCAGAACTATCCATATGGTTTTGAATGTACTCTGAATACCACTCTATAACTTTATGAGATTTTTGCCTACCTATACATGTTTGTTGTTGTTAAACCCTATTTAATGCTCATGTTGCAAGGCCCTGTAAATATTCTAAGTAACATATTAAACCCTAGCCATGGGTAAGAGACCTTACAAAATAAGCATTATGTGGGTCGAATTGTTATCCTTGCACTGCTAATGTCAACACAATTCTAAAGAGGCCTCAAAACACATGTCGTTCTTCACATAACATGTGATATCTAAATGAGTGCAACTAGATTTGATAATTGGAACCTCTTTGGCAATTATTGGAAATGAGTATGGATATCTTGAGATAAAGATGTTTGAGTGCTTGCAAATAGGGGTTGCCGATTCGTGAACATGGTAAAGTACTTTAGACCTATAGTGATTGCTACCCTAATGCATGTGTATAATTTTTAGTGAGACTTTGAGAGGTTTTGGTGCCTTTTGTGCTATTGTTTGTAATAGGATTTCATGAGAACTATCAAATTAGAAAATTAGGTGAGTTTGAATTTCTTATATAAGGCTCCAAAGGTGAATTATCATGGAAATGATGACTAGAGTGATTAATATTTTGGTCCAAAACCATAAAATTTGGCTAGTACTGAATTCCACAAGCCGACCAAAGTGGACATTTCTAAACAGGGGTGAAAACATGAAATTAGAAAGTTGCATCCTATTAGGTGGAGTTTGTCTATGTATTTTACTCTTGGAATTTGTCAACATATCAATGTGTATGAATAAACAAGTTAGAAAAGAGATGTTAGGATGTACTGAGTGGAGATAGAAAGAGTGTTTTTGTTTTAGCAAGAGTGCATTGTCAAAAATAGCAATATTGAATTGCCAAATTTGAGTGTCTACATTTTATTCAAGCATTAACCATGACCGTCGAATTTAGTAGTATTTCCATATCTCATGGATCGCTCCATAAATAAATGACATCAATCAATATTAACTTTATTCCCTTTCACATTACAATTGAGAAATATTTAAACCTTATAATATAACAATGTAAAAATGAATTTAATTTATTCCCATTCATTATTAGTTGTGGTAACTTCAGTGCATGGATCAGTCTTGACATGAATTATATGTCTAATTATATTGAAGATTAAGAAATGATACAATTTTGAATTAAAAAAACAATGATGAAGTTGGTAAAATCTTGGATTTTGTGGAAAATATACAAATTGTTCTCGTATAATAAATTTAGGGTGAAAGAGAGCACTCTAGGTTCTGATTAGTGTTGTGAATAAAATCCTTTAACAAAAGCATAAATTCTTGAAATATATTCCTCAAGAATGGATGGTCGAGCTGTATTTTCCAAAATGCTTAAGTGACATGTGGTCTTTGGGATGAAATGAAGTGAGGGAGACAATTTAGTAGACATTTCACACATTTCATCATCTTTCTTAAGCCATTTGTAGACTGAAGCCTCTATTTAGCTAGTACGTTATCTTTTGAGAAGATTTTGAGGAAAGTCAACATATGTATAGTCGGTGCACATATTCACCATATGTGCATTTAAACTTGTGTATTTTGAAATGACAAGTCTCAGCACCGTTATAATGTGGTTTAATCTATGGGCTAGCTGAGAGCTAACAATTCCATCCTTAGATGGTTTCACATCTGGTATGGGTTGGTGATGCGACAAAGGGCTAGGGCCCTCTCCCTAGGTAACCTCAGCAAAACATAAGAAATGAAAAGTCTTGAGTTTGCATCATTTTTCATTCAACAGTATAGAACGTACCAACGAGTTATGCTCATTCGTTTATTATCCCAAGCTACCTTGGGGATTACTATTTTAGAATTTAATCATTTTACATTGGCTCTACTAGCTTGAATTTTGGCTGCTTTCCACGATCTTTTAACTCTAAATTTTTGTAGCCTCTATATTCTTGTCTTACAAGCTTCTTTGTGGGATTTGTTTACACATTGAGTTTGATTCATATCCATGTATTCTATGGATGGGAAAATAGTCATTTGACCACCTTTGTGTTTGAGACAAAATGGGCTTGACGCAAAATTCCAAATCCTTCTTAACTTGCATTTATGTCAAGAAATAGGATATGTTCAAAATTTCAATATTTTATTAAATTGATTCCCAAGTTTTAAAAGTTTGGAAAACATGACCATCTTCTAAGAATGGATGGATATTAAATATGGTGATGGTCCACGTGGAGCATTATTTAATGTTGGTGTAGTGGGATTGCAAATGCCGTCGGGTTTTACATTTTTGGAAGGATGAGTGATAAGGACATCATATCACTCAGATATCTCACTTAAAATAGCTGTCACAAGGACTTCATATTAGAGAGGACTATCATGTTGGATCTCTAGCTGTGGTTTGGGGTTCACAAATTAATATTAATCAACATAATAGAGCACCATCAGAATTATATTAAGATCTTCACAATATTATATATGTGCATGCATAAATGCACATCAAACATTATAAAATTTTTCATTTTCCACAAGCTACCAATCATAGTAGATCGTAATCATCCTTATTTATTCATACTCTTGCAATTTGTGTCTCTCAATATGTACATGTATGATGATTTTTTTAATCTTCCTTAAAAGTTAGACTTAGTCCCCTATTTATGGTTTTCATCCCCTTAGTATATTCTTGTGAATACTCCTTCCTTAGTGGAAGCTAGTTGTCATTTGGTTGTCATCTTGTTGGCACACATTATCTACATCCATGCAATCCTTGATCATCCACATATCTATGCTTCATATGTTGTCACATGTCCTTAGGAGTGCTCTTTTGTAGATCTAGTAGCATCGCATTTGTGTCTTGCCCACATTCAAAGTCTCTTAGTGAATTGTATTTGTTCACCAAAACCTATTGTCAACATATTCCCATACTATACTTATTTTTGTCCTTGATCAAGGTTTCACACTTTCTCTCCACAAAAATAAAAAATGATGTCTCCACAAAAACTCATAAAATAAAATAAAAAGAATTTCTTATTTATTCAAGTCCTATGGGACCTTTCGATTTAGTTTCACCAAAATTTCATCCCACTTATTTCTTATCCCCTCAACATCATCCTTCTCCGTATGTCCTCTTAGGAGTACCTTATGTGACTTCTCATCTATCATCCCCTTTTTTTCCATGAGAGCTTTCAAACTTGCATGTGCATTAATTAGTGCTCTTAAGAAAATCTCCATCATTTTCTATTTGGTGGTTTTTTGGCTCTTAAACTTCATAAAACATCAATAATGACATCATATGGCTCCCTTTGTTCATCTTTCCACTTATGAGCCTATGTTTATAGGTGTATGCAGGAATTTTTAGCTAATTCTTGGTCAAACCAGCTGTGTAAGGCTTTGTTTACTTTAATGATTCTATCATGTCTTACTTCAACAACGGTTGAACAATCATTTTTTTTCATGACATTCCCATCACGGGACATTTCCTTTCACTAATTCTCATGTAGTTCCAATACATACTTATTTTTAGCTTATCCTCAATTATTCACACCACGTTTAGAAATAATAAATTCACATTTTGAGTATTTAACTCTTTAAGATTTAATTTAATTAAATATATCACATTCCTCAGAAATAATTAAATTAATTTCATCACGCTTACATCCCTTTTAGAATTAACTAAATTAATTTTAATAACACTTATGCTATACTCCTATGACCATTGGCTGTTTTAATTAAATTCTTATTTAACTAATTGATTAATTTTCTACGGATGCTCCACTTTGACTCCATGATGTAGGAACATCATATAGATGCTTGGAGAGTATAAACAAGTGTAAATAATCCTTCTTAAGGCATGCAAAATTGTAGCAGATGTTAGTGTATTTTCCCTCCAAGTTTGTAGTTTGAAAAGTTTGAAATTGTGATGTAAAAGGTTCTTAAATGAGTGTAAAAGTAAAAATTAGGTGTTTTAGAGGTGAAATTCAAATTTATTGTGAGTATGCTACGTGGGAAGGAGTTTCCTTGATTCTAGGAGGTCAACATGATCTTGTTAGGATTTTCTCTAAGTTGGAAAAACCAAATTTCCTTGTTTCAAGCTTATAATGCATGCAAGTTCTTGATTTACATATGCTATTTCTCATTGGTTCAAGAAGAATATTAATAGGATGTACTATGGGATGAAAATTAAATCATAGCATTTTTCAATGATCATGAGTTGCTGAGTTGATAATGGCATCACTTTTTGTTATTAGATCTAAATAAAAAATTGATGCCATCCTCAACTCACCAA
Source organism: Taxus chinensis (assembly GCA_019776745.2). Lineage (NCBI taxonomy): Eukaryota > Viridiplantae > Streptophyta > Pinopsida > Cupressales > Taxaceae > Taxus > Taxus chinensis. The sequence goes on from CM034148.1 coordinate 691,522,779, forward strand.
CTCATGATCATTGAACAATGCTATGATTTAATGTTCATCCCATAGTACATCCTAGTAAGCTTCTTCTTGAACTAATGAGAAAGAGAATATGTAAATCAAGAACTTGTATGCATTATAAGCTTAAAATAAGGAAATTAGGTTTTTCCAACTTATAGACAATCCTAAAAAGATCATGTTGACATCCTAGAATTAAGGAGACCTCCCTCCCACGTAGAAAACTCACAATAAATTTTAATTTCACCTCTAACACACCTAATTTTTAATTTTACAATCATGTAAGAACATTCTACATCAAAATTTCAAACTTTTCAAACTACAAACTTAGAGGGAAAATACACTAACACCTAGTACATTTTTGCATGCCTTAAGAAGGCTTATTCACACTTGTTCATGTTCTCCAAAGCATCTATATGATACTCTTGCATTAGAATCCCCAGGTAAGAAAATATTTGAACTCCAGTTCAAATGAAATGTCTTCATTATCGTTTAGTCTTCACTCTATACCTAGATCCCAAGGTCTCATTGCCAATGCTAGTGTTTGTATCTATTTAAAATGGTATTCGTCTTTCATTTTATTTCTCTTATCTCTTTTGTTGTATTTAATCCTTATCATCCCTTTCTATATACATGCCTCATCATCAGGAATGTCTTAAAAATCTTCTTGTTCTTATTGGTTAGTGAGTTATCTCATTGAATTAGGTGTTTGATTCATCTCAATATATTTTAAACCTACATTCAAAACATCAAAAGAAATGTTATATTTAAAAATTTGGGGCCTATTGGTCCTCTTTTATCTCCCTTTCCACTTTCTTCAATATTTATTCCTTTATCAACTTGTCTCGTTCTTGTTTTAGTTCATTCTCAAGCTTGTCAATAGGCTTCTCATTCAAATCTGCCCTTATAATTGTTGCACTTACTTCTTCCTTCATAATTTTCACTTCTTGAGACTCATTTGTCTCATTCCATTCACAAATTTCTCCCATATTTGTTTTAGGATAGACCTGGTCCTCTTCTCCATAAATTACATGCTCAAAAAAACTAATTTTACCTTGCAATTGTTCCCAACTTTCATACACAAATACATTGTCTTTTGGATCATACTGCAACATTTTTTCAAAAAGTTCATCATCATCAACTTATTGAGTAAAATCAACATAATTTGATTGAAAATTTGCATATTTTACCTCTCTTTGTTGTACCTCAGGCCAAAAATCCTCTTCAACTCGAAGTTTCCCCTCACTATTCCTTTCTTGGTTTGATTCTTCTTCACTATTATCAATAATCTGATTTGAACCTGCATTTTTCATTTTAGGAAAATACAATATTTCTTCTAATATTTTCAATTTTTCATTTAAAAATCCATCACATCTTTCCTTGGAATCACATAATATTTCAGCATCAAATACATCAACTTGTATAGCTTTATCTTTTACCTTGGTCTTTTGTTTTTCACTTACCTTGTTTTCATAGAGTATCTTTTTCTCTTTCACACCTGTATCATAAAAACAATTTATTTCATGTTTAAGAGGCTCAACTATACCTTCAAGGATCTCTTTGTCTTTTTCACTCTTCACCTTGTTTGAGGTTTCTCCAACCTTTCTCCAAAATTTTCTTGGGACATCTGCCAACTTCTTGGTTTCTCTAACATTAAATGTACCTTCTTGAGATGCATTTTCATTATCCTTTGCATTTTTTATCTCCCATCTTTGAGTTCTTACTAGAGGATTTTCCTTTTTAATCCATTTAGGCACTATATATCCATGTTCCCAAGACAATTTCGCAAGCTCTTCCTCTTTCTTTCTCTTTTCCACCTCTATAGCTGCATTCATTTTCTTAATGGAATTAGCACAATCAATTATTGAAGCTGATATCATCTTAAAATTATGTTTCTTATATGTACTTTCTTGTATGATTTTTCCTTTTGCAAATTCCTTCTTGTATGCATTATTGAAATCAAAATTTAGATTGATCCTTACCTTTTCAATATCTTGTTACATGATTACCTTTTTGATCAATATTTCATTATTTATAAGCTCTGTTATTTGGTATACCTTCATTGTTTCATCTTCCAAAACATCATAGATATATGATTCATCTTTTATGTCTTCAATTTTCAGCTGCATGGATTTGTTATCTTCTTCTTTGGATACTTCTAAGTGCATCTCTTCTTCACGAGCTATCAAAAACTCTCTCATACCTTCTTATTTTATCCTTATGGGTTCTATACTTGACCCATTTATTATCATAGTTATGGCCTTCACAAAACTTTCCTTCATTCCTGCACATACACAGTTACAAATAACATTATAAAATAATATTAAGGACCACATTTTCCTTATAAGATTCTTTGTTATGGATTCCATCCTCTTCCTCTTACTCTTTTCCTCATTTATTATTATAAGTGCTTCAAAAGGCACTTTTCTCTTGTTCTCTTATATGAGAAATTCCTGTACAACTTCCTCTTCTTCATGTTTCTCTATTGGCAACTTCTTCTTGCTCCAGCCTCCATGGGCACCTTTTTCTTTCTTTTTACTCTTCTTAGCAACAACTCTCTTTTATTTCCTTTTCCTTTCCATTATCCACTCCAAAGGCCACTTAACCTTATTTTTCAAAACCCATACATGGATTTGATTGTTATATTCCTTCCTAAAATCCACCATGATATTCCCTCTCTCTAAATATTTCCTCAACTAAATAATTTCTTCATCCATTTGTGCCTTTTTCATTTTGGTCTTCATTCTTGTTTTCTCTTCTTGATTTTCGTTCTCATAGGAGGTATTCTTTCTTATTTATTTTTCCTCTTGCAACATTTTTATTTCACACAAACTATCACAAAAATTTGCATTCAAATGTCAAATGAATTTATAAATAAATTATTACCTCCCAAGAACTTACTCGCTCTGATACCAAAAAGTGATGCCATTATCAGCTCATCAACTCATGATCATTGAACAATGTTATGATTTAATTTTCATCTCATAGTACATCTTAGTAAGCTTCTTCTTAAACCAATTGGAAAGAGCGTATGTAAATAAGGAACTTACATGCATTATAAGCTTGAAACAAGGAAATTGTGTTTTTCCAACTTAGAGACAATCCTAAAAAGATCACGTTGACCCCATAGAATCAAGGAAAACTTCTTCCCATGTAGCACACTCACAATAAATTTGAATTTCACCTCTAAAACACCTAATTTTTACTTTTACACTCATGTAAGAACCTTTTACATCATAGTTACACACTTTTAAAACTACAAACTTGGAGCAAAAATACACTAATACCTAGTACATTTTTTCATGCCTTAAGAAGGCTTATTCACACTTGTTCATGTTCTCAAATCATCTAGATGATGCTCCTACATCACTCCACTTCACCATCCTATTCACCCCACTCAAATCCATTTCTAAAATCCTAAAAAGTTGCACATACAACCACCCTCTCAGATATTAAATTGTTTCCAATGAAAAATGTGTTGCCCCTTAATGTATATTCAATAAATTTGAATTGCTATAACCCTATCCAATGCCATTTTAGAATATAAATTCATAAATTCACTAACAATCTCCAACCACTCCATAACATTTCTTGCAATTATAAATAATAATCCCTATCCTCCAAAAATATTCCTAGGAAACTTTGCACCAAACCTCATCTAATTTTCCATTTGATATATTCATATTGAAAATATTTCCTTAGCATTCATACTCATTGGGGCATATAAATGGTTTATTGAATTTCCTGTCTTCTGCTCACTGATCTACATGCATCTACTATATTTTAAATGATATTACTTCGTAATAATACTTTACAAAGTGGAAAATGTAGACACTCTAATAATACATACTTATTTTTATCCTATCCTCAATTATTCACACCCCCTTTAGAATTCATTTAATTAATTCTATGACGCTTACATCCCTGTTAGAATAAACTAAATTAATTCTAAATACACTTAGACTATACTCCTATATCCCTTGGATAATTTAATTAAATACTTATTTAATTAAATGATTAATTTCCTACTCATCATCCACTTGGAATCCACTTCTCTATCATAGTTACCCACTAAACTCCACTTCTAGAATCCTACAAAGGTGGAAGAAGTAAAGTTACATGTACAACCACCTTTCTGAATGTAAACTTATTACTAGCCGACAATTTACTACCCCTCAATGAATATTCAATCCATTTGAACTGTTATAACCTTATCCAATGCTATTTTAGAATATACATTCATGAATTCATTGAAAATATCCAACCACTCCATGAACTTTCTTGAAATTATAAATAGCAAGCCCTATCCTTCAAAAACATTCCCTGGAAGATTTGCGACAAACATTTACTAATTTTCCATTTTATATCTTTATATTGAAAATATCTTCTTAGCATTCGCAGTCACTAGGGCATCTAAATGGTTCATCGAATTTCCCATCTTTCGGTCACTGATCTATATGCATCTAGTATCTTTCAAATGATATTACTTCATAATAACACTTTAAAAGTGGAAATTATAGACACTCTAAAAATACATACTTATTTTTAGCCTATCCTCAATTATTCACATCCCCTTTGGAATTCATTAAATTAGTTCTAATTACACTTAATACTATACTCCTATGAACCTTTGGTAATTTAATTAAATAATTATTTAATTAAATGATTAATTTCCCTACTCATCCTCTACTTGGAATCCACTTCACTATCATAGTCACCCCACTCAACTCCACTTCTAGAATCGTACAAAGGTGGAAGAAGAAAAGTTACATGTAAAACCACCTTCCAAGATGAAAAATTATTTCCAACTAAAACTTTATTACCTCTCAATAGGTATTCAAACCATTCAAACTACTATAACCTCCTCCAATGTTGTTTTAAGAATATGCATTCATGACTTCTGTTGTCTATTTTTGCACCCCTTGCAAAATAGAGAAACTTGGTTTCCCATAGACTTAGAATAAAGGCCACAGAATAATTATGCATGCCACGGAATGAAAAAGTGAAATCTACAGCTAAGGTTCAAAACCGCCGAAGTCAGTTAAGCCACACAGTGAAGGAAGGAAGTTTGCAGATGTTTTGAATGCCACGGAATGAAGGAAAAAAATTGAAAATCCACGGAGGTCTAAAACCATGGAAAAAAGAATATATATACATGGGATAAAGAATAGATAGATAGTGGAGGTCATCATGAGGTCATGCAGATTTAATGATGCGGAACAAAAGGAAGAATAGTGGGAGTCAAAGCCGCACAAAACTAAAAGAAGAAATTCTTGTATAAAAGGAAAACAACAGTTTTCCGCGGAGCTGTGAAATGAATATGAATATCAAATATGATTTGATTTTGTAAATTTGTTTCTATTTGAAGGAATCTTAGCCTCCCTCCATGTGAAGGAAATTGGATTTCATGAAGTAAATACTGGTAGGTGGCTGAATTTAAAGAAAGATGTCTCCAACACGCAAAGGGTATGTTTTAGACGGCTCAACCACTAGAATTAAACGTAGTATGGGTGTCATTCCTTTTCAACAATTAAATGGTGGCATGGGAAGGAGGATTTTGTAGGAATATAATCAGACCTTTTCAGAAAATTAAATGAACATGGTTAGCTGGTGTAATAGGAGAATTCAAATTTCCCTCTCTTCTTTCTCTTTCTTCTCCTTCTTCCATCTTTTTATATATTGTAGAAATTGATGCCTTGTTTTAATGTTGGATACTTTGGGAATAAAAGGGTATCATTTTATGTTGCATAAGTGTTCTAAGAGTTTCATTCCTTGGGATATGGCTCTATAAATGTTTTACATCTTTCTCTTATATCGTGAGTGATCTGTGCATGATCCCTGAGCAATAAAATCTTTGGTTTTGATGGCTCATTCGGCCTTAGCTATTGTTTTATTGCACTCTCTTTCCTCTCATTCATTTGTAGGTGTGTTTTATGTGTTATTTCAAAGTTTTGAGTCTATTTTTTATCATGGAAGGTGGAACTATGGACACAATTTTGATCTTTGTATTTCATTTTGGCCCTCTTCATTATCGTTTCCTTCCATTTTCTCCCTTGTCAGAGTGCTCATCCCCTTATTTTTGGTGCTATCACCTTATCTAGTTTAGGTTTATGTTTTACGCATCTCCTTCTCACCCTAGTCTCTTGGAAATTTTGAGTAGATCTAGATAGTTGCATTTCAATTCCTAGGAGTAGTTTAGCATTAGGAGTAAATAGAGGAAGTCGGCCTTTTATGGAGGTCTGTCTCATGTTCAAGTCCTGCAACTTGGAGACAATCCCATGTTGTCTCAGAGATCCCAAATTGTATATGATTCAGGCATAGGTACATATTTGATCTCCAAAAATTTTGGCGTGTCTCGGTGGGACATTTGAAATTAATATTTCCAGTTTTATCAACTTTTAATGTGTATCTTAGTGAAACTCTGGCCTTCGGAGGCTCCGCGGTAACAAATCTGGTGACACCATTTAGAAATATCAAATGGTTTTAGTAGTATTGGTGCTTTTAGTATCCATAATTTATGAGAAGGATACAAACATGGTCTAAAACAAGAGAAGAAGGCATATTTGAGTACTTGCAATTATCCCTGGGTAGAGGTAGAAGAGGAAGATTCAAACATCTCCATCTTATCCAAATAAAACTCTTTCTACACCTCCTCCTAGTAGGCCCTTCTTGCAGTTGATGAGAGTTCTTAGACCTATCAGAATGGCTCACAATAGAAACCGCCACAAAAAAACCCATTTTTAAACTTCACATGCAGCATTCTTCTTGCCTTGAATGCTCAGAATCCTATTCCCATAGCTTCCTTGAAAAATATCCCATATTTTATTGGATAAAATTACACTACTCCAGTTGACCACATTTAGGACATTGAAAATTTATGTTCTATCCATGAAATTGCTAAGATGGATGCAGTAGTAAAACTTTTGGCTTCATCACTTAAAGGAAAATCTCTACAATGATTCATAAGCATAAAGGCAGGAACAATTCAAAACTGGGACCAGTTGTGCACAACCCTTTATGACCAGTTTAGAGAAAGAGAAGATAACATATCTCTATTGGATCATTTGAACTATAATCAAGAGAGAACCTCATGAGTAAATGGAAAATTTCAACTTTAGATTCCAGAGAACTTGGGATAGAATTCTAGTTCTTGTGAGACCTGCAACAGAAGGTGCATTTCTTTACTTTTTGAAAGCTCTTAACTCTGATATATCTGTTATGATACAATCTATGGGAAGAACAAATCTACCAAATTCTTATGAGAATTACAATCAGAGCTGAAAAATAGCTTAATCCAAACTAGGAAATTAGCCCCTAGACCATCCCATGCCATTCTATTCAGGATTACCTAAAGTTTCTCAACCTTCTATTACTCCTATCCCTGAGTCAAAGCCACAATCTATTGCTTCCACCTCAAAAACTCCCACTTAGCAGAAAATGGAGGATGAAGAAATGAAGTATTTGATTTGATACTTAACAAACAAATTTATATCCCTAGAGAAACAACAAGCCCAATCATATAAGAATTATTAGAATCAAGGGAAATATTCTAATCAAGGGTATCAACCATGGAGAAATCAGCAGCCTAATCAAATATGCACCACAAAAACTATAGAATAACATATGGCAAGCTCAAAGTTCTCCTCTTCCATTAGCAACAATCCCTCCTCCACAAGCACTTCCTCCTCCCAGTTCAAGACAGGCTTTAGTTCTTATGAAAAATAATATGGCACAAGAAAAAGAGTGGTGTTTTCCATGTCATATGTACCGCATAACCAACTTGGTTGTGAAAAGGAAATGCACCTTCAAGCATACAGGGTTCAAATCTCTTACAGTCAACATGAACCACTGCTAGAGGCACCAAACCCATCCATGGAAGCAAGTCAAGACGCCAACAATGATACCAACCTCATGTTCTTTGGAGCTAAGGATTTTTGCGCAGTTAACAAAATGGTAGGAAATTATAACAAACCATCAATCAACATTGTTGATAATACATGGACATAATAAAAGGATGTTGGAGTTCATTATATATCACCTTCTGCGGATCAAGTTAATTCCATGGTAAAAGAAAAATAAGTTGCAGTGAACAAAAGTAAGCCGCCTGAACTTTCGGACAAGCCCACAGATAAAGAGGTAGTTACTCAACCAAAGCCAACAAATCAAATGCTATCATAGTAGATGAATGAAGACCGCAAAAGGATTTTAAGCATGTCGTCAATGCAGAAATGTGTAGGTGTTTCCTTTTAACATTGTTGAGCAATTGAAGAATAACAATGCCAATATTTCTATGTGGGATGCACTTGCTATTCCATCACATTGTGATCTCTTGTATGAGGCCCTCAAGCAACTACCTCACATGGATCCAATAATTCAAAAGGATCATGTCACGATTCATGTGTGTCAAGAAAAGAATGATCAAGTAAGTAAAATGGTCAAGACCCCACCCTTTTACATGTCAGATAATTATGGGAAAATACCTAGTTCATAATTGTATGATCTAATTTGGGGGCTAGTACCTCTATGATGCCAAAGAAAATTGTTGATATCCTAGGTCTCAAATACATTCTTGTGTCTAGGGGTTTTTTACAACTTGATGGGTCAATTGTTAATGTCTTAGGCGTGATTAAATAACTTGAGTTGACACTTCATGCATGCCCAAGCCTTAGCATAACCCATGAAATTCACGTCATTAACCTCCCTCCCATGTTTTCCATATGTTTATCTAGAGACTTCACTACTAAAGTAGGAGGCTATCTATCCTCAGATTGGACTCACATGTTGTTAAAAAAAAGATATGGTACCTAATTCACAGTATAAGTTGAGCCCATATTTTCTTACCATATTGATTCATATGAGCCCACTCCTATCCAATCAAATTTCTTAATACAATAAGGACATGAGCAAGACTTAGCCCCTAGATGAGAAGGTTGCCCCTCCTAAAATGCCATATTTACTGCTAGATGAGTGGTCTAAGAGAGATCGATAAGTTTGATCCTTATGAAGAAGAGATCAAGAACTTTTGAGACTAGTCTAGGAACTTATTGCATTCTCCATGAGGAATCTATGATAGCCATGACATTCAAACAAGAAAAAGAAAAAATTTCTGGACTATGGCAGATGTTCTTCGATGATTCTAGAAGCAGAAATGGATTTGGGGTGGGTATTTTACTCATTTATCTTTGAAAATGAAAATTTCTTCTTTGCTCATTGGCTACAATTTGCATGTTCTAAATAATGTAGAAGAATATGAAGCATTAGTGCATGGTCATGTTAATTACTGAGAAGAGGAACGATCAAGGAGTTGCTAGTTTTTGGAGATACTGAATTGGTTCATTCACCAAGTCTGCATAGATGTCTTGAAGAATAAGTTGTTAAAATCTTACAATCACGGAGTCTGGGATTTGTTAGAAATTTTTGATGCCATTAACCTCCAGGTTGTACCTAGAAACTTGAACAAAGACACAGACCAAATGGCGGCCCTTGGCTCTCATTTCTCACCTGCTGAGGATTTGATCAAAGAAAATGCTCAACATGTCAAAATGGTGGTTAGGCCATCTATTCCAAACAACCAAGCATTCTGACAGGTATTTGACACCGATGAATTTTTTTTGCATTTCATCCAAAATGAGGTGGATTTCTCCTCAAAGATACAAGTTTATTTGTAATAAGTATATGTGGATCAAAATATTCAACTAAAATCAAATAAGTTGCTAAATGGATTAGTCACTTTAGAAAAATCTTCAGCCCAGATGATGAGTTCAAAGGATAATGGAAAATAACATGGCAATAAAGCAAGAATATTGTCAGTCAATTTCAATCTCTCTAGGTAAGTAACTTCTACTTGGAGAAGGTATGTGATGAAAATTAAAAGAATTTTTTTGTTTCCTTGTGCCAATAATTCAGTGATGTGTTTGCATGGGACTATGAAAATTTAAAATAATTTAATCCAAGCATAGTCCAACACTCTATTGACCTGGATCCCAATGCATCAATCCAATTAGGAAAAAACAAAGGCTATTCAATCCCAAGATTGAACTCCTCATGATAAATGATCTCTCCAAACTCATTGAGGCCAAAATAATTTTTCCCAATAAAGTATTCTACTTGGGTGGAAAATCTGGACCCAGCAAGGAAGAAGAATCATGAAATACGGCTCTATATGGATTGTAGATATTTGAAAAAACATTCTCTCTAGGATAACTATCCTTTTCCCTCCATGGAACAAATTTTATAGATAGTTGTAGAAGAAGAGAGGTTGTTTATGCTCGATGGCTATTCTAGTTTTAACCAGATCAAAGTGAAAGAAGAATATTAATATAAAAACCGCATTCACCACAAAATGGGGAACATATTCTTATCAAAAATGTCTTTTGGCTTATCAAATGTAGGTGCTACCTTCCAAAGAGCAATGGATATTACTTTCAAGGGATTCATCAATCATTTCATCTTGGTTTACCTAGATGATATCACTTTTTTCTCCAAGCAAAGAGTGTAACGAACCGTTACATCAAAGCCTCGAGGCATTAGTGAAATCCGCACATGAGGACCATAACATCCCACCATGCTTCCATCTCCTAGACCTTGGGCTATATTTACGCCCGTTATAGCGATACCACACCTTGCCCTAGGCGAGCCCCAGGAGAACATTGCAATGTCGGTGTAGCTACTCTTGTTGAGACTCGAACCTAGATGGTCACTCTGATACCAGATGTAACAAACTGTTACACCAAAATCTCAAGGTGCTAGTGAAATATACACATGAGGATCATACCAGAGAGTGGATCACATGAAGCACATGGAGAAATTGTTTGAAAGATGCAGAGAGTTTGGTGTATCCCTTAACCCTAAGAAATGTAATTTTGTAGTTCCTAGAGGCAAAATCTTGGGGTATATCATCTTGAAAGAAGGCATTTCCATTGATCCAAAAATAATTGCAGCTATCACGGCTCTTTCTTTACCATCTCACAAGAAGGCATTATAGTATTTCCTTGCAAATATTAACTTTGTTCGGCACTTCATTCCTAACTTTGTGGGTTTAGTAAGACTTATTAATCTCATGCTCAAGAAGGATGCAATATTCAAATGGACCACGGAAGGTAAGGATAGCTTTGAAAATATTAAAAAAGATATTTCTCAGGCCCCAACATTGATTAACCCAGATTACACCAATGATTTCATTCATGTATTCTCATGGAGCAGAATCCATAGTATAGCTATAGTTTTGACATAGTTAAAACGATCAAGCAATAGAGCATATCCTGTGGCATTTTTCAGCCAAAAAATGAAGGATTATGAGCTCAAGTATAGTCATATTGAAAAACATGTGTTTTCCATCATGATATCCTTCAAGAATTTCAAAATCATGATTATTGCTATCCATGCGTAAAGGTTTTGGTATCACATTCCAGCGTTAGAGACTTCATTATGGGAGAAGAGATCGTGTGAGAAATGAGTTGGATGTGTAACTAAAATCATGGAATATGATGTGACCACTAAAGCTACAAAAATTGGTAAGAGGAAGAGAACTTTGTGAACAAATGGCTCTAGATGTTTTGGAACCTTAAGAGACTGCCCTCATGTCTGAAGTGTATTCAAATGATGAGCTGTCGCATGTTGTTGAATGGCAGCAAGATGAAAGGAATGTATTCAAGTGATCGCAGTTGGATTGCTAATATGTCAAATTTTTTGTCTACTTGTTGCATACCCTATTGGTTTGAATAAAGAAAAGAGAAGATATTTGAGGTTGCAATATGTTCCTTATGCATTAGTTAATGGCATCCCTATTTAAAAGGAACATTGATGGAGTAATACTCAGGTGCATTGAAGGTGAACAATGTGACATGGTCCTGACTGAGTTCCATGATGGCTTCTCAGGAGGACATTTCTCTTAGCTAAAGCTACAGCCATTAAAATCATAAAAGTAGGCTATTTCTGGCCCTACGTTATTCATGGATGCCCATAGGTGGGTTAGAAAATGTGAGGAATGTGCACTCTTCACTGGAAAGAAAAGATTGACATCCCTACCACTGTCATCTAATTCCGAGCAGATTATTTGTTTACACAATGGTGTCTTGACTTCATTGGTATGATAAACCCACCATCTAGTGTGGGTCAAAAATGGGTGCTCACAGCCATTGACTATTTTACCAGGTGGACCGAGGTCACACCATTGAAGGAAGCCACTGAATCAGTAAGCCTGGAATTTCTTGAAGAAATTATTACAAGGTTTAACGTCCCTCAGACCATCATTTTTTATAATGCTAAGGATTTTCTAGGATCTAAATTTTTTAATTAAGATTTTAGAATTGGAATTTATCTAAAAACTTATTCCAATTATTACCCCCAGGATAATGTATTAGACGAGAGTCTAACTAATAAGAACTTGATCAGAATCATGAAAGAGGAACAATGAACATCAATCAAAGACAATGGCACATAAAGGTAAAAAATGATATATTAGGTGCAGACAATGATAACAACTAAGAAGGAAATTAGAACTTCTCCCTACAAACTGGTCTATGGAAATGAGGAAAAATTACCATTGTCACTTGAGACTACCTTCATTTGAGTTAGTTCAAGCAGACTAGAAATTGAAGGCCTGGATCAAAGGGAAATCAGAATGACAAATTTGTTGTAGCTAGAGGAAAACATGAATGCCACCATGGTCAGGATGGAACAACATCAATATTTAACCAAACAATGGTTCGAAAATAAAGATAGAGATCAAACATTCAAGGTTCAAGATTTGGTTTTGAAATGGGATGTGGATCAAGATAAATATAGGAGACACTCCAAATTTAATGCTATTTGTACTGGAGCATGTATCATCACCACTTGCAGAGTGGCTAACTCACTCGAGTTGTTTGATCTTGATGGGAATGAGTTTCAAATCCCAATCAATGGGACTTATCTCAATCCTTCTCATTAAATATTTATCATGCATCTTGTATATAGTAGAATACATTTTCAAATTTCTTAAAGTTCTTTTAACACATTGCATTGTTAGTAGTATAGGTTTCTATTCTCAGTGCTTTGCAATGTCTTGTTGCTTGAAGATTTCCTTGTGCATAGTTTCATCAGGTTCTCAAGATGCAGGGAAGGAAGGTTAAAGATATCAAGTAGTTACAGTTACCTCAGAAAATTAAAATGCAGAGTAACTAAAGATGACTCCATGTCCAATGGATGCTAAGGCTACTGATCATCTCATCTAACAGGCATATGGCCCCTATAAGTCACAAAAAATGTTGTCTATTTTTGTAACTCTTGCAAAATAGAGAAACTTGGTTTGTCACGAAGTTAGAGTAATTGGATGCAGAAGAATTATGCATGCCATAGGATGAAGAAGAGAAATCTGTAAAAAATTTAAAAATCACCAAAGTCAGTTAAGCCGTAGAGAAAAAGGAAGCAAGTCTGCAGATATTTTGAATGCTGTGGAATGGAGGAAAAAAAATGTGGAACAAAGTGAATACAAAATCTACAAGGTAAATAATAGGTAGTCTGTAGAAGTCAACATGAGGCTACACCATAGTAATGTTGTAGAACATAAGGAGGAACTGTGGAAGCCAAAAGTTGCACAAGACTAAAAAAGAAAGCTATGTATTGAAGGAAAACAATATTTTTCCATGGATTACTAAATGAAAATGAATTTTATTTTATCTTTAAAAATCTGATATTATTTTAAGGAATCTTAGCCTTCTCCATGCGAAGGGAATCAAATTTCATGGATTGAATGTTGGAAGGTGGCTGAAGTGAAGAAAGACGTCCTCAGTACACAAAGGGGTTGTTCCAGATGGCTCAACCACTAGAATTAAATGCAGTATGGGAACCGTTCCCTCTTAAAAAAGGAAAGTGGCATGGGGAGGTGGTTTTTGTAGGAATATCAAATCTTCTCATAGAATTGAATGGAGGTGGTTGATTGTTGTAATAGGGAATTCAAACTTCCCTCTCTTCATTCATTATTTTTCTTCTCCTTCTTCCATATTTATATGTATTATAAAATGATGCCTGTTAGGTTATGGAGCCTATTTTTCATGTGTGAAAGTGTTGAAGACTGTACACTAAGAGTAGTGTTAAATTTTTTGGCCTCGAAAAATGCAACTGACATATCGGGAAACGTGCTTTTCTCATATGGGTGAGTTTTTTGACCCATAGGTTTATGGGATGGTTTTTCCCATGGTTTTGATACCCATGGTTTTGTAAAATTTCTTAAGCAGTTGTCTATTTATATGGTCTTGTGCATATAATAGATGGACAAGAAAATGTATTGCAGATGTGTTTTGAATTCGGCTGTGAATTCTGTAGAGTTTGTTGAGCATAGCTCCAAACGGATTTGGGTATTATATTGAGAGAGCGGTGGCTTGTAATAAAATGTGAGCAAGTGATTCTTGGTGGATGTAGCCCAAATTGGGTGAACCATGTTAAATACTGTCTCTTTGTGTCGTGTTATTTTATTTTGTAATTTTATTTGAGATCTGTAATAATTTCTGCATATTAGTTTCTACTGTTGCAATTCTATGAGGGATTATTCCACATATTTTATCTCTTATTTCCTAACAATTGGTATCAAATCCTGGTTTGGTTTGCTGAAGTGTTGACTCGCAGGAAAAGTTTTTAGCTTGAGTGGGAAATATGGCAGATGAAGGAAGATCTAGGGTTGATAAATTCAACGGGTAGAATTTCAGTCTTTGGAAGATGCAGATGGAAAATTACCTTTATCAGAAGGATCTTTATACTCTGTTGTCTGATAAGGTGAAAAAACCCTCAAGTATGACAGATGCCGAATGTGATTTGCTAGATAGGAAGGCACTTGGGACAATCCAGCTATGTCTTGCATCTTCGGTATTATTTAATGTTTCAAAGGAAAAGACTACAAAAGATCTAATGGATGCATTAGGGAAGTTGTATGAAAAACCCTCTGCCTCTAACAAGATATTTTTAATGAAAAATTTGTTTAATATGAAGATTTCTGAGAATAGTTCAGTAGCAGATCATTTAAATGATTTCAATACGGTTGTGAATATGTTAGCTTCGGTTACAATAGAATTTGATGAAGAATTTAGGGCTTTATTAATTCTGTGCTCTTTACCTGAGAGTTGGAATAGCCTAGTAATGGCAGTAAGTAACTCAGTTCCAGCTAACTCAAAGTTGAAGTTTGAGGATGTTGTAGGGGTGATTCTAAGCAAGGAAATGCGAAGAAAAAGCTCTGGGGAATCTTCTACTTCAGGGAATGCTTTGACAGTGGAAACTAGAGGGAGACAAAAGAATAGAGGAAAACGTGGAAAATCAAAAGATCGGGCAAGGTCAAAATCCAAGAACAAGATTGTATGTTGGAATTGTGGAAAGCCTGGGCATGCAAAGAAGGATTGTTGGGAGCTTCGGGATAAGAAGAAACAACAGAAAGAAAACAAGGAGGCAAATGTGGCATCGGATAATGTATGCCATGATGCTTTGATTCTTTCTTTGCATAATATTACTGAATTTTGGGTTTTAGATTCAGGGGCTTCTTTTCATGCTACTCCACATAGACATTATTTTGTTGTTTATGTTCAAGGGGATTTTGGGCATGTTTTTCTTGGTGATGATGAGCCTTGTAGTATAGTTGGAAAAGGTTTTGTACAGGTTAAGATATAGAATGTGAATACATGGCTATTGAAAAGATGTCAGACATGTGCCTACATTAAGGAGAAATTTGATATTGGCGGGGCAATTGGGAAGTGATGGTTGTACTGTGATATTTATAGCTAACTCTTGGAAGGTTACCAAGGGTGCTCTTGTGGTGGCAAGAGGTAAGAAGGTTGGAACCTTGTATTTAACCACTGATAGTACTAATGATTGTAATCTTGTGGCTTCAGATGTAGATACAACATTATGGCACTATAGGCTCTGTCATATGACCCATAAAGGCATGGACATCATAAAGAAGAATTTTCCTGGATATACAACCCAAACAGGTTTGGAGTTCTGTGAGGACTGCATATATGGGAAACAGAAGTGAGTAAGGTTTCTCAAGGTTGGACCTACGAAGAAAGAGAGTAAGTTAGAGCTAGTACATTTTGATGTGTGGGGGCCGGCTCAGGTATCATCTCTTGGGGGTTCAAGTTATTATGTTACTTTTATTGATGATGCAACAAGGAAAGTTTGGGTTTATTGTATTAGAAACAAATCTGATGTATTTGACACTTTTGTTAAATGGAAAGCCTTGGTAGAGAATGAAATAGGTCTTAAGCTAAAATGTCTCAAGTCAGATAATGGAGGGGAGTATTGCAGCAATGAATTTAATGATTACTGTTCTAAGAATGGAATCCATAGGCAAAAGACGGTTCTAGGAACTCCACAGTAGAATGGGGTAGCAGAAAGGATGAACAAAACAATAATGGAACGTTCTAGGAGCATGAGGTTACATGCAAGACTGCCTCTTTCTTTGTGGGCAGAAGCGGTGAGCACAACGGTGTACTTGATAAACAGAGGACCCTCAAGTGCCTTGCATGGAGGCATACCTGAGGAGGCTTGGTATGGTAAGAAAGTTGATTATTCATTTCTTAGAGTCTTTGGATGTGAGGTGTTTGTTCATATAGACAAGGATGATAGGACCAAGCTAGAGGCTAAATCAGAAAAATGTACTTTCATTGGTTATGGTGGTGATGACTTTGGATATAAATGTTGGAGTATTAAGGAAAAGAAAATCATTCGATCTAGGGATGTGGTATTTAATGATAAAGTCATGTATAAGCAGCAGTTGTAGGAAAACAGGGAAGAATCCAAGAAAGAATATGTAGTGGTAGAGGATCTTCCAGATGGGAAAGTGACACATGAATCAGTTTAGGAACCCCCTCAACAGGAACCCCAAACTCCTATATTGAGGAGGTCTTCTAGGGTAAGAAGAGAACCTAAACATTTTTCTCCTTCTCTTTATTATTTATTACTCATTGATAGTGGAGAACCAGAGAGATTTGATGGAGTAATGCAGGTAGATGCCAGGAAGAAGTGGGAGAAAGCCATGGATGAGGAGCATCAAGCTCTCATGGAGAGCCAGACATGGGATTTGGTATAGCTACCTGAAGGCTAAAAAGATCATTACATAACAAGTGGGTGTTTAGAGTCAAAGAGGAAGAAGGAGGCAAGAAAAGATACAAGGCCCGATTGGTGGTCAAGGGGTTTGCACAGAAAAAAAGGTATAAACTTTGATGAGATTTTTTCTCCTGTAGTAAAAATGACTTCTATTAGAACTATTCTAGGAATAGTTACAGCAGAAGACTTGCACTTAGAACAACTTGATGTAAAGACTGCGTTTATCCATGGTGATTTGGAGGAGGAACTATATATGCAGCAACTAGAGGGCTATGAGGTCAAAGGTAAAGAGGAGTTGGTGTGTAAACTGAAGAAGAGCTTGTATGGCTTGAAACAAGCTGCATGTCAATGGTATAATAAATTTGATAGCTTCATGATGGAGCAAGGTTATATCAGATGTCATTCTGACCATTGTGTGTATACAAAGAAATTTGAGGATGGAAGTTATATTATCCTATGTTTGTATGTTGATGAGATGCTGGTTGCAGGTAAAAACATGTAGGAAATAAAAGTACTCAAGAAGCAGCTAAGTGAATAATTTGCTATGAAGGATTTGGGTGCAGCCAAACAAATCCTTGGTATGAGGATATCTTTGGGATAAGAAGAAACAGAAGCTGAATTTATCTCAGGAAGAGTACATTAAGAAGGTCTTGGAGAGGTTTAATATGCAGGATGCTAAACCGGTTGGAACTCCTTTGGTAGGCCATTTCAAGTTATCAAAGGAGCAGTGTCCCAAGACAGAGCAAGAGAGGAACCAAATGTCCAAAGTACCTTACTCATCAGTAGTTGGCATTTTGACGTATGCTATGGTGTGCACTAGGCCTGATATTGCCCATGCAGTGAGAGCTGTGAGTAGATTTATGAGTGATCCAGGTAAAGAGCATTGGCAAGTAGTAAAGTGGATCCTTCGGTATTTGAGAGGGACCATGGGGACAATTTTGTGCTACAGTGGATCAAACACCACTTTACATGGTTATGTAGTTTCAGACATGACTGGAGATGTAGACAGTAGGAGGAGCACAACAGAGTTATATTTACACTATAGGTGGGACAACAATGAGCTGGATTTCAGGCCGACTACAGAACCTGGTGGCTTTGTCAACCATGGAGGCTGAGTATGTTGCTGCCACAGAGGCAACTAAAGAGATGATTTGGTTACAAGGCAATTGCTTGAGGAGTTGGGGCATAAGCAGGAGGAATGTAAGCTGCATAGTGATAGTCAGAGTGCTATACACCTAGCTAAGAGCTCTGCTTTCCACTCTAGGACAAAGCATATACAGTTAAGGTACCATTTCATCAGGACAACTTTGGAGGAAGAGAAATCAGAAGTTGGAGAAGATTCATACCAGTCAGAATCCTGCAGACATTATGACCAAGGTGGTCACAAGGGAAAAACTGAAGTTGTGTTTAGCTTTGGTTGGTGTTCACAGAAACTAGTGAAGGGTTGAGAAGCTTGCTCAGAGGAAAACTAGTCTCCAAATGGGAGATTGTTAGGTTGTGGAGCCTGTTTTTCATGTGTGAAAGTGTTGAAGACTTACACTAAGAGTAGTGTTAAATTTATTTGGCCTCGAAAAATGCACCTGATGTATCAGGAAACGTGCTTTTCTCATATGGGTGAGTTTTTTGACCCATAGGTTTATGGGATGGTTTTGCCCATGGTTTTGATACCCACAGTTTTGTAAAACTGCTTAAGTAGTTGTCTATTTATATGGTCTTATGCATATGATAGATGGACAAGCAAATGTATTGCAGATGTGTTTTGAATTCGGCTGTGAATTCTATAGAGTTTGTTGAGCATAGCTCCAAACGGATCTGGGTATTGTATTGAGAGAGCGGTGGCTTGTAATAAAATCAGAGAAAGTGATTCTTGGTGGATGTATCCCAAATTGGTTGAACCAAGTTAAATACTATCTCTTTGTGTTGTGTTATTTTATTCTGTAATTTTATTTGAGATCTGTAATAATTTCTGCATATTAGTTTCCTACTGTTGCGATTCTGTGAGGGATTATTCTGCATATTTTATCTCTTATTTCCTAACAATGCCTTGTTTTAATGTTGGGTACTTCGGGAATGCATGGGTATAATTTCATATTACATAAGTGTTATAAGAGTCGCATGCCTTGGGATATGCCTCTGTAAAATTTTTGCATCTTCCTCTCGTATCATGATGATTTATGCATGATCTTTCAATAATATTTTTTTTTGGTTTTGTGGCTCGTATCTGCCTTAGCTGTTGTTTTCTTTCATTCCCTTTCCTCTCATTTGCTTGTAGGTGTGTTGTATACATTGCTTTAGAGGTTGGTGTCTATTGTGCATTGTGGAAGTGGAACTATGGACATGATTTTGATATGTGGCCATCGTTTCCGTCCTCTTCATTTTTGTTTTTTTTTTTCCATTTTCTCTCTTGCCTGAATATTCATCCCCTTATATTTGGTGT
The DNA here is from genome assembly GCA_019776745.2 of Taxus chinensis. Classification (NCBI taxonomy): domain Eukaryota; kingdom Viridiplantae; phylum Streptophyta; class Pinopsida; order Cupressales; family Taxaceae; genus Taxus; species Taxus chinensis. The sequence goes on from CM034148.1 coordinate 691,542,280, forward strand.
TATTGCCTTCTCTAGTTTAGGTCTATGTTTTATGCATCTCCTTCTCACCTTGGTCTCTTGGAAAGTTAAAGTAGAGCTAGATAGTTGAATCTCAATTCCTAGGAGTAGTTTAGTATTAGGAGTAAGTAGAAGAAGTCGGCCTTCTCCAGAGGTCTATTTTAGTTTGAGTCCCACAACTTGGAGACAATCCCATGTTGTCTCAAATACCGAATTGTCTATGATTCGGGCATGGGTGCACATTTTGAGATCCAAAAACTTCATTAACATTATTCAACCACTGCATGGAATTTCCTACAATTATAAATAACAAGACATATCTTTCACAAAAAAATCCCTAAAATAATTGCAACAAACCTTTGCTAATTTTCCATTTGATATTTGCACATTAAAAATATTTCTTGTGTCCAATTTTTCTCATAGCATTATCATTTATTCATTTCTAGATGAAGTAGAGAATCCACAATCCAAAAATGTAATAAATTCAACAAGTTTTTTCACTTTTGCAATTTCATCATTTAGGTTGCAAGAGGAGCTTGGAGAAAGGTTTAATGCTAATTATTTTCTTATCTTTCACTTATGCAAGTTTTTCCTATATATAGTTGGCACCTAGGTTTGAAACTTCCTTCAATTTTGTAGTTTTATATTCCACTTGTTTCCCAATAGTTCAACAAATCACAATTAAAAAGTGGTAAATATGGTTGTAGACTAAAAAAGGTACAAGTGACCATATCCCACCACTTTGAGATGTTCCCTATTTATTTGATAGACCCGAGGACAATGGAAAATGAAAGGATATTTACACGGGTTTGGAGCTTGATGATACTACAAAGTAAATGGACTTTATAAATTCGTAAGTCACGTAGTCCCGTAAATGCATAAGGCAAAGAAATTAAGTAAAGGTACTTCGTAAACACGCATCACCATAAATTCCTTCATACTCCACCAAATCAGAAAAAATTATATTCATTGGATTCATATTTCAGATCTCTTCACCATGGAATAGATAAAAATGAAAGGTAGGTAGAGTTGGTGGGTGAAAAAGAGAAAAAATATCACAGTTTCAAATGAACACTTCCTGATGGATAGAAAGGGCATTAATGGAGGCATGGGAGAAATTTTATTCTTCTACAAGTCAGAGGACATTGAAGCATGGGATTTGGCAGGTTCACCGTCATTTTTACAAATCATTAAATGAATTTATTTGATGGTTGGAGGAATATTTTGGGTTCCCTTTTCTCTTTCTCATTTTTCTTCCATATATTATAATGGAGAGCTCATTGTAAAGGGTGGTTAAACATTCTCTATCTACTATTACATTCTTCTACAGGTTGCTGTGAGATGCAAACCTCCATTTTGGGAATTTTGCAAGAGATTCATGCATCTTTTACTCATTATAATGGACTATGTCATCATATGAAGATATAAAATAAAGTTTTGTGGATAATTTTAAAACCTTGCTTGTGTTTCATTGCACTCTTTGACCTCTACATTGCATTTAAAGGTATTTTTGTGCTTTTTATGGTTTCTTGCAAGTTCTAAATGGTTTTTTTTAATCAAAAAGGTATTATGAATGTGTGTTCTAGACTGTGGTGTTCCACATACCCTCTCTACCTCAATTTTTCCCATTTTCATTCGTTAGAGAGTGTCCTGATCACCCTTCTCTTGGTGTTATCACCCACGTAGTGTAGGATTTATTCATTTTCATGAATTTTACTTTCTCCATGGTCCCTTGGAATCATATGATAGGATTAAATATTTGTATTTACAACATTAGGAGTAGTTTTAACCTTAGTTTAGGAAGAGGAACCAACTTTCTTCATAGAATTCTCTCAGTTTCATGGTCCCACACATGAAGATAATTCCATGTTTCCCAAAGACATTTATTTCCCATTCAATTCAATTGCAAGTAAATTAGAGGGTGTTTTTTTTGGTGATAACAGTTGTGCCCTGGCCGGTGGGACCTCAAAAGTCAATATTTCAAATTTTATCAGGTTTAGATGTGTATCTTGTTAAAACACTAACCTTTGTAGGCTCTTCTAGTAACACATCTAGTGACTCTAACCATCAAAATCCACTGGTTTTTGTAGTGCAAGTGTCTCAAATTCATGAGAAGGATCCAAAAAAGGTCTAGGACAAGAGAAGGAGTTTTTGAGTACCTACAAGAATCACCAGGAAGAGGAAAAAGGGGAAGAAAAGTTCAAATATCACCATCTCCACCAAACATAACTCTTTCAACACCTCCACCTGATAGTCCCTTCTTGGAATCCATTAGAGTTATTAGACCTATCATAATGGATACACCACAAATAAATATAGGATTTGTTAACTTCATAGGAGGCAGTCCACTTACCCTCAATGCCAAATATCATATTCCAATGGAAGCCTTTAAAATTATTCCATTCTTTAATAGAGAAAATCAAATTGCTCTAGCTGATCATATCGAGAACAATGAAAATGTGTGTTCTATCCATGAAATTGCTAACATGGATGTAGCTGTGAAACTTCTATCTTCCTCATTAAAAGGAAATGCTCTACAATTGTTTAGGAGTTTGATAGTAGGATCAATTCAAAATTGGAATGCACTGTGTAAAACTCTTTGCAATCAGTTTAGAGAGAGGGAAAATAATATTTGTTAGAAATCGACAACCATCAAAAGGGATCCAAATGAACTAATGGAGGACTTCAACTTCAGGTTTTAAAGAACATGGGGCAGTATTCCAGTTCTTGTAAGACCAACTGCTAAAGGTGCATTTCTCTACTTCTTAAAATCCCATAATTCTGATATTGTTGTTATGGTGCAATCTATGGGAGGTATAATTTTTCTAGGAGCCTATGCATTAGGTATTAGAGCTAAAAACTTTCTAATTCAAGTTGATGAACTTTCCCCTAGGTTATCTATGCCTATTTACCCACAAATTTGAAATACTAGTTCTAGTCAAATGCTTGAGTTAGCTCCTATCCCTACTCCTAAGAAATCAAAATTATAATGAGGATTTTACATCTTCATGTGCCTCAGTTGATCTCCAAGAGGTCATGAAACAATTGAAAAATGGAGGGAATGAGTTGGTGACAATCAAGAGGTAGCAGGCCCAAATTTTTAGACCTTGTCAACCTCAATACAAACCAAACAAGCCCCCATATCAGTCAAATAGGCCTCTTACTCAAGCTGTAAATAAGAACCAAAGTCATTTTCCCACTGCTAGGCCATTCCAACCTTATAATCCCAATGTATCCTCTTCATCTAAAGCTTTGGTTCTAGTCCAAAACAATCTTTTACAAAATTATGAATGGGTTTTTCCTTGTGGTTAATCACATAACCAAACAACATGCTTCAATGACGCCCTGAATCAGAATTTAATGGTACAAGGTGCTTATGCTTCCCATGAAACAACTGAATAATAAAATTAGTAGCAAACAAACACACAAGAGGCACCTCAAAGTGACACTTCACCCATGAATTGGTAAGTAAATGATTTCTATGGGATAAATCAATCTCTTCCTTAGGGTGTAGCAAAAAACACAAGATCTAAGAAAAATAAATATAGAAGAGGGTAAATTCATCAAATGCAATTCCTTCTCAACCTTATCTCACATTTTAAGGAGTAGGCATCTCAAAAATAGTCCCAAATTCATAGAATCCTCCTAAGGTACCTATTGTATTATCTCATGTATAGGATAAAGTAGTAGTGAACAAAGGGCAACAAAAAAAATCCAACTCCATTCAATATTATTGATAAAATGAGGAAACAAAATGTAAGTATCTCTATGTGGGAGTCATTGGAAATTACGGGGTAGAGAGATTTATCGCAGGTAACCATGGCTAACTTGTCCATCTCAAATGGGCCATCCAAATATGAAGAGATTCCTTACCAATAAATTACAACAAAAGGAGGGTCAACCAAATAGAAACATGAAGCCTCCACCATTCTACATGTTCTTGATCATTAGGAATAACCTACTGCAAAACTGCATGATAGACTTAGGGGCAAGCATTTTGATGCCAAAGAAAATTACAAATCAGATGGGTCTCAAATACAAGCATATTTCCAAAGGAGTGGTGTATATGGATGGGAAAATAGTAGGAACTGTTGGAGTGATCAAAGGCCTAAACCTTACATTGCATGCATGTACAAATGTCATAGTTCCTCAGGATATATTTCTGATTTACCTACCTCCACTCTTTACCCTATGCTTGTCTCTAGATTTTACTACTAAGATTGGGGGGTACTTGTCAAGTGATTGATCCCACATGCTATTTAGAACTAGATATGGAGCCAAATCCACCATCAAGTTTGAACCAATTTATTCCTAGCACATCGAGCCTCATGTGTCAAGCCCTATCAATGCTAATTACACAATTTTTGATCAAGAATATTTTTGAGGTACTCAATAGGTAGAGACTAAAATTGGAGGAATTATAGATTTGACACTTGATGAATGGGCACACAAGAGGCATGGTTATGATCCTTATAGAGAAATGGAAGAGGATGAATTAGGTATCTATTTTCTGCATGAATAAAATACACCTCTCCCTAGAGTCACCAAGATGGATGATGAAGATGAGAATGAAGTATTTAAAATGTTATTTTATTGTTCAAGGAGTAGATAAGGTGCAGAGGAGTAGTTCTTGTGTCTCCCAAATGTATCAAATACTACTTTACTTTCATATTTCAGTTCAGTTGCTCGAATAAAAAAGCACTGTATGAATCCCTTATCCATGGTTTACAATAGGAAAGGTAGAAAAATATCAAGAATTTGTAAGCATTTTGAGATAGTGAGCTGAATGTAAATCAGGTTAGAGGAGAAAATGCAGCCAAGAATGATCTTCTCAAGAGCTTCAAAAATAGGGTATGGAATATCATAGAGGATTTTGAATCATTTAACATCAGTTCCATACCAAGTAAAAAGAACGAGGCTGCAAACATGCTTGCAACAATTGGGTCAGTGTTTGACATTATTGAAGATATCAAGAAGGATAAAGCACAACCTCATATCAAGGTGGTAGTGAGACCAGTTGTTCCAGAAAATAACACAAGTTAGAAGGTGTTTAAAAGTGACAAAAAAATCATCATTTCTCTTCAAGAATACGTTGATTTCTCCTCAAGAACCTAGGACAATTTGGAGAAGCAATATGTATATCAAGTAGTCCAATTCAGAATGAACAAGTTATAAAAAGATCTAGTGGGTTTGGAATCCATCTTCAATCTTAATGACCAGTTCAGGAAAGAGAAAGAAAACATCACTATCAAAGGCAAAGATTTAGAGTCCATTTCAGTTGGTGAAGGAAAAATGCTCCAAATTGGCAATGTAAATACTCAAAAGGAAAAGCATGATTTTTTACAATTTTGTCAAGAGTTTCTTAATATATTTGCATGGAGATATGAATATCTTAGGGGATTTGATCCTAGCTTAGCTTAACATAATATTCAACTAGATCCAAAAGCTAAACCTATTAGGCAGAAGCAAAGGCCACTTAATCCTCACATTGAGCCCTTGATGAAGAAATAATTAAATAAAATGATTGAGGCAAGTATTATTTTCCCTATCAAGCACTCATCTTGGGTTACAAACCTTGTACCAGTGCGGAAAATAAATAGGGAAATCAGGTCGTGTGTGGATTTCAGAGATTTAAATATATCATCCCTCGAGGATCACTACCCACTTCCCTCAATGGAGAAAATTTTACAAGTAGTAGCTGGTTCAGAGAGGGTTTCACTTCTAGATGGATACTCAGGTTACCACCAGATCATGGTGAGAGAGGAGGATCAGTTCAAGAAAACTTTCACCACAAAATTGGGCACATATGATTATAAGAAAATTCAATTTGGATTATCTAATGCTAGAGCTACATTTTAAAGAGCCATGGACATGATGTTCAAGGGGTTGATTAATAATATGGTTCTCGTGTACTTTGATGAAAGTATAATATTTTCCAAGAACGTAGTTGATCATCTTTCCAATATCAAGAAAGTGTTTGAGAGATGCAAGTAGTTTGGAGTGTCTCTAAATCCAAAGAAATACATATTCCTAGCTCATGAGGGTAAACTCCTGGGTTAAATTTTGTTTAAAGAGGGATTTACTATTGATCCAAAGAGATTTGAAGCCATTCTGGAATTTCCTTTTTCCAAGTCATAAGAAAGATCTCCAAAGCTTTTTAGGGAGGATCAACTTTGTTAGAATTTTTTTGCCTAAATTTTCCAATTTGGTTAAACCAATGATAATGATGTTGAAGAAGAGAATGAAATTTAAGTGGATAGTTTAGAGAAGAGATAGTTTTGAGGCTATTAAGAAAGCAATATCACAAGTCCCAATTCTTATCAATCCAAAATTCTTGAAAGACTTCATTCTGTATGATTTTGGTGGCTCAGACATAATGTATGCAATTTTGGTATAGCTAAACAATGAAGGATATGAGAAGCATGTTTCATTCTTCAGTCAAAGCCTAGAGGACTATGAGGTAAGGTATTTGTTCATTGAGAAGCATGTCCTTGATGTCATAAGGATTTAATAAATTTAGGCATGTGGTTTCAAACATCAAAATTCACTTGCTAGTTTCACATGTTGGTGTGAAGGATTTCCTCCTAAACAACGATTTAAATGAAAAAAGAGATGGTTGGATTGCCCATGTCATGGAATATGATATAGAGATCAAGGTAATAAAAGTAGTTAGAGGTAAAGGATTGTGTGAGTAGTTGATTTCAAATCAATATGCAGAGCCACAAGATGAAGAAGGGGTTGTTCTAGTATTCCATAATGATCAAGAAAAATAAGCCAATGCCTTACCCACACATTGCTAGACTCAGGATATCATCAAATTCCTCCAAACATGCCAATGTGCTCAGGGAATAAGAAAATATAAAATAAGGTATATCAGGCTCCAATCCATTCCATATGTTCTTATTAATGGCATTATGTTCAAGAAGTATGTGAATGGAGTTCTATTAAGGTGAATTACAACAAATCAGATGGAAAGGACATCACATGAATTACATGATGGAGAAGATGGAGGTCACTTTTCTCCATGGGTAACATCTCTCATAATCACAAAGGTTGGTTACAACTGGCCTAATCTATTTAACGATTGCTATGCATGGATCAAGAAGTGCAAGAAATGTGCATTTTTCATAAGAAAAGAAAAGTTGGTAGCACTTCAATTCCAATCAATCTCAGTTGATCAACCATTCATGTAGTGGGGATTGGATTTCATTGGGGCCATCAATCCAAACTCAAGACAAGGCCATAAGTGGATTCTCATAGCAATTTACTACTTCATCAAATGGAATGAAGTAGTGGCAATCAAGGAAGAAAATGATTCTAGTAGACTGGATTTCTACAAAGTAATTATAACCAGGTTTGGTGTCCCATATATTATCATTCATGACAATTCTCTAGCATTCCTTGGCACCGAAACTTATGATTGGGCTATGAAGAATGAGATATATACGATCACTTCTAATAACTATTATCTCCAGGGTGACAAACAAGATGAGTTCACGAACAAGAATCTCTTCAGGATCATAAGGAGGACTTTGCATGAGAATAAGAGGACTTTGTGCACCAAGTTGAAATCAGCCTTGTGGGATGATAGAAGAAAACATATGAGATCTACTAGAAGCTCTCCCTACAAGATAGTCTATGGAAGAGAAGCAAGGGTGCCCATATATCTTAAATTACCAGCAATGGAGCTTATCAGGAAGTTGGAATTATCTGAGTATGGAGCCATAAAGGTCAGCTATGTAGAGCTCATGGAGCTAGAAGAGCTAAAGGACTAGGTTGTAAAAACAAAAAAGGACTAGGCTCAAATCAAGAAGAGATTTTATAGGAAGGCCAGGAATAGGAGTTTCCAGGAGGGAAACTCAGTTCTAAAGTGGGATGTTGATAGGGAAAATCTAAGTAGAAATTCAAAATTTGATGCTATATGGAGTGGTCCCTGCATGTTCTCAGGATGTAAAATGAATAATGCTTTCCAAATGTCAAAGTTAGATGGAGAAGAACTGTATATCCTAGTTAACGGAATTTACCTAAAGCATTATTATTGAAGTAAAATATCATCTTTGTACATATTAGCTTAGGTTTCTAATTCCTCTAAGTGCTTTCAACATGTTGTTTTGTTGGAAGAGTAGGTTTCCCTTTCCTAAGTGCTTTGCACAGGTTTTATTGCTTATGGATGGTATCTTTACACATGTTCATGGAGGTTGCAGGGGTGTTCTAGGAGGAAGTTCATTTTATAGGAAATATTTCCATCTTCAAGAAATATCAAATGTAGAGCAACTACAAAATCAGATTTAGAGACAATTTTAGTTTTCTCATATTGTTTTCTCTTCAGATTAGTTACATTTTGAGCTTATAGTGCTTTTTATTTGATCATAAAATCAGATTCAAGGTTAGCTTGAGACATTTTAGAGGGTATGTTTCATAAAACCTTGTATGTTATCAGTCTTGGTAGGTGGTCCTCCTCAGTTTTATTCAAGATTCTCCTTGGTTTCGAGAAGAAGATCAACCTCATATCAGTTTTCCGCACTCATTGAATCTTGTCAAAGAGAAATCTTATGAAATTTTGAGAAGCTTAAGAAGCTTCAGGTTAGCTTTAGCTCCTGGAAATGTTCGAGGTAGGTATAGGAGTGGTTTGGTGGTGTTTTCTTCAAAGTTTAGATCAGGTTCCATATCATCAGGCTAGATCCATGCCCAATGGATGTTTCAGGGCCACTGATCACTTCATCTGATCTATAGGGATCCATAAAAACACACCACTTCATTAGTTTCACCAGCACCAAGAAGAAGAAGGAAAAATAAATAAATTAAGGTATACAGAGGTTCTGGAAGGAACCACTGCCCTGCAGGGTGGCGGTCCTGAAACCACCGCCCAGCCAGGGCAGCAGTCTTATGGCTGCCGGTCTGCTCAAGGTGGCAATCCTGGAAATTTTGAACAGAAAATAAGAATAGAGCATGAATGGACATGAATTTGAAGTTCCCAACTCTGTCTCTTCCCTTCCATGCCCGTTCACATCCTCCAGTGCATGGGAGGACATGGGAATGCCTATAAATGCATGAAAGGAGCAAGAGGATAGATGTTAGAAGGTGAATCAATCATTCAAGATCCAAAGAGATAAATAAGTAGAGAGTATTGAGAGCATTGAGCAGAGATCTTCAGTGCTAGAGTGGAATTTGTAGAATAAAGGTTTAGAAATAGAGCAAGCAAATACTTGGAGAGAAGGTTTACATTGTTACTTCTTTTCATACTTATTGTAATTTGTAATTGTCTATATTAGACCAATAAAAGTGGGAAGAAAGAGAAGTTTCCCTTCCCGACTGGTTTTCCTCCTTGGAGGTTTCTAGGATAAAAATTGTTGGTGTTGAAGTTGTTTTAATTACCTCTCTGTAATTTCTTTTCTATAGCACTAGAAAATTAGTCACAAAGCTCTAATCTTGCAATCAAACTGTCATTTTCCAAAGTTTAAAGTAGGAAAATGTATTTGTGTGATTCATATAGGTCCAAAGTAGAATTTTATGGATCATCATCTAGCAGGAAGATAGCCCCGTTGAGTCATTGGAAGGCTTTTACCTTTATCTCAGTTCTCATACTTAGCTAAAAATGGATAAAAATTTAATAAAGTTTAGAAAAATGGCTTTGGGGTGCTATTTACAAAAGTACATATACTTGAGTTCATGGTGTGATTGGATTACATGGGTACTATCTCCAAGCTATGGGACTTGCTACTTGAGATAGACCTCCAGAGAAAGTTGGATCTTGTTCCTAAACTACCTACAACAATCTACTCTAATAGAGGCAGAACTAACTATCCTAGTCTAACTTTCCAAGGGACCAAGGAGACAGAATGCATAGAAAATGAAAGAATACACTACAATGGTGATACACTAGAAAAGGAGGGGTGCGAGAGTAGTCTTCCAATGTGTGAGATACATAAGTAAAGTGCACAGTAGAAGGGGTGATAATAGTTCTCCACAATCTAGCAAAAATGCATTCACAACAATATTTCATACATGCAAAATAAAAATGGATTCTTGAAATAGCATAAGAATAGAAAAAATATTCTTGTAATGAGGGTTGAAAAGGGGCAAGAAGAGTGCAAACAAACACAACAGGGGAATATGCATCCACAAACTTGTATTTTATTGCTTCATGATATGCAAAATTCAGTCTATTACAAGATAAGGACCTAGATCACCATGCAAGCAGTCCACTATAAGGGCCTACAACACATTGGCTTCACAAAGCAATTTTGATAGAGCTTTGCTACCAAAAAACTACTCCCTTTATAATGTGCCCAACCCTCCAATTTATAAAAAATTGAGAAGAGAGAGAGAAGGGGAAAATGGAAATCCCAAAATATTTCCTTCAACCACTTGTAAGAAGCATTAAATTGAGTGAAATGATTGTATGTTACTTACAAAAGGCTCTCCATACTGTCCTAGGTGCTGCAGCAGAGAAAGAATGATGACCATGCCTCTTAATTGTACTCCCAACTACTAAATAAAACACTGTCATGAATCCGACCACATTTTATGAAAAATATCCATTGATTTCTCATAAAATCCCAAATTATTAATTTTTGTGCGTTGGGATCAAAAACGTGATTCCAATGGTACTTATTTTGTGTGATTTCATTGAGAAATGCAAAAGTTATGACCTTCTGAGTGCGGGAAACTATTTTGGGTCTGCCAGGCATTTTCTGTCATTTGACAGGAATGAGCATTAATTGACTAGAGCCGAACACATTTCTTATATTTTAATATATTTACCATCATAAAAATTAATAAATCTAGTTTTTTTTTTATGCAGAGGACATTGTGCTCATTCTAGAAAGTCCAATTTTATGAAAATTAGAGCTCGGAGTCAAAAGTTATGGTCGTTTGAAGTTCGAGAGGTCAAACTTTGACTTTTCTCTTCATTGCGGCTATTTCAGAAAAATCAGGTCTGCATGTCCCAGCTATCCCAAACACAAATCTCTACATCACCTGATTCAAGCTTTCTTTTCCCTACATGTCCACCATTTACCGGGACGTGAGGGCTGTTGACTTTTGCATTAGCTGCATCCCATTCAGCTTGGCTCTTTGTGCGGTGATTTCACCTTTACGCATCCCACTCGTACTTTTGTTCCAACTGTCCTGGACAAAAATCTCCACACCACCCATAATAGATTGTCTTGCGGAAAAATTAGCCAATCGCGTACTGCACGTCCTGATGTCCCAACTATCCCGCGGATCGCCTAGGTCAACAAGTTTCGACTTCGCCGATTCCTTTGTATTTTGGCTGCAAAATTAGTACAATGAACCTTGGTACGATCCACACTGGTAGCCTCCAAACCCGCAATGCATTAAAACAAGCCTGGAATTCATTTTTTGGATTTTTTCAATTTTTTCTAGCTTGTTGGATTTTTTCCTTGGATGGGGAAGTTAGAGAGAAGCTGAGGGGACCCTGAAAACATGATTTTGGGCCTTGAATAAATTCTACTTGCTCGGGAATGAAGAATTTGATGTATGTTATCAAAATTACCTTGAGGGGGTGAATTTTGGATAATAGGTACCTTGCTTAATTTTCCTTAACTCCTAGGACCCAAAAAACCTAAAAAGGTTGATCAAATTTCAAGAAAAGGGGATTTCTAGTGTAATGTGGATGATAGGGGTAGGTGGAACTAAGAGTCAGATGGAAATTAGGTTCCTAATACTTGTTGAAGGCTCGAAATGTGAAGGAGGGGAACAAATATAGTGTTGTGCAGGGTTTTCAGGTCATGATGGAACTCAAGTAACTTATTCTACTGGGCTCGGGGATCCCTGAAACCTCTATGGGGTTGGAATGTTTATAGTGTAGGCGGAGGGCCCATCGGCAGAACCAAGTGTGTCGAGAATGGTGCTGGGGAAATCAAGGTTCCCTACGGAGGTCGGTGGGTTGATAAATAAAGGCAAGGTCGGTGAGAGGTAGCTCAGGGGGTTCACCGAGTTGGCTGCAGGAGTTGTGGGGATTTCAAGCCCATAAATAACTCCCAATCTAGTTCCAAGGAGACCCTAGTTCTTTGAACCCCAATGTAATCCAAAGATAATAAACAAGAAGGTGGGGAGGAGATAAATGGATTGTAGGTAAATAGGGTTGTAGATGAACAAGACACAACTGACCATGTTCTACTAGTCCTAGATGTGCCTGATTTATCTGATAAACCTAAGGAAAAAGGAAAATGAGAGGAGAGTTACATAAGTTTGGAGATCGATGGTATTGTGAAGTAAGTGAACTTTATAAACCCACAAGTCAAGTAGTCCCATAAACCCACAAGGCAAAGCAATGAAGTAAAGGCACTTCTTAAATCCGCATTACCATAACTTCCTCCATACTCCAAAAAATCTGACAAAATTATATTCATTAGATTCATATTTCAGATCCCTTCCCCATGGAATCATTAAAAATGGTAGGTAGCAGGAGTTAGTGGGTGAAAAATAGGAAAAATCTTCAAGTTTCAAATTAACACTTACCGGTGGATAGAAAGGGGCATTAATGAAGGCATGGGAGCAATTTTATTCTTCTACAAGTTAGAGGACATGGAAGCATGGGCTTTGGAAGGTTCACCATTATTTGTGTAGGCCATTAAATGATTTTTTTTGGTGGTTGGAGGAATATTTTGGATCCCCTTTTCTCTTTCTCATTTTTCTTCCATATACTGTAATGGAGAGCTCATTGTAAAGGGTGGTTAAACATTCTCTATCTACTCCTTCATTCTTCTACAGGTTGTTGTGAGCTTTAAACCTCCATTTTGGGCATTTTGCAAGAGATTCATGCCTCTTTTACTCATTATAATGGACTATGTCATCATATAAAGTAATAAAATCATGTTTTGTGGCTATTCTTCAACCCTTTCTTATGTTTTCATTGCATTGTTTTACCTCTAAATTATATTTGAAGGTATTTTTTATGCATTTTTATGGTTTCTTGTTAGTTCTAAATGGTTTTGTTTAATGGAAATGGTGTTGTGAATGCTTGTTCTATACTTTGGTGTTCCACATACCCTCACTACCTCTATTTTTCTCATTTTTCATTCATTATAGAGTGTCTTAATCACCCTTCTATTAGAGTTATCACCTCTTATTATATGATTTTCCTTCATTTTCCATGCATTTTCCTCTCTTCTTGATCCCTTGGAATCATATTGTAGGATTAGATAGTCGTATTTCCAGAAGTAGGAGTAGTTTTTGGCCTTAGTTTAGGAAGAGGAACCAACCTTCTCTGGAGAATTATCTCATTTTCATGGTCCCACACCTGAAGATAATTCCATGTTTTCCAGAGACACTGATTGTCCATTCAATTCACTTGTAATAAAATTATATGGTACTATTTTTTTGGTGATAACAATATCCACTAACCCATAATTATAGGTTATTGTGGTAATTCCCTAGTCCCTTGATAATTTTCTATTGATCAGTGTGCCATCCCTAATATTTTTATAGAAATTCTTTACTGATGTTTAGAAGACTATTCACCTGAATAAACCTTATGCTAGTAATATTCATACTTTTCTTAGTGAGTAGATCCCTCCCCTTCATATACTTTTTTTCAATGCTCATGTTAACAAATCCTTTAGTTTTTGCAAAGTAGGGTTTCTACCACAATTCAACTACCCCCTGTGCCTTTGAATTTCTACTACTTCTCCTTTCCAACCTATATATTCTATTTTACCTTTAATGTTTCTATAATGGTATCCTTATTATGGTTCAATTCCTCCAGGAAAAATACCCTTACCCAATTTTCTCATCCACCATGATGTTGGAAACAATTTTTAAAACCCATATCCATCATTTGGCGTGTTTTCATATTTATTTCTTTAATAGTACTCCTAATGGATATTGTGTCTTAGGATTCCTTTTAGGTTCCATAGCCTCTCACTCTTCTTACTGTACTAGTTTTGTGAACCTTGACATCCTTCCACTCCCTTACCAGTAACTTACTCTCACCCTTTGGCTCTTTTTTAATCTCTTATATTCTCAAGTGAGTTCGTCACTCATAGAACTCTTAATTATTAACCGCAACACTCATTTGACTAATCTCTTAATGCCACCCTAATTTTCTTAAATAACATAATTAGTTTTCATTCTGACACCTAACCTCATTGGCCACATATAAACTTTTTTTCAATCCATATGTGCAAAACATTTCCTCAAAAGCTTCCCACTAATCTTCTACATCATCAAATTCAATGATTTTTTTTTTTCATTTCTCTAATCCATGTGAGGACTCATCATTAGTTATGCAAAACCATGCTCTAAAAAATCATCCTTCATAAAATGATACTATTTATCATCGTGGAAAAAAAGTTCTGAGTTCCAATAAATATGCTACTCCCATAAATATTCTATGACAATTCTTATCCTCACAAAACATATGCCACATCCTTGTGCAAAAATTATAAATATGGAAACAAAAATTATTACTCATATATAAATAACATATGCTAATCATCACATAATTTAACTAATTATAATATTACACAAATGTATTTAGTGGTTGTTGGCCTTATTTTTGGGTTTCCAATTTTGTGCCTACTCATAGGAAGGTTTTGAATCTATACCCATTAAAAATAACAGGAAACATCTCTACATCCAATCGAAACATCTTACAATCTCCCATTTGTAATATGTGATGGATTATGAATGGCCCCATCCATAAGATATGTAATTTTTTAGGTGTTTACACATATCAAGAATCAAATAAAAACACATTGTATCCTTCCTATAAGAAATTTATCTTAATTTTCTTGTATATCTTTTGTTAACCATTCTCTACCTCTTGATTCCATTGATCTAAGAACCTTTTTAAAACATAAAGTCACAAAATATTGAACAAAATATCAGGTAATGTATACCTCTCCTTGATATTAATCACAAGAGAGATCCATAAAGTTGGAACAAAAAATTCCACTGATAAAACCTCTTCTTTCCAATAAAAAGTTATAATGTGGTGTAATATTTTATCTTCCATTATATTGTTTTCCCATGGGTGCTACAGAGCCATTTTATGATGTGTGATAAAAAAAGTACTCAAGTAGAATATTCATTATCTTGTTAAGAAAGTGAGTCTCATGCTTTCTTGTTAAGTTCAATAGACATCAACATATTGTAATAATATTATCCTATAAGAATTATATGGTCATTAAAACACTACAGTCCCTCACCACTATAGCTTCTTCCCATCGGATTAGATAATCATGGTAGTGATGATATTCCATGTCCTATTTGTATTTTCCTAGAGGCGTTTATGATCCCACTAAATTAATGGCCATATTTCTCACAAGGTTAGTGTGCTAATACAATCACTAAATACATATCATATATCTAGTTTGGTTTCTCCCACCCTCTGACATTGATCAAAACTGTGCATGAATTCTTACACATATTTGAACATGATTGGCCACCATACCTGACCAAATTTTTTTTACAAAATGTAACTATACACCTGAGAATCAACACGTAATTTTAGATGCACACAAACTCCCAAGGCCATTTCGGGACAACCAGAATGTGATGGATGATAATAGATAACGTTTAGGTGGGATATGTAGGAATGATGATAAGAGGACAAGGAAATCAAATGTTCTCAACTGGAAAAATAGGAATTTTACCATTAAGAGCGATGAATGCGTTTACTAGTCTATGTGGGGGGTGATACTATGATCAAGGATGATTGTGACATGTAGATCTAGATCAATATCATTGGAACCAAATAAAACCCAACTCAGTTGAGGAATGTGAGGGAATTTTCCTTTGTCTTCTGTGAATTACTCTCCGAAGAGGGTCCTCAAAGTATGAGAGAATGCATGTGGAAAGTAAAAATTAAGGGTTGTAGGGTCTAAGCCTGCTTAATTATTTAGCCCAATAATCTTTGGCCAATATCTAATTCTTCGTTAGGGGAAATGAGTTGTCCAATGATTTTAGGAGGCACAAGTGTGGTTTTAAAGAGACAAATTGGTGCAAGCGTTGATAAATGTATTTTTTTTTTTCTTTCAATGTTTGGATATCTTATAAGTGTATCGAAGATTCTAATATTCTGGTGTGGTGGACCTGAGATATTCACATGGGCACTAAGTCAAGAGAAATGGAAACAAACAAGAAAGGTAGAATCATAAGGTCCTGAGAACTAAATTCAAGTAGCCTAGGTCATTAGGGAAATATGAGTTGTGTTTTTTCCATATCTAAATTAACTTTAGTTACTACCTTTAAATAAGCAAAAAAAAAACCTTGAATTAAAGAAAAAGATGATTAATTTTACCCTTTTAATTTAACTAAGTTCGATTTGCAAATATTTACTCAAAGTAAAATAAAACAAACTATCTAATTAAAATTTGTATTTTCAATGAGGATTTTAAAAGAAATAAATAAATGAATCTAATTAAATTCTAGTTTATCTTTTTTGTTCTTTTCTTGTTACTGAATATTAAATTAAACAAAAGCTACAGACAAAAGAATTTATTCTAAAACAAATAACCTACTTCTATAATAGCAGAAAATAAACAGGCAATATTTAGATGTAGCTATTACTCTATTGTAGGATATGAAATTAAATCTAGCTTAAAAAAAAGATGAGTTCTAATTTCTAATTGTGGAAATATGACTTTATTTAATTGCTTCACCTCATAATCATGAGAAAAAAGAGAATATTCTCAGAAGAAACTTCATCTTTCACTTGATACTTCCCCTATAAAAAAAAATATATTACACAGGTAAAACTAATAATGAAGAAATAAAATAATAAAACGTAGACATAAAAGCTTACTACAACTTATTTCCCTTGAATATCTACAGGGATAAGTAGGGAAAATGATATCAACAAAAGTTTTCTCTTTACACATACAAAATATAGGGATGAAGAAATTGAAATTATACAGATGTTCTAAAACAAATAAATTAAGAAAATTCATGCACAAAAACCATCCTCTAAATTATTTCCCATGCAGATCCAAGGGGATAAGTTAGGAAGAAAATATCAATGTAAGATTCGTACTGGTAATAAAAAGACTATAATTTCTACCTCTTAAAACAAGTGTTTTGCTTCTTTTATTTTTAATGAAAAATATTCTAAAGTGAAAGATTTGAAGAAATTGTAAATAAACCCCTAACCCGATTAATGTAGAAATGTGAAAACTTTCAAAATATGGCGATGATTCTATTTTCTCATCAGCTTCCTTTCAAGAGATGAAAAGTCCAAATGATCCATAGTGTAGTGCTAGATGGTTGCAGGAAGAAATCAAGAAAGTGCTGGAGTAGATTGGTTATGGGAAATATGATCACAAATGAAAGCAGGTAGAGACAGAGCTTGATGGTATTTTCTTCTATGTGTACTTCTTAGTAGTATTTTGGTGTAGAGTAATGGTGTAAATTCAAATAAAAAAATTCTAACCCATGATATGTTTAAAATTATGGATTTTATAGAAAAATGGAAGAAGAGAAGAAGTCTAACATAGATGATAATCAAGAAGTTCTAAATCATCCAAGTAAGGGGGAGTCAAACTTGTAAAAATAATAAATTGAGAAGAGGATTCCAATACATATCTAAGAATCCAGAAATAAGGAGAAATGGTCAAAAAAAGGGGTGAGTAAAACAGTCACAAACTTGAGATGCTCATTTATAGAATATGCGAGTCTCAATTTTTAGTAAAATGCAAAGGAAACCACCAGTGTGCACATTAATGGTAGTTACATAGCTACCGGTCCTAGGGATCCTGGTGGTTACGTAACTGTTAGAGAACCAAAAGAGAGTGTAAGATGGCTCACAAAAGAATTGAAAAACTAGAAAAAAAATTGAAACAAGGATAAACATGCTGAAGGTAAAGGGAGGAGGATATGGATCTCATCATTGTTCTAGAAAATAAATATTTCATCATTGGAGAATTTTAATGCACCACTAAAAAAAACTTATGTAATTTTGGGTGTGTACATATTGGCCCCTTGGAGAGAATTGTTTTAGCCATGAATGGGCATAAAACATGAATTTCAAGTATGGTGCTCCCAAATGGGAGAGTTATAAATTATACCTTAATCTTCATTGTGTTGAAACCACACTAATCCGACCTTCCCTCCACCTAAAAAATAGAGACGAGAATCACATTCATATATACAACATAATTAGAAAGAATACTCTGAAACAAAACGAAAATATTTCTTACCATATCTGCGAGGGTGAGAAATATACCTCCTCCAGCGTGTCCAAACCTGTAAACACTCACTCAAAGTGATATTAGAAAAGAAAATTTGTGCTATATTATATATCACTTGTTACTAATTTTAGAAATCATTTCCACACACACTTCTAGCTAATTTTAGAGCTTTGGATTACCGGTGACTGTTTCATGTGAGAATACAATCAAATCAAAGAGCACTTAGTGACAATGGAATCATAACTAGAGGAAGTAAAAAGATGGTCAAAAACAGGTAGGTTATACGAATTTGTTTATTTTTTCCCCTAAAATGTAGAATTGTTTTGGAACTATCCATAGGTTGTGTCAGTTTTTAAAGATTTTTTAGTCAAAACAATAGTAGGGAGAGAACCTTTTAGGGTTTGGTTGTTTGTTTGAATGTTTTTAGAACATTTTTTCTTTATTTTTACAAATCTTTGAACTCAAGGGCATGACCCAAATTTAGTTGACATGGCCACGCAGGGAGATTATAAAACTTCCTCTTTGCATAGACTGATGGTTACATAACCACCATGGTGGTTGTGCAAGCTACCACCATGGTTAGAGAGGCAGTTATGTAACTGCCATGAATTTTTGCATTTAAAAAGCTATGTATGAAATTTCATTATTGTTTTACTTGTATTTATATTATTTTTGTGATATTTTTTATGCGCTTATTAGGTTCTAACCTGCTACTTATTATATTTTATGGATGAAGGGGAGCTACATCAGGTGGATTGGAGCCTTGAAAACAGGACTAGTTGCCTTGGATCTTGTAGTTACTGACATAGGAATAGATGAGTTTATTGGAGAGAGTTGACATATGGAGGATTTATCAAAAATGACTTGTTTCCCCTGTGATTATTATTATTGACTTATTTAGTTATTGGGATGCAAACCGAAACAATTTTTGGTTTCTTGGAGTTAGGGGGTGAGTGGACTATCACACTAGAGGATGTTTATAGGATCCTCAGAGTTTCCTGTTAGTGACATGAAGTTAATGCTGAAGAGTGCCGATTTGACAGTTAATTCTCATAGGTGGGCCTCTTACCTTTGTGATGCATAGGTACCTGATATGGGTATCAAGCATGGGGTTAGACTTGTTTCAGTAGACACCACTCCTATCCCCTTTTCTAAGTAAGGATATCATTGGTATACCTAGCCTCACGTTTGATTGGGGACAAGGGCAAGGGTACCGGTTCTTATTTTACTGGGTTCTAATTATCAAAAAACATTGAGTAACATGGTAGGTTATATGCATGGGGAGTTGATATCCTTGGCAACCACCTACCATGATCTATATTGGGTTATTAGATGCAAGGATAAATCTCTCGGCCCACCCTACATTAGTCATGTTGTGGGTATACGGAGAAGATGATCACCTACCAGAGGGGGTGTAGGGATAGAAGATGCCATGGGAGATTAGAGCATCTATATGGGTAGATATGGCTATGTTGTAATGAAATTACTAGTGTAATTTAGATTATGAGCAACAATATAACACCAAATAACACAACATTTTAGAATAATGATCTCAATATGCAATTGTAATAGCTTCGCCACTTCGAGGGGGAAACCTCCAAACCATATTAATAAGACTAAAATGCTCAAATGATAATGAAAAAACTACCTACAATCCTCTATATATACTATTCATATGTTATGGCCATCACCCCAGACTGACCTATTAAGCATGAGAAAGTATAAATGATATAATAAAATGATATGGTAAGCCACAAGTCGGGCTACTCATATCCTAATACAAAGCAATAGGTTAAGGGCGTAGCATGCCCTTCCCCCTTCAAACCAATGTTGTCTCTCAATGTTGAATAATCCTGGATGTTGCTGTAGAAAACCTTCATCCTCCCAGGTGGCATCTTCTATGCTCATATTCTTCCACTTGATCAGATATTCCTTAATGTCTTTAGTTCTCAACCTCTTAGTACGTGTTTTGCAGAATCTTCTCTAGGTCCAAAATGATTCTTCCTTCCTCGCCAAGTTGTGGTGTAACTCTTGTATGGGCTTCAAATTTCTATCCAATAACCTTCTTCAGACATGAAATATGGAATATTGGGTGTATGTGTTAAGATGGAGGCAACTCTAGTTTATAAGCAACACTGCCAATTTTCTGTAGAACCTGATAAGGGCCATAGTATTTAGGAGCAAGTTTGTTGTCTTTTTTCTGTTGCTTAAGAGACATCTATTTGTAAGGCTGGAGATGTACACAAAACCCAATCACTAATTTCAAAATGTCTTTCACTACTATGTTGATCTGCTTGTTGTTTCATCCTGTTTTGTGCTAATGCTAAATTCTCCTTCAAACTAGCAAAAAACCTGTTGTTGATGTTGAATGTGATCCTCAACATCTTTGACCTTCATTTGCACCCTCAAGGAGGAAGTGATAGAAGGTGGATGGTAACCATATAATGCTAAAAAGGGGGGTCATTTGAGAAGAGGCGTGAAAAGATGTGTTATACCACCATTCTATAAGTGGTAGCCCATTTAATCCATCTTTCCTGCTTATCTGATACAAAACAACGTAGATACCCCTCTAAGCATTTGTTGACCACTTCCATTTTCCCATCAGTTTGAGGATGATAAGATGAACTGTGAGCTAGCTGAGTACCCAAACATGAAAATAATTTTGTCCAAAAATTACTTGTGAAAAGAGGATCAAGGTCACTTATAATTATCTTTGGGGTTCCATGTAGCCTTTGAACTGTCTCCAAAAAAAATAGCTACGACTGTACTAGCTGCAAATGGATGTGATAGTGGAAAAAAAATGGGCATATTTTGTGAGCCTAGCCACAATCATGAAAATAACATTCTTACCGCTCTGAACAAGGTAATCCGGTGATGAAATCCATGGAGACCTCCTCCCATCTCTGGCTAGGAATTGGTAAGGGTTGCAACAGACTTGGTGTCTGAATTGTTTCCCCTTTGTTCTTTTGGCACACTAAACACTCTGATACAAAATTTTTGTACATCCCCCTTGAGTCCTTCCAAAATAATTCTCTTTTTTATTCTATGATATGTCTTCAAAAACCTAGAGTGTCCTCCAACAGGTGAGGCATGTAGCTCTGTAAGAATCTTATGTTTCAACTTAGAATATTTTACTCATGTATAACCTATCCTTGTACCATAGGGCATTACCTTTCCACTCAAAATTTTTAGATGTCATATATCCTTTCTTGATATTTTTTTATTAGAGATTGTGTATCCTTGTCTCAATCCTATTCCAATATTTGTTTCATCCACCCAATCGGGCCGTCAACATGGACATTCCACATAGTAAGGCATTTGCGGATGTATCCCTTCTAGACAATGCATCAGACTACTACATTTTCCTTTACCCTTTTTGTATATGATTTCAAAATCATAACCCAACATTTTTGTTACCCCAATTTTTTTTGTTCCTCAGATAATAACCTTTTCTCCAAAAAGTATTTGAGACTATCATGATCATTTTTTTACCTTGAAGTGGTCTACCCATGAGATAGGGCTTCCATTGCTTGACCGCATGAAGAATAGCCATCATTTATTTATCATAGAATGGTTTTGAGCAGATATTTTCCTTTGAATTGGTGACTCTCAAATTAAATTGGTCTTCCTTTTTGTATTAGAACTAATCCCAATCTTGATCCTGAAGCTTCACATTCAAACAATTAAGGTTTTTGAGAAGTTGGGAGTAGCCAAAAACTAGGGGTGTTGCACAAGGCTTCCTTCAGCTGCTCAAAGGATTTAGTGGCTAAGTATGTCTAATGGAAGTCATCCTTCTTTAGAAATGTTAATGAGTGGGGTTGTTATTCTACTATATCCCCACACAAATCTTCTGTAGTACCCTATTAGTCCTAGGAACCCATGAAGATTTTTGAGATTTTTGGGGTCTTGGCCATTCCACCATAGCTTTAATCTTCTGAGGATCAACTTTGACGCCTTCATGGGATACAATGTGACCCAAGTAATCTACCTCTTGTACACCAAAAGAAAAATTTAGATGGATTTACATAGAGAGTATGTTTCTCCAAAACTTCCAACACTTTATTTTACATGTTGTAAGTGTTATTCCCATGTCTTACTGTAAATCAATATGTAATCAAAGAAAAAGTAATACAAATTTTCTTGTAAAATGGCTTTGAAAACAGTGTTCATCAAGCTTTGAAAGGTTGAAGGTGCATTTTTAAGACCAAAAGGCATTATCAAAAAACTCATAATGGCCCTCATGAGTCTTGAAAGCCATTTTATGAACATCTTCCTCTTTTATTCTAATTTGATGGTACCCCCCCGAACGAAGATCTAATTTTGTGAAATAAATAGCACCATGCAATTCATCAAGTAAATCATCAATTACTAAAATAGGAAACTTATCTTTGATGGTATACTTGTTGAGTTTCTTGGTAAGCTAGACACATCCTCCATGTTTCATCCCTTCTTACATACCATGACCACTGGGGAAGAATAGGCACTCTGACTAGGCCTGATGATACCTGCCTTCAACATTTCCTGAACCATTTTCTCGATCTCCACTTTTTCTGGGAATATGGGTATTTGTATGGTCTGATGTTAGGTGTTTGGATCCCTGGAATCAATTTGAATGGCCCTAATCATGATCCTTAACTGGTGATAGTCCCTTTTTTTAATTGCATCAAAAATAGATGAGTGAGCATCAACAATCTTCTGAAAGATCGGTGGTGGCATTGAAGACTATGTATTTTGTACTTCTATGGAAAATAACTTTGCTATAAATCCATCCACTCCTTTTCTGAGAACCTTCTGCATCTGATGAGAGAAAATAATATGTGGAGACTTAGCTACCATCCCCAATTCAATTGTATTGTCCCTTCCCATCTAAATGTAATCGCAATGAACAATTCTTAAAAAATTCATCTCTATAGTACCTAAGGTTGTGAGCCATTGGACACCTAAAACAATATTTGCCCCTCCCATAGAAATAGCAAAACATAGGTGAGTCTAACATGTAGTCTCCCATGGAGAAAGCTTGATACTATGGAATTTTCCTGTGCAATTGACTGTCCCACCATCCACAATCATAAGTTGCATTTTTGGAGCTAGGTAAATAAAACAATTGAGGCAGGCAGCTAACTTACTATTTATGAAGTTACGAGTACTCCTCGAGTCAATCAACACTGTTCACCTTCTATTTTTTTGAGATAACCAATAACCTTGAGTGTTTGAGGAGTACTAATACCTAACAATGCATGGCAAGAAATTATAGGTTGGTGATCCTTTACTTCCTCTTCTACTAGTTCCTCAACCTCTCCTATAATTTCAGCATCCTCATCATCCTCATTACCTCCATCAATATAGAACAAATTCTTCACAGCACATTTGTGTCTTGGTTCATATTTGCTATCATAGTTTAAATCATAATCCTTTGGTTCTATTTTCTTCCATTTGTTGAGGAGTCAGTCTAATTGGCCTAGAAAAATGAAGGGGAAGAGATACTACGGTCTTTGGTGTTAATGAAAGGTGACCTCCTACTGTAAAGAAATTTTTCCTCTGTTCGACATGCCATGATAATAGAATCAAAAATATTGAGTGGATTAAACATATGTACCTCATGCTCGATGTGGTCCTTAGGACCCCTCCAAGAAATAGGTCATTCAGATTCTCTTCTGATATATTATCCACCCTTAAGGATAGGTTCTAGAATTGATGCACATAATATTTGACTGATCCTGTTTGTTGTAACTTTGCTAATTGACTAAATTAGTTCTCTGAAACATTGGAACTATAGTGTAATTGCAACTCCTCGGTAAAAATTGTCCAAGTGACACCAAGGACCATTTTTCTGCCTCTGAGCACATAACCATCGATACCAAACAAAATTGGTCTGGTTCAAGATACAAGGGATGCCAAAACCCACCCTTTTTTCATGATGGTGTTTGATGTATCTCAAATAATTTCTCCATTTGATTTATCCAATTCAGGGGGATCTTTATCATCAAATTTGTGCATATCCACTTTCGGCATCATGTTTCATGGTTGTGAATAAGTTGGATTTTGATTGGGCTAGAAAAGTGATCCAACATGGTTATTTTGTCCATGATTTTGAACTGAAGATCCTCCTTAGTTGATATGGTATGGGATCTGGGTCATACTTTTTTACCTTTTACATGTTGCATGATATCATCCAACCGATGATTGATTTGGGCTATGTCTCCTTTAGAGGCCATCTTAGATTGTACATTTTGCAGCTCATACTCAAGTTGGCTCACCTTATGATCAACTAAAGTAAACCCTAGTGCTGAGGAATCTGTATTTACCCCCTTTTGAATCCATCTCTTCAATCACTATGTCATCTTTATCTGGGGTTTTTACCCAGAGTAAACCAGACTCTTTTTTTGCTCTTGTGGAAGGCCCCACCATGATATCAAACCTTAGGGTTTAGGGTTTGGATACAAATTCGGTCTAAACAAGAAAGAACATAGAGAAAATACTAATACTATTTTTTTTCATAGCTTTCTGAAAATGAAAAGAACTTGAAAAAATTCCACAATTTACACCCTAGGGAGCGATTTTATGAAAAACCCTAAATTTTTAATAACTTGTGAAAAATAAATAAAAAAAATTCTGAAATTTTTAGGGAACCTTACTTGAAATTTTTACAACTCTGGTAAAAATATCTCCTACCAATTCTCTCTGGTTCAAAATATATTGTGGAAACCAAAATTAGGGGTTTTTGCCCTAATTTTGGCCCAGATCGCAGCTCTGATACCACTTGTAATGAAATTACTAGTATAATTCAGATTATGAGTAGTAATATAACACCAAATAACACAATATTTTAGAATAATGATCTCAATATGCAATTGTAATAGCTTTGCCCACTTCAAGGGGGGCAACCTCCAAACCATATAATAAGACTCAAATGCTCAAATAATAATGAACTTACTACCTACAATCCTCTATATATACTATTCATATGTTATGGCCATCACCCAGGATGACCTATTAAGCATGAGAAAGTATAAATGATATAATAAAAATGGTATGGTAAGCCACAAGTCAGCTACTCATATCCTAATACAAGCAATAGGTTAAGGGGCGTAACATCTGCTTAGGGAGAACACCTCAGTTAGTGTCCACTTTAAATATAAAAAGACATGATAGCCAAACCATATAAGGATATGACTAGAAAATGGGGGTGAGAAGGGGATTACTTTGATTACTTGTGCTACCAAATTTTAAATTAGTTGACTAGAGTAGCAAATTTGAGGACTCATCGGGTGCTTTAGATGCCCCAAAAGTTGGGGGATACCATATTTAGATGCTCTTCCCAGAGTGGATACGTTTTACACAAGATACGAGAGGTAAGAGCCTCCTAGAGGGGATAACTATAATGGATGGTTAGAGTGCCCAGGGTTCCTATTGGTACACCATGGGCCACACCAGGTCCAACTTCTAGAAACAAAGTTAGGCCAAGGCATGTTTTAATGATTGGTTTATGCCTAACACAGAGCAAGGAGAAGGAGGGGGAGTATAAGATAGAATTGGGCTCGAGGGAGGAGTCACACCCCAAGTTATAGGAAACATGTGAGGCCTCAGAGGATGCCAAAGCTGATGTAAAGGAGGAGGAGGATATAGTGCACATAAAGGCTTGGCAGATGAGGAGTCCATCCACCTGTGAAGGATGGAGGATGATGTCGTAACAAATTTTGTGGTGACACCAACTATCGATTTGAGATGGGATCTTGGAGACATGAGTGAGTGAAACACACTTCCCTTACCTTTAATTTCCATATTAGATGTTAGTAGGATATTTCATTTTTTTTACATTACGCTTTCTAACTTTCCATTTAACTATTTTCTATTTGCAGCCATAACTGATGGATTGCGGGATTTTATTTGGGACACACTCCTAGATATGTTCATGACCCCCTATGGGAAGACTCAAAATAATTTTATTGTAGATTATAGAATTTGGACTCCCAACATGATTCAGTCATCATAGGGATGTATTTATACCAAAATGGCATGCTGTGGTGGTGATGAATAAGTTGAGGACCGAGATTGCCATGCACGAGGACCGAGAGAGGTGATGAGGACACTTATGTAGTGAATAAACTAAAACTACTAGTCATTCGCATGGAAAATCTCACTAATTGACACATGGAGGCTCTCATGCTGTACTAACATGATATCATCGTAGGAGCTATAGTAGGAGTCTTTACCCCTCCCCTTTGCAGGGATCTAGGAGAGATGGATATGCTTAAGGAATTTATTACTTTGAGATAGTTTTTTATGTGTATATCATTTTTTTATTTTTAGATCATAATGATAATTTTGACCACACTTACCCTATGGCGTGATGACATTATACACGAGACAATTAACAAATTATATAGACATATTTATATCTTTTTGGTTTTGCATTATTTTTCACCGTGGTTTATATCATTTGTGTACTCTTAGATGGTTTAGAATTTTTGATGTTTATATGTTTTTGAATGTATGCTATGGATAATGATGCAATGTGATTAAAAAAATGAAAAACATTACTTGAAAAATAAATTTTCCTAATTACAGTATGTATATATATATATTATA
The DNA here is from genome assembly GCA_019776745.2 of Taxus chinensis. NCBI lineage: Eukaryota > Viridiplantae > Streptophyta > Pinopsida > Cupressales > Taxaceae > Taxus > Taxus chinensis. The sequence continues at coordinate 691,569,021 of CM034148.1, forward strand.
TGCATATGGGAACATACTGTAATTAGGAAAATTTATTTTTCAAGTAATGTTTATCACTTCTATTCCATTGGAAAAATTTGTTGAATGTAGTATGATGATAAGATAATATCACTTCATCATCAACTCCATGTAACTAATAAGATGAGAGGGCTCACTACTGAAAGTAAAAAAGAATCCGAGATATATGTTTTGAAGAATGTGAATGAGGATGATGAACAAGAGACAAGAATTTTGACAAGCATTTACTAAGAAAGCTACAACCCAACCCAAAGAAGGATTAACTTAACCAATTCAAAACTAAATTGTCTTGCAAGTTTTGACTAGAATCAGAACCATGGATGGTCTATTGATTGATAATATCCAGTTCAAAGAATGGTTGTCTCTCCTAACATACACATTTAAGTCATTTTCTTTGGAATTTTTATATTTTCAAGTACTTTTATTTCCTTAATTATTTGAAAGTTTTGATTTATTGATGCGACCCCCTACGTCTCCCCATACTACTAGTAATAAGCATGGGATCATCACCAAGGAAAAGACGTAGGTGAGTATGGGTACTTCCCTCCTTTCCTAACCTCATGCTACTAATAAGAAACATGGGCTCATCACCGAACATTGGTAGGGACAAAAAGTGTACTTATTTTTAAATAAAAGCATTTACGTTTATTGTTTATATACATATTTTGTTTTATTTGAATTTTAATTGTGTATTTTGGGAAGAAACGTTTTCCCCTAATCTCAACCCATACAACTACTAAGTTGCAAGGACTCATGACCAAAGTTTGAGAGAGGAAAAAAATATCCAGGAGAAATGTTTAGAATGTTTTTGTTATTGAGAGATATTTTAGGGGAAGATTCATCATCAAGAAGCTTATAGAGTAAAATATGTCCCAAGAAATATCTAAATCAGAAGCAATCGTGAAGAATATTCAGTATGTAACTTCTTATAAAGAATTTTCAAAATTTGTCTCTTAAATGAAAGTGATGAGAAATATTATACAGTTTGAATGTATGAGATGAATGGTGAAATAGGTATGATTAAGAGATTTTCCAATTTTTGAAATCTAAAGAATTACTTGAACAATAAGTTTCCGTTGTACAATTTCAACAAAGTAATAATGTAAGTGAATATACAATATGAATGTAATGGAGAATAGTATGGAAATGAAAATTAATATATGTAGAAACGTTTGAAGTGAAGTGAGTTAACGAATTTTCCAAAATCCTCACCCTCTAAGGTACACAAATGATACGCACCATTTTTTTAATCTTCCAGTACTTGATAAGGCCCTAATTATTTTCTCCTGAATTTTCTACCCTCGCTAAATTTTTTGTCAATTCATCTGTCAAGTCTTAACACAAGGTATCCTACCCATATTTCTCGTTCATAGACCTTTTTATTATACTGACAACAAATTCTATTTACATATACCCAATGATGTTGTTTTAATCTGAGACACCTTTCATCCAGGATTTCTAAGTGAGTTACATGTACGTCTAGGTATCCATCTTCATCGAGTATGCCTTATAAAGACACACGAAGACTAGGAAATTCTACCTCCTAGTGGTAAGACCACTTCGACACTGAAAATTAAAGAGAAAGGGGTTTCCTCTGTGGTTGTTTACACTGAAGTCCTATAATTCCATAAGGTAGGAAATAACATTAAGTTCCATTATTTCTTATTCTCCTTAATGATATTAAGAAGAATAAAATTCAAAGTCTTGTTGGTATCCTTAGCGCACCCATTTTCTTAAGGGTAATATAAAGAGGTTGTGTGGTGTGATATTTTAAATTGAGAGCATATCTCATGAACCTATTTTTTCATAAAGGGAGTGTCATTATCTAAAATAATGATATGTGGAAAATTGTACCTATAGATGATCTTGTTTAAGATGAGCTTAGTAAACACAGATCTAGGTACTGTAGTTAGGGGCATGACCTCAAGCCACTTTGTGAAGTATTATGTGGCCTTGATTATAAATTTGTGGCCATTTGATGACAAGGGAGAGAATTTCCCTGTTAAATCAAGACCCCCAAATGGAAAAGGGATAAGGTATCACTATTGGCTGTAGAGCCTGGTCCGGGATGTGTATAGAGTGTGAGAACTCTTTACTTTTTTTACACTTTCAAAATTACTCCACAACATCATATTCTAGTGTGGGTAAAAGGTATCCCATACAATAGATATTACAAGCAATAAAATTCCCTCCAAAGTGGTAACTATAGAATCCACTAAGGGATTCAAAGAGAATATTTTCTACTTCTTCTTCATTTACACATCTTAGTAATATGCCACTGAAATATCTAGGATAAATAACTTCTACAATTACATACTTAGCAGCTATGACACATAGCCATCACCTTTGTTGTGAATTGTTTCCCTCGGGATTATGTACATTCTATGATGTGATTTATTATATCCATATACCATGAGCATGAAGCAATGGTGGTTCTTGCTTCTATATAGTAAATGCACTCATCAAGGAAGTTCAATTCAACTATTTACGTACAATCTATTGGGTTATCAACTAACTAATCAACAATAATTTGTCACTTAAAACACACTTTTGATTGATGAAGTTGAGCTGAAATTCACCCGTTAACATGATAAACCTACCAGACTTCTTAGATAAGGATGTTTGGGTCAAGAATGTCTAAAATTATTTTAATTTGATGACCACCCTTTTTTTTTGGTTAAACATGTAATTCCTTAACCTCTTAGTTGCAAAGAAAATTTCCAAGCACTCTTTATCTGCTTGAATATAATGTGTCTCATAATAGAGGAACATGTGGCTAATGATATAAATGGCACTTTCATGACCATCATCGTCCTCCTGCGCTAACATGCACGCTATCGAGAAATCCATGGATTGAGAATACATAATCAAAGGATGATCCACTTTGGGGAGCATGAGCGTTGGTGGAGACATGAGGAAAATATTAACCAACTCAAAGACATTGTGACATTCATTAGTACATACCTGGGAACAATCCTTTTTTGGAAAGTCATTGATAAGATGGATAACATATGTCAAATCAGGGAAAAATCTATTGATTTCCCCAAGTTTTCCCAAGAAATAACTAATACCAGACTCATCTGGTGGTGGAGTCATTTCAGAAATAACCCATATTTTTATAGGATCTACATCAATTCATTGAGAGGAAATGATTTAGCCCAATAACTTACCTCTAATGACACCAAACACACATTTCTTTAGATTTAAGGTTACAATGTATTCGATCAATCCTGAAGGAATGATCCTAAGAACTTCAAGGTGGTTGCCTCTCTTCTTAGCTTTCATTAAGACATAGTCAACGTATGTTTCCAAAATCTTGTGAATAAGATCATGGAAAATATAAATCATGGCACACTAATAAGTAGCACCAACATTCTTCAATCCAAATGACATAACGACATAAAAATAGGTTCCCCAAGGGGTGGTAAATGTAGTACTTGTTTGATCTTGATTGGAGATCCTTATCTGGTTGTATCTATAGAACCCATACATAAGGGATAACAACTCATAACCACCTATTGGATCAACAATGATATCAATGGATGGTAATGGGAATTCATCCTTAAGAAAAGCTTTGTTTCTATCCCTAAATTCAATGCATATCTTGTTTTTCTGCCATTCTTTTTTAGAATTAGGATAGTGTTAGATAGCTTCATAGAGTAGTCTAATGGATTTATGAACCCTGCATGAAGGATCTTCATCATTTCCTCTTTGAACATTAAAGTGACTTTAGGTTTCATAGGTCTTGATTTTTTTTTTATAGGATTTGCTTTGGGTTTGGTAACCGAGTTATGAAACACTATGTTGAGAGTGACACACGTCATATCCTTGTAACTAAATGAAAAGGATTTAGAATGTTCCTTTATCACCTTAGTATGATATTCTATTTCTTCAGGTGACAATGAATAACCAAGATTTATAATTTTGTGCTCCTCTTTTGTCCCAATGTTAATTTCAATAGTTCCTTATATTAAGAAAGCATTCCCTTGTTCAAAATTGGAAGGAGCTAGAGGAAACTCTAGAGGCTCTTCCTCAACTTCATAAATTTCAAAGTCTTTTAATGAGGAAGGATTCATTGTTCTATCTCCAAATTATGAAGAAGGGTGAGGGGTAAGGAAAAATTCTTTTTTATGATGTGCAAGATGGAGGTCAGTATACACATATAGGAATCCTAAAATAACCTCATCATTCTCCAAAAAATCTAATGTGATAGGCTCGTTTTAGGTCTCTACATATGCCAAAATTGCATTGCTAAGCATTTTGCAAACCAAGGGTTCAGCTTGAATTGAGACCATGAATTCCATTTCCTTCAAATCCTCACTAGGAAAAAAATGATAAGAAGAGGTACCCATAGAATCAGTTAGCTGATTTTTTCCCTAGGGATGATGTATATAGAAATGAAATAAAGACCTTTACATAGCTCGTGTACAATAGACTTGTAAAGCTAGAGGTATTATTTTCTAGTCTCATAAACCTATGAGACCTAGTTTCCAATGAGTTGCGAGTCACATAGGAATCTAATGTTATGCACTCCCGTCCTATTAGCTATAATGAGACAAAAAAGTAGAGCTTTGTAATCTACTTCATTATTAGTACACTCAAAATTTAATTTGGATGCAAAGGGCATGAGTATCTCTTTTGGAGAACTAAGAATCACCCCTACCCATGCACCATAAAGAAATTTTGGTCCATTGTAGTTGAGGGTCCAACAGTTGTAAGGATAAATAGATGTTGTATTTTCTTTTTAATCTTATTATTGGACCTCGGAAATCTCAACCATACATACCTCTTCCAAGACATCTGCCGAAAGAGAGGTTATTCCAAGAGCATTCACATTTCCTAAACAAAATAAAGGAAGAATGATTGGTAAATGATTTTACATGAGATTTACTATCTCTACTATTATTTTGGTTGAAACATTATCTACTACAATAGTCTTATTTTCTTTGGGTGACTCTAATTGAGTTTTTAGACTAGATTCAATGTGGGAACTAGTCCTTTAGAAGGAAGAGGTTTGTTCAACTAGTTAGTTGGGAGTTCAAACTTAGAATGGACCCCGAGATTCTTCTTAAGTTTTGCTAGGTGAATATCAAAATGTTGTGGATCACCTTGAGCTATAAATACTTTTCATAAATGAAGGAACCTCACTTCTTGAAACAATGTCAACGGAATAGCTTTCATTATATGAATCCACAGTATACCAAGGATCATATTTTAGTTGGTTTCCTTGTCTATAATATTAAAATAAGTTAGAATGGTCTTAGGCCCAAGAGTGACCGAGAGAACTATAGTCCCATTGGATGTGGCCTTAAGGCTATCATAAACTCTTAGCATGTTTCTAATGGAAGAATTATTTGTCTCTCCATAACCTAGCTTCTGTAAGAAGGAAAAAAGAACAATGTTAACCAAAAATCCATCATCAATCATCTCTCTCTTGACATATTTATTATATATCCATACCTGAAAATAAAATTTAGGATCACCTCTCCATGCTAATTCAACATCCATAGGAATCTTATTAATGTTGAACATAAATTCAGTATCTCTCTTGTGGTAGCTAGGAGGATAGACGTCAAAGTCTATATGGTTAATTTGGGCCTCTGGAGGAGTTGTGACATGTACTAAACGACCAAGACCTAAAGATCCTAGCAAATTAGATCAGTGAGCTGGGGATTTCTTCAAAAAATCTAAGAAGGAAAGGTGAGAAAAGGTCTTGGTGAGATCTGTGCTCAAATAGTAAGCCCCTACTGGCTTGGGAAATACATGTGAATCATCTTACACTAAGGGATACATGTAGAGAGGATGCAATGTGTACTCATGAGTATGGGTAATTACATGGATTTCTAGTTCTGTCGGTAACTCAACTAAGCATACAATTTTAGTCTAATTACTTTGATCCAAGTTATGAGAAACTCAAGGATCAAAAGACGTAGAGGCTTCTTGATCATGGGTTTATAAAAGAATACCTTTATTGGCACCCTAAGGATTAAATTTATCATTATTAGGGTGTTTTGGGAAAGGATATCTATAAATCCTAAGGCCATGGTTTTATGGAGTGAAAGGTCCCATATGGGTACCTTGTGAAGTTCCTATAGGGTTGACTAAGAACATGTTAATAAATATTTTCCTTTGATCTTCTAAGAGCCACTGTATAAAATTGTTACAGTATCAATAAGATTGAGCATCATGATAGATCAATCTATGGAATTAATAATATAAATTATGGTCATAATCCCTCGGTATCTGGTTTTGGTTTTATTTTTGTCCATAATTTCTATTATTATTCTAATGCTAATTATTTTACTTGTAATTTAGAGGTCTTTGGAATTTGTTTTGGTATTGATTTGGGGCTTGGGCCTAAACTTACTGAGAGGGATGGTGACCAAGATCAATTTCATTAATGGAGGGAATGAGATTGTTATTCCTTTGATTATTTACATTTCCATTGTTATTATTCACATTGTTATTGTTCACAACATTTTGCTTCTTAGGTTGGTCGGTAGTGCCCTCTCTTGTAACACAACCATTTTGATTGAGGACCTTGGGTCCTTGGTTGTTGTTTGAACCATTCTAAAAGTGTAAATTGTCTTGGATGGAGATGAAAAACCTCCCGTTGGGGCCATATGTCTTGTGTCTACTATCGATTTCCATTTGGTCAATGAAAAGTTCTCCCTATAAAAATTCCTCATAAATCTGAAGAGGAAACTTTTAAACCTCCTCCTTAGTATCTCGATTAAGTGAGTGGAGGAATATGTCACAAAGCTCCATTTGATGAATGTTTGGAACATTTTTGGAATATTAAATGACTTTTTTCCACCTCTGAATGAAGTGGGTAGCGGAATCATTGTGCTCTTGCTTAATGTGCAAGAATTATATAATCCCTATCCTCAATAGCTTGTTCATATCAAAATCCTTGATAAACTCAAATATGATTTGCTTGAAAGAATGTATAGAGGCTTCCAGGATTCTATAATACCAATTAAGGTAAATCCATTCGAGAGTCTTTGGAAATATCTTAGTTCAACAACCACATCCCAAGGGAGTAACTCTTTAATGCAATAACATATGCCTTGATATGGGCATTGGGATCTCCTTCTCCCTTAAACTTTGGAATATCTGGCAAAGGTTGTGGGAGGATGAGACCTCATATTGTAAAGTCTAGAGGTTCTTTTAGATATTCAAAGTAGGTACCCACTACATAAGATTCGACCATTGAAGATCCTTGATGAGAGGAGGAGGTGGAACCAGAGTTTGATAGGGTACGAAATAAGCATTGGTCGGGGAATAAGGAACCCCTTGTTGCTACATGTAAGGACCAGGGAAAGAGTATATATCCATTTGAGGAGACTTTGAATACATGTAAATGTAAGGGGGGATAACACTAGGATATGGGATAGTGGGCATGAAACCAAGGAACGTCACATTTCCTGAAGGAATGAGAATTTGAGAACACACTTCGGATCAACCCTTGTGTAGGATACACATATGAAGGATGAGGGCCATTCCTAGTGTGCCTGATCCTATAAGGAGGTCACAGGGCTAGGAACACCCAAGTAGACATATGATGGTGGTTGTTGATGGAAATTTTTGGAAGGGGTATAGTTATGATTTTGAACATGATGGGAAGAGTTGCCTTGCCTTGTAAATTGTGTAGGTTGTGAAGATTTGGAAATTTGTAACTCTTTGATTCTACCCACCAATGTTGAAATTACATCACCAGGACAAGGTTGTGAAATTTTTGCAACCTGTGTATGTTGAACATTATTTGGTTGTGAGGGTATGTGATACCTCATTATAAATTGGTCATTTTTTAGGACCCCCCTTTTAGATGTGTTTTCCATTTTAGGTGGGGGTGAGGTAGCATTTTTTTGCAGAAGGATATCTATGTATCCTTGTATCTTATCTAAGTATTCCTCTAGAGAATTAAGATGATCACCACTTTGGGTGAGATGTGCTAGAAGTTCATTGTTTTGTGGAAAGTAGGTGGAAAAGGAATAAAGCTGCATAATAATTTGACATCTACACAAGACCCATGGATAAAACCCATGTTCTCTTATAAATTTCATGTTGTTAAAATTTGAGAAATCCAATTGTGTGATATAGTTAGGGTGAGCGATCTCCTCAATCCTTATTTTTGAATTGGTGTTCAAGCCCGGATGAGGAGGTATATGAGGAGATAGTGAAGTTTGTGAGTAAATGTCAGCCTGCCCAGACAATGAGGGTAATTGTTTCATACTCACTTGGTTGTAAAAGGATTTAAGACCTAAAATAGGTTTTCCATACTCGTGACCCAACATATTTGGGGGGTATATAAAAACTCGTATAATAATGGGAGAGGGGAAAAGTAGATGAAAGAAAAGAAAATAAAGATGATATGAAAAGGAACTAGTCCTTCACGTTGAGTTCACCAATTTTGTATGCCTAAGAATCAACACATGATTTCAAAAAAACGTGACCTCTTGAGGTCATGCTGGGATAGCCAGAATGCGATGGATGAGATGATAATGCAATGTATATATAGAGTGTAGGTGGGATAGGTGGGAATGATGATACGAGGTCAAGGAAATAGAAGGTTATTAATTGGAAGAATGGGAATTTACTCGTTAAGAGTGATGAATGTTTGCCTAATCTATGTGGGGGTGATACTACGGTCAAGGATGATAGTGGTTTGTAGGTATCAGTCAATATCAGTGGAACCAAATACAACCTGAATTGCTTAAGGAATGCAAGGGAATTATCCTTTGGATTATGTGAATTACTCTATATAAAGGTTCATGAAAGTATGAGAGAAGATGCATGGAAAGGAAAAATCAAGGGTTATGGGGTATAATCCTATCTACTTGGTTATCTCAACACTCTTCAGAAATATATAATTTGTAGTTAATGGAATGAGTTGGAAAATGATTTCAGGAGCCACGAGTGTGAATCTGAATACTAATTAGTGCAATTCTAGATCAATGTTTATTTTGTTTCTTTTAATGTTTGGATTTCTTATAAGTGGATAAAAAATTCTAATACATTGTTGTGGTGGACCCAGGATGGTTAGATGGGTACCAAGTCAAGAGAAATGGAAACAAAAAAGCAAGCTAGAATCCTAAGGGGATGACAACTAAAATTAGGTAGCCTAGGCCGCTAGGAAAATAGGAGTTGTGTGGTTTCAAGATCTAAATTACCTTTAGTTCTACCTTTAAATAAACAAAAAAATAAACGTGAATTAAATAAAATATGATTGATTTTCCCTTTTAATTTAACTAAGTTTGATTTACAAATATTTAATCAAAGAAAAATAAATCAAACTATCTTATTGTTTTTAATTTTTAATGAGGATTTTAAAAGAAATAAATAACTGAATCTAATTAACTTCTAATCGATATTTTTGTGCATTTTTGGTTACTAGAAATTAAATAAAACAAAAGCTACAAAGAAATAATTTATTCTAAAAGAAATAACCTACATCTACACTAAAACAAAATAAATAAGGAATAACCAATTGCAGTTATTCCTCCATTGCAAGATATGAAATTAAATCTAACTTAAAGAAAGGTGTATTATAATTTGTAATTGTGGAAATATAGCTTCCTCTAATTGCTTGACCTCAGAATCATGGGAAGAAAGAAATCTTCTTAGTAGAAATTTCTTCTTTCCCTTGAGACTTCCCCAGTAAAACAAATAAGTTTCACAAGTAAATAAATAATGAAGAAATAAAATGACAAGAGTAGGCATAGAAGATTTCTCAAGCTTCTTTCCCTTGCATACCCACAAGGATAAGTAGGGAATAATATATCAATGGAAGTTTTCTCTCATGCATACAAATTGAGGAAAGAAGAAATTGAAATATACAGATGTTCAAAAATAAAGAAATAAAAAAATTCATGAAAAAATCCTTCCTCCAAATGCTTTCCCATGCAGATCCACAGGGATAGGTGGGGAAGAACATATCAATGGAATATTCGTACTGGTAATTAAAAGACTATAAATTCTACCTCTAAAAACAAGTTATTTTTTTTCTTTTAGTTTTAAGGAAAATATTCCAGAATGAAAGCTTTAAATAAATTGTAAATACACTTCTAACCCAGTTACTTTAGAACTATGAAAACTTACCAAATATGGTGATGATTTATTTGTCTCCTTATATTCCTTTCCAGAGATGAGATTCCCAAGTTATCGAGAGTGCAGTGCTGGTTGGTTGTAGGAAGAAATTATGAAAATGCTGGATTAGAATGGTTGTAGGAAAATTAATCACAAATGAAAGTAGGAAGAAATAGAGCAATATAATGTGTTGTATGTATACATATTAGCATGATTTTAGTAGTGTAACAATGCAATTCAAATAAAAAATGTCTAACCCATGATATGGGTAAAATTATGGCTTGTATAGAAAAATGGAAAAGAAGTCTAACATAGATGAAAATTAAGAAGTACCAAATCGTCCAAGAAAGGGGGATTCAAAATTATAATAATATTAAATTGAGAAGAGGATTCAAATACGTATCTAACAAGCCATAAAGTAGGTGAGATGGTCAAAAAATGGGTGAGTCAAACACTCATAAACTTGAGAGACGTGTGTTAGTGAAAAATCACAACACCCCCAAATGAGTTCTCAGATTTACTTTTCTAAGGAAGATTCATTTGGTGTGATTTGCATAACATTGAGCTCTCCCCAAGGTGTAGGACCTTATAAATGGGAAATCTCTCAAGAGAAGGTTGGTTCCTCATCCTAAAATACCTGCCACAAGCTATTCTAGTGCAGGAAAACTAATCTAATCCTAATCTAACAATCCAATGAGACAGGGAGAGAAAGAAAACAAGAAAAAATGGAGCCTACACTAAAATGGTGATACACCAGAGAAGGAAAACTACTGATTATCTAACCACAATGCCTGAAACGAAGAGAGGCGAGCAATGGAGAGGATGAAAAAATGCACCACAGACTAAATATCAAATTCACACAGAAAATATTTCAAACCCAACAAAAATAGCTCATATATCTATAAATGAACATCCAAAACATGTACAGGTACCCTGCAATGAAGAGAGGAAAGAAGAAACAACTAAAAAGAGAAAAGGATGGAAAAATGAATCACAAAATATATTTTTTATTGCTTTAGAAGTTTGTAGAAAAAATCATTCACGAGAAAGAGGAAAAAAATCCATTTACAGAGTAGGGGATGAGGTTCAAAGTCCATTTTCAACCTTGAGGAAGAAAAAGAGGGGGAGGAAGAAAGGAAAAAATGAACAACTCTTTACAATGAGCCCTGACCCTTTTTTTCTAGATTCAACACAGAGGGAAGAAAGAGAGAGAAGCACGAAAACCAGTTAGAGTCTCAACCACTGCTATCAATTCCTCTTGCAAAATATACCCCCCAAATCTATCTTGACTGCATCAATTACTAGTTTGGCTCCTCGAAGGAAGAGGAAATGGCAGATCAAATCAAATCTGATCCAGTTGTTGGGGTAAAAATAGATCCTGTATTAATGGATTCAATAATTTTCTCCACTTTTCCCCTACCTAACCTCTAAAAAATTAAATTCTTAGATCTCTATGGCATGGATGAGACCGAGATCTTTCCAACGGTACCAAATTTGCTAGATTTTGAGCCTCGAGTTGAAAGATATGCCCATTCAAAATTTGAGTCGATTCCATACAAAATAGTGGGAAAACCAGTTCAAAAATGGAAAACGGCCCCCTCTTTGAAACCAGACACGTGGAGGGCTGGTGCATGCCTAAGGATAGCCTCTATATTTTGCTTTTGGAGTGGTGCAGGGCTGACATGTGGCTTCTTTCGTAGCCTACTTGATTTCCTTATATTTTTGGCTAAGTCTCTTTCTCGGCGAGGTCATATATCTTGACCAAGGACATGTGGCGGCCTGATGCTTGTCTAAAAACCTTCCCTTTATTATGTTCTTGAGTTGGTGCCATGCTGACACTTGGCACCCTCCACTGGCCTTGCACCAATGCTTTGACTATTCAACCGACCCTGTCCCTTTTTAAACGGGATGCGTGGAGGCTCCGCGCTCACTTAGAAACTTGCTTAGGATTTACCCTTGGATGTGTGCAGAGCTGAGACGTGGCTGATTCTGCTAACACTTCTATACTTAGCCTTTTTTAAGGCCTACCCTATTTTCCTTTGACTTTTAGCTTTGAGTCTGCCTCCGTTTTGAGCCTGGGACTTTTGGGGACCCAAAGCTTGTTCGATCCTACCTTTTTGGATTCAACTTTGGAGAAGCACTGTTCTAACACGTGGCTCTCTCTACTGGCTCCTCCATATTTACTAAATTTTTGGACTCATTATGATCTCTTTTGAGCCCGAATACTTTGAATCTTTTTCATTTCTTCTCTTTCTTGCTCCTGGATTCTCTGACCTTGTCATTATATTTTCGAGCCCACTTGTAACCTATAAAATAGATTTAAGACAAGGATTCGCTTGACAGAGTCGTTTCTTCTCTTTCATCTTACATAGGGTTGTTTATTATTTCGAAGGCCCCACCACTTCCATTATAGAGTCTCCTTATAACCTGTTCATAAGATACAAATGTGATTTCTCAGGTTCTTTCTGTGTGGGATCGTGGCTAATCCAATATTTTTCCAGGTGTAAAATATGGATAACATTTTTGGCGACTCACAAGGGTATCTGCTTGCTAGATGAGAGGACTAGTTTCCTTGTTATATCCATTGGGCACAGAGTCAAGAATGATGGCCTGGTAATGATCCTTATTTTGATCCATGAGCCTGACCATCTGCAATCTTAATTTTCATAATAAAACTCGAGATAATGATTTTTGAGAGTATAAAATTGATTCGACTCGGGGCTTTTGACTATCCCCGAATGGACTATTTCAAAGACAACTTTTAGTTGCTATGCATTTGTTTTCTTTTTTTAATTTGCAACTATTACAGGAAACTATGAGTCTTCTGCCATGAATAATGAAGAGCCTAGCTTTATGCACCTCTGGAGCAATACAAAACTTATGTACAAATACAAAATCATATATGCCTCAAATGAGACATGCAAAGTGTGCATAAGCACTTCTTCTACTAAGTAAACCTACTCCTACTCCTAAACTAACAAGAGAGAAATAATGCTAGACAAATCCTACTACAGGTAGGGATAAGTAGCTTCCCTTTCTCGAGAGAGGCAACCATGTAAATGATTTGACACTAAATATAGCTGTGTGTATGAGTGAAACTGGCTATAAGCCTGTCCTCCACCCAAATCATCAAGGTATAAACATTAATGGAAAATAACTCCTCACGATGACTTGCATTGGACTCCTGGAGGTATTGATGGTGACCCTTGGTACTTTTATACTCATCCTCATGCCCTGATGTGGGCATGACTGGTTTTGGCTTCCCCCTTGGCTCCAATGAAGCAGAGTACCTGATTGGGCATGGTCTGATCCTTTGGATGTGTCCCCTGCTCTGAATTTAAACTTCAAAAGTGGAGTCTTTTTTTGGACCTTCTTGAATGGATGGTGTGAGAGAGATGATGACATCCTCTTGCCTTTTCCTTTACTTCTCTTGTGAAGAACATGAAAGATAAAAATCTTCTAACCTTGGTTCCAGAGGGACATTATAGAATGCAGGTTGTTGCACTTGAATATTCTCCTTCATGGCAGAAGGATCATGTGCTTGGAAGGTGGATGATGAAGGAGAAAATGATGTTATCTCCTCAGGCTCCTCTCCATCAAAGTAATCTTCCAAGTCTGACAGACAATCTGCTTCCTTGTTGTCCTGCTGCACGTGCTCTACCTCCTCCATGATGTCCTCCTGATCTGTAATTTGATCACCATGGCTCTCCTCATCTTCAAACATGAATTTTGAAAGATAAAAATCCTCCTCAACATTATAGATTGAAGGAGATGAAGTGAAAGGAAGAAATTAAGGGTCTTCTATAGCCTGCAACTAGCTTGGAGCCTCTGAAATTGTATGGTCCTCCTCCATTATGGGTTCATCAATCAAACCAAGCCCTTGAAATGAAAGAAAAAAATCTTCAATGATGCTTTCTTCATTGAATGGCTTCAACACTGATTTGATCTCTCCCATCCACTCCTCTTTAATGGGTCTTAGAGTTGATTATTCATCCTCTTCAACTAGTTGTACAACTTGGATTAGATTAGCATTCTCCTAAGGCAGAATGCCATTAGGTACAATGTATTTGGAGCAAACAGAATTTTGATCTTATTTATCTTGTTCTTTCTCTTCTCCTGCTACAAACTCAACCTCAGCCACCACCTCTTCAACCTTGACCTCCTCTATTGGCTTGACCATCAAGGGGATCTTTGTAAACCCAAATTTGGTAACCCAACTCTTCAGATTGTCTGTCATTTTTTTTGGGCTCCTCTTATTGTTGCTCTCTTTGACTGAATTCTTGATTCTCTTCCCAACATGGACTTGGGAAAACAAGAGTGATAGCTTGGGGTTTAACCAAATTTTCAATTGTTTGTGGTGGAGAGGGAGGTGGAACTTCTTTTTTGTTTGGAGGAGATGACTATTTGGAAGGGAAAAGGACAAAGGAACTAAAATTGGATGGAATACTAGGAGATAGAAAAATGAAATCAACACTTGGGACAACAAGTGAGGGGCTTGACTCTTTCTTCTGATGAAATGATAAAGATTAAGGAAGATAAAATGAAGGACAAAGAGCTGGTGATTGACTTACCCATTGAAAAGGTTGTCTCACACTTTTATCATAAGCCTCAATGTCCTCAATCCACTATGTAAGATGAGGGCAACACTTCAACCATGAAGTCAAGCTTCTCTTGAGGGCTGTAATGTTTTGGAAAAGGGCCTTCCCATGGAAAAGGTACCCTACAACCAATTATGAACGCCCTCATTTGAGTTGTGGCCCTTGACTGAACCATGTCAACCTCAATTTTTTGAATCTTTTCCAAAAAACCAGCATTCTCCACATAGCTTTCACCATTGTATGTGCCCCCTTGTTTTTGATAAGCTTCATAGCCAAATTGACTTTGACCCTACTCATATGGGTAAGCATAATAGTTCTGGATCTGATCATAATGCTGATTTGGAGGACTTAGAAAATGCATTAGAGGTGGATTGCACTACTGTAGGTGTGAATTCCATGAAGGGAATGAATTCATGATTGCACAAATTCATGAAATGGGAGAAAATGAAAGAAATGGAAGAAG
This sequence comes from Taxus chinensis, assembly GCA_019776745.2. Lineage (NCBI taxonomy): Eukaryota > Viridiplantae > Streptophyta > Pinopsida > Cupressales > Taxaceae > Taxus > Taxus chinensis. The sequence continues at coordinate 691,584,189 of CM034148.1, forward strand.
AAAATGGATGAAAATGAGTGGAAATGGATGGAAAAGGTCTGTAACTTAGAGGATGGGTTATTGACCAGATGGAGTCACTAGATGTGCTTGAAAGTGCCTCAAAAGGATGACCCTTAGCAGGAACACATCAACTTGTAAGATGAAGTGGTAAGATGTTTCAGATCTGTCCCACCATACCAAAATTGTTAGTGTGGTCACACAATGGCTTATGATTTGTTGTTTGTAATGAGACACCTTGGAAAGATGGAAGATATAACCTGTGTCCCACCAAGAATGCCAAAAATGTTAGTGCAAAATAAAAACACCCCTAAATGAGTTCTCAGATATGATTTGCTAAGGTAGAGTCATTTGGTGTGATTTGCATAACATTGAGCTCTCTTTAAGGTGTGGGACCTTGCAAATGGGAAAGCTCTCTAGAGAAGGCTGGTTCCTCATCCTAAATAACCTGCCAAAAGCTATTCGAGTGAAGGAAAGCTAAACTAATCCTAATCTAACAATACAAGGAGATAGGGAGAGAAAGAAAACAAGAAAAAATGGACCCTGCACTAAAAGGGTGATACACAAGAGAAGGAAAATTGCTGATCATCTAAGTAGATTGCCTGAAATGAAGAGAGGTGAGAAATGGAGAGGATGGACAAATGTACCACAAACCAAAGATCATATTCACACAAAAAACATTTCAAACCCAATAAACACAGCTCCCAGATCTACAAATGAACATCGAAAACATGCACATATACCCTGCAATGAAGAGAGGTAAGAAGAAACAACCAAAACGAGCAAAGGAAGGATAAATGCATCACAAAACATGTTTTTTATTGGTTTATAAGTTTGCATAGAACATCACTCATAAGAAAGAGGCAAAAAATTCCATTTACAGAGCAGGGGAGGAGGTTTAAACTCCATTTTTGACCCTGAAGAAGAAAAAGAAGGGGAGACAAAAAGGAAAAAAACGAACAACTCTTTACAATGAGCCCCGAACCTTCTTTTATAGATTCAACACAAAGGGAAGAAAGAGAGAGAAGTGGGAAAATAAATTCGAGGCTCAACCAATGCTATCAATGCCTCTTGCAAAATCTACCCACCAAATCTATCCTAACTGCATCAATTACTAGTTTTGTACCTCAAAAGAGGAGGAAACGACAAATCAGATCGAATCAAATCCAATTATTGGGGGAAAAATAGATCCTGTATTAATGGCCCAAAGAATTTTCTCCACTTTTCCCCCACCTAACCTCTCCAAAATTAAATTATTAGATCGTTATGGCATGGAAGAGGCTGAGATCTTTCCAATGATACCATATTTGCTAGATTTCGAGCCCTGATTCAAAAGATATGCTCATTTGAAATTTGAGTCAGGTCCATACAAAATAGCGGGGAAAACCCATTTGAAAACGGGCCCCCTTTGAAACCAGACACATGGAGGGATGACACATGCCTAAGGATAACCTTTATATTTTTCTTTTATATTTACATGGGGCTGACACATAGCTTCTTTCGTAGCCCGATCAATTTCCTTATATTTTTGGCTAAGTCTCTTGCTCGACGGGGTCATATATCTTGACCGTGAACATGCAATAGCCTGGAGCTTATCCGAAAACCTTCCCTTTATTCTTCTCTTGAGTTGGCACCATGCTGACACTTAGCACCCTTCACTGGTCCTACCCCAATGCTTTGAATATTTAACCAACCCTATCCCTTTTGAAATGGGACATGTGGAGGCTTCGCGCCCACTTAGGATTTACTATTCGATGCGCATAGAGATGACACGTGGCTTCTTCCGCTAGCACTTCTATACTTAGTATTTTTTGAGGCTCACTTTGTCTGCCTTTGACTTTTAGCTTTGACTCTGCCTCCATTTTGGTCCTGGGACACGTGGGGACCTGATGCTTGTTGGAGCCTCCCTTTTTGGATTCAAGTTTGGAGAAGCGTCGTGCTAACACATGGCTCTCTCCAGTGGCTCCTCCATACTTAGTCAATTTTTGGACTCGTTATGATCTCTTTTGAGCCCGAAGACTTTGAATCTTCATTGTTTCTTCTCTTTCTTGCTCCTGGCTTCTCTGACCCTATCATTCTATTTCTGAGCCCACATGTAACCTGTAAAATATATTTAAGACACAGATTCACTCGAAAGAGGTGTTTCTTCTCTTTCTTCTTGCATAGGGTCATTTAATCTTTCGCAGGCCCCGCCACTTCCATTGTAGAGTCTCCTTGTAACATGTTTGTAGGATTCGAATGTGATTTCTCTGGTTCTTTCTGTGTTGGGTTGTTGCTAATCCAATATTTTTCCAGGTGTAAAATATGGATAACAACGTGTTCATAAAACAAAGTCTCGATTCTCAGGTAAATGCACATGGAACTTCTAGTCTATACAAACCAGAAGTTATACAATGGACAGTCTAGGAAACATGGTGGTTGCGTAATCATCGCGAATGTTGCGTGACTTAAATTCAAGACAACCAAAAAAAGAGTGCAAGATGGATCGTAAAGGATTGAAAAACTAGAAAACTTTGAAACAAGGATAAGCTGGTTAGATAAAAATTTTGAAGGGAAAGGGAGAGGATTTGGATCTCATCATTGTTCTAGAAAATAAATATTTCATCATTGGAGACTTTTAACATACCACCAATGTAGCACTTGTGCAATTTTGGGTGCATACAGTAACTGTTGAGTTATGGAGGTCAAGTACTTCATTTTAGCATGCAATCGGAACTTGTTGGAAAACATAGTAACCGACATCGGTTAAGGGAAGAAGGAAATTAGTCAAGGCAAGTAGAAAATGAATACAGTTAGGTAGTACTAGTGTTGGTTACCTATGCAACGATTTTATAATTAACTCTCTAGAATTCAATCTGTTTTCAACATTAAAATAGATTTATTAATTTTAGTTGCATGCCTATGTACCCTACGTCTATAAATGACTATATAAGCATAAAAGATAGGGTTTAGAAGTGAGAATTAAGTGAGTGAATCATAATTTCAAGATAATTGTGAGAGACAGAATTCTTGGTGAAAAAGAAGGAAAGCTTGAAGGAAGAAAGTATTGTACATCTGAGAGGTGTGGAAGATTGTAAATATTCAATTGTATATCTTTTCAAAGCTTTGGATAATATATTGGCTTGTTTCTTAGTGAATGTAGCCCACATTGGGCAAACCAAGTTAAATTTGGTGTTGATTTATTTCTCTTGTTTTTGCATATTTCTTCTGGTAGAATATCCACTTATTTTTGCATGTATGCTTAGATATGATATATTATCTGTACAACTAGTGTGTTAACCCCAATAACTGGTATCAGATATTTGTTTGAGGATTTTATGTGTTGACAGATTTACTCATAGGGGGTTTTCTGATTGAGTGGGAGCTACAACACTGACATAAGAAAACAAATACAAGGTAGAGAAGTTTGATGGATGAAATTATCTATTATGGAATATGCAAATTGAGGATTACCTGTATCAAAGAGGTTTTTATTTACCATTGGATGAGAAATCTAGACCTACGAAGATGACTGATGAAGAATGAAAGATTCTTGACAGAAAGGCTCTGGGATCTATAAGATTGAGTCTAGTAGCATCCATGTCTTCCAATATAACAAAAGTGACTTCTACGGTAGAGTTAATGGAATATCTTGCTAATTGATATGAAAAACCTAGTGCTTTAAATAAAATTTATTTTATGAAGAAACTATTTAGTTCTAAGATGCATGAAGGTGAATCCGCATCTAGTCATTTGAATGATTTCAGATGTATAGTAAATCAGTTAAAAATCGGTTGCAATACTGTTTGATGATGAAGTGAAAGAAATTTTATTCTTATGTTCGTTGCATGATAGTTGGGATAACTTGGTAATGGTTGTTAGTAATACAACATCTGCTAATAATGTTTTGAAGTTTGATGATGTGGTTAGTATAATATTGAATGAAGAAATTCACAGGAAGATTACAAAGGAAACATCATCTGGGAAAACTTTGAATGTAGAAATAAGGGGTTAGGTAGAAGGAGAGATCCAAGAGTAAGAGTAATGGGAAATCAAAGTCTAGGGATAACAGATCCAAGTCCAAAGGTAAGGGAATTACTTGTTGGAAATGTGGAAAGAAAAGACATGCAAAGAAATATTTTTGCTCAAAGGATAAAGAGAATCGACAACCAGACAAAGGTAAAGAGGTGAATCTTGCCTCATCAGAGGTAATGCAAGATGCTCTTATTCTTTCTTTGGACAATAGAATTGAATCATGGATTTTCGATTCAGGATCTTCTTTCCATGCAACCCCTAATAAGGGTTATTTTAGAAATTATGTCTAGGGAAATTTTGGGCATGTTTATTTGGGTGATGATGAACCTTGCAGTATTACTGGTAAAGGGGAAGCTCATCTAAAATTTTAGAATGGAAATACATGGGTACTGAAAGATGTGAGGCATGTGCCAAGCCTCAGGAGGAATCTTATTTCTGCAGGGAAACTAGGTGGATCTGGTTGCATGGTTACATTTACAGGAGACTCTTGGAAATTCACCAAGGGTGCTTTTATTGTGGTAAGAGGTAAGAAGGTAGGAATGTTATATTTATCTACCTATGTTACTGATTCCTTTTCTGCATTATCTACTTCAGATTTAGATGCATGCATGTGGCATAATCGGCCATATGAGTGAATGTAAATTTTAAAGGCTAAGGGTAAGTTATCATATTTGAAATATTTAGATCTTGATTTCTGTGAGCATTGTGTCTTTTGAAAAGTAAAAGAGAGTGAGATTTCTCAAAGTTGGGGAAACTAAGAAGGAGCAAAATATTGGAGCTTTTACACTCATATGTGTGGGGACTAGCTTAGGTAGCTTCTCTTGGAGGATCCCATGTATTATGTTACTTTCATTGATGATGCTACAAGAAAGGTATGGGTTTATTGTATTAAACATAAATATGATGTTTTTGAAAATTTTAAGAGATGGAAATCCCTTGTTGAGAATGAATCAAATTCAAAGTTAAAGTGCCTTAGATCTGATAATGGTGGTGAATATTGTAGCAAGGATTTCAATTATTATTGTTCAGTGAATGAGATACGTAGAGAAAGAACGGTTTCAAGAACACTACAAGAGAATGGTGTTGCAGAAAGAATGAACATGTTAATCATGGAATGTGCTAGAAATATGAGGATACATTCTAGATTGCCCTTAAAGTTTTGGGTAGAAGTAGTTGATACAGTGGTTTATTTGATTAACCATGGGCCTTCAAGTTCACTAGATGGAGGAATACCAGAGGAAGCTTGGAGTGGAAAAGAGGTAGATCTTTCTTTTCTTAAAGTTTTTGGTTCAGAAGCTTTTGTGCATATTGATAAGGAAAATAGAAAAAAGTTGGATTCAAAATCCAAGAGATGCACTTTCATTGGTTATGGATCTAGTGATTTCGGATTCTGTTTTTGGGATTTAGAGAATTCTAAAATTGTTAGGAGTCATGATGTTGAATGGAATGAAAAGATAATGTACAGGGATAAGATTTTGGTACCCAAGGATGAGAACCGGTTGAGAAGTTTATTGATGAAAATGAACTCTCAGATTTGAAAGAAATACCTACAGGAATACACAGTAACCGTGGTTGGTTGAGGCCCTAATCAACATTGGTCAGATGAACCGTATTAGTTACAGAGGATCCAAACCAGCTATCAGTTAGCAGAACTCTACATCGGTTATAGGTGACTGGTGATCAGTCACTGATCAGAATTTGGATACAAATGTCCAGGAGATCCAGAATGAGCCTCCGGTACCCCAAACTCCTGTGAGAAGGTCACAAAGGGTAAGTAAACCTCCAGAAATATTTACACCTTCTCTATTTTATTTATTATTGACTTGATAATGGTGAACCAGAGATTTTTGAAGAAGCAATGCAGTTTAAGACTCACGTGCAGTGGGAGCATGGCATGGATGAGGAGATGGACTCCTTGGAATAGAACCAGACTTGGGATTTGGTTAAGTTGTTAGTAGGTAAGAGGACATTACAGAACAAGTGGGTTTACATGATCAAGGAAGAAGAGGGTGGACAGAAAAGGTACAAGGCAAGTCTTGTAGTAAAGGGATTTGCACAGAAAGTAGGTATTGATTTTGGTGAAATATTTTCTCCAGTTGTTAACATGACTTCTATTCGTATTGTATTGAGTTTAGTTGCAGTAGAAGATTTGCATTTAGAGCAACTAGATGTGAAGATGGCTTTCCTTCATGGTGATTTGGATGAAGAGATTTATATGCATCAGCCACTTGGGTATGAAGTCAAAGGTAAGGAGAAATTAGTGTGCAGGTTGAAAAAGAGCCTATATGGGCTCAAGCAAGCTCCAAGGCAATGATACATGAGGTTTGATAGTTTTATGCATGAGCATGGTTACTTGAGATGTGAATCTGACCATTGTGTTTATTTCAAGAAACTTGAAAATGGGAGCTATATTATTTTGTTACTGTATGTGGATGATATGCTTATTACAGGATCTAGTATGCAGGACATTGGTGAGCTTAAGGGAAAGCTAGCTCACACATTTGCTATGAAGGATTTAGGAGCTGCAAAAAGAATCCTTGGCATACAAATACACAGAGACAAGAAAAACAAGAAATTGTATTTGTCTCAGGAGGATTATATCTACAGGTTGTTAGAAAGGTTCAAGATGCAGAATGCAAAACCTGTTAGTACACCTATGGCTAGACACTTCAAATTGAGCAAAGATCAGTGTCCTACATCACAAGAGGAGGTCAAATACATGACACGAGTGCCATATGCTTCAACAGTTGGGAGTCTCATGTATGTTATGGTTTGTACTAGACCAGAGTATTGCACAGGCAGTGGGAGTGGTGAGTAGATATATGGCCAATCTAGGTAAAGAGCATTGGAAAGTAGTCCAATGGATACTCAGGTATTTGAAAGGGACATCTAGCATGCAATTATACTATGGAGGTTTAGATATTTCATTATGTGGCTATGTTGATTCAGATATGGCTGGAGATTTGGATGGTAGGAGGAGCACTACTGGATATATTTTCATAGTAGGTGGGATAACAGTTAGCTAGATTTCAAGATTGCAGAAGGTTGTGGCTTTTTCTACTACAGAGGCAGAGTATGTTGCAGCTACAGAGGTTAGCAAGGAGATGATATGGATGAGTAGGTTCATGGAAGAGTTGGGAAAGGAGCAAGATGATTGCAAATTGTTCAGTGACAGTTAGAGTGCAATTCATTTGGCAAAGAACTCAGTGTTTCATTTGAGAATGAAACACATTCAGTTGAGGTATCACTTCATATGACAGGTATTGGAGGATGGGCAGTTGAATCTGGAAAAGATTCATACGAGTGAGAACCCTGCGGATATGCTAACAAAGCCATTAGCAAAGGAGAAGTTGGAGCTACACTCCACTTCTGTTGGTCTTCGAGTTTGAGACTTGAAGAGGAAGAAACAAAGCTAAGGAAGGATCCAAGAATGACGTTGTATAGGTATGGTGCAGTAATTAATCTCCAAGTGGGAGATTATTGAGTTGTGGAGCTCAATTACTTCATTTTAGCATGCAATTGAAACTTGCTAGAAAACACAGTAACCAGCATCGGTTATGGAGTAGACCGACATTGGTTAAGGGTAGACCAACATCGGTCAGGCAAGGAGGAACCAGACATCGATTAGGGCTAACTGGTGTCAGTTACCTGTGTGTGGAGTGTTTTATTTAACTCTCAGGAATTAGATCTATTTTTAGTATTAAAGCAGATTTATTGATTGTAATTGCATGGCTAAGTGCCCTAAGTTTGTATACGCCTATATAAACATGAAAATCTAGGGTTTAGAAGTAAGAATTAAGTGAGAACTTCAAAATTTGATGATTATTGTGAGAATAATTGTGAGAGAGAGAATTCTTGGAGAAGAAGAAAAAGCTTGAAGAAAGAAAGTATTGTACATCTGAGAGGTGTGGAAGATTGTAAATCTTCATTGTATATCTTGTCAAAGCTTTGGATAATAGATTGCTTGTTTCTTGGTGGACATAGCCCACACTGGGTGGTTAAATCTGGTGTTGATTTATATCTCTTGTTTTATATTTCTTCTGGTAGAATATCCACTTTTATTTGCATGTATGCTTAGATCTGATATATTATCTGTACAACCGGTGTGCTAACCCCAACATGGTAACATCCCCCACATAATTTCCTCTAACCACTACCTCAATACTCCCAGATAAATGTTATGTACTAGTGTCCTGAAACAATACATCACAAAATATCATAGTATTTTAAATTTATATAATTCACCATTGATCAACTAGTAAGAACTTTTTCTACCATCTATTTCTTCTATATAATAGAGAGAAACCTTTGTATTATTTGATCAAAAGATCTATATTTTTTCTACTTCTTGATTATACATTTCTTGCCTCAATGGTTGGATAATCATTGGAATGATTCTTAATGATTGCATGTACACATGTTAAATAATGTGATTAATTGTCTTCTAAGATTAGAGCACAACCTTCAAAGGTTATGTATTGGCTCTAAATCATACCATTAATGCACATGGGTGGATATATAAATACCAATTTTCATGCCAATGATACTTTATGGTTAAAATCTATCAAAGATGTTTAGTGAAACTATCCCCATATCTAACACATATCCCATAATTATTTTCTAAATAGTATTAAATTCATGATTTAATTATTAAATATATTTCTTCTCAAATTGACTTCCCCTTCTTGTTGCCCAATTTGCCCCTTCATCAATCTAGATGCACATTTATACATGTCTTTTGGTTTGATCCAAAACGTTAGGAAAATTATGGCTTACTAAATTAAGGTTTTCTTTTTACTTTCAAACCAAACTGTAGTCATATTGGTTATATCTATCTTATAGCTATCCAAAAATTATTATTTTATTAGGTTAATATTTTCACATACAAGTTTGGCATATAATTAATACAAAATTTAATTCTTTATACAATATGGGATTAAATTTGAAGGCCTTTTATGCTTATGAAATAAGTTTTTTGATGATGATAATCTTCAACATAGTTCAGGAAAATATGATTGAAGGGAGATAGTTGTGCTTCTAAAATTAGTGGATTTTTGTCAATTTAAAAGGAGTATGTTATAAATTGCTTGGCGTCGAGGGGCATTTCCCCTTGACCCCACCACTATATCAGGACAAGCCCCTTGAGTGTGCCTGAGGCGCTGTTCCCACCAAACCCTTCACTAAGGGCTGGAATCCCAAACCCATGTTCCCTAGTTCATGATTTAGTTCTTTCTATGATCAAACTCTTTGGCACCTTTACATCATGCATAATCAATAAGCAATATTATATCATTGTGGTTTTATTATCTAGACATTAATTTTTAATAACTTAATATTTGATAAATACGAAAAAAAATTACTATACACATCACATGACACCTTGGGGGCGCCCTTATTGTCTGTATTGGAGACGTCCAATATTGATTGTATACAATATTTTTTAATATTTTTCTTAACATAATGATCATGACCAAAATTGGGAATAATACTGATCCAAGTGAAACTATTTATCTTCGAATGTGTAATTCGTTGTAAGAAACATTATGTTTCTATGCATTAACAAATTAGACCCGACAGGAAGAAACTAAGTTGTTGACTATTTGTCCTTATAAATTATTTGGTAATTGATTATAATTAGTTTATTACCGGATTTCAAATGTTGATAATCCTCATTCAAATATATCAATATTGTTTTCAATATTAAATTTTAAGTGTTTAAAGATTAAAAAATTGTTACACTCCTAGTTTCTCAATCATAATATGCTACTAATTTGTTTTAAAAAGGTTTAATAGGATGGTTAATTATAAATATTTATATTGTGGATGCCTACACCTTCATGTGTTAAGTGTTGGAGACTGTACGTTCAAATACTTTACAATGTCCACAGTTTTCGGTGTTGGGGTTCGAGGCCAGGTCGGGCCCCGAGCAGGGTTGCGGGGGCGGCAACCCCTGAGAAAATTGTTCAAATCCCTTGAAGAATGTGCCTGATACCTTAGGAAATGTGCTCTTCTCATATGGGTGGTATATTTGACCCATTCGTTTATGCTACCCACGTGGTTTTGGCCCATGGTTTTGATACCCACGGTATTGTAAAAATGCTTAAGTAGTTTCCTATTTATATGGTTTTGTGCATATGGTAGGGATGATCCAAGTAACATTATTGCAGATGTTCTGAATTCAGGTGTGAATTCTAGGAGATTTTGTTGAGCATATCTCCAAACAAATATGGGTATTGTATTGAGAGAAAGAGGTGTCTTGTAATAAAAAAATATGAGCAAGTGATTCTTGGTGGACATAGCCCAATTTGGGTGAACCACATTAAATATTGTCTCTATGTGTTGTGCTCTTTTTTATTCTATACTTTTATTTTAGATCTGTAATATTTTCTGCATATTAGTTTCTACTATTGCGATTTTGTGTAGGGATTATTCCGCATATTTTATCCCTTATTTCCTATCAATTGGTATCAAAGCCAGGTTTGGTTTGTTGAAGTGTTAAATCACAAGAAAATTTTTTAGCTTTAGTGGGAGCTATGGCAGATGATGGAAGATCAAGGGTTGATAAATTCAACAGGTAGAATTTTAGTCTTTGGAAGATGTAGATAGAAAATTACCTTTATCATAAGGATCTTTATATTCTGTTGTCTAAAAAAGGTGAACAAACCCTCAAGTATGATAGATGTAGAATGGGATTTGCTGGATAGGAAAGCACTTGGGACAATCCGACTATGTCTTGCAACTTTGGTATTATTTAATGTTTCAAAGGAAAAGACTACAACAAGATTAATGGATGCATTAAGGAAGTTGTATGAAAAACCATCTGCCTCTAATAAGATATTTTTAATGAAAATTTTGTTTAATATGAAGATGTCTGAGAATGGTTCAGTAGAAAAACATTTAAATGATTTCAATACGGTTGTGATTATGCTAGGTTCGGTTACAATAGAATTTGATGAAGAAGTTAGGGCTTTATTAATTTTGTGCTCTTTACCTGAGAGTTGGAATAGTCTGGTAATTGCGGTAAGTAACTCAGTTCCAGATAACTCAAAGTTGAAGTTTGAGGATGTTGTAGGGGTGATTCTAAGCGAGGAAATGTGAAGAAAAATCTCTGGGGAATCTTCTACTTCATGGAATGATTTGACAGTGGAAACTAGAGGGAGATGGAAGAATATAGGAAACCGTGGAAAATCAAAAGATCGGGAAAGGTCAAAATCCAAGAAGCAAGATTGTATGTTGGCACTTGTGGAAAGCCTAGACATGCAAAGTAGGATTGTTTGGAGCTTCGGGATAAGAAGAAACAATAGGAAGAAAACAAGGAGGTAAATGTGGCAATAGGGAATGTCTGTCAGGATGCTTTTATTCTTGTCTTTGCATAACATTATTGAATCTTGGGTTTTAGATTCGGGGGCATCTTTCCATGCTACTCCACATAGGCATTATTTTGTTGATTATGTTAAAGAGGATTTTGGGAATGTGTATCCTAGTGATGATGAGCCTTGTACCATAGTTGGAATAGTTTGTGTTCAAGTTAAGATACAGAATGGAAATACATGGCTATTTAAGGATGTCAGGAATGTGTCTACATTAAGAAGAAACTTGGTATTGGAGGAGCAATTGGGAAATGATGTTTGTACTATGATATTTACATCACACTCTTGGAAGGTTACCAAGGGTGCGCTTGTGGTGGTAAGAGGTAAGAACGTTGGAACCTTGTATTTAACCACTGATAGTACTAATGCTTGTAATCTTGTGGCTTCAGATGTAGATACAACATTATGGCACTATAGGCTTGGTCATATGAGCCATAAGGGCATGCAGATCATAAAAAGAATTTGCCTGGATTTACAGAAATAGGTTTAGATTTTTGTGAGAACTGCAGTATATGGGAAAAAAAAGTGTGTAAAGTTTCTCAAGGTTATACCTATGAAGAAAGAGAGTAAGTTAGATCTGGTACATTCTGATGTTTGGGGATCAGCTCAGGTATCATCTCTTGGGGGTTCAAATTATTATGTCACTTTTATTGATGATGAAACAAGAAAATTTTGGGTATATTGTATTAGAAATAAGTCTGATGTATTTGACACTTTTGTTAAATGGAAAGCCTTGGTAGAGAATTAAATAGTTCTTAAGCTAAAATGTCTTAGGTCAGATAATAGAGGGAAGTATTACAGCAATGAATTTTATGACTATTGTTCTAAGAATGGAATCCATAGGAAAAATACGGTTCCAGGAACTTCGCAGCAGAATGGGATGTCAGAAAGGATGAACTAGACAATAATGGAACGTGTCAGTAGCATGAGGTTACATGCAAGACCGCCTCTTTATTTTTGGGTAGAAGCGGTGAGAACAGTTGTGTACTTGATAAACAGAGGATCCTCAAGTGCTTTAGATAGAGGCATACCTGAGGAGGCTTGGTATGGTAAGAAAGTTGATTATTCATTTCTTAGAGTCTTTGGATGTGAGATGTTTGTTCATATAGACAAGGATGATAGGACCAAGCTAGAGGCTAAATCTAGAAAAATGTACTTTCATTGGTTATGGTGGTGATGACTTTGGATTTAAATGTTGGAGTATTAAGGACAAGAAAATCATTCGGTCTAGGGATGTGGTCTTTAATGAGAAAGTCATGTATAAGCAACAGTTGCAGGAAAATAGGGAAGAATCCAAGAAAGAATATGCAGTGGTAGATGATCTTCTGGATGGGACAGTGACCCATGAATCAGTTCAGGATCCGACTCAACAGGAACCCCAAACTCCTACTATGAGGAGGTCTTCTAGGGTAAGAAAAGAACCTGAATGTTTTTCTCCTTCTCTTTATTATTTATTACTCACTGATAGTGGAGAGCTAGAGAGCTTTGATGAAGCAATGCAGGTAGATGCCAGTAAGAAGTGGGAGTAAGCCATGGATGAGGAGCATAAGTCTCTCATGGAGAACTAGACTTGGGATTTGGCGAAGCTACCGGAAGGCAAAAGAGCATTGCAGAACAAGTGGGTGTACAGAGTTAAAGACAAAAAAGGAGGAAAGAAAAGATATAAGTCCCGGTTGGTGGTCAAGGGGTTTGCACAGAAACAAGGTATAGATTTTGATGAGATATTTTCTCTTGTAGTAAAAATGACTTCTATTAGAATTGTTCTTGGAATAGTGGCAACAGAAGACTTGCACTTAGAATAGTTAGATGTAAAGACTGCATTTCTCCATGGTGATTTGGAGGAGGAACTATATATGCATCAACCAAAGGGCTATGAGGTCAAAGGTAAAGAGGAGATGGTTTTCAAACTGAAGAAAAGCTTGTATGGCCTGAAACAAGCTCCACGTCAATGGTATAAGAAGTTTGATAGCTTCATGATGGAGCAAGGTTATATTAGATGCCATTCTGACCATTGTGTGTATACAAAGAAATTTGAGGATGGAAGTTATATTATCCTATGTTTGTATGTTGATGACATGCTGGTTGCAGGTAAAAACATGCAGGAAATAAAAGTACTCAAGAAGTAGCTAAGTGAATCCTTTGCTATGAAGGATTTGGGTGCAGCCAAACAAATCCTTGGTATGAGGATATCTCGGGATAGGAAGGAACGAAAGCTGACTTTATCCCAGGAAGAGTACATTAAGAAGGTCTTGGAGAGGTTTAATATGCAGGATGCTAAATCGGTTGGGACTCCTTTGGCAGGCCACTTTAAGTTATCAAAGGAGCAGTGTCCCAAGACAGAGCAGGAAAGAAACCAGATGTCAAAGGTACCTTACTCATCAACAGTTGGCAGTTTGATGTATGCTATGGTGTGCACTAGGCCTGATATTGCCCATGCAGTGGGAGCTGTGAGTAGATTTATGAGTGATCCATGTAAAGAGCATTGACAAGCAGTAAAGTGGATCCGTCGGTATTTGAGAGGGACCATGGGGATAGTTTTGTGCTACAGTGGATCAGACACCACTTTACATGGTTATGTAGATTCAGACATGGCTGGAGATGTCCTTATTTCCAACTGTTGGGACAACAGTGAGCTGGATTTCATGACTACAGAAGCCGGTGACTTTGTCAACCATGGAGGCTGAGTATGCCACAGAGGCAAGCAAAGATATGATTTGGTTACAAAAAAAGTTGGGGCATCAGGAGGAATACTGCATAGTGATAGTGTGCTATACACCTAGCTAAGAAATCTGCTTTCCACTCTAGGACAAATCATTATAGTTAAGGTATCATTTCTTAGGAAAGCTTGCCTGACTAGTTGGAGAAGATTCATACCAATCAAAATTCTGCAGACATCATGACTAATGTGGTCACAAGGGAAAAACTAAAGTTGTGTTCAGCTTTGGTTGGTCTTTAGTGAAGGGTTGAGAAGCTTTTTCTCCAAGTGGGAGATTGTTAGGTTGTGGAGCCTGTTTTTATGTGTGAATGAAGATGTACATAAGAGTACTGTAATGTACATTTTTTTTCGTTGTAAATTTTTTGGCCTCGAAAAATACACCCGAAATATCAGGAAATGGCTTTTCTCATACACCCATAGGTTTATGGGATGGGTTTTGCCCATGGTTTTGATACCCATGGTTTTATAAAACTACTTAAGCAGTTGTCTATATATGGTCTTTGCATATGTGATGTACAAGCAAATGTATTGCAGATGTGTTTTGAATTCGGGTGTGAATTCTATAGAGTTTGTTGAGCATAGCTCCAAACAGATCTGGGTATTGTATTGAGTTAGCGGTGGCTTGTACTTAAATTGATTCTTTGGACGTAGCCCAAATTGGGTGAACCACGTTAAATAATGTCTCTTTGTGTTGTGTTATTTTATTCTATAATTTTATTTGAATGTATGTAATTTAAATAATTGTTCAAACAACTCCCAATGTAGGACACAAAGATAAACAATGAAATAATTTAGTGGTACAACATCACCCGATACTAATTCTATTGTTCTCCCTCATGCAATGATTTAATTGATTCTTCAAACAACTATGGAACTTCATATTAGAGGACATCTTCATGCACTTTCCAATACTAAATGGCCTTTTGGATGAGGGTTAAATTATCTAATTCAACAAATAACTTAGTAAAAAACATTACACATTTGAAATCAATTATAACTACTTTATGTAGTTCTTTGATATTTTTAATTAATTTTGTGTGTGTATCTTGCAACCCTATTTCAGTTTTGCTAGTGAACTTCGTTAACCCTGCCAATCTTCACATGACCTCTTCCTATTTCTTAGCGTATTCTTCACTAACTCTCTCATACTCTTCCATCAACTTATTGTGAGTGACTTTATCAAGGTAATAATCCTCCATTTGGGTTTCTAAGGATGTTTACTTTCTTATTTCTTCTTGCATACTTGGAATTATAATTCGGGTATGTTTGAAAAAAATATTTAGTAGTTTATAAACATGCGTGGATTTTTCCTCCAATTACTTAGAGAAGATCTCACATGATTCAAATTTATTCCTGCAAGCAACCCTAACGTTATCTTGGTCACCCTTTGTTTGTTTGGTATGCTCTCTTTCAATCTCAATTTTATTGAACAAAATATTTAGCAGTTGCTCTAATTCATCTATATTTTCATCCTTTGTGAGTGGGTGTGCTTCTATGAGCTTAGGCTCATGGAAGAGAATTGTCTCAACCATTTTTCAGCCTTATATTTTTTTTATACATACTTCTCCTATAGTACCTTATACTCTCTTTATAAGTCACACAAGTTATTTATTGTTCTCTAAGCTCTGCCTCCAGCTTATTCACCCTTTCCCTTTGTATTTTTGAGTCAATTATATTATGGATATTATACTGTACTACTTCCCTAACAATATTCAAGAGCACCTTTCCCACTTATGTTTTGGAAAGAAAATATTTTTTCATGAGTATCACTGTATTGCCTAATTTCTTTTGAGCCCTATTTATTTAATAAAATAGATTCTCAATGAGTGGATATTTGATGTAGGAATCTAGGGAAATAGATAACAATGTATTGGGGTTCCTTGTGGCTAAGGAATCTTTAATACATTCCCAGGAAAAGAATTATTTTTACAATTTTCCCTATTAGAACGATGTACACAAGAAATTTTGAGGTTTGTGTGGGTCAAGGTGAAACTCTTCATCTTCTTCATCACCCTTGTCGTTTGAATCATGTATTTGAAATTTTACTTTATCTTGGCTTTTCTTTCCTCCTTCCTCGTCACCTACATGGCCTCATCATGCACTTCCATTTCCTGTTCTTGTGCTTCCTCCTTTTCTTCTTGATTCTTCTTCATTTCAAAGCTCATTCTCAACTTCAATCATTTTTAAAGGTGATTTAGGATTAAATGATGTTCCTTTTCCTATATCATTGGGATACCCCATTTCAGTATCATCGTATATGTGAGATTAGTGAGGTTTTTTTTTATTTTTTCCTCTATGTTCAATTATTATCTTACTTTAGGTGATGTTGGATCTTTCTCTCCCATCCCCATCTGAATTCCTAGTTGTTCTTGTGTAATGATTTGGTCCAAATGTGTATTTTTTCCTATGTTATCAATTTTTTTCCTTATCTCCCTAGTTGGTAGTTGTTTTCACGATAGCGAGTGTTTGAGTGGTGATATTTTTAAAAAAAAAAATGTTTTTCCTTTAGAGCTTGGTTTATCTTGTTGCACCCTTTTTCCACCCTTCCATTTGTCCCTAATATGGGGTTTTCATCATGTTGGCATAATAATTTGTTCATCTAGATATTCTTCTTGATTGGCTCATGTGGTTTTCTTCTTATTTGGGTATAGATTAAAGAACAAAATTTTCCCTTGTTTCCTACTGCTATCGTCTTTATCTTTCTTAAAGCGTAGATATCAGACTCATGTTCTTCCAAATGTGCTTACTGGAAAGGGTACTTATAGGTATTACAGAGGGTATGGATGTCTACATCAAATTTTAGTGCATCAATACTTTTCTCCTTTTCCTCCTTGATCCTATTAATGGATCACAAAAAATAGTTTGTAGTGAAAGCATTGGGTAGTGTCACCTATGGAGACTAATTTTTCATCTTTTTTTTTGAACCGTGATAAGTTGTAGTGCATCCCAATATCAAATTCTACTTCCCCTTCCAAATCTTTCGGTAATTAGTGTAATATCCTCTAATATTTTTTAAAGGCGTTCTTAAAATGCCTTAGCCAATTGCCAAACTATGCTTTATATGTATTATTGAGGGTCGTGGGTCCTAAGAACGGCTTATGTATTTCAGAAGGGGATTGGGTTTTTTATGGAATACCCATGTTGGCTCTCCATCACCATCTGGTATGCCTATTTTTTTGAATACCAAGAGTAGAAGGATCTCTTCCCATTGTAATTTAGTACCTTCTTTTCCATGTATAAGCTTCACATCTTCTACTATGTTATCCAAAATGAACATGGCCAAGTTGTACATTTTTCCTTGTGCCATCTTCTATGTGATATAAAAATAATTTGTTTTTCATTTTTTTTCCACTTTTTTGCATATGGTATCTTATATGTTAGTACTCGCACCATGAATCTTGTCCCAAAATCCTTAAGGTCCTTACTTGAGAACAAATTTCCTCCTAATTTGTAGTTAAGGAGGCTCCCAACCATTTTAACATATAGGGCTTGCACTAGATCTTCTATAGTGCTGATTAATATTATTTCATGGCTAATCAGGTGGCAGGTAATTCTCATGCACTAACATGTAAAGTAGAAATAGCCCTTGTGCATTTATAAGATTAGATAATAAAATATCTCCACTATTTTGTTGAAGAAGGGTAGATGTGCCAATTGAAGAACCTAACCTTGTCTAGATTATTCTTAAGGTTATTATTATAGATATTATCATTTACTATGTTATTCTTATTTTTTGTTGTAAAAAACATATCCTTGGCTATCATCCCATCTATCTCGTGCATAAGGTGGCTATAGTTAGAAATTTTGGTTAATCCCACATGTGTTTTCCACCTCCCTATTTATTTTTCCCTTTCAGGGTATTTCATCTCAAAATTTAAATGTACAACATTGGAGATTTTATCCTTCTTTACTATTTTGTTGGGGTAAATTATATTCTTACCTTTCTTACATGGTGAGGAATAAGTTTTTCGTTCTTCATTGACCTGTAATTCCTATTCTATTAAAACTTCTTCTACACTTGATGTTTCCTTTATAACCACATCTCCTAAGACATATTTAAACATTTATCTTGTGGTACTTGATGAGCTTATGTCACACAAAGTTCTTAATTCTTGTGTGAATCCTTTCACTCATGCCTCCTTCTGCTAGTCTACTATCTTGCACTTCCATTAATATCTACTTTGAATTACTCTAGGGTAATTTATTACCCCAATATTACTTGTTCTACCCAAAGAACTTGACCACCACATTTTTGGTGGTTGAGGAAAAGGTTGTCTTGCCGTATGTTCCTCCTACTCCTCCCTTCTACTTTTTCAAACCTCTATTGACTGTAAAATATTTAGTTATCTTTGTAGTATTATTTGTGTGCACCATTTAGTCGAACACGCTGACACATCACTCATATTGATGTCTAAGTTCTCACCTGAATCATGCACAACCTACTAGGTCCCTCTTTGTTAGATTAGAAAATATCTATAGTTAGCATAACACATTATGAAACATAGAATAAAATAACTTAGTAAATCATAAAAAGATAATAATAACAAGGAACTTTGATCATCCATTCTATAAAATATAAAATTAATATCAATATCTGAATGCCAATGACACCTTGTTCATCTCTTCTAAAATTGGAAATCCATAACAGATCATCCTTTACAATCACACAGGAAGTTATAATAGAATATTTCAAACTTGTACTTAACGACTATGCACAAAATTACATTACGCACACCACATACTCTCTCCTTGTTACGCATGTAGAAACCAAATTTTGGTATGCTTGTCCCCTGTCCCGCATTCACATCCCTTCATATTCATCTTCATATTACACACACACACCCCTCTTCCTATTAGAATTCTCATTTCCCTCCTAAATCCCATTTATTCATCTAACTTCCCACTTTTTTATCTCAATCTCATGATTATTTTATCTCTCTTAATCCACCCCTAATCAAATTTAATTATCCCTAAAATCATCCATTATCGTAATTACATCCATAATCACCCTATTTATCCTCCCTAAACTCTCATCTCCCCCCATTTAATGCATTTCCACCCTCTAACCACCTTTTATCATCCCTCTGAAACCCTTACCCTCATAGACAACTCAAAACCCTAATTTTACCTCATTAGGACCCCTTGTCTCGAGTTTCGCCTCATCTCCACCACAAAAATCAATGGCCAGATGTATTTTATAGTGACCCTAGTGGGTCGTCGTCAATCCTATAAATACAATTCTACCCCTCCTCCTCAAGAGGATGATTTTTTTAAAAAAAATCGGCCATCTTGCGAGTTTTTATTGTTTCTTTCTCTTCTTTTGATCTAAAATCATCAAATTGGAGTCATTTTAGAGCCCTTGCATGCCATCCTTGGAGATATGAAGCATAGATTTGTTTGTATCCCTACCACTATTTCATCATTTCTTTGCATCAATTTTGTAGGTCTGTTCATTGCCTTGGGGATCTACCATCTTTGGTTCTTATTAATATCCCCTTTTCCATCTATAGAGCATTATCAATCCCTAATTATTCCCTGCTCTTCGTTAATCATGCTAATTCACCATTGACTTGACGTAAATCAAATCTGTTTCTTGAATTCAGCCTACATGGCATCTATTTTCCAGCCTCCTCCAATATCTCGATCACTATGTCTTTTTCATCTATCTATCTAACTTCACAGATATCACTTTTTGGCCTCAATCACCGTTGATCTTCTAGATCTTTTTTCGGTTACCGTTGAACCGATCTATGTTTTCATCAAATCTATTTTATTCTTGCATCCTTTCCATTTCCTATTTCTTTGTACCATATCCAAAACATCTACAACATCTCACAATTAGACCCAGATCCTCTGTTTTTGATATCTTTTGATATTCCCTACTGAAGTTGTCACTGACTATCTATGTCTATCTCGGGTGACCATTGACCTGATCAGAGTTTGATTTCTTTTATTTGAGTTTATCATTATTAGATATTTTTCTTATCCTATCTAGCATATCTTTTATCTCTACTTCATTCAGTTATTATTCTACATTCTATTTATTCATTATCTTTCATCGATATTTTAATTAAAGTGGGGGTGACATCCTCCCTAGGAAGTTTTTACTTCTCAGGAGTGACTTTGTCAGGAAACCCACCATTTAATCTACTAATATTTTTCTTGTCGAGTCATATATTTGTCGTATAGTTTATCGAGCTCGCTGTAGATAGGATATTTGTGCCCGTATCTCATCTTCATCATCATCACACATCTTGGAGGTATCCTTAAACCCTTCCATATATAGATTTTTGTATTTTCTTGCACACTATTCCATTAACTTGAAACAAGAGAGGGAAAATTTGTTAAACATTCTAGCACACCTGATAGGATGCACCTATCTTATTTGGTGAGTTCTTGATTTATTTTCATCAATTCATTTCCTATTCTAGTTCTATCTGTCTACTAATTCTATAGGAAGAAATTCTTTGCTTGAGTGATTAGGGGGTTTTGCTTTATTTTCTCAACAACAAATTTTCTTAATTTGGAAAAAGGAAAAAAACGTTTACGTAGGTTTTTTTTTTTTATCCCTATTTTATCCTTTTTACATCATTTCTCCCACATTTTCTTACTTGTTCTCATTAAATATCACATTCTATTTTGGATCTAAAAAGAACACCTCTTCATGCTTGTTTGATCACATAGTTTAAGTAGGAGGTAATCTTTTGCATTCACACTTCTTCCACACACAACCAAACCACACAATAAAACAAAAAATCTAAAACATATCCTACCAAGTGGATCTATTGGGATTTCATCACCCAATAAGGAAACCGCCACTTTGTTTGGGCCATATAACATTTTTTTAAGGAGGTAATATTTTTCATTCACACTTCTTCCACACACAGTCAAACCACACAAAAAATCAAAACATCTAAAACATCTGCTACCAGGTGGATCTACTGGGATTTCATCACCCAATAAGGAAGCCACCACTATGTTCAGGCCATGTAACAATTTTTTTACTATCGGTGTATTGGCTAAGTGTCTAAAACCCTTATCGCTATGGTGCGTGAAGTGTGGGGGTAGACCCCAATATCAAGAAACGTACCAGTATTCGTCACCGATTTGTACCTCACCTACCTTTGGGTAAATAGAGGAATCAAGCTATAAAAAAAACCTGAAACTATCCTTAGATTGGACACTTCATTAGGTTCCTTTTGAGCCTCTTTATTTTCTTTTTAACTCTTCTATAAATAAAAAATGTAATCAAAACTTTGTTGCTTAGTTTTCTTTTCATATTAATAATCTGCATAAGTTCTTGTTTGAAAGTTTCATGCTTGTTATCACTCATTCTCAAGCCAAAAAATAGAACAATCAAATTCATCCAACATCATCCACACCTCAAAGAATCTTTCGCAAAAAACTTCCACACTTGCGATTGTTTCCTCTACACCTATGATCACCACACCAAGTTGGTCTCACAAATCATTGTTTTTATGATCACTCCCCATGATACCCATGTCATCCAAACCAATCCCCATATTGAAACTAACCCTTTTTTTGTCATCAATCCATTCCTTCTAGAGAAGATACACCCCATCTACCACTTCCTTCAGAGACTATGGACCTCCCACTATCCCTCGTGGAGTTTCAAGAACTTCTTGATGCTAACCCCATTGCTCTCAATGATTACCTTTCTCATAAATCCAACCATATCCCCATCAATGGACCCCACCTCAAAATATCTATGCTTATCCCTCACATTATGAAGCCACTAAGGTTCTTACTTCCCAACTTGTTTGTTTATTTCCAAGGGTCATGAATGAGTTGACATTATCCCAAAATGAACATGACCCTCACGAATCTTCCACCATGATCGATAAATCCCATCAATCCACTCAATTGGTGGTTCCTATTCCACCCACTTCACCTCAAATAAACACCATCCCTACATATTATATCCCCATCACCTCTTCATCCACAATTATTATCAATGCACCTATTCAAACTCTCCAATAATCTCATCTACTTCCTCCACCACTTGAGAAACATGTTCAATATTATTTACTTCTATTCACATCTCATGTTCAATTTTTTTTACCTCACAACCCCACCATTTGGAGCCAACTCAAACTCATCAACCTATGATTTGGAGCATCTTTTGACACATGTTCCCGAATCAACCCATTCAAACATCATAACCGGCCCATAAAAATATCCCAAATCACCAAACAAAAATTTAATTTAATCCTCCCATCACTGAAAATAACCATTGAAATCCAATCCATCCAATTATATCCCTCCGCAACATCCCATTTCACAACCTATTCAATCATAAGTGTTTAATTATATTTCTCTTTATCAAATACCTCTAAAAACTCCTACTTATCCTTATCCTCGACAATATCAAACCTACCCAAAACCCAATCCACTTACCTCTTACAAACCATAACCACATCAATCATCCCCTCACCCTCACACATCCAATGACCCCATGCAAGCATTGCTAAGTAGAATGGCCAACCTAGAGGCCGCTACTTTGGGTCCTAAGAGCAGATTCACCTATGAACAAATCAACAATGAGCCTATCAACACTTCCATACTTGTTAAGCCTTATCCACCACACTGGGATCTTCCCAAGTTTTCTAAATTCAATAGGAAGGAGGACACCCAAAAACACATTCGTACCTTTAAACACTTGTGTTATCTCATAGCCTATGATCAAGAACTCATGCTTTGTACTTTCCCCATATCATTCGTCGGACCTACTTTGGACTAGTATAATGGCATTACTTAGCATTCCCTCTTCTCATTAACTCAACTTGTGTGATTTTTCTTAGAGAAATTCTCCATAAATATCACATGTAAGATAACTATCACCGATGTCTATTCCATAAAAAAATTAATGAAAAATCATTCGCTAATTTCATCGTTAGGTGGCATAACGTTATCAATCAATTATTTTTTCCTCTTTCCCAAACTGAAATCATCAAAATATTCTCTAGATCATGTGCCAAACATATCTCATCCAATCTCCATATCCTATATTTACAAAGCTTTGATGAATCTTTTACTATGGCTCGTAAATTAAAATTATGCACCCTTGAGAAAGGCCATGTCAAGCTTCTCTCCAACAATCCCAAAACTAAATTAAAAAAATCATCCACCCATAACGAGAAATCTAAAAATGTAGCCAATGTCATTGTCATAAAAGCTTCTTCTGCATCTATATCCCATGTCAAGCCTCCATAAAGAGATCATCAACCAACTCCTAAATATAGTACCCTTGGATAATCTTATATTTCCATCTTTGAAAAACTTATGGTTACATGCCTTATCTATTTTCCTCCTATCCACCCCATTAATGATTGTATTATAAATCAAAATAACTGAGAGGAGGGGGGGGTTTGAATCAGTGATGATTAAAATTCCAAGCACATCTAACCAAATTTAACTTGAATATGAGAAATATATGTAAGATCAACACCCCATCAACCATATGAAAGAAAAAGAAAACTCAAGAACTAAAATTTACTTTGGAAAACCCATGAAGGGACAAAAACCCACTTTCAAACCAAAGTTTTATTAGAAACACCAATTCCCATGTTTACAAAAAACTTGGCTTTGTTGAGCACCCACCAACTACTAAAGCACCTACTCCATATTATTCAAGCATCCACTTGAAGTAAGATAAGAACCAACTTAGCTGATTTAGCAATCTATAGCTTGCAAGGAGCACCCACCCCCTAAGATCTAAGTACCCACTCAGATAAATTTTACAATTTGATTGATCATGTAGCATAATATTGCTTAATACAATAGATTATGATCACTTTTCTATCACATTCAAAACAAAATCTTCATGTACTGGTACTCAGATCACTCTCACAGTATTGTAAAATAGTTCTGGCACTGCCTCTTTTTTTCATGTATATTTCTTCATTAAAGTAGGAACTCCAGTGTTCATATTCAGGTGCAACTCATGATGATAAAAAAAAAAAATTAAAAAATCTCTAGCTCATAACTCCCTTCTCTCCTTAATAAAATCCTATGATGATCATGAAACCTTGATTAACTAGACACACTCCATCTTTTTTCTTTTCTGTTTTAGTGTATTGTAAGCATGTATATAGGTCCCTTTCCAAGTCACCATTTTAAACACTCCTTTATTCTTTAAAAAAATGATTTATTGTTTTTATTGATGGAGGATGATCTTCCCTTTCCAAAAATTCCACCGATACACAAATATGATTTTTGGATCTCAAATTATCTCCATTTTTAACACTCCTTTGTGCCTTAAAACATATCTTTTTGCTTTAAAAATGACTTATGGAATAATAGATATCTCTATTATATGATCTCTTTTTATAAAAGTAAAAAACACAATAAAAAGAAAGAACCACGAAACTATCACACAAAAACACCGCAAAACTTCTGCACCACGTGAAAAAAACAACAAAATCTCAAAGAGACTACAACTGTACCTCAGCAAAACCATGGAAAGACCAAAGCAGTTCCTTAGAAAAATCCTGTAACTCTCTGGAGTCCATTGAACATAATTGAATCACCATCATATACCTTGAATACACTTGATTCACACCATATTTCTCTTAAGAGACTTGACCATATGCAAATAAATTTAATTGTTCTTCAGCTATGTCTAGTCCACATTTGTTCATTCCGTGGCTTTTATTAGCTTCTGTGTTATTTTCCTTTGTATCGCAGCTATATGTTGTGTTCCTTGGATTTTCTTCGTTACCCAAAGCCTTTTCAGTCTTCTACGAATTTCTTGTCTTTGACAGATCTTTTCCTTTACCTGCAACATTCCTTCTCCATCCATGAATCTTTATAGCCTTCTACAAATTTCCTTCATCTCTCATGGCTTTAGTAGTAATACACGGCTATCTCTAGTCCTCGACAACTTTTTCTCTTTATCTGTGACTTATTCTAGTTTCCCTTACTTCCATGGATTTTCCTTTCACATCTACGGCTTAGAATTTTCATCTATGGATTTAACTAAAACTCTACGGTTTCGTCACAACATCAGTGACTATCTTATCATGTTTGCAAATTTCTCAAAAACTTGATTAAGTCCCTTAGAATCATCATGAATCATTTGAGAGATGACACTACTATATTACCTTCATATTTCTGTTGCAAATTCTTTCTTGAACTACTTCTTTAAGCTTATTACAGACTTGTTGATACCTTTTCCATACATGGTTGACGTGAATTACTTCCTGAACCTTGTTATAGACTCGTTGACGCCTTTTCCATACACGGTTGACCTCTAGACACTTGTATAATACCTACACCATATTTTTTTCCATCAATGCTACTTGATGCCACTTGACATCAATGACAACACAAATGATAATGAAAAAGGTCCAAAAACCTCCCCATTTGTCATTGATGGAAAATTTAACAGAAACATACATTGAATCCTTGATGGAAAAAACATTTAATCTCTCTCCTTTTTTGTTTCTGTTTTCACTTAGCACTATTTTTAATTTCTCCCCCTTTGAGATCATGATAAAGGCTGTATAATAAACACCATGACCACACTCTCTATATCTAGAGGATCTCTCCCTTGGATGATTTTGTGCCTTTGAATGATGGAAGTCTCTATGTTTCCAATGTCCTTTGTCAATAAATATGATCCATAGAACTCCTCCTAGGATAATACACAACATGGTAGACTACAAATTGGACATTAAATCCATTCTTCTCCAAGATAATATCAACACTTTCTTTCCAATTGCAATCCTTTCACCACTTTGTAGGAGTTGATTTTTCATGCCAGTGTTCCCTTGCCTTGTCTCAACTCTTTCTAGTTGATGGTGGGATCAAGAATGACCCCCAATTCATTTCTCAAATGCTCAAATGTTACTTTTGGAAATGGTTTGATCATGATATCACCAATTTCTTCTTTTGTGCTGCCATATTCTAGATTGATCTTCTTGTCATTTACTTGTTCCCTCAAAAATTGAAATATGATTGGAATGTGCTTTGTCTTTAAGTGGAACACATGTTTCTTGGAAACACTAACAGCACTAGTACTATCAAAATATAGAGGAATTGGGCCGTCAAAGTTTACCTTGTAGTATTCTAGTGTCTATCGCATGTAAAGAACTTGAGTGCAACACCTGAAAACTACTATATATTCTGTTTCACAAGTTGAGATTGCTACTGAAGTGTTTTTATTGCTTAACCAAGATACTAGGAAATTTCCAACAAAAAATGCACCGCCACTTGTACTCTTTCTATCATTGTTTTCACCTACTCAATCGACATTAGTGTAATCTTTTATATTAAAATTACTACTTTCGGGATACCACGGTCTATAGTCAAGTGTTCCCATGAGATATCTCAATATTATTTTTACTTCCTTAAGGTTTGTTTCTCTTGGATCTTCTTGAAATATCTTAGCCAAGCCCACTTCTTACATTATATCAGGTCTATACACCGTAGAGTAGACAAGACTCCCAATTATAGATATGTACAAAGTTCTGTCAACTTTTGCTGAGTTGTCCGCTTTAATCATTTTTCAACCCCCTTCCATTGGTATTCCTATTGGTTTGCATTCTTCCATTTTGAACCTTTTGAGAATTTATTTGAAATATTTGGTTTGGGAAATGAAGATACTTTGGTCTAATTGGCTGATCTGTAAGCCCAAGAAGAATGACAGATCCCCAAGCATAGACATTTCAAATTCTTTTCTCATCACATCATAAAAATCTTGTGTCATCTTATCATGATCTCCTCCAAATATAATATCATCCACATATACAATGACAATGAGCAGATGATCTCCTTCTTCTTTGATGTAGAGATTGTTATCCGTAACACTCTTTTTGAAACCTTTCTCCTTGAGATATGTGTCCAGCCTCCTATACCAAGCTCTAGAAGATTGTTTGAGTCCATATAAATACTTCTTCAACTTTCTTACAAAATATTTGTCATCAGTTAAAGAAAATCCATCAAGTTGTTCAATATAAACCTATTCACTTAGATGCTCGTTTAAGAATGCAGACTCGACAACCATTTGTAAGAATTTTATCTTCTCATAAGAAACATATGACAAGAATACTCTAATTACCTCCATGCTCACTACCGGTACAAATATGTCATCAAAATCAATTCCTTCCATTTGTGCATAGCCTTTGCATACTAGTCTTTCCTTGTTTCTTTTTATTTCACTTTTTTCATTCAATTTATTTCTAAACACCAATTTTTTTCATATCACATTCTTGTCTATAGGTCTTGTTACAAGATCTCACGTTTTATTCTTCTCAATTTGATCAAGTTCTTCATTCATGGCATCCACCCAATTCTAATCCTTGTAAGCTTCAACTACATTTTTGGGTTCTATCATTGATAAAAAGTGTTACGTTTTCATGGTTTTTTTTATCATTTAGCTTCCTTTTTGTGAGAATACATCCTTCTTTGTTTCTAATGATCTAAGTTGCTAGATGATCTTTCTTGAATTGTCTAGAAGGTGTATTAGTGTCTTTTCTTTCTTCTATTTCTTCCACTTCTTCATGTGTAATCTATAATTATTCATCATCATGTGTAATCTTTATCTTCTTTATTTTCATTTTTATCCTCAGGCTGAGTTTTGGATTTTTGTGGATAAGAATAATCAACCTTCACGTTCATTTTTTTCTACTATATTTTCTAGCCTCTTATTGTAACATCTATAGGTTGCAGTAACTGTTGAATATCCAAGGAATATGCTTTCATCACATCTAAAATCAAATTTTCCTAGATTTTATTCCTCCCTCTTGATATAACACTTACTACCAAAGAATCTTATGTGTTTGACATTGGCTGGCCTATTTTTCCACAGGTCATAAGGTGTCTTGTTGTTATTGAATCTTATTTGAACTATGTTCAGAATGTATATAACTGTACAAAATACCTCACTCCAATAACTATCAGGAAACTTAGATTCATTCAACATAGTTCTAGCCATCTCCTGCATAGTCCTGTTCTTTCTTTTAAAAACCTGATTTTGTTGAGGTGTCTTGGCAGCTGAAAATTTTCTTTGAATCCCATGTTCTTCACAAAAATCATAAAATTAATTTGATCAAAAATCTCCAGCACTGTCTGATCTCAAACACTTGATTTTGGTTTTTTTCTCATTCTTCATAAGAGTTTTGAAGGATTTGAATATATCTAGAGCTTCATGTTTTTTCTTTAAATAAGCTACCCATGGCATCCTAGTGAAGTCATATATTATAAGCATGAAATACACATCACTTGAATAAATTAAGTTCTGGTAGGCCCACAAAGATCTGTATGGATCAAATCCAAAGGTTTAGTGGTAGAATATTCTTTGGAATTGAAAGATCTTCTTATCTGTTTACCATGTAACCAATATTTGAATAAATTGTCTGATGGTTTTACAATCTTTGGCATATTTTTAGGACCATCATTAGCACTTAGTTTCAAAATATTCTCAAAGCTCATATGTCCCAATCTCCTATGCCATAACCAGTTGTCATCTATTTTACTTGAAAAACAGTTCTCTTTTTTATTTCCTTGAGAACATACATGTTATTATTAGTTCTCTTAGCTTTAGCTACTTTCTTTCCTGACTTACCATTAACAATTTCACATCCTTTGTCATGAAAATTCAGATTGTATCCTTTCTTACACATTTGGCTCACACTGAACAAATTATGCTTGAGACCTTCAACATACAAAACATTTTCAATGATTATTTTTCCATTATCAAGACTCAGAGTTCGTTTTCCCACAATGTTTGCTGAGTTATTGTCACCAAACCTGATAGCTCCTGAAGCATTATTTGACAAGGAGATAAACTTGCATTTGTCACATGTCATATGAATAGAACAGCCAATGTCTATATACCAAATCTTGTCTTCATATAGTACATGAAAAGTAGTTTGCACAATCATACACGATTATTTCTCTTTATTCGATTCTTTCTTCACAACATATATCCATTTATTTTGTTTAGGAGGTTCTTGCTTATTCTTCAAAGAAGTGTTACCATTCTTGTGATATTTTTAGCTGACAAGATTATAATTCATCCTAGTGTATGATGAACTATAGTTCTTTCCTTATCCTCTAGCATACCATCTACATTTATCAGCTTTATGTCCAAATTGGTTACATGAATAACAATAACCATAGAAAGAATGTGAGTACCTCATAGCATAGGTGATTCTAGGAGCATTTGTATTCATCTTGGAAGTGTTGGTGAATTCCTTATATATAGCATGAGAAGTGCTTGGTGTTGATGCAATTTTTTTCTCCTTCTTATTATCTAGTTCAAATTCTTTGCTTTCTTCCTTGAAGCCTATTCCAATTTTCTCACTAGTGTCCCTTTGAAAGAAAATTATACCAATCAAGACATTTAAAACCTTCTCCATCTCAAACATTGTGAGCTTACTTGTTAGTTGTTCTAATTCAGTCTTTAGGATCTCTAAATCAGATTTCAATTTCAAGCATTCATCTTCCTTTGTCTTGTAGGATTGAGTGATATTTTCCAGCTGAGATTAAAGTTCTTTTAGTTCATGATATTCTTCCTCTTCCTTTCAGATTTTTTTTCTTCATATTCTTTCAAGGTGCATCTCAACTTTTTATTCTTTCTCCTACACATTTTCAATTCTTCAAGAGAAAAAACAAGTTCATCTTTGAAGTTCACATTAGCCTCTTCTTTATAAAAATCATCATAAACAACTGTATTCTTTCCTTTGGTATTAATTTCCTCATGGATATCAATGGCCATAAACAAAGATTAAGAGTGAAATTTATCATTCTCATGATCACATTTGATTGTGTTACTTGATCCAGAATCACTTGATTTCTCCTTGGAGTAGAATATTCTCTTGTTCTTGAAAAATATCTTCTTACCATCCTTATTTTATTAATTATGATTTGATTTGTTATTTTTGTGACCTTCTCCAATTTTAGCTTCCTTATTCTTATTCAGACATTTGGCAACAAAATGACCTACTTGAACACAATAAAAATAACTTGAATGGAAATTTACATTTGTACTTACCCGAGTCTTCTTATAAACATTGCTTCAATATTATCATCTTCTTCATCCTCCATGTCTGAATCTTATTTTTCTTTCTAGGATTGAGTATCTTTCTTAGATTTGAAAGCTACTTCCTTCTTTGTAGACTTGTTTCCCATAGTCCTTTTTTCATATGCTAACATGATGCTTTTAAGTTTATCAAGTGTTAAAGTTTTCATATATTTACCTCCTTCAATAGTTGAAACCTTTGCATCATACTTAAGAGTAAGAGATCTTAGTAGATTTTGGAATATAATAGATTCTTCTTGTTTTTCACCAAAATATCTGATCATATTGATCACTTCATCAACCCTCTACATGTAGGTTGCAACATTATCATCTTCTTTCATCTTTAGGCTTTCAAATTGAGCTCTGTAGTTTTGAACTTTAGCTAGCTTAACCTTGCCATCTCCTTTATAAATACTCAAAATTTTATTCAAAATTTCTTTAGTAGTGGTACATTGTATTACCTTTACAAATTTAGTTTCTATAATCCAACAGAAAAAAAAATTCATGCTCTTGAATTTCTTTCATATTATGACTTTTCTGTTACAGTGCTGATTGGAGTAGGTGGAGTATAGCTATGTTTAACAATATCCCATATATCAAAACCTAGTGATGTTAGATAGGTCTTCATTCTTATCTTCCAGAATGCATAGTTTGTTCTAGTGAATAGAGGTGATCTTGACATAGATAATCCACCTTTTGTTTGGTTTGATGTCATGCTTATGAAGAGAGGAAATCCTTAAAGATGTTAATCTTCCACCAGAAGGACCTAATCTAATACCAATTGTTAGAAATCACAAGCACTGAGAGGGGGGTGTAAATCAGTGCTGATTGAAATTCCAAGCACATATAACCAATTTTAACTAGAATATGAGCAATATATGTAACAACAAAACCCCATAAACCATATGGAATAAATAGAGAAATCAAGAGCTAGAATTTACTGTGGAAAACCCAAGAAGGATAAAAAAACCCACTTTCAAACCAAAGTTTTATTAGGAACACCAATTCCCATGTTTACAAAAACATGGCTCTTTTGAGCACCTACCCAACTACTAAAGTTCCTACTCTAGATTCTCCAAGCATCCACTTGAAGTAAGCTAACTACCCACTTTTTTGATATAGCAAGCTACAACTTGCAAGGAGCAGCCACCCCTTAAGATCTAAGCACCCATTAAGATAAATTTTACAATTTTATTGATCATACAGAACAATATTGTTTAATACAATAGATTATGATAAATTTTCTGCTACATTCAAAACAAAATATTCATGTACTAGTATTCGGATCACTTTCATAGTCTTGTAAAATAGTTTTGGCACTATCTTAGGTTTTCATGTATAATTCTTTGTTAAATCAAGAACTACATTGTTCATATTCAAATGTAACTCATGATGATAAAAAATAGTTCTAAAAAAAAATCTAGCTCATACTTCCCGTCTCTCCTTGATCAACGCCTATGATAATCATGAAACCTTGATTAAATAGACATGCTCCAGTTTTTTTTTTTTTTTTTTTTTTTTTTCTATTTTAGTGTATTTTGAGCATGTATATAGGTCCCTTTGCAAGTCATCATTTTTAACACTTCTTTTTGCTTTAAAGCATTGATTTATTGCTTTTATTGGATGGAGGATGATATTCCCTTTCCAAAAATTCCACTGACGCATAAATCTAAATTTTGGATCTCAAGTTATCTCCATTTTTAACACTCCTTTGTTTATTAAATCATATATATATATATATATATATATATATATATATATTTAAAACTGACTAATACCATCACCATACGTTTTTCCATCAATGTTGCTTGACATCAATGACAACACAAATGATAATGAAAAAGGTATAACAGATTCATGTCCAAAATCCACATGGTATCACAAAGACCATTGTTACAAACATCATCAAGACCATGGTTATGATATCAAAAAAATTCATACCTTCAAAGACTTAGTACAATGGCTTATCAATCATGGGGAACTTCAATTAGACAACCCAAATGCTCCTCCTAACCCACCATTGGATGTCTTCAAGTATCCCTTCCCTAACCATCCACATCAAAATCAGTTTAACCCTTCCACATCTCAAGCACCCAACACCCATACAATCAATACTTTAAGTTAGATTTCTACACCACTACCCTCATCTAGTGTACCCACATCTATTACACCCACGCCTACTTCAACATCTACCCATGTATCTAAAATCATATTTGCATCCCTACCCATATCTACATTTGTTATACCTATATCTACTACATCCACATCTACCATATCCCCATCTACTATATCTACATCTATTATACCCACATCTACTACATCTACACCTAATACATCCACACCCATTTTACACACATCTATCATATCCAATCTTATCTCCCCATCTATGCCTACATATGTCATCATATTTACATCCATACCAATATCTACATCTACTACATCCACATCTAATACATCTACATCTAATACAACCATATCCACTGTACCCATATCCATCCCCACATCTATCTCAACATCTAGTACTACATCCATGCCTACATCTACACCATATTTCACACCCATATCTATAATTGTATCCATACCTACATAGAAATATGAATCCACGCCCACATACACATAATCTCAAAAATCCTATACTAAGAGGACATCCCCCCTTAACTCTATTGCAAGTTATGTCCAAGTCCCATCCTCATCATTAATGACCAATCCTATACCAACACCCCCAAATCCTACACAGTCTACAAACTCTCCTCATCCCACTAATCGTGATATTCAAAACCTATCATCATCCTCAATCCTTACAATTGTACTAAAATCTACATCCAAAGCATCTAATCCTACTTCAAAGGAAAATGCCATAGTTGAAATCATTTTCATCGCCACTAGGGATAAACCTTCACAACCAAAATCTAAAAACCTTGACACCCCTAACAAAAAATATCTTACTCATCCACCAAATAAATTGGAGCTTCCCCAATTCAAATCCCCATCAATCCAATCAATTCAACATCCAATCATCTATCTTTGGACTATTATCATCCATTTTGGGACCGTTCCCTCCACCCAAATCTCCCACTACCTCCAAAAATAAATCAAAACCATCCACTCTTCCTTCCAAATCCAAAACAAAATCAAATGCCCCTATCAAACCTGACAAGAATAAGGTACCATTTTTTACTTCATCCTCCTCCTCCAAATCCAATCAATCCCGAATCCACATAACCCATCTTCAAAAACCCCCGTTCGGTCATACACTGAAATCCTTCATCATCTTCTTTAAGCATCTGCAGTCACCCTTCCCCCCAAAAACCCTTTAATTCACGTGGGAAAAAACCCACATGGTTTGATTATAATGCCATTTGTGTTACCATTATACCCTGGCCATGAAACAGAGCATTGTAAGGCTCTTCAAACCCTCACCAAAAATATCATATAATAAGATGATATTATCATCAACGAAGACCACACTCTTCCATCCACTAGCTCACCCACATATAAACATAACTCTCAAATAAAATCTAATTTCCAAGGCCTCTAAATATGGTCCTTCACCTCACCATTCATCATAGTCATACTACCAAGTGTTACTTATTCTAAAGAATCCCCCCCTATTTTCATCAATTCTATTTGTATCACCACTCACTCTCTACCTCATGATCCTCAACCATCTACCCAACTAAAATAAATAGTTGTTGATTTTGTTCCCTCTAACAAGCCCACTCTATCTCTATCATCATCAAAGGCTAAGGCATCCATCCTAGACACTCCGTGAACCCAAAAACTTGTTGTTATAGAATAAAGCATTATAAA
This sequence comes from Taxus chinensis, assembly GCA_019776745.2. NCBI lineage: Eukaryota > Viridiplantae > Streptophyta > Pinopsida > Cupressales > Taxaceae > Taxus > Taxus chinensis. The sequence continues at coordinate 691,618,141 of CM034148.1, forward strand.
GTAGTTTCATCAGGCTCTTGTCAAGATGTCTCTCTATGAACTTATCGATATCTCTCCTAATCACTAACAAGATATCATTGAAGCATTATGGTATATCCCAATCACCAATGATGATTCTTATCCTTTATCTTCCCTTATTAGAGCCCTTATAGCTTCCATTTCCATATATTTTGATGATTATTAAATCCCTGACATTCTACTTGAATATCATGATCTTATGCTTTTCATCACTATCGACATCAATGAAACCTTTGTATGATGTTCTATGATTGACAATGGTGTTAGAATTAACATCATATTATCCCATACATTCAACCAACTCAAACTTTCTAACACCAGTTTCACTCAATCACATGTGGTTCTATAAGCCTTCACTGAGTTGTTGCCCCTATTTTATGAAGATTTATCCTCCCCATCCACATTGGTGAATAAATCCTCTATGAGATCTTTTACATTGTTGAGTGGGAGTTCCAATATAACATCTTGCTCGGATGCCCATGTATCTGCACTATATATTGCTTCCCTTCCACTCTTCATCACTTCCTTAAATACAAACATGAGGGGAAAATCGATACACTCCTTGATGATCTTCTTACCTTCAAGGCATGCCACATAACCTACTAACCAAATGACGTGCTCATTCCTAATCCATATCTATCTTTCATAGAATCTACAAGTTATTTTTTACCTTCATCCAAGTTTCTCAATTATTAATATCTTGACACCATGATGCAACATATTTCACTGAGGGAGCATAAAATCCATGTCCTTAATGTTCTTCCTATACCCAATCGACTCGGTAAACATGAAAAAGCTCGTATGTATAAACCTAACATCAAGGATATCATTTCATTTGGTTCACTTCATCTAAAAACCAATCTTATCTATGGTGGCATTGATTTCCCTTCATCTCACATAGAATCTCAACCCAAAACTTAACCATACACTAATAGCTTCAATTTCCTCTACAATAAATCCTTCATTGATATTTACCTCCACTGTTGTGTGCAGAAGGTGTTTTATCCTTGGCATTATGAATAAAGCATGCACGATCTAATCGTCAACTAATCCTGAAATCTCCATGAGAAGTTCAGACTGGGATTCAAACAACATCGTACCAACTCTTCTCCACACACTTTCTCTACATTCCTTATTCAAACATATTCATCATCCAATACCCCTCCTTCCAACGATCCCATGGACATGGATGACACTATGTCCCTTCCTCCTAACTTCTTTTAATCTCCATAATCACTCTAGGACCAGTCACCTCTTAGAATGAAGGTGAAACTAGGTCCCTTGTACCTAATCACCATCTAACATCATTGATTCTATCAAGAGTGCATCAAACATTCCTACAAAACATCTAAAATAACATGACTTCAACATTGGTGACATTGTAGTGAAACAAAATTAGAACATCTCTACTCTAGAAAGGATCCAGCGTGGAATGTTTATTACAAATTAGATTGGAAAAAATATTATCATGCATAAGTATGGGTCTAGGGCCTATTGCTTAGCTTTCCTTTATGGTAAATCAGAAACAGACCTATCAATTCCTTGTTCTTATGGCCTTTCTATTGTTAACACACCTACCAATGTGACCTTATTCACCTTGATGAACTCAATTCCATCATTAAACCTTTCCATCCCTCATCATAATGATTTGGAATCATGTGTGATTTCATCACTTTCCTATCTATGACCTTGAATATGGGAACCACGGCTCTACTCATAGCATATTCCTTATGGATAAGTTCCTCCTTCTAGGTGGGAACCCCACAATCATTACAATTCCTTTCTTATCTAAATGGTGGAACAATGATAAGGGTCTACATGTGTTGTTTGTGCACATTATTTCCCCTCCCCATGTGGTCAACTTGTATATCCTCAACTCTATCATAAAATTTAAAAAGTTACAGATGCTCATATCAAAAGCTATGCTATCCAAAAACTAGATATATCTCTCAAAGGAAAACTATTCATATGAAGAAAATAATATCAAAAGTATAGACCAATCCCTCAAAGGAAAGATATTGCACATTATATCTTGTCATCTAAAATCAAAAGTAAAAACCCCATTATAGACCATTCCCTTGAAGGATGAATACATTCATATATCATGGCAGTAAAAGGATTCCCGCATTGATTAACATTTTCAAAATATCAAAATCAAACAAAAAATTCAAAGGAAATCATACTAAGAAAGCTTCCCACATTGATCAAATTTCTGCATTGGTCAGTTTACACAATATTTCTTAGAGCTGGGGCATAGACCTAGGATAACCATATATGGAGAAATTATTTCCCCCATACAAGATACATATCAAAACCTCATCATGTTTATAGTAGGTGTATAAGAACACCTGCCATCTTTCCACCATGATCTTATTTTTTACTAATTATCGTTAGTTGCGTTAACACTTGTCATTGGATGTAATTGCATTGCTTTGACTACATTCATTTTCATGTTTTACCTTTATTCTAGTCCTAAATCACCTATCCTATGTAATATCAGTGTTATGATGAAGTGTACTTCCTCTATTTGGATCACCCTAGCAAGGTCACATTTTAGTTATCACATCCAATCTGATCCAATAGTCTCATTTCATATCTAACATTCATCACATCATGTCTAATATAAATACATCATATTTTACTCCATCAAATCATACTTAATAAATCCATCACATCAATACCTAAATCAATATCTCATTCAATTTATCTCATCCAATCTTTAATATCATCTCATCCAATCACTTATCTTATCTCATCCAATATATTACCTTATCTTTTCTGAACATATTATCTAAATTATCTCATCTCATCCAATATTTAATCTCATTAAATCCAATTTATCTCATCCAATCAATCATCTCAACTCATCTAATCAATCATCTCATTTCATCTGATTTCTCTCATCTAATATATTATCTCATATCATCCGATCTACTTATCTAAATTATATCATCTCATCCAATATTTTTTTCCAAATTATCTTTTCTTCCACTTGAGGCTTGTATGTCACCCATTACACACATTTTTTTCATATCTCATTTTTCTATGTTTTTATCTATTTATCTCCTCTCGAATAATTAATCATATCCATGAGACCACTCTGCGGTCATCTTTTTGTTCCCTCTTGGGGAGCCATATATCATATTAAGCCCACATCTGTAGCCATAATCATCTTTCTATCCCACCAGGATGTATATTTTCTCACTTCCAAATACTTGAAGGAAAAAATATACGCTTTTTCCCTTGCTTTTTTTTGCATAATTTTGATGTTTGCCTTTGAATCATTACTCCCACAGATTACAAATCCATCTCCATCCGAATGGATTCCCATTTTCTTCCCTTCATCCTGCAGTGGTCTCTGATCATTCATAGGTCCGTAGGAAATTAACACCATCTCTGTTGAGGCAGTGCTATGTTCCCTACCAATGTGTTTCTAGGGTTTTTTCCATCTTTATCTCATCCATCCAATTAGATTCCCTCCATCTTGTAGTGATATTTTATAATTTGTGGGTCTTTAGGAAATTAATGTAACCTTTGATGATGTTGTGCTATGTTCCGTATCGATGTGTTTCTAGGGTTCCCGCCATCTTTATATCATCCATATAAGCAGATTCTAGTTGGATTCCTTCCATCTTGCAGTGATATTTTTTGACTCATGGGTCCGTAGGACATTAACTTTGTCTCCATTGAGGCCATGTTATGTTCCATACAAAATTGATTCCAAAGATCACCACCATTTTTTCTTCTTCTTTTTATCCTATCCTTCCCAATATGGTCCTCCCTCTCCAAGTGGGGCATCTTTTCTCATCTTTTCTCATCCTTCCCATCAGTTCCCTTCTTCCTCAATCTCTCTCTTTCAACATAGTAATCAATTTTTTTCATATCATTGATCCCTAGTTTTAGGGGGAACACCTCAATCACTACCTTCTATCACTTCTAACTTTTTTCTCATGGCTTGCTTAATGTAAACCATGTGATAAAAATGGGAAATGTAGAAACAAAAGTTTTGTTTCCATCCCACATTTGCTCCCCTTCATCGTCATCTTTCACATACATACCCTCTTCTTATTGAAATTAAAATTTCCCTCCTAAATCCCATTTATTCATCTAATTTACAACTTTCCCAACTTATTTCCATGATTATTTTATTCTTCTAATCTACCCTATTCCCATTTAATTATATCTAAACATATCCATTCTCCTAATTATATGCCTAAATACCCCATTTATCCTCCCTAGACTATCATCTCCCTTCATTCAATGCATTTCCACACTTCAACCACCTTTTATCATCCCAATGCAATCCTAACCCACCCAAAAAACTAAAAACCCCTAATTTTACCTCATTAGGGCCCCTTGTCTCGAGTTGTGCATCGTATCCATTTCCAAAATCGACAGTTAGCTACAGTTGACAACATCTCTAGTGATTCATCGTTAACCCTATAAATACATCTCTACCTCTCCTCCTCAAGAGTATGGACTTATGGATTGGAAGTCTTCGTGTGATTTTTTCTTATTTCATTCTCTTCTTATGAGCTACAATCATCAACTTGTAGTTATCTTAGAGCCCTTGCATGCCATCCTTGGAGATCTCAAGTATAGATATTCTTTGATCCCTACCAATGTTTCAACATTTATTTCCATAAGTTTTAGAGGTCTATCCATTTCCTTGGAGATATGCCATCATCTTTGCCATCATTGGTACTTCTTCATACCCCCTTTTACATCTATCAAGCCTTAATTCTTTCCCGGCCACTATTGATCCTACCCAATTGCCATCGACCTAATCTACATCAACTCTTTTTCTTGCATTCATCCTATCTGTCATATGTTTTCCATCCTCATCTAATATCTCCACCTCGTTGTCTTTTTCGTTCATGTATCTAATGACACAAATATCACATTTTGGCTCTGATTGTTTTTGGGTGTGTTATATTTTCCCATGGTCACCTTCGACATGATATTAGTCTTCATCAAATATATTTTCTTCTTGCATCCTTTCTATTTCTTTTGTATATGTATCATATCCAGAACATCTACGACATCTCACAATTAGTTCCACTGCATCTATCTGTCTCGGGTCACCATCAACTACATATTTTTGTCTCAGGTCATCATCGACTGCATATTTCTATCTTAGGTTTTCATTGACCTGATAAAGTTTGATTTATTTTATTTCAGTTTATTGTTATCAAATATTTTTCTTAGCCTATATAGTATATTTCTCATCTATGCTACATTATGTTATTTTTCTGCATCCTATTTATTCATTATCTTTTACTAATCTTTTAATCAAAGAGGGTTGAATCCTCCTTAGGAAGTTATCACTTGTTGGTACAGAATTTGCTAGGAAACCCACCATTTAATATACTAATATTTTTATTTTCTAGTCACCTCTTTATTGTGTAGGTTATCAAGCTCTCTGTGGATAGGATCTTTACGCCTCTATCTCATCTTCATCATTATCTCAAATGTAGAATTAAACCCTCCCACATATTGGAGTTTCTTATTTTATTTCACACCAATCCATTAAATTGAAATAGGAGTGGGAAAATTTACCAAACAACACACTTCTATTTACATGGACATGACCACTATATATAGTTGGTGTGAACTTTTCATTCATGGCTTTACAACGCTTTAATCTATTCTTAGACTCTTATATACTTATCTTGCATGTGAATTTGATTTACGCTTTGGTCTTCAACTAGATGTTCTTCTCCATGCATGTTATTAATAGATTAGTTAAGATTTATGCCATCTTATATTTAGTTACATCTTCCCATGCATACTCTCTCTTTATCTAGTGCCCTACATGTGTTGTAATGCTAGTTTTATCCATTCTTTTATAGATTTTCCTTACTTCTCACACCATCTCTGCTTTTCCTAGTTTTATCCATTCTCTATTTTTTGGCTACCTATTGTTTTCTATCCTTGTAAGTGAGCCTTCAAGTGTCTGATTCTCATATACCTGCATGAAAAATTTCACACAGTGTTTTATACTTATATTGTTTCACATATTTTTATGTCACACACAACTTTGTGTGTAGCTCATACATAACCACTTTCCTATCCAACATTACCCCACACTAGTGATATTGTCTGTCCTCAACATTACATGAAGGAAATAATATATGAAAGAGTGGAAGAATGAAATAATACATGCAATACCCCAATAATATAAAATAATAAATAATTTCCCTCTCTGTGCATCTAAAATTTGGCTACATCGATGGTACAAGTATTGGAAACTCTACACTAATTCCTCTCTCCAGCAACTTCCACTATTCATGCTCATTAGATACTTTGTCTGGAGCTATCTTAACGATATCTTGAATATTTTCTAGATTTAATTCATCGGACTTCTCTTGTAGCTCTTCTATTATAACATCCTATTTCGTGAAATTTTCCTTCAAATCGTCTACCCTATTAGGTAAAAAATAGTTTACATAGGCTAATTTAGCATAGGTAATTTTATTATTAATGTGGTAAGTTGTTATGGTTTGGTTATAAACCATATTTCATTTGTATTTGTGTTGTCCCTTATCACTACTTGCCTCAAAAACCATTCCCAAATGCACCAAAATATCATCTAGTTTAGCCTCAAAGCTCACCTAAGGCGCACACAAGCACCAAGTTCCTCCTTTATGTGAGCTTCATGAGAACGCTCCTTCTTAACATGAACATGTTATATAAGTAGAAAAATAAGTACATTCATTCATGGAATGTACGATATAAGCATTAAATCCTAACCTAATGCACCCAAGCACATAACAACATGATCAACTTAATGTAAGTAGAATCAACCATGAGATAACATCAAGGAAACCTATAACACACATATGAACATAAGGAAAATGCACATATCAAGATCCATCACATGAGTGTTTTAGAATCACTTCATTATATTTATAAGCCAAAATATGATAGCCAAGATTACATCAAGAGAGTTCCATTTGTGGAAATGTTCACACTAGCAGAGCTTACTTTACATCACAGACCTAGCCATTACACATTTTTTTCTATCTCTCCTACTCCCTATCTATCTTTACTTATCTCCCTTCTTTCTCTGTGAAAACCATCCATCCTCATAGAATAATCATGCTTCTTCCAACTTCAAGAATATGTCATTATTTCTCTACCACTACCCAAGAATATGTCAGGTGTCACCAAGTGTTTCCCTCAATCAAGTGCTTTCTAGTATGCATGTGCTAGCTAATCCTTAACAACATCGATTCCTTATCCTTTCATGATAAACATATTAATTCCCTAGAATATCCTTTCCTTGAGTCACAAGTCTCCATGGCTTATCCACATCTGAATCTAGTCACTTTTCTATTTTCTCCCTATGCATCTTTTCATGATGTCTAAAACTCACTAATTCTTGAATCCATTTTGCGTTGGCGTGAGGCTTCATGCCTCTCCAATAATTACTTCTACACGTGCCTTCACACCTTACTTATGCATGCCACAAGGCTTCATGCCTTAGGTACTTAGTTACTTTACGGGCCCAACATCACCCCAAACTAAACTGGTTGTTGTCGTGGCAATCCTCTATGCTTCCTGAACAAAAATCTTGTCGACCAAAATACTGCTGCAAAGAATAAAGAATAGTGGTTGGGAGAGAATCTTAATAAATAATTAAGGAATGGGGGGATGTTATGCAACCAATTTGAGAAGTTCGAGGAACTCTGCATCTATCTCGTCCTTTAATTTTTCCCAAATCTTCAACTCTGACAAGGCCTTTCCTGGTGCTTCACCTATGACACTTAATACCTGGTCTAGGGTGATCTCTTCCACCCTCCCCTTTAGCATGGTGATATCCATCCCCAACTCCACCCAGAAACCCTGGAACTCATCCATACATTCAGTGATGGAGCCCTAGAGTTCACTGATTCTGAAGTCTAGCTTCTTATGCTTTGTATTGATTTTCTCCTTCTGATTCATGGTGTTAACGACCAACTATACGTGCTATACCTTATTGGTGGGGATGGTCTCCTACAAAACTTTGAGGGCTACCTCTTCCTCTATTACCCATGTGTCAATGATTGGATCACATTTTCTATAGCTATTGAGTCCCTTTTCCACCTATACATTCACCTCCTTGAGTTGGGAGAGAAAATCTTCCAACTCCATGATCCAAGCTTCAATTATGACCTTGTTTTCTTATTTTTCCTTTGAAATATTTGTAGCTGTGGGCCCATGCCATCCTTGATTTTAATGAGTAACATCCCCACGAGGTCTTCAAGGTACTCAATCTCATCCCAATAATTGGTCATGTCCTGGCTCACAAACATTGTACATTATCCCAGAATTTTTTTCACGAGGGTGCTAACTCGGTCATATACATCCTTCATCTGTGCCTATTCTCCCCTTAACCACTGGAATGACCTTTCTATTTCCTTCTCCTTGCTATTCTTCTCTATGATTAATGTCTGAATAGTGGCCCCTATATCCATACTTCACCAGATTACCTCTGAAGACATATTTTGTAGATCATTGCATGCCTTCTCGTTTGTGAGGTAGTTGAGATCGACTACTTTATATGTATCTCCTCTCTTATTCTTTAAGTGAATGGTATCAATCACATGATCATTGACCTCAAATTGAGGTTCCTCAATGTGGTAGTGCATACTCTAGTTGAGCATCTTCCTGGTCTTGGGCACACCCCCGTCTTGATCCATCAAATCTCAACCATGTAAATTTTTATTTGGGAGGGTGGACTGAAATCTTGTGCACAAGACCTTCGTGGGGTCATTCACAAAGTCCATGTGTGGGGACATGGGTGTCCACTTCTTCCTTGTAGCTTTGCACTTGGTTATTTGCTTCTTCACCCCTGGGGTGAATCCCTTATCATCCTTTATAGTAAAGGAGTCCCCTTTATCTCCCTTTGGGCTAGCATTTTGTGGTGTAGCATCCTCACATGCTGGACTCCTCAAAGCCCCTACAGATTGTTCTTCTCCTTCTCCCCGTGCCTTGCCTACATCCATGGTCTCAGCCTCAGCCTCTAGTTCTACTTCCGATTCCACTTTGAAAGTGGTGGGGTATTTTTCATCCCCTTCCTCTGAGCTTGATATGGGGCTTGATGTGTCAGGTATCTTTTATATCTTTTCTTCCGGTTGTTCCTTTTCTTTCTCCTCCTCTTTTTCTTCCTTCTCCTCTTTGCATCCTAGAAATGAGGCCTTGGTGCCATCCTGTTTAGAAGCACTGGGGCCCTTGCTCTCATTTTTATGCATGTAGTACTTCCTCTTTCGGTAGGTATCCAACCTTCTTTCATCTTGCTCTCCTTTCAAGCTTTGACTAAAGAATGCTATGGGCTGTTCTTAATCCTCTCTATTCAGCTATGTCCAAATAGCTGAGATTGTGTCCGATCCTCCAAAAGCATACAACATGAAGTCCTTTGAAAATTTTGGGTTGATAAAAGTTGGAGCTTGTGATATGGCTTGCTTGATGCTCTCAAAACTCTCTTTGCCTTTTGTTGTCCATTTGAATGTGAGATTCTTCTTCAACATCATTATTAAAGGTTTCACAAGAGTGGAAAAATTAGGCACAAATATGCGGACAAAGTTTATTAGAGATTTCTTTTGGTGTTGCAATGGAAGTGTTCGGATGGCTTCCACCCTTTCAAGATCAATTACCAACCCTTCCCTTGAGACAATGTGGCCCAAAAATTTTCCCTCATATGCCAAGAATACACACTTATTTGGATTCAATGACAATCCAAACCTTATACACCTTTGAAACACTTGCCTGAGGTGAAAGAGATGGTCTGCTGCATTCTTTGATAAGATAGTGATATCATCTAGGTATACCAGCACTATCTTGTTGATTAGGCATTAGAACGCCATATCCATAGCTCACCAAAAATTTTCTCTGGAATTTGACAGTCCAAATGGCATCTTCTTGTAAGTATATGTGCCCCATTTTATAGTGAAGGTTGTCTTGAATTGATCTTCTTCCCTCACCATTATCTGATTATAGCCTGAGTATCCATCTAGCAATGAAAACCTCTATGAACCAACTACAACCTGTAAGATTTGTTCCATTGATGGAAGTGGATAATGATCCTTGATTGATTCTCTATTTAGATCACGGAAATCCACACACAATCTTATTTCTCCATTTCTCTTTCTTAATCACACCAAGTTTGCAACCCAACTTGAATGTTTGATAGGGAAGATGATACTAGCATTAATCAGCTTGTTCAACTCTTTTCTCATGAGAGGTTCAATATGGGGATTCACTGGCCTTTGCTTCTGCCTGATGGGTTTGGATTTTGGATTCAGCTCAATAGTATGGTGTGCCAACTTTGGGTTGAAAACTCTTAAATCCTTGTAAGTCCAAGAAAAGACATCTAGGAACTCTTGACAAAGCTGAACAAATTTATATTTCTCTTGTGGGATACTTACCTTGACAATTTGCAATGTCTTGCGTTTTGTCTACTAAAATAGGCTCTAAATCTTCACCCTTTACCTGAATGTTTGATTTCTCCTTCCGGAACTAATCATTTGGGTTGAAGATTGACTCCGAGGTTATAAGTCCTTTTGGTAATTTTTTAGTTCTCATATGTACCACTTGGTCACCATACTGTTGCTCCAGCTTTTCTTGATTTCCTGTGGAGAATTCAACTTCTTCTTGTAGGAAATTAACAATTTGTTGATCGTTCTCAAAGACTTGCCAACTTGTGTTGTTATCTGGAACAGCTGGTATCACAACCACTTTGATATGAGGCTAAGATTTATCACTTTTAATACTTTCTACAACATCAAATGCAACCCCAATTGTTGCCAGTCTGTCTGCTGCTTCATTCTTCTTCCTTGGGATGGAATTGATGCTAAAAGATTCAAAATCTTCAATGAGATCCCATACCTGATTCTTGTAGTTCTTCAATAGATCATTTTTGGCAACATTTTTTCCTTTGACTTGGTTCACAATCAGCTCACTATCACCAAATACTTGCAAATTCTTAATGCCTTTCTTCCTTTCCCAGTGAAGAGCATGGACCAAAGCCTCATATTTGAAAGTATTATTTGAGCAAGCAAACTGAAAATGGAAAGTTGAATAATACTTCACACCTTGCGGTGAGATGAGCATGGTTCCTCCTCCTGCACCTTGTCTACTTCTTGATCCATCAAAGAAAAACTGCCATACCTCATTACCATCTTTATGATCTGGCTTGGTGATGCTAGGGAGAGGGTGATTCTCTTCAAACAATAAAATCCTAGCTTAGATTCCTCCATTTCTTTGTATGGACCAAATGTGTGTCTTTTGTTTGACTATATGTCAAGAGTCAAGTCTGAAATGCATCTAACCTTGGTGTTAGCTTCATGAGTTCTTGGATAATACTATTGATCGAATGCTGAAAAATTTGCATTCGTTGGATTTGGCATATGGGGCTCTATGTGAAAATCTACAATAGGCTCAGATATTATTGTAGCTTTAGTTCCATATCTTGTTCTGAATAACATGTGTGACCAATCAGCCAAAATATAGCCTTCGATTTTAGTAGTGAAGTCTCTTGACAAACACAATGCAAAGAGTGGTGGAAATTCTATGACTGACACATCTTGTAACACCGTTACATTCGGACATGCATGTAATGTGAGGCTCAAATATTTGATTAATCCAACCATTTTCATTGTTGTCCCATCCAATTGCACTACACCCCTAGAGATGACTTCATAGTGAAGACCTAACTGATCAGCTATTTGTTTTGGCATGAATGAGCTACTTGCTCCTGATTCAATCATGCAATTATGTACTAAATTATCTCCTATGGTAAATGAGACATAGAATGGAGGGGGCTTCAGAATTTTACCTTGTTATCCTCCATGATTTCCTTCAGGATGGGTTGCATTGGTAAGAACATTTTCTTATTGATCAAGTGGCTGATTTGATGCTGACCAATTTACCATAGCAGCCTGCAATAGGTCTCTCTATCCTGAGATAGCCAATGAATCCCACATCGATATGTTCACATTCATTTTATTCATCTGCTCAATGATGTTGAATGGGGATGAGCTATCTCTCTATTTCCCTTTGCCTTACACATTCTTCTCTAGCACTTGAGTTGTTGCAACCGATGCTTGAGATGGTTTTGAAGGTGGTTTAGGCAGACCCTGCACATTTGGAACTGTACTTTGATTGCCAGCAGCTTATAAAGTAACAAAGGGTTGTGGACCATTTGAGTTGGATGACTATCCTTCCCCAATATTCCTCTTCTTGAAGTGTGTATTGGCTGCTACACTCTGAGAAGGTGTTTGATTCATACCATAGAAATCTTTATCCTTCCAATTGACAAGTGTAGTTTCATTCGAAGATGCCCCTTGTTGAGGTGCTTTTTGCTGCTGATTTTCTACGTAGTTAGATTCTTGTGACACACCAACGGTTTGCACCATTAAAGCACATTGATTGGTTATGTCGCTGACTGCATGGGAAACACCAATCATATTCTTGTGTCATCTTATTTTTCACTGGCACTAAAGCTTTAGAGGTAGATGCAACATTGGGGTTATATGGTTGAAATGGTCTATTGATAGGGGGCCTTACTTGATTTTGATTTGTAGCTAGGTTGGGTGGCCTATTAGGATGATATGGTTGTCTATTAGGCTGAGTTTGAGGCTGATAAGAGGGCCTAAAACTTTGAGCTTGTTGCCTCTTGAGCGTAATCAGCTCATTTCCCAAATTTTGCAATTGTTTCATAACTTCTTGAAGCTCATTTGAGGCACTAGAGGATGAAGTAGAAGTTTCATTTGAACTCTAATTTCTATGAGTGGGAATAGGAGCTAAAGTAGGTGCTTGACTAGTACTTGGGCTTTCCAAGTTTGGATATAAGGGTATAGGATGCCTAGGTGTAAGTTTACCAGCTTAGATCAAACAATTCTCAGCCCTAATGGCGATGTTGTAAGCTGCAGGTATAGTTGCACCTCCCATGGATTGGATAAACATAGAAATGTCAGAATTTAAAGCCTTGAGAAAGTATAAAAAGCACCTTGAGCTATTGGCCTTACTTCCAATGGGATTCTATCCCATGTTCTTTGAAATATGAAATTGAATTCTATTAGCTGTTCATTGGGAGTTGTCTTTATAGTTGTCAGTTGCTCCAATAGATACAAGTTGTCTGCTTTCTCTTCAAATTGGTTATGGAGAGCTATGCACAACTGGTTCCAATTTTGGATAGAGCCCTCCTCAAGGCTCTTGAACCATTGCAAGGTTTTCCCTTTGAATGAAGATGCCAACAATTTGATAGTAATATCCATCTCAATAATCTTATGGACTGCACAAACATTAACAATGTCCTTGACATGATCACTAGGAGTGGTTTGATTTTCTCCAATAAACTATGGGATGATGTTATTCAATGTTGTAATCGGAACTAGGTTTTCTACATTGAGAACAAGTGGGCTACTACTAGTAAAGTTGACATAAGAATTGGATTGTGCCATCCTAATTGGCCTGAGAACCCTTGTTGATTAGATGAAAGGTCTACCAGGTGGTGGAGTTGATAGAGTTCGATTTGGTGGAGATGGGGACCTTTGAATCCTTCTTCCTCTTCTTTTTGGGGATAATTTCAGATAGTTAAACAATCCCTCTTCTCTAGTCCTTGACCTTGTTTGTATCCTTCTCATGAATCTTCAATCTTGGACTCTGAAACCAATTGATTCTATCCTTTTGGAGTCGCCATATGTGCAAATCATGGCTCTTTCAAGAAAAAAACTCACAACTGCACATCAACTTTGTTGCAACGAATATGAATACCTCTAAGGTCCCACTAGGCATGCTATAATTGTCATCACCAAATCACTCTGCCCTTATGTTTACACAAGTGCATACACTTGAGCTCACAACGTGGTTGGATAACATGGGTATTATCTCCAAGTTGTGGGACTTGCTACTTGAGATAGACCTCCAGAGAAAGTTAGTTCTTGCTCCTAAACTACCTGCCACAATCTACTCTAATGTAGGAAAAACTAACTATCCTAGTCTAACTTTCCAAGGGACCAAGGAGAGAGAATGCATAAAAAATGAAATCCTACACTACAACGATGATACACCAGAAAAGGAGGGGTGTGACAGTAGTCTTCTCATGTGTAAATAAATATAAGTAAAATGAATACTAGAAGGGATGATAACAATTATTCAAAATCTAGAAAAATGCATTCACAACAATATTTCATACATGCACAATAATAATGAATCCTTGCAAGAGCATAAGAATAAACACAATACACTTGTAAAGAAGGTTGAAGCGGCAAGAAGAGTGCAAGAAAACATAGTAGGGGAAGATACATCCACAAACTTACATATTCTATTACTTCATGATATGCACAGTTCAATCTATTACGAGATAAGGGCCTAGATCACCATACAAGGAGTCCACTACAAGGGCCTGCAACACATTGGCTTCATAAAGAAATTTTGATAGATCTTTGCTACCAGAACTACCCCCCTTAAACAATGAGCCCAACACTCCAATTTATAGAAAAATGAGAAGAGAGAGAGAGAGAAGGGAAAAAATGGAAATCCATAAATCTATCCTTTAACCACTTGTAGATGCATTAAATGGAGTGAAATGATTGTATGTTACTTGTAAAAGGCTCCCCATACTATGCCAGGTGCTGCAGCAAAGAAAGAATGATGACCATGCCTCTTAATTGCACTCCCAACTACCAAATAAATCACTATCATGAATCCGGCCACGTTTTATAAAAAATATCCATCAATTTCTCATAAAATCCCAAATTTATTGATTATTGTGCATTGGTATTAGAAACACGATTCCAATGGTACCAATTTTGTGTGATTTCATTGAGAAATGCAAAAGTTATGGCCTTCTGAGTGCGGGTAGCTATTTTGGGTCTGCCAGGCATTCTCTGTCAAAAGTTATGGCTATTTGAAATTCAGGAGGTCAAACTTTGACTTTTTCTCTTTGTTGCGGCTATTTCAGAAAAATTAGGTCCGCGTGTCCCGTTTGTCCCAGACACAAATCTTCACATCGCCCGATTCGTGTTTTCTTGCTCCTACACATCCATCATTGACCAGGTCGTGAGGGTTGTTGACCTCCGCATCGCCCGCATTCCATTTGGCTTGGCCCCTTTGTGTGGTGATTTCACCTTTGCATGTCCCATGCATCCTACGTGTACTTTTGTCCCAACTGTCCTAGACAAAAATCTCCACACCACTCGCAATAGACTAACTTGCAGCAAAATTGGCTTTGCGCGTCCTGACGTCCCAACTGTCCCACAGACCACCTGGGACAAAAACTTACGCTTTTTTAGATTTTCTTTAGCTGCGGCCATTTTGGCTTTGCGTATCCCACGTTCTCGACATCCCAACTATCCCGCAGACCGCCTGGGACAAAAATGTCTGCATCACCCAATTCCTTTGTGTTTTGGCCGCAAACATGGTATGACGAACCTTGGTATGATCTGCACTAGTACGACCCGTAGCCTCTAGACCCGCAATGCATTAAAACATGCCTGTGACCTCATTTTTTGGATTTTTTCCTTAGATGGGGAAGTTAGAGAGGAACTAAAGGGACCCCAGAAACACAATTTTTGGCCTTGAATCAATCTACTTGCTCAGGAGTGAAGAATTTGATGCATGTTATCAAAATTACCTTGAGGGATGAATTTTGGATAACAGTGCCATCTCCGTCTCCTTTTTAATTTGTGCCCTAGGTGTTATATTCATTTCTTTCGACTGACCTAACTTGATAACTTCCTCGCTTCTCTTTCACTCCACCTCATTCCTACTCATCTTTTTCCCTCCATGTTATGTCACAAGATTTTACTACAGCGTTGCACAAGTCCACTGGTTCGTGATAATACTTCGTGTCGCTCTTTTTCAAAAAAACCTCGTCACACTTAAAGCTCGAGAACACAAAAAAAAATCTCTAAGGAAAAGTAGTCGAAATGACTATGCTTACCTCCTATTTATAATTTTCTCGATGCCTTAGAGTTCCTCTTACCACATGCCTTAACGTCACTTTTTAATAAAATACTTTATTTCATTCGATCCATCTTCCATGACTTCCCCTCATGCATTGTAGCTATAACCTTCTAGCACTCCAATACTACTAAAATACCACAGACTTCCTTCATGTGCATTTCCATGCTGAAGTACATAACCTCTGTGTTGTCGACTAAGTAGTTCCCCATGGTGTTGTCTGACTTGTGTTATAGCGTGTGATTATTCCCTTCTTTGTGGCCTTTATACTTCTCTCAACCCATCTTCATACCGCACAAATTTACGTACCTTAGCCATTATGTCACTCGTTCTTCTATCTTCGCGCTAATTTTTCCCAGTAGTCCACTGTCAAAGAATTTTGGCCTCCATGTTCAATATAGTTGCTCCATGTTCAATATAGTTTCACCATGTTCAATATAGCTTCTGCTTCACCCCACACAAAAATGTATACATGATCCTCTATGCATAGAACCTCTTACAATGCAATTAACCCCCGATGCACCAACACACAACACAAAGCCAAAAATGATGACAAATTAAACAACCAAAAATACTAAAATAAATCTAAACTAATTGGCAAAACTACCTTATTTTTTACTTTACGGAAGCCTTATTTATAGTAGGGCTTCTGCCTACTCCCATTGAAGTAACCTGGTATCCTCATCCCATCTAGTGCTTGTAAGTGACATGTGCCTGAATTGAGGATGTATGAGATTATTTATGGTCCTAACTAATGGAATTTCAGTTTCCCGCGATGGCGCAAAAATTTAGAGTCATAAAGCAAGAGCATCTACCCAACCTCAAATTGTTTATATTTGATATGTTGATCATGCCATGATTTTTTTCATGCCTTCTCAATATTTTGACTCTACCTAGAAAGTGATCAACTCTCATCCAATTGCATTAACTTTTCCATGTTCTCTTGTAGTGCTTTCTCATCAGCTAATCCCATGCGCGTGCAATACATAAAGACGATAGCATAAACTCTACTTGTAAAACAACTTCCGCGCCAAAAACCAATTGAAATAGTGTGATGTTGTTCAATAGATTTTAGGTTATCCTACTCCCATAGTACGGCCGAGACTTTTTCATCCTAATCTTGTCTCCCCACATCAAAAAATTTGATCAGTGTGTGATTTAGTATCTTGTTAAATGCCTCAATGGTTCCATTAGCTTAGCGGTGATAAGGGGTGGTCTTGTGATGGGCCACCATGAAATCTGCTAACAAAATCTTGACCATCTCATTCAAAAAGTGTGGGCCTCTGTCACTAGTTAGGCTTAAAGGACACCCATACTTGTTGGTTATGTTTTCCCATAGGAATCTTGCTGTCGTGGTCACTATGTAGTCCTTGGTAGGCATTTCCTCCACCCACCTTGTTGAGTAATCAATGTAAGTAGTGATATAGCATGAACCAATCCTTCACGTGGCAGGTGAAATCAGTCCTACAAAATCAATCACCCACTTCTCAAATGGTTTTTTGCTAGCTATCGGTCTCAAAGGCATCTTATATCTTCTTTTTGGTTTTCTAGGGCACTTGAAATGGTCACAAGCCTTGAAAAAATCAATACAATCATGGTAGATGCTTTCCCACCAAATCCCTACTAGTAGAATATTCTACACAATGGCATTTCCTGCATAGTGTCCTCCTACAATTCCATGATATGCTTCCTTCATAATTGCAACACGTTCATGCTCTAACATGCACTAGCACAAAACCTCATCACAACCTATCTTGTATAAATCCCCACTAATTAACATGTAGGGTGTGATGCGTATGCTAACTGATTCCTTTTCAAAGTCTTCATTCCCTCAAGTGCCAAACCTGTTTTGAGAAACACAAAAATATATTCTAAGTTAGAGGGTACACACCGCAATCTAAACAGTTGTGCATCTGGAATTGTATTCTCAATGCTCTGCGCACCCTCCCATGAGTCAATCCTTGATAAATGGTCAGGTCCCAAATTACTCTTACCTAGTTTCACAACAATTGTGAACTCAAATTCTTGAAACAACTGGACCCACCAACATATGTGCCCTTGTAAAATGGGTTTGTTTACCAAGTAATTCAATTCCACGTGGTCCGTGTAGAATATAAAGGATTTTTCCATTAGATACTTCCTAAATTTATGTAGCACATAGATAATTGACAATGCTTCACACTCAGTAGTAGTATAGTTATGTTTTTCTGGGGATAGCTTTTTGCTAGCAAAACACAAGGGTTGGGCAACAATTCCTTCTATAGGTTATGCTAAGATTTCCCTAATCGCAACTTTTGAAGCATCAACATGTACATGGAATGACTTATCCCAAGAAGGAAAGCATAATATGGGTGTAGTGATAAGTTTAATCTTCAATGTGTTAAATGACGTATGCTACTCCTCTCCCCAATGGAATGTACATCCATGATTCAACAATCCTTCTAGTGGTGTGGAGATTTTGGCATACCCCCTTATAATCTTTTAGTAATATCCTGTATGCCCAAATAATTTGTGCATTACGCTTTGGATGGTAGGCTCCCCCAATCCCACAATAACGGAAAATTTGGTAGGATCCACCAGTAAACCTTCCTTACATATGATATGCCCCAACAAGGTTCTAAATGGAGTAGTGAAGAGACATTTTTTGATATTGAGGGATATGTGTAAGTGCCAACATCTTTGAAAAATTAGCCTCAATTTGTCACAATGGTCTATTACTAATCCATATACTGTCCAATCATCAAGTTAGACTTGAAGAAAATTATGAATGAAGTCTTAAAACGCCTGTACCACAATGTGCAAAAAACACAGTTGGCACATTCTTCAATCCAAAAGGCATGACTGTGTTGGCAAAGCTTCCCCACTTAGTGGAAAAATTTATCTTTTCTTGGTACTCCTTTGCAATCCGAACTTGATGATATCTCAAGAAGCCATCCGTGAATGAATCGACCTCCTTAGTGAAAGGGGTCTGAAATGGATCAATGACACATACTGCATTCAAATCTCTATAATCAACACAAATCCTTATCCTCCCATCCTTTTTAATGTTAATGACCATTGGGATTGTCCATTATGATTCCTTAATAACTTTAATGATACCTGAAATGATCATCTTGTCTACCTCTTTCTTGATCCAAATGTGTAGATTTGGATTCATTTGTTAAGGTCTCTTATGAATTGGGTGTGCTTCCCTCCTTTATTTTTGATCCTACATCTCCCCTAGAGATTGGTTAACTCACTTAAGCTCATGGTACCCACACATGGAAATAAATCCTAAAATTCACACAATAGATCAATGATCTTTGAAATCTCCCTTTCTAACAAGTAATCCCCGATAATAGCCTCCTTAGGTTTAGTTTTTGAGACAATTTTAACCTTTTCTTTTTTTGAGAGGTTCATTGTAGGTACAAATGATTACTCACCAACACTATCTATTACCTCACATGCCTACCCATAGTAAGGTTAACATCAAATTTCTCCACTTTCTCACCATCTATCACATAGACCAAATTTCCCTTCTCCTTTTCCATGCATGTGCATGCTCAAGTTGTATCTCCTTTTGATTCTTCCTCATAAAAGCGCACTTCTAATCCAGGTTCACCCAATAATACTAGTATTTTATCCTCCACCATGGCACTATGCCTCCCATAGCTAGGCACTTAACAACCTACAATGCCTCATCCACTAATGGCTTAGTACTCTGATTATTCGAAAGCTTAAAGAAGGATCAGTCATCAACTCTTGCAAGTTTCCTATCTAACGTCACATCTCTGAGTGAATGTATCATACATGCACACAACCTTGTAAGGTGGAGTATATATTATGCACCCATAAAGAAGGTGGGAAGGCTTATGTGCCTTCCATCTAGGACTTCTCACATGCTTGGACGTAAAACGAGGTGGGTTCCTTCCTATGATAATTTTGTATGATAATAGGTGCATTGCTCCAGAAAAATCTAACAGAGAACATGATTCTCACTTCACGCCACTCTATAAGGTTATCATAATGGGTCGCCCACCAACATGTTATGGTCCCAAGTAAGGTATAACTAATTATCCTTCTCCTTTTGATCTTACATCACCACTGGGTATCCATTTCTTGTAGGAAAACATCAAAGTTGGCTCCCCCAAAATAGCTTGGTAACTTCTTTCTTCTTAGGTGCTTGACTGAGTGCACCTTTATTTCTCTCATCATAGAGCCTCTTGATTTCCTTCCAACTAACTCATATTTTCCATGCACCCAATTTTCACATGCCACACTAGTTGTATCACTTATAGATTGAGTGTCTTCCCACTAAATAACGCTCTCCTTTATTATTTTCACTTCTTCAAGGTCTTGGATAGTGCACACGTAAATTTTGTCTAGGTCTTCTTCTCCTAATGGCTCAATATAGGGTGCTAACTTCCCATCAGTTAAATCAATGATAACACGTTCCTCTTTGTTCTCAAAACTTATATACCCCTTATTGAAATTCAAGTCATCATTATTCTTATAACACAAGGGGAACCCAAATAGTGCTAGAAATTTTTCCTCCTCAACTATCGCCAAGACTTCAAAGTCTCCAGTGAATTTTTCCCCTTGGATAGTGATAGCAACTTCCTTCAATACACCAATGGGAATCAAAATTCGTCTTTTTATCCATATACAACACATTCGAGGATGGTTGTAATGGGGGCCTTCCCATTTGATTCCGTGTATCTAGGGTGAGAACATTAACCTCTGCACCCATATCTATCAGAATATTTCTTAGGAACCACCTGTTGACTACAACATTCAAGGTAATCTCCTTATCATAATCAATGGTGTGAGGGGGAAGGTTAACATGTAATACCTATCGCTCATGCTCTCTTTCAGCGTGTGGTATTTTTTATTGTAACCATTCCCCGAGCAAAGGGATGATATTCTCCTACCTCAGCATTTATCATACTTCGTTGAATTCATCTAGATACTTCTCTAGAGCCTCAGAGCATCTCGTTTGTTCTGACTATTGTGATTGCTCCCTTAGGCACTAGATCGCTTCTTGTAGGATTCGAATCACATCCATGGTCTCCTGATAAACCTTTTTTTGATGAGAAGGATCCTGATACTACTCGTGCACCACCTCTTCCATTGTGACCAATGGTTTTCTACTTTGGTATCTCCCTGGCACATGCAACCTCATCTCGTGTTGTCATCAGTATAGGTTCTACCTCTGGCTCACGTGCCACCCTTGGAATCTATTGTGAGTTGACCTTCTTCACGTTTACCATTCTAATGCCCTTATCCTTCCACTATATTTGGATCATGTGCTCAAATAACTTTGGGCACTCCTCATACCTGTGATTCTTTCCACACCAAGAACATTGTAGTAAGTCAGGGAATTCTTGTTTTTAATTTTCTTGGGACCTACAGTTATAATAGGTTCAGTGAGGAAATTCACTTCTTCCACCTCCATGATTTCCTCAGCCTCTAAATCCTCTTCATAGTGATGACCATAATCTTTGGAATTATTTGCAATGCCGGTATGGCATACACCAATATCAATTGCGTCATGTGGTCAATCAATCTACAATCCTTGGTGTAATGATTATTAAAGGTGTAAATCTTGCAATAGAAAGACATATTATTACAGATTATGCATTACAGTAGTAGAAACCTACTTGCATCATGATCTCCATGGAGAATATCATAGTCTATCATCATGGCACATACCGATCTCTGAGAAAAAATATTCTTTGTATACCCGTCTACCCCATAATCTGTGCACCATAGGCCACTGCGAGTCTCATGTGCCGAGTTTGTAGATAGCTTCTCTAGCTACTTTTCCATGGTAGAAATTTGAGATTCAAGAAAATTACTAAGACCAGTATCCATGCTTCCCACAACCTCAACACACATCGTAGCCTCCAAGGCCTCGCTCAGTTATGTGAAAGTCTTGTGTGAAAGAACTCTCCTAAAAGGTATGATTAATCCTCCAAAAAAACATTGAGCATGCTAAGAAGGATGAATATCATAAGACATTTTTGATAAGAGAGTTTTGAAACATGCATCATACTCTCGCACAATCTCTACCATACCTTGTGGAATATCCTTTAGCACACAAATTCTCTTCCATTTAAAATCAGGAATATGGAATTCAGCTTAAAAGGAATTACACAACGCAGTATAATCTACTACTATCTAGTGGGGGTCATACTTACCAACCATGCACACACCCTTACAATTTTGTTGAACTGACTTGCCTTCCATTTTGGGGTAGTGATCCCCTTCGTGTGCCATAGTTACTCACATTTGTGTGCATGCTATGCAACATCCTTAACACCTTTGTAATATGGTAGATGCAAATACATTTCAAAAAATACTTGTTGAGGTGGTTGAGGCCCTTGCCCGCTTGATCTAGAACCTTGCTTCCCTCTAATGTTTCCTCCACCACAAAATCTATTAGATCCACCAGTGCATATTCCTCTTGACCCACCATATCCTCCAGGTCCACCAGGTCCACCAGTTCCTATTCCACCTCCTATAGCTAGTAAGGGTCATGAAGTGGTCACGCCTTGTGCCCCCAATATCATGCTGAATTAAACGCCAATAGTATTTTATGTTGCACCACTAAAAAATGTGTGTTCCGTGCCACTTCTAGATGTGATACCCAAGCTTTGTGTACCCATAATTTTCTCAAATGTCATTCCACACAATATACCTCCAAACATAGGAAATGATTGTGCAGCCATAAATGTGTTGAATGAAAAGTTATACCTTCTAGGTGCTAATTGGTTACTTCCACTAATACCAACTAGGTTAGTAATACTTTTCTATGAATTCAGAAATCTAAATTCCAGGGGTTGGTCATCAGGTGGATTCAGATGCATGCCAATGACTCTTCTCCTTTCTTCATATCACAAACCTTCTCACAATGCCAAGGGGGTTTCTCTTCCATGCTTTCCAAGATAGGGTAGCAAAGATTTCTTAGGTTTTATGTCCTTCACGTGAACCTGAAATCCTTCTCGCAATGTCTTCCTCCATAAATCCATCACTCATGCAGCTTTGTGTTGTCTTGTCAACTCCCTCTCCCAAGATTCATTATACTTAAGTTTCCTTTCTTCCCTCTCCTTTTCAGCCACAAGGTATTCCATCTTCCTACCCCTAGTTTCCTCAACCAGTGCTCAGAAAGAAGCTTAGTAAGCCATAGGAAAAACTTCCTAACTCATTATAATGACTAGGATCTTCATAGTAAAAGGGATAACACACAAGAGTGATCCTCTTGGCTCCTTCAAGAACTCAAACTAAACAATATCTGGACAAGAATTCATAGAAATATTATACTCCAAGGTGTAACTTTTCACCACTCTACTCCACCAATGATGAACAACACGTGTCCAAGTCATATCAACATCATGCAACATCTAATACTCATCTTGGGTCCATACGTAATATCTATATTACCAACTTGATCTAGATGCATACATCAAAATTCATTCATGCAAATCCACTAGAAAAAAAAAAAAAGGTCTCATACAACTCATGATACAGATGTTCATCTACCCATTTACATGCATCAAACTTAGGTCCATCACTAAATATCTGGGAAAACTCATCCTCCATGCTTTTAAGCCATGCTTTGACACTGTCCAAGGTCAAGCACTTTGTCATCATGCACCATTCTCACAACATATTCGAAAAAGAGGTCCCGCTAACAGAACAAAATGTAGTCTCTTATCACTGTTTGTGTCAATATCTATTCATAAACATTCCGACATATCATCCAGTTTAGCCTAGAATCTCACCCGAGGCGCATGACACCGAGTCCTTCCTTTATGTGAGCTTCATGAGAATTCTCCTTCTTAACAAGAGGATGTAATATAACCAGAAAAATAAGTGCATTCATTCATAGAATTTAAGATACAAGCATTAAATCCTAACCTAATGCACCTAAGCATAGAACAACATGATCAACTTAATGTAAATAGAATCAACTATGCAATAACATCAAGGAAACCCATAACACATATAAGAAAATTAGGAAAATGCACAAATCAAGATCCATCACATGAGTATTTCAGAAGCACTTCATTACATTTATAAGCCAAAATATGGTAGCCAATATTACGTCAAGAGATTTCCATTTATGGAAATGTTCACACTAGGAGTGCTTACTTTACATAATAAAGCTTGCCATCACACATTTTTTCCCCATCCCTCCTAATCCGTATCTATCCTTACTTATCTCCCTTCTCTCTCTACAAAAAACCAGCCATCCTCTTAGAATAATCATCCTTCTTCCAACTTAACCGCTCATCATTCTCTCCTGCGAAATCCTGAGGGCATCGGGTCATGATTTCTCTACCACTACCCAGGAATATGCTAGGTGCTGCCATGCATTTTCCTCAATCAAATTCCTTCTAGTATACATGTGTCATATAATCCTTAATAACCTTGAATCCTTATGCTTTCATGATAACCATGTTGATGCCCTACAATATCCTGTTCCTTGAGTCACAAGTCTCCATGGCTTATCCACATATGTATTTGATCACTTTTATGTTTTCTCCCTACGTGTCTTTCCTAATGTCCAAAAATCACTAACTCTTGAATCCATTATACCCTGGCGTGATCCTTTGCACCTCTCTAATAATTACTTCTGATTATGCCTTCATGACCTACTTTTTGCGCACCATAAGGTTTTGCACCTTAGGTAATTAGTTACTTTAGGGGCCCAACAATTTGGGAATAATATTCTCGTATCAATTTATTATTATTACTTAGGTTATTTTAATTCCCATATGTATTTTTTGCATCTATGCAACATCATGTTTTTCTGTATCTGGATGTGCAATATCTATAAATATTGCAGCCATATCTATTATAAATGATTTGATTGAATATTAATACAATTGTAAGGCTTTCGTCCCTCTTCTAGATTTGGTATCAAAGCAGGATAGAGGATTATGTGAGTAGATAATGTGTGCATAAGAGATGGACGATATTAGAGAATAATTTTCAACATCTAGAGAGCCTATACAGCCTCCTGTAACTTCCTAACCCCATCCCTGCATCCCCACAACCTCCTTTTCATTTTCTAGGAAAAAGAAAAACATTTATTTTTTTGCACTGGTACCTCCTACACCAGGTAAAAGTTTCTTGCTAGAGAAAAAATTCTGATTAAAATAGAAATCAGATTAGAAAAATAATTAAAAATTTTATTTTCCTCCATTAGGGGTTTCTCCACTAAATTTAGTTAATAATTTCATCTCTGCTATAGTTACTAGACTGTCAAATTTGGCTCATCACTGAGTTGGGATTTACATTCAAGACAAAAATCACAAGGTTGGTCTTAAATGCCTAGGCTGGTTACAAGTCTTAGGCTCCTGACCTACTTGGCATCTACATTGAGCTATTTGTAAGCTCTGTAGATCGGGTTGTGCTAAGGAGAGATAATCCCACATAGGGAGAGTTATGACTGTTTTCATATGGGTGAGTTAGGATAAACACCATCCGGTTAAGTTGAATATCTTATTTTCTGAGCCCTTCACACATCCTACCGTGCTTTGTATTGTGCAAAGGGGGTGATCCAAGTACTGATTTCATATTGTCAGAGTGTACATATACCACTATGATGAGCTGAAAGCATTAGGTGTGTCTCAAAGGGTCGAGCCCTCTCTGTTCACCCTGTTCACTAAGGCTGATCCGATCGGCCACTATCCCTACTCGAGTTGTATTTCATAGAGTAGTGAGCAAGCCTGACCTAAAAAGAAAGCTCCACAATGTGCCAAATCTCGCCACTACTGGGCCACTACATTAGATCCTGCATGTGGGAAAATCAAAAAGCTGCAAATAGAAATGTTGAACAAAAATACACAATGGAGGTTCAAACAAAGCAAAATAGTGGTGGTATGATAAAATAAACAAAGGTGATCAGATCCACTTCAGATGGAATACCTAGTCCACCCTCCTCTAAACACGTGCCACATGGTCCTCCACTCAAAGTGCAATGTCTTCTTTCAAAGGCTAGGCCTTTTGAGTTTTATTTAAATGTTCAATGCTTCATTTTATATATAAAGTGCTACTAAAGCCATATTAAATAAGGTATAGGTCTTGGGAACTCCTGATTTTGGGTTCAAACCCCCATTGGATCTATGTTTTTTTATAAAAAACAAACAATATAGCTTTTAGATGAACTTTTCATGGTATACTGCCATCTTTAGCACTTGAAAACCACTGCTAAAGCCGCTATCCATAACTAAACCCACCTCTAAAATTAGCGAGTTAAAGCCTAGTTTTTGGGGTAATGTTTTTTCTCCCCACTTTTCTTAAAAAATTATTCTAAGAAGATTTTTCAAAGGGAGGGGTATTGAAAAGTGCATTTTACATTGTTTTTTGCAGGTTTTCACACAATGAGCCATACTGAGCTCTAGAGGCCACCAAGGCCTTGCAAAAAATTAATAAATTACATGTCCTTCAATTTTTTAGCATAATTTGTTGTAATACTATATTTTCATTATATATTTTAGTGGATTATACTAATTTTTGGGTTTCCATAGTCAACCACAAACATTGTAATTGATAACAAACCAGTAGAGATTTGAAAATAAAATAAAAAGTAAAATTTGGTTCTTTAATACTCACGATATCTTCAAATATCTTTCGCATCTTATGGTATATATAGTGCCTTTGGGAACTGCTTACGATTAATTTTGTCACGACTACTACTATACTTAACACCTAATATATCTATAATAACATTGTCTAATCATCATCCCTATAAAATCAATGGGGATAAATAAGGACATATTGCACACACTTTGAGCCCTCCCATTCATCTATGAACAATTTCACAACATAAATCTAGAAACTAAAATTATCCATTTAATATAGTGAAGTTATGCATGTGTATGAGGATATTTCTTTAATCCAGTGTTAATAATCACACAAAACCCTTTCATTATTATCTTGGTACCACATATTATATTCTTTCAAGTACGTTAACACCTTTCTCACGTACCATTGGGTATACTGAAAGGGAGAACTTATTCCACTTACCAGTGCACATATTAGAAGGGTGTTTATACAAAAAGGTTTGGTATATCAGACTGACTGTATATATATTGGGAGACATTATACCTAGAGTGATAAGAGTCTTACCCTTTGTTAGTTGATTCAAAAAATGGGCACCGATTCCCCTGATATTTTTCTTCCAGAATCTCAACTCTTAAGAGGAGATAATTATGTTTCATGTAAGACTAAGATCAAAAAAAAATCTTGAGTTTGAAGAGATTTAGCCTTTTTTGAATGGCTCCACAACCAAATCACCAAATGATGCAGCCCAAAAAATATAGTTTAACAAGGCCAATAAGAAGGTTAAATTCATAATCTTGTTCATAGTGTCTTATGAAGTACAACCCCACATTCGATATGCCAAAGAAGCATTGGATAGATTTAGTTAGGATAAACAAAAACAAAAACATAATATTGATTTCATAGATTTAGTTGCATATACTAAAGTTCAAACCGAACAAGAAAGTTGAAGGTTTTTTGTGGAGAGTTACAAAAATTGAGGGCTTCATTTCTAGCCATGGGAGATGATATTACTGATATAACTCTCATTCCCATTTTTTTTAGATCACTTCCTCCTTCTTACTAAAATTTTTGTGACAACACTAAACTTGTCAGATCAGACAGTTACTTTTGAAAAGCTAATG
Source organism: Taxus chinensis (assembly GCA_019776745.2). Classification (NCBI taxonomy): domain Eukaryota; kingdom Viridiplantae; phylum Streptophyta; class Pinopsida; order Cupressales; family Taxaceae; genus Taxus; species Taxus chinensis. Next base: position 691,645,782 of record CM034148.1, read on the forward strand.
AATCTATTACAAAGAAGAAGAAGCAATTTACAAAAAAGATGTTGAAGAGGAGTAGGCACTGTCTTGTCATAAAAAAAGGAAAAGGTAAAGCAAAATATTCTCAAATGTCCCAAAAATAGCATCAACAAGGGGACAAAGAAAAGAAGAAATGTCCTATCCACAAAAGAGGACATCAGTTAAAAGATTTTTGGTTCAATATATACAAGAAGGATTCATCAAGCAATTCTGGACCTCAGAATCAATATTCTCATCAGGGATAGTCATACTACAAGCAATGGCAGAAGAAGGGGAAATAGTGAAGAAAACCCCATCACAAAGGTAATATAGTTGAGCAAGAAGATCATTACAAAAATGAATACTTCATGTACACTACGTGTTCTTGTGAACCATCCACATCATCTAGTGTTGTTTTGTATGTTGATTTAGGGGCCACTCAACACATGACCAAGAAAAGAGATTAGTTTATCACCATGAGGGACACACCTTTCAAAAAACCGTGTTTTTCTAGGTGATGATTCTTCTTAAACAATACAAGGTATTGGGAACACCTATATACCTCTTGGTTTACAAATTTGTAGATCAACAGATGTATTATATGTCCATGGGCTAACAAAGAATCTACTATAAGTTAGTCATCTTCTAGATCATAATATGAATATTGAATTTGATAGTCATTCTTGTAAGAAATTATGTTTAATTTGATAAAAATCAAAAGGCTCGAAAATTATTGCAAAAGCCTCCTATGTGGGATGTATGTTCCAACTTAAATTTTTCCACAGGGATAATCAATCACTAATGGCTAAGAATTATTCCTCTATATCGTTATGGCATTAGAGACTTAGTCACATCAGTTTCAAATATCTCGAAACACTTTGCTGGTATAACATGGTGAGAGGATCGCCATCTCTCTAGAATGATAAAGACAAATGTCCTCACTGCCTAGCAGGAAAATAACACAGAGCTTCATTCTAGAAAAGTACTTATCAAGCTCCATGAAAGCTTGATTTGGTTCATATCAATATTTACGGACTAATTCAACCTAGTCATTTTGGATTTTATTATTTCATGTTATGTGTTGATAATTATTCAAGAAATATGTGGATTTTTTTTTTCCTAAGAAAAGTGATGGTTTTGATAACTTCAAAAAGCTCAAAGTGGCTGTAGAGAAGGAGACTAGTTTTCATATCAGATCTCTCCACTCAAATTGAGGGGCAAAACTCACCAATAATGAGTTCAAATCCTACCTTCAAGTTCAAGGGATTCATCAAAAAATACCTTCTCCACACAAGCTACAAAAGAATGGTGTTGTTGAGAGAAGGAACCGTACTATCATGGAGATGGTGCATTGAATGATCAATGATTCTAGACTAGCAAATGAATTTTGGGAAGAAGATGCAAAGACAACAATATATTTTCTTAATAGAGTACCCACAAGTGCTCTTGATGGAGTGACACCACATGAACCATGGTCAAAGTGGAAGCCATCAATTGCTCACCTTAGAGTATTTGGGTGTAAATCCAACATGCACATACCCAAACAATCTACAAGAAGAAGTCTACATGAGTCAACTTTAGGGATTTTTCATACCTAGTGAATAAACAGAGGTATGTAAACTCAATAAATCTTTGTATGGCCTTAAACACACACCCTGGGCTTAGTAAATCAAGATTTATGAGCATCTTGTTTGACATGGATTCGTCAAAAATCCATATGATCGTAATTTCTACCTAAAGAGACAAGGAGGAGAGATTATGATAGTTGTTGTTTATGTCGAAAATCTAGTCATCACTGACAAACAAAGTGAAGTTGATTAATGCTATAAAGAAAGACCTTGATTGATCATTTAACTTGAAAGATCTCGGACTCATTAACTAATATCTTAGATTGGAAGATGGAAGAAGGAGAATCACATATTTATTTCTCAATTGAATTATACAAAGGCAACACTAAAAAAGTTTAGGATGATGTATTTCACACCTATTGTTACACCCAAAAAAGATGAGACTGAAATTATCTCGTTCAAATCCATCTCCTTTAGTAAATGCAACTATTTATTAAAATTTGATCAAGAGTCTCATTTAATTAACATATATTAGACCAGATATCACCTTTACAGTGAACTATCTTTTTAGTTTCAGGACAAAACCTAGATTTTATCATTGGAAAGTAGTAAGGTGAATCTTGAGGTATCTCAAGGGTATTATAGATCTTGGTATATAGTACAAGAAGAACGATAACTTAGTCTTGACTGTATATTTGGATTCAGATCATGTAGGTAACATTGATGACAGGAAATAAATTTTGGATTTGTATTCTTTTTTGGATCTGGACCAATATCATGGGGAAGTAAGAAACAAAATTTTTTTCTCTCTTCTATAGAAGTTGAATATCGTGCTTCAGATGGAGCTATATGCGAAGCGATATGGCTACGTTGCATACTTGAGGGACTTGGAGTACCATAGAAGAAACCTACCATCATATATAGGTAATGAAGGTGTTCTAAAATTTGTTTGTAATCCATTATTTCACAAATGAAAAAATCACATTGAGTTATAAGTACATTTGATTTGCGAACATGTCTTGAAACACAACATATAGCTTCAGTTTTTCTGAACAGTTGAACAACGAGAAGATATATTCAAAAATTCACTTACACATGACAATTCGAGTTGTTCAAAGAGTTCCTCTCCTCATCTCTTGAGGTAGTGAAAAATTAAGGGGGGCAGTGTTAGGTAAAACATAGTTTACTTAGGTTAATTTAGCATAGGTAATTTTATTATTACTATGGTAAGTTATTATGGTTTGGTTGTAAACCATATTTTGTTTGTATTTGGGAATAATATTCCCATATCATGCCTTTTTATTATTTGGATTGTTTTAATTCCCGTATGTATTTTTTTGCACCTATGAAACATCATGTTTTTCTATATTTGGTTGTCCGATATCTATATTTATTGTTGTAATTTTTACTGTAAATAATTTGAGTGAATATCAGTACAATTGTGAGGCTTCTACTCCTCTTTTAGATACCCTGTGTATCACCATTATTTAGACTTCACTATGCCTATCTTAAACTCTGTCATGCATAACATTTATGGATTCCTTCTTCTCACTGACTTCATATAAAATCCTCTCACACTAAACTTTATTTTTTAACAATGAGTTCCTGAAGTTTTTGCAATTCTACCTCATGCTTAACAATGCTCGTGTTTCAGATCACCAAGATGTCTTGGAAGTTTGTGAAATTATTTTTCATCCTTTCACTTGGATTCCTTCAATCATGCACCAAGTGCTATGTATTCTTATAAATTTTTCTCCATCTTAGCTTTATTTAAAATTTCCCACACTTTTTTTGTAGGCCCTTTTCCATTATTTACCTTTTATCAATGGTAATTATACCAGCTCCTCTAACTACTCCATCTCTGTGTTATGGTTTAGTCTATCATGTGCTATTATATCTAGGTACACACACACACAATATTATTGAAAATGTTAGCTAATTTATTATATGCAACCGCCACCTCCTTTGCTTCACTCACCTCCTCCCCTATCCATTGATTCTTTTTATCCTTCCTCTACATGTTGTTTTACATTTTTCTTGTTACAACACCCTTGTTAATGGTTCTCCTTCATACCTCAATGACCATTTTATTTAGATAATTACATGCCTACACATCCGATATCTGAGTTGATTCCACCACTTTATAGACCTTAGTTGGGTAATTCTGTCTATGTAAGGAAAATAATGGATCCTTCCCTTCAAACTAACTCTCCTCCACATGTGCCTATAATGCCCAAGAAAGCATAATTTTTTTGTAAGGGTGGGCCTCAGCCTTATCAAACATCTTCCATTAAAAAAGTTGGTCAATAGACACTAAACTCTGGAATCTGGTCCTGAGGAGCTTAGTTGTGTCATATATATGACATATATAGGGGTACTTGTAAAGTGTACCTTGGGATCCTTCCACATGTGCACTTCTTTTGTGGTGTCTCTTACATAATATCATGTTGTGCATTTAATTTTTCTTCCCCTATGTCATCCTCTCCTAAAATTCATTTCTACTATGTCTCCTCTTTATTGAACATGTATTACAATTCTTCTTCATGCTTCTTGTTATGTGCATGTTATTTCTCATGGAATTCCTCTTATTGTTCATGCACAAGATACTCCAAATATTCCTCTTGCTAGTCTAGATCATGGATAATATGAGGTTTTTCCTCCTCTATTGGTATGGGCTTGCATGCTTCTTTGACTCAAGATATCTGAGGGTTGTGTGAACTGCTTGCATTCCATCTCCGCTTTTGCATCCTAATGTAGCCAAATTATGAACAAACCAGATATACTACAAATAATATGAACTCCAAAAGAAAATATATCTCCTTCTTTGTTATTGAATAATGAATTACAATGTTTCCTAAATATGAAAACAACTCCCAACTCGAGTTGCCAAGTAAACTCTACCTAACTCTGACTAAATCTTCTCTAGGTGGCAGAAATTACTATTTTTAGCAGTTTACTAGAACCTTCTATTCTTAGTAAGTTCACATGCTTATTTCTATGGGCACATAAATTTCCACACATCTTCTACATCCCTAAATTAGAGGAATTTCCAAATTTCTAACTCATAATGCAACTAATAGACTAAAATTAACTAATGCCCAAAAATAGGAAAAAACCGAACTATAACTTAAATCCTAAATTTTGGCCTCAAGATGGCAGATTTAGGGCCCGAAAACATGTCCAAACATTTCCCCAACTGTTAGGGCGATTTTCCACTACGTTCGTTTCATCGAAACACATGGTTTCACAAAAAAAAGGACTCAAACGGACACCCGGAGCTCAAGTTATGACCTTGTCAAGTTCCTGCTAATTCTGGCACATCACATCCCATCTCCACTTTTGCATCCTTTTTTGTGCACTATGGTCTAGCACAAACTCTACCTCATCATATTCTTCTTCAAGGGGGTGGACTCGTGCTTGCACTAGGGTATCCTAACAATTGTCTTCGTTGATGGTGATGGTAGGAGATTGATGTCACACACTTTGACCATCCTTTAGCTTGGGATTGAGGTAAATATTGTTTTTGTGTGTGACTTTCCTCATCATCACTCAAGGTATTTTCCACATCACATGGTGAGTCATATCACTTAGGTGAGATCATATGTCATGGGAGTTATATGACACACTGAAGATTTTGTTATAGAATATGTCATTGTCATATGCATTAGTGGCATCATAGGAGTTACATTCCTTTTAGAATTGTAACTCCTCTTTCTCTCATGGAGGGAATGATTTTCTAGGCACAAGAGTTACACACAACTCTCATATGGACCCTTATTTTGATATATGATAATGAGTATACATATTTTTTCATGTATGATTTTCCTTGTTATTCGATTACACATATTGATTACTTGCAACGTTAACATCACCATTAGAGTGAAACCTCTTCAATGTACATGAGATTCCATATTAATGCTCATATAAAAATCACACATGGTATTATAGTGGTTGTTTGTTAAATGTGATTTTTTTTTAATTTCAGTTGCTAATTAATTTTAGTTTCATTTTTTGTGCTTCTCATGGAAGTTTTTTAATCGTCGTTGGGATCTTTCTAATCTATTTTAATAGTTTGTGTTTTGAAGTTTTTTCTATTTTTCAGGGTTTGTGCATGTGTATTTTTCAAGTTTTTGTCTGCCATATTTATCTAGCTATAGCTAAATTTAGAGGAAAAAGTGTTTTAGAGGTATTTGGTACAATTATTTTGAATTTTTCATTTAAAATTTTTAAAATTTTACTCAAATTTTTCTCCATTTCTCCTACTCCTCTCGTGTTTCTCTACATATTATTTTTCCCTGTCTACTATTCTCCTCCTCCCTCCTCACTTGATGAGCTCCCTGATGATTTGTTTCCCCCCTAGCTCATACTAGTGAGTTGGCTTTACTGGCGAGTTAGTTATCTGCATGTTTGTCAGGGCGTTTGTTACCTACAAGTCAAGTTGTTTTCTAGGACATTTAGGTTTTTTACTTGTCTATTTTCCCAACTTAGAAAGTTGAGCCAGGTTCCTTGTTTGCCTCCCCATGAGCTGGTTATTTTTCTTTGCATGACAAAGTTTTTATTCACTCAGGATTGTTGGTTCTTTTTCAGATTAAAGGGCATAATAATGCAAATAAAGTTCACATAACAAGATCTTCAGTTCATGCATACTATTTTGATATAAATGAAAGAATATCCTAGTTGAGTTGATATCATATAACATGTCAAAATTAACGCAGGTAATTTTATGTTGTAGCATATTTTATTTTAAGAAGATAACATAGAAATTTGATGGAGGGCATGCATTTAAATATTTCATGTGTTACTTTAACTATGTTTCTTCCTATTTCTGCTTTAAGCCTCTTAATCTCTCTATCCTTTTCTTCTAGTTCTTCCTTATGCTTAGAAATGAGGGATTCTTTCTCTTTTTTCCCCATTTTTCTTTTGAGCATGTTAACATAGGTTTCCTAATTACAACATCAAATAGTCAATATATGGTCCTATAGTCCTATATTGCCATCTCCCTATGCAAGATGTTTTTATAGGTTCCTTAATAATTTCATGAATAACAATTTTGGGTTGTAATGGTGTTATATTTCCATCTTGACAGATTATCGTGATGTGCATGCTCGGGTGTTGTTATTTCCCAACAAGATGTTTTTGTAGGTTTCTTAATAATTTCATGAACAAGAATCTAGGGTTGTAATGGTGTTACATTTACTTGTTGAAGATTATCGTGATGTGCTTGCTCAACAAAATGGGTCAATTACTTGGGCAACAACTACAAGAATTTGTTCTTTTTAAATTTATTGTTCATGTTGCTCCATGAATTTCTCAACAAATAGGAATTTTTTCTTGTTCACTTTCTCTTCTAACCTCCTCTTTTTCCTGTCTCTCTTCATGGCCTCCCACTTCATGAACTTCCACTTTAAGAACTTTCATCCTCATTACTCAATTGGCTCTTATTTCTCCTCCATGGGTTGTTTAGGGTATTAATTGCTCATGAATTGTGGCATCATTATGTTACTACTCTATATCCAATTTTTAAGGATCAAAGTTTTCCCTCTATAGCTTCTAAATCAATGTCTAGTGAGATGGGTTATGACTATGTATTAGGTTTGAAGAGTCTTTGCCCTTTTTGTTCTAATCCTATGGGAGTGCCTAGGTGGTGTAGGAGTAGAGTGAATATATAGGATTTTCATTACCCTTATGAAGTAGAAGGTTTCAGAGAGTGGAGAACTCCAATAGTGGTTTCAGCTCTGAAAATTCTTTCTTGAGAGATAGCTGTAGGGTGTTATTCTAGCAGGAGGTAGGCCTTAATAAGTTAGGGGCTCCTGAGTTTGAGGAGGTGGATATTTGAGGCCTCTATTACATGTGCACATAATAGCTCCCAGTATCTGTTCCTTTCTATTTCAACTATGTCCTAAATCAATGTCTCAAGACTGTTTACCCCTCATAAAGTCTTCCCATGGTATTTTGCAGATGATCTCTTTACAGGGTATGTTTAACCACTAGGGATATAAAAAAAATTATGTGATAATGTTTCCCTACCCCTCTATACTTCATGACTCATTTTATTCATCATTTCATGTAAGAAGTTTGGTACATTCACTTGATGGTTGTTCTTTAAATGATTCAACAACTTAAAATGCACTATATTCAATACTAAAATACCTCCCTTCACAAGTAAAGTACTTGAATAAAAAATGTGGTAGCTTGTGCCCATAAGGGTTTAAGAGAGGTTATAAATGTACCTTTTCTATCTAAAATGATGCTCATCATCATCATCTGAAAATTCTCTCCTTGCTACTTGTGGATTGTCCTTTTCTTGAATAGTTCTCCTTGTGCTCAGGTAGACCAGTAACTTCTGCTAGAATTTCATCACTTAGCCTGACTGCTAATCCTTTCACCCTTACTTCTCCATTGTTGAGTGTGTTGGAAAATTCTATCACAATTGCTTCATAAAAACCATGAAACTTGTTGATGTAATCCATCCATCCATGGTTCTAAAAATACTGCACAATCTCAAGGATGCCTCAAAAGTGAAAAATGCACAGTAGGCTCTTGCCTTATCAAGTCACCTCCCATGGTAGATACACAACTTCCTCTGGGTTAAATACACAACTATACAATTCTTCCTTGAAATAACTTTTACACTATTGAATTCGCATTGATGGATTTTCATTATTTTTGAACTTTATTGCCGAGAGGAACTAATGAATTTGTGCAAGGATTACTAAATCATTAATGGATGTCACAATATAGAGCATAGTGATGTGACAACATAATTTAAGGGGGTAAAGGTCATTGCATAAAAGCATTCTTTAAATGTTGCAAATGCATGATGACTCAACATAAATCCCAATTAAATATAATTAAACCAAATATATCTGTATTAAAATGATAGGATGAGTGTAGTTATTTCATTGTTTGCATGTAATGATGGTTGTGCATGCTTATTTAACTTGAGTTTCGGTAGCTATGAAAGTTTTTGCGATGTTATGCACATGTGTTTAACTAGTTTTGGCACTCCTTACTATAAATGGATGATTTCCAGAGAGGGAACTCAAATCAGTTGGGGTGCCAATCATTGCTTGTTCATCACCCACACATTTATGCAATCGCTAATCTCTTTCATGTAGCTATGAGTTATGCTAAATGAAAAAGAAAAAACAAGGGATTGTTTCATGTCAGTTGAAATTAGAACTAATAGTCATTGCAATGCTCTCCTTGTGATGGATATCATTCCCTCCTGCATCCTCTTGACATCGAACCATGAAAAATAAACAATACATAAAATAAATGTGTTAGTAGAGTACTATTGATCAAACATAAATGATGATCACAACACTTTTATTTGATCCTGGATATATTCAACAAGTTGAATGCACCAAGGCCACTGAAATCTCCTCAATCCTTATAAATTTTAGAAGGTGAGCCAACAAGCTCATCTCCTGAGCTTAACTCTGATGTCCTTACTTCCATTCATCTTTGACCTCTGAAATAGTTTCATGAATGAATATTTGTTAAATATATGTTTTATACAATCTAATCCCATGGACATTCACCAATAGCTTGAACCTCATAAGATCTATGGTAGTGAGATTTACATCTCCGTTAGGGAAGATATTCTGAATTTCATAGGGGCCTAGACACCTTGTTATTATTTTTCCTATATGATTGGTAGTGCAAATTAACTTGCAACAATTAATATGTTGTTCACTAATTCACAGTCATTTAATCATTAAACCAAGGGATGTAAAATCTCAATAATGTCAGTGTTGCATGAACATTTACAAATAATTTAGCAGGTATGGAAAGAAATAGTTGTCACTAGTATACTTCAAATAAAAATTCTCAAAAGCACATTGCTTGAAACAAAAATTAGAACTAAAAGCAAATGGATTCTAAACACTATGTCTAAAAAGAATCTTGTAAATTCATAATACAAGAGATAAATTACTTCCTAGTCTAATCATGCAATTGAAATAGAGATAAAGTCTTAACATATGGAGGGATTTAGCAGACCACAAGTGGGCCTTTCCTTGGGTGTTAATCTCTCCTAAGGCTTGTAACTAAAAGCTAATAAATAGAACTTAGATTCTTTATGGTGAATTGACATGAATATTAAATTCAAGGAACAAATTAACTTGTGTATCTATGTATCCTCTGTTCTCTATATTCTCCATCTAGATAGGTTTCCAACATTGATTTTTTTCTCTTATACTCCTCAATTATAGAAAAATGTGAGAAGAAGATTTAAACTAGGAGTTCAAATAGAATAAGTAAAATATCTTCGATGGAACAAGTAGAAGATCTCAAATAGAAAAAAAAGAGTTTAAACACATGTAATAGAACTAATTAATAGGTTTCCTAATATCAAACACATAACTCAAGTAACCAAAAAGTTCCTGGAAATCACGTGTTAACTAATCAATTAGTTCTTTAGTAAGTTGAAATGAATAATCAAATTCATAGTTGAGTTATCTTCTAGTTCCCATGTTCTAGTTGTAACTACCTCTCAAATGACATGTACATATTTAGATTTTTTTTTTCATGTTTAGAGATATCTTCATAATAATGAATTCTTTTTTGTAGGCTGATCTCCTTTGGCTACGGATGAGTTATTGTAGATGATTCCTTTGTTGCATTGAACAAGTTTCTTATAAACAAGAGTGGAATAACACAAAGCATCATTCAAACATGAATTATTGAAATAAAGAGAATAAATGCATACTCTAAAATACCACAAAATAAAGATAATTATTTATAACTATATTAATCAGTATTGCATGCCAATAAGTTCAAGTTATGATGATAGTGTTCAACAGTATCTGGGAAATACCAGGACATAACTTCAAGGGCATTAAAAAAATACATATGAAGAGGTGTTTATACCTGGGAGTTTACACGATTCATCAATTATCCTTGAAATTTTGAATAAAAAAAATAGTACCCTATCACCCTCTTAGAACTATTTACTTTTTATGTACTCATCATGCCATTTTACTCTATTCTTTTGCACTACCTCTATATTATGTATTTCTTTTCTTCTTAATTCATCCAACTCATTGAGTTGGATAATTCTGTCTTTTATCAATTCTTATAAATATATTCCTAGCTCAAGTGAAGTCCTCAATGTTTTGTGCTCAAATTCAATTGGAAAAACAACATTATTTCCATATAAGAGTTAAAATGGTGTGAATCCATTTGTGGTCTTACATGTTGTGTTGAATGCTCAGACTGCTTTTGGAAAAAAAAATTCCTATTCTTTCCTTTCGAAGTGCAATGGAATTTGTCAATGTGGCTTCTATTTATTATGCTTATAACCTCTACTTGGACATTAGACTGGGGATGGTATGGTGTAGGCTTCTTATGCTTGATTTCATATTATTTAACTATATCTAAAATTACATCAACAATAAAATGTGTACCTTTATCTACTACAATTTCCCTTAGAACTCCATACCTAGTGAAGATATGCTCATATGTGAATAACTTGGTTACTTTCTCACTCTTCTAGTTTGACAATGCCTTCACCTCTGTCTAATTGGTTAGGTAATTTGTTCATACTAGGATATACTCCTTTTTGTAAGATGGAGGATCTATAGGGACTATAAAATCTAATCCCCACTTATCAAAATGATCGGTAAGACCAATTGATGCTGTAATGGAATCTCGTCAGATTTAGCGGGATTTCCTATTCTCTGGGATTTATCACATATCCTAGTGTATAGTGATGCATCCTTATGTAATGTTTTCCAATAATAGCCAGTAGTAAACACCTTCTATGTTTTTATCTTTATAGAAAAATTCCTTCCACAAGGTTCATTGTGGTAGGATTTGAGGACATCAAATATCTCCTCATCATCTATACACCTTCTCATTATTTGTTCTTATCCTGTATGAAATCATAAATTCATCTATCCAATAAAAATGATACACTCTTTACAACTATGTATTTTTTTATCAGAGTATAAGTAATGTGGAGGTGTTTTACCTGATACCAAGTAGTTGGTTATGTCTACATACTAGGGTGTTTATGTAGAAATAAAAAATAAGTGCTCATTTGGAAAGGAATCATTAAATACTTTGATCTTCACTATTGGTATCCATCATTGAAAGGAAATATACTACCACATTATCCTTTCTAGGATTTTCCACTATGGTGACCTCAAATTCTTGCAAGAGGAGCAAATCACCTTATGATTCTACTGCTTACTACTAGTTTGTTATCAGATATTTGATTGTACATGATCAGTGTGAATAAAAACTTGATATCATGTGATGTAGTGTCTAATTTGGTTGATAGCATATACAACTACCAAGAACTCCTTTTCTGTTAATTTGTAGTTTAATTCTGCATGCTGCAAGTTCTTGCTAACATAGTATATTACATAATTCAGAATTCCATCTTTTTTTCTAGGATAGCTCCAATAACATGATCTAATGCATATGTGTGGATGTGAAAAGGTAGGTTCCAATCAGGTCCTCTCAACATAGGAGTAGTAGTTACCATTTGTTTCAAATTTTGAAAAATGACTTTCACAACATTCAATCCATATAAAATCAACATCCTTTCCTAGTAATGCAAAAAGTGGCAGTTGCAATTTTGCTAAAGTCTTGTATGAACCTTCTGTAATATCCAACATGGCCTAAAAATATTCTAACATCCCTTTTTTTCCTTGGTGTTGGACAGGTTGATTATAACAAACACCTTTGTTGGATCAACTTGAATTTATTCATGAGGAAAGGTAGTGTCCTAGACACTATACCTTCTAGACATCATCATCTAGCATTTCTCATTACTCAAGGACAAATTGTGATCCTTGCATATTTTTAAGACCTTATTAAGATTTTGCATATACTCTTACTATATAGTGAATTCATCCATATAGAATTACATACAGTCAATTGTAAAATCTGAAAAGATACTCAATTAAGGCATCCCTTTGGAATTTAGCAAGATGCATTACATAAGAAAAATGAGAAGAATTGAAGAGGAAAATGTTCCCCATGGACATGTGTAGGTAGTTCTATCTTGGATATTCTAGTGCAAAACCTAAATTTGATTATAGCCAATATATCCATCAAGAAAAGAGAAGTAATTTCATTACTAGCCATAGATTATCAATCACTTGATCAATGAAGGGTAATTGGGAATTGATCTTTCTATATTGTTGCTACATTCACCTCCCTTGTAATCTATGCACACTTCCTCAATTTCCCATTCTTCTTTTAGCATAGTTACAAAAGGTGATACCCATTTACTGTCTAATATGGTGTATATGAATTTTAGCATCTAACAACTTCTGTACTTCAACCTTCGTACAATCTCTCTTACTATCTGGGTTCATTTACCTCTGAGGATTGTATGATTGGTTTATAATATTCTTTTATGTATATTTTATGAGTGAAAAACATTGGATTAATCCCACACATATCACCATATTTCCATGAAGCAATTTTTATTTTATGTTTTTGAACAAGATATTTAATCAACAATTGTATCATGTTGTCTATCCATACATCTTGCTTACATTGAGTGGAGTTTCCTGGTGTTATTTCCACTTACTTAGAGAGGTCTATCATTGAGCACACATTGCTAAGTTAACAAAATTTAGTATGTAGTCATGGGGAAGAAGTTGGTGAAGAATAAAAATATTACCTAGAAATATCCATGGTGCTTTGTTGTGCAACATGAACTTAGTTCAAGGGACAACATAAGCACCTTAATATGTCACCCACTTCTCCATTTCTTCCATAGTTATTCTATAAGAATATTGGAAATAACAACATCTTCTTACTTGATATTCAATTATATAAGACTTCTCCTGCAACATTCATGAGATGTTGTACATATATCTTGATCAACTTGTGGTTCCTTCAACTCAAACTCTTTGATCTTCGTCATTTAACAATTGGTTTAGTAGGTGGATAGAGCATAAGACCCCTGGTACCATTTCCATTTGGTATAATCATGTTTCTAGATTTGCATCCTATGAATGCATTATCAGTGGCCAACCATGGTCTTCCTAGTATAATATGATAACCTCCTAAACTTTGTTTTAGTTGAAGGACAATGAATCAGAAGTGGTATTCCCAAGATTCTACCACCACAACAATGTCCTCAAGGACTCCTTCATGCCTCACTATTGATCTATCTTCCACTTGCAAGACTATAATTGTTGGCCTTAGTCATTCCAAATTTAGGTCATACATGATTTTATTGGTCATGATGTTGATTTCTAAACTTGATTCAATCAGATTATCTTTATTATTGAGTCATTGATATTAATGTTTACTAAAGGACTACTTGTATCTATGTATTTGGGTAGCACTGAATTACCAAGCATGATATCCTCCAACTTTCTAATAACCTACATAGTGGATGGATCGTTCCTTTTTCTTCATATCTTTTAATGCATAGATCCTTAACCATATTGTTATAGATTGGAACATCCTTAATTGTTTGAATAAGTGGAATCTACATTCAAATATCCTTCAGCTAATTGAAAAAATTAGAATCAGAATTTGATTTAGGGAGAGTCTTTCTTTTCTGCAATCTCTCTAGAAATGGGGGTTTATTAACTTGTGTCTTATCCTTTCTGGAACTTTGTTCATGTTGTAGTGGATCATCTTGCAGCACTTTTTGGCCTTACTGCGGATTAGTATGCAGAAATTGTGGTTCATCTGTAATCTTTGTGATGGTGGGTTTACTTGGTGGGAGAAGTTATTTTCTTGAGAAAAGATTGATATCATTGACATCAACTTAATACAAAGATTATTGAGTTGATTCAGTGTCGTAGGTTAGTTGAGAAGCTTTATTATTGGGGTTAGGTGTTTTCTAAGCTGACACTTGAGTAACTTTTGGTTAAGAGCCAAATTGGGGGCTTGGCATCAAAGTTGGATGTTGTGGGTAAGGAGGTTGATTGTTCCATTATTGGCCTCCTCTCCAAGGTTGTTGTCATGAATGAGGGGTTGTTATCATGTTTTTTCCTTGAAACTGAGGTTACCATGATAGTTGGTATTGGTTAGGGTATGGATTTAAACCTTGTTGAGTATTATCCCAAGGTGGGGGTTACATATATAAATTACTAGCCCAATTTTGAAAAGATGGCATGAGATCTTGTGACATACCTCCTGGGTCTTGACATCTAAGGATTTATTTGAGCAACATAGAAGACTTTCCCATCCTTTGTTTCTATCATCTTGAATTAAGGTGCAACCTAATTTTCCTTTGTAATGTTGGCCAATCCCATGAATTTGCAATCATATTTCTTTCTTTTGCACACATGAAAGAAATATTAAGTGATTCCTCTGCATCCTCTCTTTTCTTATTTTCATGTAGAGCATCAAGCTAGGTGGCCATGTCATTAACTATTTCCTGTTTCATGTTATTGAACATGTTTACAATCCTTGATTTAGATATGTCCGCAATTCCTTTGGTAGTTAATCCACCCTTTGATCTAACATTTTAGATTCTCTTTTATATTTGCTTTAGAATAATTCCTACAAGCTTCAAAAATCTCATCAAAATTACATTTTGAGATATCTCCAGCTCCTATGAGATCCAAAGAACCCATATGCTCCTCACTAAGTCCTTTTAAGAAGAGTAACTTGAGAGACTTTGAAGGTAACCTTGTGTGTCTTGACTTCTAAATGTAAAATAGAAATCTCTCTAGGTAATCTTCCAGTGGTTCATATTCCTTTTGTGACATGCTGAAGATTTCATCTCCTCCTCTACAACTTGGCCTACATTAGTCTTGGTACTTGGTCAAAAACGTATCTTTCATCAGCCACTAGGTAGTAACATTATCTCTTCCTAGACCCATAAACCATCTTAAGGTTGCATTTTTGAGCGTAGGAGGGAATAACTTCATCTTGTTTGCATCAATTATGTAGTCATAACTTCTACATAAAACATCAAAATCAAACAAGAAAGTTTTTGGGTCTTCAGTTATAGATCCATGAAAGTTAGGAAGGGTTGAGGGAGAAATGTTCTTCATTACATTAGGCTGATTGTTATTGGAGATTGGGAACTCAAATGTAGTTTCCCCTTCAAAATTTTGATTCACTTCTTCTGCCATGATTGGATGATCAGGAATAGCCTCAGAAGTATCACTTGGAGGGGTATTTTCGAATAGCAGACCTTGAACAGAGGAAGATATTTCTTATTCAAAATCAAAATCAATTTCTACTATTTGAGGATTAGGTAGGAGTCTACAATGGGAATCTCTTGGATGGTGCATACATCAACTAGCACAACTCAATCAACATTCATTAGTGGGGGGTTTAAGGTGGAATTTTTACAACCTAGCCTATTTCTAGGAATTTAAAAGATGCAATAACATCACAAAAACTTCCTATAAATTGGAGATATCCCTAGAAACAGCTCCAAAAATGGAGGTGTAAATCAGCCTACAACAATTAATATGTTGTTGATCAAATCAAAATAATTTAATTATCAAATAAGTGGATGTAAAATTGAAACATTTCCAACATAGTTACAGTATATCTAGGAGATTAGAAAATAAATAACTATCTCAATAATGCTTGAAAGGTAAACAAAACTAAAAACTGGAAATGAATTATTTCTAAATGCTAGTACTAAGACAAAGATACGAATTCATAATGCAAATACAAAAATTAAATGGTTCCTAGGTAAACATACATGAAATGAAAGAAGACAAATATGGAAGGGTTTAGCAGACCACAAATGGGCCCTGACTTGGGTGCTAATCCCTCCTAAATTCTGCAACTAGAGACTAATAAATAGAACTTAGATATTTATTGAAATGGTATAAACACTACATCAATGAATAAATAAATATCCTCTATAAATTTATCATATAATTAATGTATGAAATAACCTTTGTTACCAGCACTAAACCTTTAATTTGTACTTCTCATCTTACTGTAAGATGTAGAATAACAGGAGTTCAACAAATTAAGTGAAATGTATTTGATAAAACAAATACGGAACTCATAACAGGTGTTCATTTAATCTTTGATTTATAAAAAAGTTCCTTCAATAACATGTTAACGCAATCAATCAGTTATCAATAGTTTGCAATAATGGTCAGATCAAAGCTTGAGTTATCTCCCGGTTCTACATGTTCCAGTCATAACTGCTTTTTCAGTGGCACATACAAACTTGAGCACCATTCATCATGTCTTCTAAAATATCTTCATAACACATGCTCTTTGTTGTAGATGATTTCATTTGGCTGCGGACAAGTTCTTTGGCTACGGATGAGTTACTATGGACAAGTTATTTGGGTGCAGATGAGTTGTTGTGGATGGTTATTTTGCTGCATACGGAAAAATTATTTCAACAAAGAGTGACATCAAACATATAATCATTCAAAAAAATTATTGGGATAATAAGAATAAATATACATAAAATACCATAAAATAAATATAACTAGATATAACTATATTTATCAGTAATTTTTCCATGAGTTTAAGGTTGTAATGGTAATGTTCGAGAGTGTACTTATAAAATACATGGGCATAACTACAATGGATTGATCCAAATACAAAAGATGAGTTGTTTATAAAGGTAATTAACATGACTCATTAGCATGTTTGACTTCTCCTCCTCCATCTTCTTGCTACCTTTGACTATGATTGGCACCCTTACTAGTTGTCTCAAGCCATGACTACGAATATTTCCCTACTGCTCATGTGTTAGCTCGGTCATGCTGCTGAGCTACCCACCTTGTGTCATTAGTCTATGTGTGACCCTTCTTAGGTCATTCATTGGCCTTTCCTACTCAGAGCTCCCATATTTCTTAGTTTTCACTCCCAACCTGTGTGCATCTGTTGTAACCTAATTCATGTCTCTCATGAGTCTCTTCCCTTGCCAAGTGTTTTTCCCATCACCATTGGCTTGACCATTTTTCCTCTAACCCAATGCTCCTGAGCTTCTTGCTACCTCATCGACATTCCTCACCCCTCCACATGGAACCTCTTGCCTCTTTTTTGACCCATTGACCAACCTTTCCTTCCCACTTTTAAACATGCCATTTCTTATTAAATGTTTTTAAAATTTACTTTTTTCAAAGCTTGTTTAATTAAAATTTTAATAATTTAAAAGTAAGGGTCTTTGTTATTAAAAGGAAGGTTGTTTTTTAATTAGGTATTAACTTTTAATTAGGATCTAATTTAATATTTTAAGAGTGGTCATTTCATCTGAAAAAAGAGGTTAATTAGATTATTATCATTTATTAACGTTATTTTTCATATTTTGTTAAAAATTAACGTTTATATTTAAATTAATTAGAAAATTAAATCTCAAAAACAACATTATTAGACATTTCCCATCGTTAACTCCTTTGTGAAGTGTGTAGCACATTTTTTATCCATTGTTTTCCTTCTGGGAGATATTGTTAGATCTTGGACATCCTCTAGAATTGGTTCGAGTCACATTTTGCATTCTATCTCTCCTTTTATTGCTTTTAAAATAATGAGCATGTCTGTCATAACCTTGTGGAAAGGGAGTTTCTGTTGTGATATGAGATGATATTTCTCACATAGGATTTATTCTCTCCCCTTTTCTTGTTTTAGCATCATTCTATGCTTTGTTATGGTGTCAAAATGTCACACGAACTTAAACTTGATTGTGATCTCCACACTTACGCATTATTTGTTGATTATAAGGTGAGCGACCAACTATTCCATGACGTACATTCACACTTTATTATAATCAACACACTAAACTATAAAGTGCCAAAATCAGGTGGTGTTAATCTTTCTCTGGGGTGTGTGTGCAACTTTTCCTTCTATATTCTTATTTTTTTGTCTCTCATGATGGATGCTCTTTCAGTACCTTTTCTCACACCATTACACTTCTTTGAATGGAAATCTAAGATGATAATGAAACTAAGGGGTAAATGGTTTTTTCCCTTCATTATGGGAGTCGAGAATTATCCTGATAATGAACCCAAAAAATCTAAGAGGCTGAACTGATGTGATGAATCCTGAGGTCTTCTCTATCTATCTATTTCTTCTGAATTCCTATTCCAAATTAATTCTTCTGAACACCTAATGAAGCAAGGAAAACTTTATATGGTATGTGTTGGTCCTCAATTATACACCCCCTAGTGACCTGAAAACATTCTTTAGAAAGGGGGATGCTTTGAATTGTGGTAGAATGGGTGGTATGTAATTTTATAGCTAGGGAAAGGTCTAACACTTTCCTTGGGATCAAGATTTTGAGGTAATTGAGGGTCACATATAAAGTAGATTGCCTGTTCCTGCTACATTTAGTTCTATCTTGAAATATGGTGAGAGGAGTCGTGGTGTAATATTAAGGTAGAGGGGGAGATGAATTCTTTGTTCCTCTTGATATGTTTCAATGATGGATCAATCTAGGATAAACATGGCCATGAATATATGTTTCATATGCTTACTATAAAAGAAATAGGTTACTATAGGTAGTAAAATTCAGTTTCTCTTGTATTTGATTGAAGAATTAAGACTAGAAGGCACGTTCAGTGATACTTAGAAACAAAACAACAAAGTAGAAAATAGAAGTTAGTATGATGGGGTCAATTATGGGAGTTTTAACTTCAAAGGGGGGATTATAGGATGACATATTCCTTATAAAAAAGAATTTAACACTTACAAGAGTAGCCTACTATTCTAGAAAGTATAGAAAACATGATTAAGTAGTGAAATTTTCTCCAAAGGAAGATTTACATTCATTGATAGCCAAAAGATGCAAATCTCCCACTCGATATTTAAAATATTGAACACAAATTCTCGTGAAAGTATTTTAATAAATTATTTACTACTTCTACTCTCGTATGCCTAAGATACACTCAAAGGATTAAAAAATCACTTCGAAAAAATGGCTATAGTAAGGATTTTAGATATATGTTCAATATTGTAGAGTAAATGCTCACAACACAATATTGAATTAATGAAAAAAGAACAACCATTGAGGATTGATTTAGTGTACGGTAAAAATAAATAATAGACACAAAATTATAGCTTAAAATATAGCTCATCAATAAAATGTTCCACATACATAACAAAAAATATAGAAATCAAAGCTCACAAGTGGACATTTCATTGAGATCTTGAATTTATTAACAAGGGAACATAAAGAGAATTCTCTCAAAGTTTATCAATGGCTATACATTGCAACCATCATGACACAAAAGTTTGGGAAAATTAAATCAACATGCATTTCATAAAAGAAACATACAGTCTTACAAGTATATCCTTCAACCTTTTTTAGAAATAGAAAAAGTAACCTCCTCTTGATCAGAATACCAAAACTAACTCCTTAATACAAACACCCACGCTTTGATATGAGGACAAGCCCCCATATTTATACAATTTGGTTTCTTCTTACAATTTAATTTCCCACCCCAAATAACATGTGAATCACCACCTTGTTCACAAAGAAATATCTTTAGTCAAAGCGAGAATGTACATTTGTCTAATTGAAAATATCAATTTTTTTGTTAGTATTTTGGGACCAATTCTATGCCTTCGACACATGTGCTAAACAGTTAATTGACACTACTAAGTGCGCTTGTGTTCCTTTTTTCTATTTTTTCCCACAAAACTCCATCAATTTTTGAATCAAATGATGAAAACTTGAAGGGCTCAAAGAGAGTTTCCAACGAGACTAATTTTGCATGATTTGGATCTCTGGAGAAAAAATTATGGACATTTGAAGTTTTGAATGTCAAGATGAACAAGAGAGTGATACATGATAACATTTTATTGAATTAAGGAATTATCTTTTCCTACGTGTCGTCTTCCCTAAAATTTTCTATGCTTATGTGGATTTACGTGCAGATAAGTTCCATTACAAAATGTGAGCCAATAATAAAATGCCACGTTCCTTCACCTTCTCATATTGTTCTCTTGCTTGAATGATATCCATGAAACATGAGCCAATGGGTAAGCTCCACACTTTTTGCACTATTACAATATTTGATACTATCCCAGTAAAACGTGAAAAAAATGAGAAAGCTCCATGCTCCTCGCAATGTTAGTCTCGTTTACACAAAAATTATTAGAGTACGAAGCATAAATCAATGAAAAATCTACATACACCTTTGTATTGTAAGTCTTGTCATACTGCAAAGCATAAACCAATGCCCCACACCTTTGCAATTTTATAGTGTTAATTTATTACTTTTGCATTCACTTTTCATTGGTTATGGGGTCGGGCCTTTGCATCACGTCTTCTATCTGGGAAAACTCCATCATTGGATTTATAGAAATGTTTCCACGTATAGTACCTTGACCAGTCAGACTACCCAAACCTGAAGCTTTATAAAAATTAGTTCATTTCATGGCCTTGAGGTCCATTAGAGCCCATCGTCTTACCTTACACTAGAATGGTGACATGTGTCCACCTTGGACCATTGATCTTACGCCATATTAATAACCCCTAACTTCACCATGTTTATTTCTGACCATTTTGACTTTGTATGCCATGTCGTGGATCTTAAACTATATGAATTTGGTTCAATTCATGGACTTGAAGTCCATGAAACTTGAATGGCTTAGAGAGGCATGAAATCTCGCCATGTGTCCTCTGCTTCATAGGAATTTGAATTGCTTGGCAATATATATCTTTGATGGCCTTTTGAACCTCCCAATATTTTTAAAAGACTTAGTCCATTTCAAATATGTTATTTAGTGTTTATTGCATGTTTTTTACCTTTCTAAAATATGTAAGCATATCCTGATCACCCGCAAGTCCGAATCTTTTATACCTTGATCAACTAGTCTATTAACTAGTTCTCAAGGAATTCTTACTGCGTTAGTCAACAAAATCATGCTTGAAATGGGTTTTTTTCTCAAGATTCAAAGTAGAAGATCTAATATTGAAAAGAGTCTAAATTTATCTTAAAGTCTTATTTTTTAGTCCCATAGACTCTTTAGTCTTGTGGAAATTGTTAAAATATTTCATTTCATTTCATTTCAATCCTCCAACATTTCTGTCGAATCCTTTCTTTTTTATTTTGACAAGGCGCAAAATTTCTTACAAATTTATAACTTTCCTTTACTCATACTGAAATTTGAAGCAAGGGGGATAATAAGAAGCACACCAAATAGTTACATCTATGGAGAGTTGAGGAATAGACCAACTTAATTCAGGGGTCTGGATTGTGCATCAAAAATGGATCCTTTTCGGGGATGGGCACTCCTTGTGGGTGCCACAAGAACAAAGACAAGATGCCTAATCCATTGGGTAAGGATTCGGGGAAACAAAACACAAAAATATTTCTAAAAAAGATATATAACATTCTACACTAGGATACTAACATATCTCAAAACCTAGTCACTGTAGACCAGAGCAGGGAAGGGAAACACTAACACAAATAGAGGAAAACATTAAAAAATAACATAATATACAAATATCGTACATGATCATTGGCTTAGTCTAAGAGTTGTTTGAAATGTCTATTATTAATAGGAAACTCCAGAAAATTTCTTGCCAAGTCTTTTAGAAAGAATGTATGTTCTCCAATCCTGGTGTATTCTATATAAGCTTTCAGCTCTGGATATGACCATGCCCGATAGTCTTGGTATTTATTTGTCAATTTGTCATAAGATTCATTTTCTTCTTTTCTCATACTACATCCAAGCCAAAACATTCTAGGATTTTGAGCAGTTCCCAAGTTGTATTCTTTAACATCGGGTTCATTGATAGGCTTATTCATAACTCAGTCTACACTATCAAAATTTGAATCAAGGTTGACAAGTCCTCTATGAATAATAATTGTTTTCAATTGAATTATACATTTTCCAAAGAGGTTCACCTTTCCTTCACATAGAATTACCATGGGTTCTAAGTCATTGAGCTGATTGATGAACTCACCTTTATAGGTTAGAAATCTTTGGATTTGATCATCATCCTCAAAAACCTGTGAATGTTGAATGTTGTCAGGAATTGAAGGTATGAATAGAAATTCTACTTAATAATTGTACTAAGGGGGCACTGGATCTTTATCATACTAATATGATAATACAACCAATTTTCAGATACCGCATTATGAGCCCTTTCATGATAAAGGATATTGAAAGAATCAAATAATTTTATGAGATCCCAAACTACATGGTTTTATTGTCTCAGCCTCTGGTTTTTAGTTTTATATAATTTCCTGAATTGCTTTACAACTAATTAAAAATATATTTTGACAATAATATTCTTAATCTCATGCTTCCATGCAACTCTTAAACCAAGGAGTGATGCCTCATATTCAACAATGTTATTAGTACATTCAAATTTAAATTTGAAATAGAAATTTAAAGAACCCTGATTTGGAGAAGTTAGAACAACTCCAGCTCCATTTCCAACATTGGAACATGCTCCATTAAAATTTGTGGTTCTAATGTTGTGGAGTCTATTTTTTCATGTGTGGAATTGTTGAAGACTATACACTAAGAGTAATGTACACTTTCCACAGTTGTCTCACCAGAGTTTTTGGGAAATGTTCTCTTCTCATATGGGTGGTATTTTTGACCCATAGGTTTATGGGATGGTTTTGGCCCATGGTTTTGGTACCCACGATATTGTAAAACTACTTAAGCAATTGTCTATTTATGTGGTTTTGTGCATATGCTAGGGTTGATGTAACATTATAGATGTGTGTGAATTCAAGTGTGAATTCTATAGAGTTTGTTGAGCATAACTCCAAAAAAAATTTGGGTATTTTATTGAGAGAAGAGGTGGCTTGTAATAAAATATGAGCAAGTGATTTTTAGTGGGCATAGCCCAAATTGAGTGAACCATGTTAAATATTGTCTCTTTGTGTTGTGTTTTTTTTATTCTGCACTTTTATTTTAGATATGTAATAATTTATGCATATTAGTTTTCTACTATTGCGATTATGTGAGGGATTTTTTCACATATTTTATCCCTTGTTTCCTAACAATTGGTATCAGAGATTGGTTTGGTTTGTTGAAGAGTTGAATCACAAGGAAAATTTTAGCTTGAGTGGGAGCTATGACAGATAATGGAAGATAAAGGGTTGATAAATTCAACGGAAAAAATTTTAGTCTTTGGAAGATTTAGATGGAAGATTACCTTTATCAGAAGGATCTTTATATTCCGTTATCTAAGAAAGTAAACAAACCCTCGAGCATGATAGATGTAGAATGAGATTTTCTTGATATGAAGGCACTTGGGATAATCCAAATGTGGCTTACATCTTCGGTATTATTTAATGTTTCAAAGGAAAAGACTACAAAAGAACTGATGGATGCATTTGGGAAGTTATATGCAAAACCCTCTACCTCTAACAAGATATTTTTATCGACAAATTTTTTTTATGTGAAGATGTCTGAGAATGGTTCAGTATCAAATCATTTAAACGATTTTAATAAACTTGTAGATATGCTAGCTTTGGTTACAATAGAATTTGATGAAGAAGTAAGGGCTTTATTAATTTTGTGCTCTTTACCGGAGAGTTGGAATAGCCTGGTAATTGCAGTAAGAAACTTTGTTCCACCTAACTCAAAGTTGAAGTTTGAGGATGTTGTAGGGGTGATTCTAAGTGAGGAAATGCAAAGAAAAAGCTCTGGGGAATCTTATAGTTCAGGAAATTATTTAATAGTGGAAACAAGAGGGAGACAAAAGAATAGAGGAATCCGTAGAAAATCAAAAGATCAAGTAAAGTCAAAATCTAAAACCAAGATAATATGCTAGCACTGTGGAAAGTCTGGGCATGTAAAGAAGGACTATTGGGAGCTTTGGGACAAGAAGAAACAACAGGAAGAAAATAAGGAGGTAAATGTGGCAATGAGTAATGTATGTCAGGATGCTTTGATTCTTTCTTTACACAATACTATTGAATCTTGGGTTTTAGATTCAAGGGCTTTTTTCCAATGCTACTCCTCATGGGCATTATTTTGTTGATTATGTTCAAGGGGATTTTAGGCATGTTTTTATTGGTGATGATGAGCCTTGCAGTATAGTTGGAAAAGGTTCTATTCATGTTAAGATGTAGAATGAGAATACTTGGCTATTAAAGGATGTTAGACATGTGCCTACTTTAAGACGAAATTTGATATCGGCATGGCATTTGGGAAGTGATGGTTATACTGTGATATTTACAATAGACTCTTGGAAGGTTACCAAGGGTTCTCTTGTGGTGATAAGAGGTAAGAAGGTTGGAACCTTGTATTTAACCACTGATAGAACTAATGTTTGTAACATAATGATTAAGTGGTCTGGCCAACCCTTAATTAATATGATTCCATCACTATTATATAGGTTAAATATTTAATAATATAAAATATTTTTCTATTATTAAATATTCATACCTAGGTAATATACATCAGGTAAGTATTTAATAATGTGAATCATTTATGTTTTTATTTATTAAATACACTGACCTAGGTATATGTGTCAACCATTTTAGGTTGAAAAGGTGGGTAGGGAGACATACCCGATCACCTTATATAAAAAGGACTTTAGGTTGTCATTTGATATATTTGGGAAATATATCAAATGTGTGCAAATAAAGTGATTTAGTTTTACCTTTGGTAAATAGGGTTTCAAAGGAGGATGTGATCTTACTAGATGTAAAACAAGTTCTTTAAAGTAAAAGGTTATTTTCAAAGTAGTTTTTACCCTATTGGGGTTTTCCACAATAAATATTGTGTCACCTGTGTTATTTATTTCTGGTAAGTATTTATTTATTTATGTTATGATGTAATGTTTATTTAAATATTTATCGTAACATTATATAATAGTTAAGTTGATTCAATATGTATTTATTAGAATCCTCAAATTCTAACATGGTAACATAGCGAGGTAAAATAAATTAAGATCAAATATTTTTTATTTTATTTATTTAATTTGTACAAGTTTTTTCAACAAACCCAGAAGGGTATTTAAAATAACCGGCCCCTTCTTTCCATTGTTCAACATAAAAGTTTTGCTTTGTGAAGAATCAAGGTGAATTCATAGGTGGAAAATTTGGAAATTTCTTACCTTCCGTGAAAACTTGTATACAAGTAAGGGTAAAATATTTGAAATATTTTTTTATAGCTTTAATATGTGTAGGTTGAATTTTGTCAATGGTAAATGAAGGAGGAGACAAAGCTCCATCAAAATAGGATTTGAATTTTTTCCATCGGAAACATGAAAAATGTGGTCTCCTCTATAAATTCTAAGGTTTATGTAGAATTTAAAATTATATGGCTTGGTAAATATTATAAATCATTTTTTCATGAGGGGCCCCCGTAATAAGGGTTATATGTGTTATTTTTGTAAAGTATATATATACTATAGTTTATAATTTTTTATAGACTATATGTTGTTTTTTATTTACATTATATAAACTATATACCTCTTTTTTAAAATTGATAAATATTTTTACGTTAAAATTATAATAGGTTAATATAATGTATTAAAATATAACCTCCCTAATATTATACAGAAGAAGAAATAATGGAATTTCACAATCTAGAAACACACAAGTTTTGACTCTATTAAATTTGATGGTCAAATGACCGTCACAACAGACCAAACATAAGGCAGTATGAAGGTCATTTAGACATCAAATTTAAGCTCATAGGTTCCAGGAAGCTTTCACTATGTTAAAATTTATGGTCAAATGACCGTCACGACTAAACAAAAATAAGTCATAATAACGGTCATTTAGACATCAAATTAAACTATCTGAATCTTTTTCTACATTATTTATTCTAGAATTTTGAATTTGTTTTGCATCCTTAGGGGTTTCTTCTTCACTCCTATATGGTCGGAAGTTTTTTTATATAATTCTAGGGTATAATGCAAAGCCTTTTATATTGTGGGTTATTATTTTGATCATGGGAGGTTAATTAATATGCATTGTAATGATAGAATTAGTTATGATTAAATAGTTTATTTAGATCTATAAAATTTAGATTTGATTCTACTAAAAGTGTTGTTTTTTATAAATATGTATCTAATTCTATGGTACATTATATATTATAATGGGGTGTGTTTTACATGTTCAAGTAAATAATGGCGTCCAACTATTTCTGTCTTGATGAAACCTAGATCCTGAATGGAACCAACTACAACATTTGGAAGATCAAGGTCAAATCAGAATTTGTGGTGAGGAAACTCTGGACAATTATTTTTGGATCTGAGGTTGTCACTGGTCATCAAGCAACTATAGACAACATGAATGTATTCTCGTAATGAATTCAAGAGGTTCTTTCCATGATTATGCATAATGTGAATGATGAGTACCTTTTACACATTGGTAATATCGAACAACTGAAAGAGGTATGGATGCAACTAGAATCCATACATGAAGGTATGCGTTTATCTAAAATTATTAAATTAGTTTTAGAATTTCTTACAACTCCTATGAAAGGAGATGAAAAATTAGTTAATTTATTATCTAAAATTAAAAATATTAAAGCACAATTAGATGGATGCAGTTGTGATTTAATTGGTGAAAAAATAATCTACTTTATTGTTCAGTTAAATATACATGAAAGATTTAGGAATTTTATTTCTATCTTGAAATCTAAATATCATAATGAAAATGATCTACCTGATTTCAATACCTTGAGTTCACTTATGATACAGGAAGAACAAGTGATGATTAACTTTGACTCTAAGGAGAATGCCTCTCACAAAATTCTTACTCATAATTCAAATTTCAAACCTCGCAAGCCCTTCTCAAATAAGAAATTTAGATCGAAATATTCTTTTGTTAATAAGAAAAGTTTTTGTTCTGATCAATTACATGTTAGCTTCATTGGTAAATGTCACAAATGTGGTAAATTTGAACGTAAAAAGGAAGATTGTAAAACTAAGAAACCTATCCATAAAAATAAAAAACAAACTATTTATTCTAAACACAAGTTAAGGAAAAATGATAGCTCTAATGATATTCGTAAAACTATTGCATTGTATTCTTCTTCTAATTTTGAATGGATTATAGATTCAGGTGCATCAAATCATATGACTGGTGTTTTAAATTCTTTATTTGATGTTGTGAAAATCAATGAACATGTGTATCTTGGTGATAACTCATCTTTAGAAGCAATAGAGAAAGGAGAAATAAAATTTTCCAATGGTGTGTTAAATAATGTTTATTTGTTCCTAAACTCAAAAATAGTCTTTTATCATGTTTTCAATTAAGTTATGATGGTTTGGATATTCAAAATTTGAAATATACTTAGTATATAAATGATAGTAATGATAATATAATAGCTAAAGGAATCCAAAGAAATGGTCTGTATATTTTTTATGTGATTTCTTATGCATCTTGTTTTGTTTCTCAAAGTTTGAATAATTTAAAACTATGGCATGAAATATTAGGACGTTAATTATTGAAGTTTATATGAAATGGCTAGATATAATCTTGTGAAAGGTTTTCCTGTGTTATCTTCTTCTTATGATATGTGTGAAGGGTGTTTATGCTAAAAAAAAAGTGCTAAACTCTTTCACTCACATCTTGAAGAGAAATTCCTCTTACCCACTAGAAATTATTCATAGTGATGTTAGAGGACCTCTTGAAGTAGCTTCATTAAATGGTTCTTTATATGCTGTGAATTTCATAGATGATTTCACCATGATGATTTGGTCATATTTTCTTAAAAATAAATCTAGTGTACTTGGGAAATTTAAGGAATTTAAAGCATCTGTTGAAAAATCTTCAAATTATAAAATGAAGATACTTAGAACAGATAATGGGGGTGAATATGTTAGCAAAGAATTTGAAAAAAAAATTATCGATTGTGGTATTAAAAGGAAATTAATGTTTCTTCGTTCTCCCCAATCTAATAGTGTTGTAGAAAGTAAGAATAGGACTATTTTAGATATGGCTCACACTATATTTCATTCTACTGGTCTTCCCAAATTTTTGTGGGCAAAAGCAATGAACACAATAATATAAATTCTAAATAGGGTTCTTAGCAAATTTATTCATCTTTCAACTCCTTTAGAAAAATGGTCAAATAAAAAACATGATATTTCTCATCCAAAAAGTTTTTTGTAGTTTTGTTTCTTTATAAATTCCTAAAAATAAAAGAAAGAAACTTGATATGACTTATTTTTCTTATGTTTTCATTGGATATGGTATTAACACTATAGGTCTACGGATTTACGACCCTATAAAAGGGAGGTAAGTGAAAACCACAATGTGGTGGTTTTGGAAAAATGCTTTTGTTTATCTAATAATTGTAAAGATGTTCCTAACTCTGTCAATATTTCTAATGATGCTTATGATTCTGATAATAAGAATGTAGTAAATATTCATGATGATGTTTCTTATGTTGATACTATAGATGCTTCTGAATCTTCTAACTCCCTTATTAAGAAACCAAAATGGGCTCAATCTGCGTTAGAAATTTCTAATCCTATTGATCTTATAGGAAAATGACCAAAAACCACCATAAGTATCATGCATTAATGACCTTATATGAACCTAAGATGCAAATATTTTAATAAGCTTCTAAGGATGATAAGTGGATCAATGCAATGCAAGCTGAATATAATGTCCTAATTCAAAATCAAACCTGGGAGTTGGTTCCACCTCCAAAGAAAATAAGTATTATATGGTCTAGGTGGTTATACAAAGTAAAATATAATGCAGATGGTAGTATTGACGAACATAAATATAGACTTATTGCTAGAGGTTTCACTCAGAAACCTGATATTGATTATGTTGAGACATTTTTCCCTATAGCTAAAATGAGTATTGTTATGACCTTATTTGCAATTGTCACTCAATTTGGGTGGGAAATCCACCAAATAGATGTGAAAAATACATTTTTGAATGGTGATTTAAAAGAATAACTTTACATGTCCCAACCTAAAGGATTTGAAGAAACTAGTAAAGAAAACTATGTAAATTGAAAAAAATCTTATATGGTTTAAAGCAAGCTCCTAAAGCTTGTTATGTGAAAATTAAGTCTTTCTTTAAACAGTTAGAATTTGTTAATTGTTCTTTTGAAAATGATATATTCATTAATAAATAAGGATCACATATTATCATTGTTTTTATATATGTTGATGATTTTCTTATGACTGGTGATAATCCTGCTTTAATTTGTAGAATTAAAGAAAAATTGAAACAATACTTTGAAATCACTGATTTTGGTCTCTTACATAATTTTCTCGACATGAATGTATTTCAAGATAAACATTATATTATTTTTTCTTAAGCACATTATGCAACCAATGTACTGAAAGTTTTTAACATGATTGATCATAAACCAATTTCTACTCCTATGGAAGTTGGACTGAAAATTGATCCTAAACCTGCATGTGAAAAATTTGATCCTACTTTATATAGGCAGTTAGTTGGTAGTTTGTTTTATCTAACTATCACCAGACCAAATATTTCCTATACAATAAGAATTACTTCTAGGTTTATGCAGGAACCTTATAGATATCATTGGAATCTTGCAAAAAGGGTTCTTAGATATATTAAAGGAACAATCAATTATGGGTTGCATTATACTAAGAATGAAAATGCTAACTTATATAGATTTTTTGATTCTAATCATGATGGTAATGTATTGGATAGAAAATCTACTTCTAGTTATGTGTTTAAATTTGGTGCAGGTGTCATTACTTGGTGCAGCAAAAATAATCCAATTTTGTTTATCTCTTCAATAGACACTTAGTATATAAGTGAAATGGAAGTTGCAAAAGAGGCTCTATGGCTAAAAAGGTTACTAGATGAGATAAAGATAAAGGATCCACGTAGTGTTCCTTTGTTCTACGATAACAAAAGTACCATAACTCTTGCACATAATTCAGTACAACATCATAGGATGAAGCACATTGAGATACATATACACTTCATCTGTGAGAAGGTTCTAAGTGGTGAGATAGATCTCAAGTTTGTGCCGACTGAAGAGCAGGTTGTTGATATCTTCAAAAATCCCCTGAGTGCTGTAATTTTTTGTCACTTTCGTGAAAAGCTTAGATTGTTGGAATTTCCATTGAAGGGGAGTGTGCATGACAATGTCACCTCTTGATGGAACTTGGTTTTTGTAAAAATACCTTTGGGCATTTGTAAAAGACCTTCGGGAAAGTGTAAAAAATACCTTCGGAAAAGTGTAAAAAAACCTTTGGACATGTATACCTCCTCGGATTATTTTTTAAAAAGAAGTGTAGAAAGATCTTAAAGGGGGTCTTCAATAAAATCTTTAGTGTTATTGAGTTTACTGGTAAACATCTAATACAAGCATATTTTTAAGGAGGTCCTTGGTTATAAAAGATTCATTTATACTTGGGTTCAATAAAATTTAATGAGAACCTGTGAGAATATGTAAAACTCACAAATCATACTTAGCCACTGATCATGATATGATCTTTGGCATTCCAAATCCTTTTGTATCAAATGGTAACTTGAGTATGATGAAGGTTTTATAATTCATTCACCTGATATGCTAGCCTAAAACCTTTATGGTTTAAGGATTGTAAATCCTGTAGTGTACCATAGGAAGGTAATCTATTGACATATGTTATACTAATTAACATTAAGGGGGAGTGTTGGAACATAATGATTAAGTGGTCTGGCCAACCCTTAATTAATATGGGTCCATCACTATTATATAGGTTAAATATTTAAAAATATGAAATACTTTTCTATTATTAAATATTCATACCTAGGTAATATACATTAGGTAAGTATTTAATAATGTGAATCATTTATGTTTCTATTTATTAAATACACTCACCTAGGTATATGTGTTAACCATTTTAGGTTAAAAAGTGGGTTGGGACACATACCTGGTCACCTTATATAAAAAGGACTTTAGGTCCTCATGTGATATATTCGGGAAATACATAAAAGGTGTGTAAATCAAGTGATTTTGGTTTTACCCTTGATAAATAGGGTTTAAAAGGAGGAGGTGATCTTACAAGATGTAAAATAAGTTCTCTGAAGTAAAAGGTTATTTTCAAATTAGTTTTTACCCTATTGAGATTTTCCACTATAAATATTGTGTCACCTGTGTTATTTATTTCAGGTAAGTATTTATTTATGTTATGATGTAATGTTTATTTAAATATTTATTGTAACATTATATAATATGTAAGTTGATTAAATCCATATTTATTATAATCCTAAAATTCTAACAGAAGAAACAACAGGAAGAAAACAAGGAGGCAAATGTGGCAATGAGTAATGTATGGTAGGATGCTTTGATTCTTTTTTTACGCAATATTAGGAAACTTGGGTTTTAGATTCATGGGCTTCTTTCCACGCTACTCCACACGGGCATTATTTTGTTGATTTTGATCAAGGGGATTTTGGGCATGTTTTTATTGGTGATGATGAGCCTTGTATCATAGTTGGAAAAGGTTCTATTCAGGTTAAGATGTCGAATGGGAATACTTGGCTATTGAAGGATGTCATACATGTGCCTACTTTAAGTTGAAATTTGATATCTGTAGGGCAGTTGGGAAGTGATGGTTATACTGTGATATTTATAGCAGACTCTTGGAAGGTTACCAAGGGTGTTCTTTTGGTGACAAGAGGTAAGAAGGTTGGAACCTTTTATTTAACCACTGATAGCACTAATGTTTTTAATCTTGTGGCTTTAGAAGTAGATAAAACATTGGGGCACTATAGGCTCAGTCATATGAGCCATAAGGGCATGGAGATCATAAAGAAGGCTTTTCCTGGATATTTAGAAATAGGTTTGGATTTCTATGAGGACTACATATATAGGAAATAGAAGTGAGTAAGGTTTCTCAAGGTTAGACCTACAAAGAAATAGAATAAGTTACAGTTGGTACATTATGATGTATGGGGGTCAGCTCAGGTATCATATCTTAAGGGTTAAATTTATTATGTTACTTTTATTGATGATGCAACAAGGAAAGGTTGAATATATTGTATTAAAAACAAATATGATTTATTTGAAACCTTTATTAAATGGAAATCCTTGGTAGAGAATGAAATAGGTCTTAAGTTAAAATGTCTCAGGTCAGATAATGGAGGGGAGTATTGCATCAACAATTTTGATGATTATTATTCTAAGAATGGAATCCATAGGAAAAATATGGTTCCAAGAACTTCATAGAAAAATAGGGTGTCAGAAAAGATGAACAAAACAATAGTGAAACGTGTTAGGAGCATGAGGGTACATGTAGGACTACCTCTTACTTTTTGGGTAGAAGCGGTGAGCACAATTGTGTACTTGATAAACAAAAGACCCTCAAGTGCCTTGGATGGAGGCATACCTGATGAGGATTTGTATGGTAAGAAAGTTGATTAATCATTTCTTAGATTCTTTGGTTGTGAGGTATTTTTTCATATAGACAAGGATGATAGGAAAAAGATAGAGACTAAATCACACAAATGCACTTTCATTGGTTATGGTGGTGATGAATTTGGATATAAATGTTGGAGTATTAAGGACAAGAAAATAATATGATCTAGGGATGTTGTCTTTAATGAGAAATTTATATATAAGAAACAGTTGCAGGAAAATAAGGAAGAATCTAAGAAAGAATATGCAGTGGTAGAGGATCTTCTGGATGGATAAGTGACACATGAATCAGTTCAAGAACCTACTTAATAGGAAACTCAAACTCTTATATTGAGGAGGTCTTCTAGGGTAAGAAGAGAACCTGAACGTTTTTCTCCTTATATTTATTATTTATTACTCGCTGACAGTGGAGATCCAGAGAGATTTGATGAAGCAATATAGGTAGATGCCAGGAAGAAGTGGGAGCAAGCTATGGATGAGGAGTATTAGGCTCACATGGAGAACCAAACTTGGGATTTGGAGAGATTAGCACCACGTCAGCTCCAGAACCAGTTGAATAGAAGCTTCCATCAAACTATAAAGTCCAAATGCTATTAGGATTGTGAATCACTCCCTTAGGAAGTTTTTCCTCATCTTCAGACATGATCATATAGTTACCATGACCTATATCTTCATAGAGTATTTGTGCTTTTGGGTCATCAGTCTTTTGCACAATGTATTCAATATGCCTTTCTGGTAGCTCATTTTTCATTTTTCCATTGACCGGGATGAGAGCGTGCGACCAATCCATTTGGATTTCACCTCCCACTTCTCTACAAAAAATTCTAATAAGTAACATACCATATGAGGGAGGAATATCAACCACTAAAATAGTGGCTTTGACCCTTTTCTTTGGAAAAGCAATGAAAACTACTTTTGCATCCTTTATTCTTCCTACCAATGATACTTTCCTATTCTCCATGGAATAGAAGGAATTAAAAGTATGTGTTAGAGTCAGGCCCAAAGTGTGAGCCACTTTTACAGGCATCACATTGTCTGATGCTCCTGAGTCAATAACACAATTACTAAGTTTGTGACCAACTATGAAGCGTTACATAGAATGGTCCAATTTTTAATTAGGTGAAGAAACTACAGCCACAAGAACTTGTTTGGATGAGGGGGAGGGAGTGGTAAATATACCTTTAGAAGCATTGGGTGAAGTTTTATATTTGGAATTGATGAACTTCACTACTTTCGAAAAAGCATTTAGGTGAGTTTGGTAAAAAATTTGCCTTAGATATTTGGATCTTTGTCTTCTTAATGTGGTTGATGATATCAAAAGATCTAGAGGTGGATGGGGCATCACTACTAGGAATGAGGGAAATTTAGACTTATCTGGTTTAGGAGTTGAAGGGCATGAAGTTTTGGAAGTGGAGGTAGAAGGAGAAGAACTAGCATTACTCACCTTCTATGTAGAGGTAGTGGGAATAGGGGCTCCTCTCCTTGCAACCACTGAAATTGTTATAGGAGCCTCGTTAGATTTTTTGAAAGGTTGTACTGCTTTTTCCTTCATGTTCATTTTCTCCCAATTCATAACAGCATATGACTCACTATTCATATCAGCCACTACTTCATTATATTCATCCTCATCATCCACACCTTCAGTGGTAAGAAAATTAACTTGAGATTCACCCAGTTCTTCTTATTCCTCATTAACCTCTTCTTCAAGTTCCTCATAGTCTTCATTCTCCTCCTCATCATCAAGTTATTAAACCTCACAAGTTGTATTAATCAGAACCTTGATGGGTGGACCTTCAATAGCCAATCTAGTCTGAGAAGAGGGAAAATGGTTCCTAGGCTAAAAATTCTTCCTTGGAATATCTTGGTAAGGAGCATGTTGAGCCAATTGTTTTTTGATAGCAATAAGATCATTTGCTAATTTCTGCACTAACTGATCAGAATTGGCTCTTGGGGAAGAAGAAGAAGATGCTTTAGGCTTACAAGATTTTCTTTTCAATTTACCAGACATGATTAGATCATCTTCAACATTGATATCCAATTTTTGATCAACATCTAGAATTAGAAGATTAGCCCTCCTTAGTGCATAACTTTAGGTAACTGAGCTTTGAGGAAAAATCACTTTTGGATTTGAACTACATGACATGTGTTCTGTGGAATTTTATGAATCAACTTGTTTAATTTGGATACAAAATCCCTCATGGGCTCGTGTGGATCCTTTTTTATATGAGAAATTTCAGCCAAGAGGGCATGCACATCATCAAGAGGTTTAAAAATTTGCTCAAACTAAGTTGTCATAGTAGTCTAATCAGTAACCAAGCCAGCAGGGAGGTGATAGAACTAGTGAGTAGAATTGTCTTGCAATGTTTCTATGAAGAGCCTGATGGAAACATCATCATGCTCAACCATAAGAATCCCACATGCCACAATGAAAGTTGAAATATGTTCATCCAGGTGTATTTTTCCGTCACCCTGGAATTTAGGAAAAAAATTCATGTTACCTCTAGGTAACTCATGTAATGGTTGAGGAAGGGCAAGAGGCCATACCTGTTGTCCCCAAGGCAAAGGTGTTTCCATATTTGGAAATATTGATTGAAGGGTAACTATATCTCCAAAAATTACTAGAGCACAGAGGTTTTGACTGGCTTTATCTAGAGGACTGTTGTACTTAGAAACTTTTTCTCTAGCATGAGGTGTGCTCACAAACCGAGTTCTTTTACTCCTTCTCACCTAAGGAAGAGGAAATCCTTGTTGTTCTAGAAGTTGAAAATAGGAATCTTCTACTCCAAGAGATTTCTTACTACGTGTATATCTTTGAGCCATTCAATTGCAAACTGGTCTTGAAGTTATTCAAAAAGGGATATGTTAAAATGAAATCCGTAGTAGAGTTGCCAAAAACTGTTGGTTTTTGAATTAACACTTTTAGTGGTCAATAGTCAGGGGACAACAAGTCCCTCCTCCTTATGGGAGAGGTTCCCTTATTGACAACAAACAACAAAGCTTATATAGAAATATACAATTTTTATATTGAGGGGACTTCTAATACTTTGAAATGTTTCATACCAACATAGATTATCAATACCTAAGATTGGAAGAGAAAAGAAACTGAAAGGGAAGAACTCAACAGTACTTTCAGGTAATATAGATAGAAGAATATAACCTTATACGTATTTATAAAAAGGAACATAGAATAGAATCATTTGCATTGGCAAAATCCGATATT
Source organism: Taxus chinensis (assembly GCA_019776745.2). NCBI lineage: Eukaryota > Viridiplantae > Streptophyta > Pinopsida > Cupressales > Taxaceae > Taxus > Taxus chinensis. Next base: position 691,681,764 of record CM034148.1, read on the forward strand.
ATTCCACAGACACAAAGTTCTAGAAATCATATTGTAATAACACAAAGTTTCTTAACATGCAATATTGATGATTCATAAATTTCAAACAAGAACAGAAAGGACAGTAGATGAGAATGAGAGATAAGGGAAAATCTTTTATATTGGTTTACTTTCAATTCTAATACATTTCAAAAGTACCAGGGTCTAGTACTTAACAATGGCATGAAGAGTGCATTACATAGCTTACAAAGATAGTTACATTCAGTTCCAACTTCTTTTAATCTAAATATTAAAGACTACTTAACAAATATATTAATAGAATGTCTTTAATCAAGTATTACATCATGTGTTTTAAAACCCCAAAATAAAAGAAGTGACTTAGGACATGAGAGCAGAAACATCCGAAGGAAGTTTAGAAGGACCAACTATCTAAGGAATCCGATGTCTAAATATTTTCAATGCCTCATCTATCTCTATGCACTTTGGCATGGTAGTGTTAGAAGTGGCATGATTCCACATACCAAGACACTTCTCCATATCCTTTTCAAACTATATGTTTTCCTAATATTCTTTTTTTTCCTTGGTGATAGCTGATTAGAGAGAACAGAAGACTCTTCCTTGAAAATATCTTCTTTGATGAAGTTGTTAAACTTGGCCTTGATCTCCTGTATAGAAAACTGATTACTTGAGGCTTCATTCTGGATTTGACAATGAATATCTTGGAAGGCAGATAGAACACAAGTCTTGAAAGATTATCCTTTCTACCACATATGTTTTAGTTCTCCCACTGCTTCCTCCAAAACCTTGATCTTCCAATCAATACTGAAAACCCAAGATTTTGATAGGTTATTCTTGCTTCATCAAATAATTTTCTTTCCAATAAAATCTACTCATCTATCTTTCTTGTCAAATAAAGATCTTGGATGCATTCACACCATAGCTTCAGCTCTTTCTCCAAGACATTGAGTGTTGTGATGAATTTCAACTGCAATTTGGACACCTTTTCAAATGACTTGAAGGCATCTTCAATGAATTTCAATCCAGCCACTATCATATCATCAACCAGTGATTCGATGGCCTTTCCATAAGTGGCATGTTTATGAATATCCTTGATGGTTTGAATTTCATCCTTGCTGAGAACTATGAGAGGGAGAAGAATGGTTAATGGAGTTGGATCCAACACCTTATCTTTTACCAACAAGTATTTTACAAAATCTAAGAGAAATTGATTATGTTCCTCCAATTGCTCCATAGTTTGTTTTCCCTTCTCCACTCGTTCAATGACTTGAGTGACAGTTTCCCTGAGGTTATGAACCTCACTTTTAGGCGTTGATTCTCCAAGTGGAATACTTGTGAGTTCCAAGTCAGAAACTATAAGGCCTTTCTCTTTTGTATCCACCTTAGGCCTTGTAATCTCCATGAATTTTTGACCCTCAGAATCTGACACTAACCTTGAGGTTGTCTTTACTTTCTTTGTTGGAGGAGAGGGGGTAGTACCGAGCAAGGCTGCAAAATCATCAAATTTGGGGACCATAATTTGAGAGGTGGAATTCATTTTCCTACTATCAACAAAAGGCTTGACCCAAGAAAAGGAGGAGGAAGAGGCAAAAGGAGCAATGGGTCCGAGTGCAAGTGTACTCATTGCACTCAATGTTTACACCACTGATGTTTCTAATGGAGATGTTGGCATATCCTCAGGAATATCCTTAGAATAAGAGTCCACCACACCCAGATATTCAGAAATTCGGCACTTATTCTCCATCTCAGTAGTGTTGATAGAGGTTTCTTCCTCTTCCTTCAATTCTTCATTGTTATCTTCACTCAAAACAATGACATCCTCTAACTCTGCAAGAACCTATGACTTCTCCAAAGAAAATTCCTCCTTTTATTCCATAATCTACTCTTGCTTAACAACCTTGCCTTTCTTCATGTATACCTTTGTCAAAGAGGAAGGAGTGGATTGATCAGGAATCTCAACATCAAGTGTAGGTTCTTCTTTCCTAGTAGAGGAATTTTCTTGTGAAGTAGACCTAGCTCTGTTCATCCTGAAGTTTTGCATCCTCTTATCAAACTAGAGCTTGGTTCTCACGAAAACCACATTGATCACTTCTTTCAAATAATCTTGTTCTTTTACAAACCAATCAATGGTTTTAAGAGGAGAGTGTTTGATGTACCTCTCATATTCAATAGATTATAGGTCTTCATCATCATCCTAGAGCTTCTTAGGTACTTTGTAGATATTGAAATATATAATTTTTTGAAGAGAAAATTTGTCAAAGTACCTTCTCCTAGCCTCAAAGTCATCTATGCAATCGGCCAAATAATCTTTAGTATAAAAAAGTGGATGAAACCTAACATGAGATTCCTAGCAATATATCTCTTAATATCAAAGAAAGTTTGATACTTTAAATGATGGAGAGTAAGAGGAGAAAAGGTTCTATCAATGTTCTGAGCATCTAGGGTTGCTCTACATGTATAATTTCCCAAGGTGATAGGGAAACATATGTCAGAAATATTTTTATCTTTGCACGTCTGATGAAGTTTGTCTAGCTGCCTGCAAATTTCAACAAGGGCCATTTTGACATTACAAAACATAGGAATCTTTAGAGGGGAACCTTTAAAACCAGCCATCCTGAGATATGAAAACTTTCTGAATTGAGTGAAGAAACTCCCATATTCAAAGATCAAGGTCTTTGCTTCCTCAGAAAATATCTTAGTAGTATTTCCTTCCAAGAGCCTCACAACATACATGGTGAAGGCATCATTGACTCTCCTGACATGATGATTGCTGAATTTGAGAGTGAATTGAGGACAATACTCATATATAGGAGCATCCTTCTTATCCTCAATGAAAGAGGAGCCAAGCCATTCCCTAGATGTGGCAATAGTGTACATGAGATAAGAAGACATGTAGAATGTCTTTGTTCTTTGAACATTAACCAGATGCTCTATTAGATTTTCACATATTATCTCACCCCAATTCAAATTCTGCTTTCCCTCACAAATGATATTGATATAGGGACACATCTAGAAATGAAAATAATTTGTAAAGGGAATTCCCATGATCCTATCTAGAAGAGTGATGATGTTTGAAATTTACTCATTGAAATCAGCCCTGAAACAATGATTTATAAAGTCTCGATGCTCCCTTTTTAGGGTTCTTCAACCATGATTTAGCTACCCTAGCCTTGTATCTCTCACTATCCTAGTCAAATAATGCTTTCACTTGAGCAAGAGTGAGGGTATGAGCATCTTCCACCACTGGGATGCAAAGGGCAGTGCAAATAGAATTAGAATCTAGTCTCGCAACAATTTCGACAATCTCCTTAGATTCTATATTAAAACAGGCCCCGCATGTGAGCATAGTATCGACACACTAAATAGACATAGGGAAACCTCCTGTAAATGAAATTCCACTGTCTTTGATTAATTACACAATAGAAGTAGGGTTATTACATCTTAGTCTACCCCAAAAATTGTCAAGGTCAAGATGTTGATCTTCATTGTCCCCGAAAAAGGGCACAAAATTTTCTAATGGGGAGATGCCCATACCCTTTGTATTAAATCTTCATTGTGATAGAGATAGGAGAAAAAATCTTCAACCGAGTGCTCAAAAATACCTACAAGAGAAAACACAAAGGCACAGATGTGGGAAATGGCTACTTTTCAAGAAGGTAAGCAGGAGAAAATGAGCAGGTAAGTATGAGAAAGAAAGAAAAATTACACTCCTTTAAATAGCCATGAATTTGAATGAAGGAGAGAGAAAAGCACTGAATCAAAAAAGGTGATATGCAAGAAATTCAGAAAAACTTGGCCCAGACGGTCTAAGGGACATAGGGACGAGCTGATATACCCAATCTAAGAAGAGTACGGAAAAAGTGGGTTTGGAGAGCACAAATGGTCCATGGGACATGTGATATTTGTGGAGCCAATTTATCTGATATACAAGCCAGTGTGAGAAATTTAATGAATCAGTGAATAGAGGGCCCAACAATACTTGGGATATGTGGGATGCACATAGACGATTTAGTCAATGAGTAAGAGATGTGGGTAAAGCGGTGAATCAACGAACAGGAGGCCTGACAATACTTGGGACATGTGGGACAAAAATTTCCAATTTATCCGATTTGAGAGGAGTGCGGGTAAAGTGGTGAATCAGTGAATGGGAGGCCCGACAGTAACTGGGACATGTGGGACAAAAATGTTTGATTTAACCGCAAAACACTAAAAAATGACCCAAAAGAGTGAAATTTTCTAACATCTTGAATTTCATCCTTTACCAAAACACTTCTAAAGGACACTGACTCAACATTTTGGAAATTTTCCTTTGAAAAAGGAGGGAATTTTGAGGGTGACAACACAACCATAATTTTTTTATTTTTGTTCGTTCACAATAAAGTGGAGCTACACCACCCAAGTATAGGGACCTAAATTTCTAGAGCATTGGCTAGAAATCCAAAAAAAATCCTCTGGGAAATTCTCTCGCCAACAAGGGGTTGACATCCGCATAAGTAATTTCATGATTCTTAGAACTAAATTTGTTGGGAAACCCCCTCATCTATTGTCTAATCCATTTTCTTCTAGTTTTATTTGTTGTACAAAGTATTAAGCTTGCAGAAAGGAGTCCATATTTCGCCCATGTCCATCTATATCATCTTGATGTACCATAAACCCTCCATACTTTGAGTTGCTTTATTTATTTTAGTATCTAGTTCACTAATTTGAATAGGAAAGAGAAAGTTGTATCCAACAACTGGAGACCCCAATCCCTAATACCAAGAACCAACTCAACAAAGATATAATCCACCCACTATAATTACTTCTTCAACCCTATGATGGCATAAATATTATACTTCACTATTTTATTATTTTACTGTACACCCATGCTTTATACTTTGGTTATGTACTTCTCACTCTTTGTTCTTCTTCAACAACTAGACATTCTAATTTGATTGATTTTTTTCTTCCTCTTTCTTCTCTAATATTCCTGATATATATTCATTAATCGCTCCTCCCTTATTTCTCTCTTTCTTCTCCTTTCAAAATGGCATCATATAATCACGTAAGTGCACTGTTTAATTCACGAATTAATTCATTTATATATCATGTTCATTTTATGAACAAATTAGACTTTTCAATGATTCAACATCTTTTTGAATATTTTTCTTAGGTCAGACTTTGTAAAATGATATTTGAATGTTTGAATATTTTTTTATGACTCTCATAGAATCCCTTGTTTTCACTTTGTCCAATAAAATTTCAAGACCATTGCAAACAATTCTTTACATTCTAGAGTTTTCTCTTCATTGTGCGTCTATCCTCCGTTGTATCGCAACACTTTTTGACTTCTGTGGATTTCTCTTCATTACGCAACTTATATCCTTTGATGAATGGTATTTTAGAATTATAAAGTTCTTCTATATGTTTCTTCATTATGTGAGGCATTACTACAACCCGTGATACACCACAGGAACCCGCAGACTATTACAAAACCTGTGGAACACTACATTAGCTCGCAGAACACTATAGACACCTGTGGAACATTATAAAACTCACGTAACACTATGGACTAGTTTTATTTTGTGTGTGGTATGAATAATTCAAAGTAAATTTTCTTTTTCATAAGGGGCATACATCTATAAGCATCAATGAATATATTTCTAACATAAAAGATACTTATCAATATTCCTTTGACATCAATGACATTGTTCCAACAATCTCCACCTTTTTTATTGATGGAAACCAAACATCTTGCATCACCTTCCATATTAATCTATTCCTCTCCCTTGATGTATTAATTCTATTGACATTCAATTCTCCCCCTTTGACATCAATATAAAAGGAAAATTTTTCAAAACTCTCCTACCGAAAATATGTAGCCATTTAATGACCTACTGAAAAGGATATCAATCCTAACTTTTTTTTGTGATACTCAAAATTTTTTTTAGGAGGATGTTTTGTAAAAATATCACCAATATGTTCATTTGTGGAAATTTACTCCAATTTAACCTGATGATCTAAAAATTTCTCTCTCATAATATTATATTTAATGGTAATATGCTTTGTTCTAGAGTGCATAACTATATTCTTTGAGATATGTATTGCACTAGTATTTTCACAGATTATAGAAATTGAGGGATAAAATTATACCTTGGCATCCTTCAATTTTTGTTTCATCCAAATAACTTGTGTGCAACATGAGATAATGGTAATTTATTCTGGATCATGTGTGGATAAAGAAACAGAAGCCTACTTCTTTCTTAACAAGGATAATAACCTATTTCCCAAAAGCAAATCACCTCCACTTGTACTTTTTCTATCATCAATACAACCAACCCAATCTACATCTAGATATTTTGTTAAACAAAAATATTCACCCTTTTGATACCATAAACCATAATCCACCACACCTTTCATGTATTTGAGTTTTCTTTTAACAATTTACACATGATTTTTTTTGGAGCATTTTCAAAAAGTGTTACCATGCATACCACTTATATCACATTTGGTCTTGATGAAGTTACATATAGTAAACTTCCCAATATTAATCTATGGAGGGATTGATTTTCTTCAGAAGTTTCAACATCCTTTCTCAACTTACATCTTGTGACCATGGGTGTACTAACTAGATTGTAATCTTCCATTCTAATCTTCTTCATCATTTCCTTAATATACCTTGTTTGTGAAATGAATATCCCTTTGTCATATTGAGAAATTCGTAATCCAAGGAAGAATGACAACTCACCAAGGATGGAAATTTTAAATTTTTTTTACATTTCATCAACAAACTATTTACACATCTTATCTTTACTTCCTCCAAAAATGATGTCATTAGCATAAACAACACCAATCAGCTGATTCTCACCTTCAGTTTTGATATACAAATTATTGTTAGCAATACCTTTCTTGAACCCTTTCTGTTATAGAAACTTGTTTAGTCTTGAGTACTAGGATCTGGGGGCTTTTTTCAAATCATAAAGATATTTTTAAATGTGCATACATATTCCTTATCATCTAATGATGTGAATCCTTCTCATTTCTCGATATAAAATTATTCTTCCAAATTATCATTTAGAAAAGTAGATTTAAAATCCATTTGATATAATTTAAAGGTCTTATAACAAGAAAATGACATAAATATCCTTAAGGATTCTAAAAGTTCAATAGGAGTTTTTTTTTTCAAAAAATACCTTCAACTTGTGCATAACATTTGCATCCTAAACTTTCTTTATTTCTTACTGGTTTCCCATCTTCATTAATCTTGTTTCTAAATACCCACTTGTTGTCACTTACATTTTTTTCCTTAAGCCTTGGGACAATCTTCTAGGTCTTATTCTTCTCTATTTAATAAATTTTTTCTTCCAAGGTTCCAAAATAATACTTGTCTTCTCTTGCTTCAAAAAAGTTTTTAGGCTCAATTTTGGACAACAAAGATAGGTTTACATGTTCTGTTGCATTTTTTTAGTCTTCTTCTGGTTTACTCCAAGATTATTGTCATTTATAATATGATTTTATGAATGATTCTTTCGGACTAATCTAGATGGTGTTTTTTGTTTCCTTTATATCAACTTCTTCCTGTTCATATTCGATGTTGGATTTTTCATAATAATCAATTTCTTCTATCATGCTATTTTTATACTTGATATCATCTACCTTCACATTTGCACTTTCAAAAAAATTATATGTTTTAATATTTTGACATCTACAAGCCTTTCTTATTGAAGAGTAACTAATAAAAATACCTTCATCAAATCTAGATTCAAACTTACACAATTCTTCATCATCTTTCTTAATAGATAATTTTCTTCTAAATACTCTAAAATGTTTGACAATAGCTAGTTTACCCTTCCATATTTCATAAGTTTTCTTACTATTGTTTACTTTGGTTTGTCCTCTATTAAAAATATAGGCTTTTTTGTTTACTTCCTCTCTCCAATTTTTTTCAGATAATTTAGATTCATCTAGCATAGTTCTAGCCATCACTTGCATAGTTTTATTTTTCCTTTCAACAACTCTATTTTATTGTGGAGTTCTTGTAGATGATTAATGTATTTTTATTCCATGACATTCATAGTATTGTATTAATTCATATAAGTGAATTATCCTTAGACATATCTTAAACATTTGATTTTCAGATCCGTCTCATTTTCAACCAAAGCTTTGATTTCCTTAAACCTTTCAAATACTTCAATTTTATTCTTAGAAAAGTAAGTCACTTCATTCTAGAATGATCATCAATAAATAACATAAAATACCTCTAACCATACATGATTTGAGATTTTTAGGCCCACAGAGATCAATATGCACAAGTTCCAATAACCTTGTGGTTAAATATTCCTTTTTATTGAATGAGGCTCTAGTCTACTTTCCAAACTGGTATTGCTTGCAAATGGTATCCACTGCTTTAGTAATATTTTTCATGTCTCCAACAACATTTTTGGTACTAATATTTATTATATTTTAAATTTTCGTATGATCCATTCTTCTATGCCACAACCACTTCTCATCAATCTATGTCATTAAGTACTTTTCACCTTTAATCTCACTAAGAATGTAAAGATTTTTTTTTTTCATGCATGCATCAGAAATAATGTTCCCTATAATTGTATTTCTAATTTCACATCCTCCATCATAAAATTTTATTTTGTATCATCTATCACTCATCTTACTCACACAAAAAATATTATGCTTTAGTCCTTTAACATACAAGACATTCTCAATTTTAGATTTACAATTTTTCAAGCTAATGGTGCCCTTACCATACATTCTTACAGTGGCATTGTCTCTAAATGTTATATTTCCTCTATTTACCTATTTCAAAGTGAAAAATATACTTTTATCTCTATTCATGTGGCTTGAGAAACTAGTATCAATGCACCATTGATTTTATTCATTATTTTCATGAAATGCTGTATGAAAAATAATGGATTTTTTTCTTTATTTATTTCTTTTGTTTCTCCTTCCAAACATTTGATGAATTATTCTTATGATTTTATTTTAATTCCTCATTATTACTCTTCCTAGAAGATTCCACTAACCAAATTCTATAAAAATGAGATTTATGACCAAACTTGTGGAACTTATAACATTCAATACTAAAATTCATCAAAGGTGAAAATGAGTTGTAATATCTATTTGAGGAAACATATGAACTTGCATTTTTATTCCTATCAAAACTTCCTTCATGAAATCTGCATTCTGTCTCCCTATAACTGAAAAAATCACATGAAAGGAAATAGCTATAAAACGAATTTTGAAACCTGATTTTGCAATGCCACCTTAGAGGAAACAATCTTCTTATTGTGTCCTTGTTTCCCTTTTTTTGAACATAGCTTTCTTTCCTTATGACAGTTTCATTTGAATTGCTTGCGTATTGAGCATCACACAATTTTTTTTTCTTATTATTCTCATCTCTGGTAGCATTTCTAAGAGAATCTATATATATTCTTGTTTTTTTATAGACTAGTCGTCTTTGGAGATTCTTTGGGATTTCCTTTTGTATACTTCTCATTGTATCCAAGACTTGTTTAATAAATGGTGATCTCTAATGATTAATAATTTCTTCTAAAAATTCATAACTCTTTTCAAATGTGAGACATCTATTCAACTTGGCAATTGATTTCTCAAATTTCTTTCTTAATAGAACAACTTCACATTCAAGTTTCTCACAACCTTTATATTTCTATTTTAACTATGTTCTCAAATCCTTGTCCACATTATTCATATATTCTAGTTGAATATGTAGATCAATTATTATTTTATTGGACTCTTCAAGATCATGTGTCAGCTTTGATTTTAAGGCACCATATTCATATTCTAGATTTTAAAATTGTTGTTTTCATTTCTAATTTTTTTTCTTAGACTCTTCAGTTCTTCTAGAGCATAAATGATTTCTCCTTCAAGATGCACTTCAAATTCAAATTCAGTATATTATTCATATTTTGAATCCATCTCTTCTTTTATTTTTTTAATCTCTAAGGCCATGAGTATTGATTCATCTCTATCACTAGCAGAGATGCTATCATCACTTTACTTATATGAGTTACATACCTCCTTGGTATAGAGGTTTTTCATGTGCTTATAGAGATTCTTCTTACTTTTAGATCATCTTTGATTATGATTCTTCTTTTATTAATAATACATGTTACTCTCCTTCAAGTATTGTTTTTCTTTATCATCCTTGTTTTTATATGGGCTTTTGTTTGTATAAAATATTATTTCACCATGATTAAAACATTTGAATGTTAACTTACATTTATATTTTCAAGACCATTTCTTCAACCTTCAGAAAAATTGAGATTCTTCTTCATCTAACTCGTTACTTGAGGAATCATGTTGATCAGGTTTCTTTCTTTTTACCTTCTTTAATGCATTGAATGTAACTTCTCTATTTAATGATTTATCATATTTAGTTATCATTGCATATAATGTGAGAATCATGTGCAGTCCATTCATTGCTAGGATGTTTAATTATTTCAACTCTTTAATAGCAGATACTTTAGCATCAAATATAAGAGGAAGAGATCTTTAAAAAAAAATTCACAATAGTTTCATCCTTAATTTCTTCACCAATCCCTCTAATAGTATTGAAAATTACATTTGCGTGAATAAGGTAAGATGCAATGTTTTCATCCTCCTTCATCTTCAAATTCTCAAATTTACCTATCTCTGTTTGGAGCTTTGATTTCTTCACCCTTTATCTCCTTCAAAGATGTCCTTGAGCTTATCCTAAATTTCCTTTTTTGAACTACAATGCAATACTTTGGAAAATTATTCTTCACACAATCCACTCAAGATTGCTTTCATAGCATTTTCATTTCTCTCAATTGGTTTATTTCCAACTTTATCTGTTGGAGGAGTTTCTGGAACTGTATAACCATTAAAAACATATTGCCATATAACAAAACAAATAAACATTAGATAGGTGACCTCCTTATACTCCAAAAGGCATAATTAGTTTCATCAAAAAATTGTGCCATGTTTGAAGAAAACATTCTTGACTCTCCATGTGTTTTTTTAAGATCTACCTTCTAGTGGTTAGATTGTTTAAAAGGAACCTCGCTCTGATACCAATTGTATAAAACACACTTATACTAAGGGGGGTGAATTATTAGTATATTATTTTTACTATTTAAACTTTAACATTCATAACATTGGAAATTACACAAGATATAATAGTTTCACAACACAATATGTATGTGGAAAACCTTTTGGGAGAAAAAACATAGAGAGAAGATTTGTTGGGGCCATTGTCCAATTCTAGCCACAAAATTAATTATTTTACAAATTTTGGTAGGAACAAACCTAATGAAGACACAAAACACCAATTATGAGCACATACTCAAGTATGACTCATGAGCACCAACTAACTGGAGATATCAATCCCCAATGTTGAGCACCAACTCAACTTTATTCGTGAGTACAAACTCATTGGATACATCAATCCCCAATGTCGATCACCAAATCAAAAATTAAAAAATCCGTGCACTTTAGTTTCTTCTTCAACCTAATGATGGTGTATATATTAAATTTTACTTTATTATTTTGTTATTGTACTCTTACTATTTTCACTTTACTTATGTACATGTCTCTCTTCTTCCTTCTTCAGCAACTAGACACTCTTATCTGTTTGAGTTTTCTCTTCCTATTTCTTCTATAATCCTCTTGATATATCTTCATTAATCACTCCTCCCATATTGATCTCTTTCTTCTCCTTTAAAAACAACATCATAATTTTATAAGTGCACTCTTGAACTCACAATTGAATTCATTTATATACCATGTTCATTTTATGAACAAATGAAACTTTTTAATGAGTCAAAATTCTTTTGAATATTTTTCTTAGGTTGGCTTTTGTAAAATTATCTTTGAACATTCGAAGATTTTCATGACTCTTGAAAACTCCATTGTTTCTCTTAGTCCCATGGCATTTCATGACAATTTCAGATAATTCTTTACATTCTGGAGTTTTCTCTTTGTTGTGCGGCTATCCTCCTTTGAATTGCAACAGTTGTTGACTTTTGCAGATTTCTCTCCATTACACGACATAGATCATTTGATGAGTGGAATTATTTTAGAAATATAAATTACTTTAGTCTGGTCCTGTATTACATGAGGCATTACTATAACCCATAATACACCAGAAATATCTACGGATCACTATAGGAACCCGCAGAACATTACAAAACCTGTGGAACAATGAAAAAACCCATGGAACACTATGAAATATTTATTTTTGGTGTGCAGTATGTAGAATTCAAAATAAATCATTTTTTTCATAAGGGGCACACATTTTTAAGCATAAAAAAAATATCCCAACAATTTTACCTAAATTGAATTAAATAACCTCCTAGAAACACCATATACAAGCTAACAATGTACGTGAAAAACAATCCTCCACCTTACTTATGAAAAAATAATGTTTCACAAATGTCCCAATAATGTATTTCTAGATATATATAATCCGTTAAGCATAAATAATTTTGAGTCAGATAAACACGACCTCTGATGATATTAATTTGATCTTCTCACTCACCATGTCAGTTATCTCCTCTCCTCTTCTAGAATCTTTGAAGCATTAAAAATGTTAAATTAAATAATCAATGACATCAAAAGATAATAATTTGATCCTATCACCCACAATTTCATCTAATCTCTTCTCCTCTACATTCTCATTAACTTCAAAAAACATATTTTCCCCTAGATCAAAAGTCAAATAAAGCATGGACAAAATTTATTCGAATATTCATCTCAATAATGTCCATTTTAGCATGCCATAAAACAGGTTGGCATAGTAATATTCCATACTAATATATATTTGGTCCAAATCTATACCCAAGGGGATTAATCCCAACTACATAATTTCTCCAAAACTTAACACCTAAAATAAATCCTTATCTATATCTAGAAATATCATTATCAAGGCCAGAAAGCATGTCATATCAACCAGCCTCTAAATATAGATCCTCTATGGGACATGTAAAATATCAAAAAAAAAGCATTCATCAACCTCCATCAAATAAAAAATATCATAAATAATCAATTACAACTAGAAAATAAATCAATAACAATTGTAACCTATGGTATCGACCATGTGAGTATATGACATTATATTTTGACAAAGATTCAAAACTAAAATCTATCGCATCATCCACCTTATTGGTTGGCATTGGCCATGTAGAATTCAACAAAATAAATCATCCATATTGATTAAAGGTATCATTATTGCAATGATAATTGATGTCATTGGCTACCTTGTAATTCATTTTTTTATCAAAGTCAATGTTGTTGTTTACACCCAAATTTAAAAAAATTATATTAGTGAATTAAGTGTTTTAAAAGGATGTAAGGGGAGCTACACGAGTTATTATGGTAATTTAACTTCTAACATTAACTATGCAATATCATAACAACACATTAATTCTTATAAATAGTGTATACAATATGTTATGTGCTAAAAAACACAAGATAATGAGTGCACTTATCTAAGTATAAATGAATCTAGGAAGTTCTATGTGTGCAAACTATTGGAACTAGGAGATCTAAAGTTGTAAGTTATTCATCTTTGAAAATTGAGGTGGAAAGTGACCTAGTGTAAGAAATACAGACCTATTTACACATGTTGTATGGTTTTGACCCTAATTTAAATCCTTCTCTATAATTTTCTAAGAATATCACCTACCTAGAAATGTTTGTTGCTATAAAACCCTAGTTATTTCTCATGTTTTTAAGTTCTCAGAATATTTTGAGTACAATTTCAAACCATATCTATGGGTTGGAGATCCTATACAAAAAAATTAGTTACATTAAAGTGAAATAATTACACCATTGACATTGGAACTACTCCAAAGAGACCTAAAAACACACATCATTATCCACCTACATGCGATATCTAAATAAATAAAATTATCTTTGAAACTTTAACCCCTTTGATAATGCATGGATTGAGTTTAGATCTTGCTAAAAATTTATATGGGGATGTTTTAGTTCTTGAAAGTGGGGGAAATAAGAATTCTTAACCCATTAAAATGCTTTAAACCTGTAGTGATTGTTGCACTAATGAGTTTATAGCAAATTTAGCAAGATTTAGGGATCATTTAGTAATTTTAGTGCTAGTGTTTGTAATTGTAATAAATGAGAATGTCAGGTTAGTAAATGAGGTGATTTTAACTTTCTTATATAGGGATATAAAGGTAATTTATCATGGTATGGTGCACAAATATGCAGTTCACTTAGTAATATTTTGTGTGATTATTTTGGGTGTATGGATTGTGAGCATGTTAGAACACTAATTTTTATGGCCATAATGAATGTAGGCCTATGTGGATAGATAGGTTTTGACCATAACAATTACAATTATAATAGTTATGTTCATAAAATTTATTTTAGTAAGATAATAAATTAAAAAATAAAAAGCATGGGATAATGAAGAATAATTTGCATATATACATGGATGATTGTGATTGTAAGTGTTACGGATGCAAGTACTTACATTTGTAACACATTTGGTCATAATATTTGCGGTTGTAAATATCTAATGAAAACTATGTGGCACACATGTGGCAACAAAAACTGGCCTCAAATTCTATAGGCCATTTTTTCCCATGTAGGTGCCACTTCATCCCTTTGAAAAATGGGTTTGTGGGAACTTTATATAAATAATAAATTGTGGGGTTTTTATCCCTCATTTAACTTTGATTAACACTCTTTTAAAAAAATACATTAGTTTTCTATTTTTTTTAAGTTTCAATGAAAATTATTTGTGTTTTTTTTTTCCCTTTTTTAGATACACAATAATATAAAAAAGTAATTATATAATTTTGGAAAATTATCTTTCTCTAGAAAAAAGTGAACTCAACACAGCCATATATATGTTTTTATAACTATAATACTTTCAATTTTCAGATATTGAATCTATAATAAAATCAGTTAGTATACACACACACACACACACACACACACACACACACACACACACACACACACATATATACATATATATTCAAAAATTATAAAAGAACTATTTTTCACTAAAACATTGAAATTACAATATGCCTTAAAATGACATTTTATTAATAATATTATTGCATAATCATATATGAGTGTGTGAATTTGTCATTCAATGTGCTATTTTGCACAAATAAACTAGTGTTTTACCCATATATATATATATATATATATATATATATATATATATATATATATATATATATATATTCAAAATATAATATTATTCTACATGAAAAATCATTCATTTGATGGGTAAGTGCACAAAGTTTGAGGGCCAAAAAGCGGACAAGAATCTGAAAAAAAGCAAAATGCGTACGCATTCTATTATAACGCGATCGCATTTTCAATTGCTAGGTTGGGGATTTACCAAAGCATAACGCGTACGCGTTATAATATGTACACGTTATATAATGTGTACACATTATGCCTAATATAAACAAAAAAGAGGCTCGAGCCTATATCATTTTATCTCCCTCAAATGCGAGTTTCAGAGCTTAACCGTGCCCTCACGTTTTTTCATTTAGCTGGATCTCAAACTCAAAGGATCATTTTTTGGATCACAGGGACCCGATCTGAATCAACGATGGTGCCACTGAGAAGAGGTAAGCACAATTATTTTCTCAAAATTGCATTGAAATATGATAATTATAGATTAAAATTTGAGCTGAATACATATTTTTTATTGTTACAGTTAGAGGTCGAGGGAATCAACCACAACCAAACCCTGTTATTCCTGTCATCCCTCCTGACACTCCCCACAATTTCTCAACATCCCCTGAGTAGTCAAGAAGATTTAGCAGCCCACATAGTTGAAAACAAAATTGAAATTAAGGATTCAATCAAAACAATGAGGGATGCACAATATACAAATCCCCATTGCGCCTCTCTTACAAACACATTGGAGGCATTACTTGTTCAAATTGATGCGGCAATGGGAAAATTGATCATTGGACAACTTACAGAGAGGGTTGTAGGGTTTATTATTCCAACAAATTGTAATAGGTGGATGTAAAGAAAAAATGAATTTCAAAAGACCTCATATACACCTTATTCACAAACCTCACACTAACTTTCCTGTTTCGTTGTCATGTAAATAGTTTCCCATCCATTAGTGCAATAATAATTTGATTAAAAATAATTTTTGGGACCGATGCTAAATGGTGTTTGATTTTCCACCTTATAATAACAATAAGGTGCCACTATACTTTTTGAGGAAACTCTATTGCGAGTTTATCCTCAACAAGATCCCAAATTATTTTGATTTCCAAGATTTCTAGGGCCGATGAAAAGGATCTGCATAGGATCGACCAAGTGCACAATGTGCACCTATTCAGCAGGGTATATTCCTTGCATATAATCCCCCTCACCCTAAGATTTTCCCTCAAGAAGTGAAGGAGATAGTAGAGATTGATACACTCCACGCACTTCAGGGGCTATCTGTGACCCTTGTTCAACATACGAGGGAGATTTCTGAGCCAGATGCTCACAGACGTACACAGATTATTCTCTCAGGGAGTAATAACATGAGGCCACATCTTTTCCTCGTCATGTGGTAGCATATGTTAGGGGCCCGAGGACGACGATACTTTCATGCGTACTGATTTTGGTGCACCTGGTGCTAGGGATGCACATGATAATGTCACTATGTCAGATGTCCTTTTAAGTGAGACATTTGGATTACATTCATCGGCATCACCTTCGCAGGTAAATTTGTTATGTTTTTTTATGTGTGTTATAAAATTTTTGGAGTACTTGATTTGCTTATATATGTTAAATTTTTGAAATATTTGTATTTTTACATGTATATGCATTGATATTACAGCGCGTGGGAGGTGCATATTCATCCCGACCACAGGCGGTGAGCACATTGCATACACATACATTCATAGAGGTAATTTAGAATGTTAATTATGTAAAATTTTCACATACATGTGTGTGTGTGTATATGCATGTGTGTCTATATATATATATATATATATATATATATATATATTAGTTTTGAAGTCAAATATATGTATGTTCATGTATGTCCATCTAGCTCATGTGATATACATGTTTCATAAATATGTTGACTTCACTAGACACCCCCACCATCTTTGTGACAAGTAGATAAAGGTGTTGTAGCTACGATTTCATTTGTGCAGCAACTCACTGAGGTATTCAAACAACACGTAAATTTTGTTAAATTTCTCATGTAATTCATATTATGTTAAATTGCATGTTAGTAATGTCTTTCATTGTAGAATTATTAAATTATGTTAATAATGTCTTTCATTGTGTATATGCAGAAGTTACCTATGATAGGTAGCAGCCTTGTTCATTTGATTCACAGGCGTGGCGGGGTAAAAACAATAGTTCTATATTGATAAAATTAGTTAAAATATTGTCATTATGTACATACATGTACTTAGTTCTATTTTCACTAATTATGATGTTAGATTTTCTGATTTTATGTGTATGTAGGGAACTTCAACCCCCTCCATTTTGACTTTGAGGGCACAGACTCCTCCATCTCGTTGTCTTAATACCCCATTCATACTGCAGGAGCTCCCGATGACTCATCTGAGCGTGAGATGCAAATTCAGCGGTGATCGAAAACTTGCAGTAAGTTTGTGTATTTATGTAAATACTTTCAATCTAGCATGGTCTTAAATACATGTTGAAAACAAATATAAATTAATTTTTGATGAAAAAAAATATTTTTTGCATTTACAAGTTTATCTACAGGTGAGTATTTAGCGGAAGAGGACTCGAAGCATGGGCTCGGATGATGCAAATTCATCTCATGGATCTCCATCTTTGTCTAAGGGAGGGCCTTCTTTGAGCAAGGCCAAGAGAGGGATAGATTTTGATGGAGTAGGAAATATATATGTCTTACATGACATTATTTGTGTATGCCTATGTGCATGACATTATATGTACACCTATATGGCATTTTAACTTGATGGTATATGACCTATTTGGGCATTTTTGTATTTATTATGCACATTAATACTATTTGGAACTTGATAATTTTGTATGAGACCTTACATTTTTGAGATTATTTTCGTATGAAACTTATATGATGTGCACTTGACAATATTTAAGACATTATGGATTATTTTTTCATTTATTGGTGATGTACATGTACTAGCATTTTCAATGTATAATATGCATCAAACTTTGGAAATCAATATTTATATAATGTATGTATATAAAAAGTTACCTAATCTGAGTAATTATTCATTCAATTTATCAATGTGTATATGTGTATTTACTTTACTTGTGCTTCTTCTTGCTCACGGTCTCTTTGTACTGGTTTCTATCTTATCATGCACTTACTACATTCTTGTATGCTTCATGGTCTTCTCCCCTGTTAAAACACCCGAGAGTTGACACAATTTGATGCCTTTCATATGTTGATATTTTGATAATGTCTCTCCATATACATTACTCAAATGCTTGAGAATGTCTCCAGATACAATGACATTCTGATTCAGACACTCAATGATTCTTGATTGTCTAATCCTATCAATTTCATGTTATTACCTTTAAATCTGTAGGCATTTCAAGTTATTTGGAAGTCACATCACACCCTTCACTAGGCTTGATGACTACCCCTATCCTTCTGAAGGCACTTTTGAAAGCATCCATGGGTTTATCATTACATAAATTATCAATGAATGGAAGGTCACTAAGTCATAGGCCAACTGAATCCAATCCAAAACTAAATAAGAAAAATTTACTAGGTGATTGATAACTCCCACGTGTTCTTAGACATACCCCTATCAAATTCATTCTTAAGCCAATCTAGTCATTTAGGGATCTTAAGGGACTACGCCTGGATGAGGTAGCCCGAAAGCACAGGGAGCGTAGGGAACCAAACCAAAGACTCCACTAGTGTTCACCTAGTCACCCCGACGTGTTGGCGTAGTTGTTTCGGTCCCACGAGCTTCCATTTGTAAACTACAACGTCTGATAACTCTATACTGACTCAGACTACACTATTTCATGCCTTTGCAAACAATAGGACAGCGAGAGAACCGAATGGAGATGGATAAAACCACGATAGGATTTCCTAGAGGGCCTCGACATGGAGGTCTTGGATCTGATGAGACATCTCTAGGTGCCACGAAGTCTAAGAAATCACCCGTCGAAGATATGGCGTGTTTGGGCCTCAGGGATCTTAAGGGACTATGCCCAAACGAGGTAGCTTGAAAGCATGGGGAGCATAGGGAACCAAAATGAAGACTCCTTCACTTGGCCACCCCAACATGTTGACGTAGTTGGTTTGGTCCCACGAGCTTCCATTTACAAAATATAGCCTCTAGTAGTCGTACACTGACTCAAACTACAATATTTCACGTGTTTGTAAAAAATAGGACAATGAGAGAACCAGATGGAGATGGAGAAAACCAATAATTTTGTAGAGGGATTCAACATGGAGGTCTCGGATCTGACGAGACATCTCTAGGTGCCACGGAGTCCGAGAAATCACCTGTTGAAGATATGGCTTGTTTGGACCTCAGGAATCTTAAGGGATTACACCTAGACGAGATAGCCCAAAAGCACGGGGAGTGTAGGAAACCAAAATGAAGCCTCCAATAGTGTTCACCTGGCCACCTTGATGTTTTGGTGTAGTTAGTTTAGTGCCACGAGCTTCTGTTTGCAAACTATAATGTCTGGCAGCCCTATACTGACTCAAACTGCACTATTTCACGCGTTTGCAAACAATATGACAGCGAGAGAACCAAATGGATATGGATAAAACCATGATGGTATTTTGTAGAGGGCCCTGATGTGTAGGTCTCAGATCTAATGAGACATCTCTACGTGCTACAGAGTCTGAGAAATCAGCCATTGAAGATATGGCATGTTTTGGCCTCAAGGCTCTTGAGGGACTATGCCCATACGAGGTAGCCCAAAAGCACGAGGAGCGTAGGGAACCAAAACGAATCCACGACTAGCATTCACCTAGCCACCCCCAATGTGTTGGCGTAGTTGGTTTGGTCCCACGAGCTTCCATTTGCAAACTACAATGTCTGACAGCCCTACACTAACTCAGACTGCACTATTTTGCACCTTTGCGAACAATAGGACAGCAAGAGAACTGAATGGAGATGGATAAAACCATGAGAGCATTTCATAGAGTGACCCAACCTAAAGGTCTCAAATCTGATGAGATGTCTCTATGTGCCACGGAGTCCAAGAAATCACCTGTCGAAGATATGGCATGTTTGGGCCTCAAGGCTCTTAAGGGACTACACCCGGACAAGGTAGCCCGAAAGCACGGGGAGTGTAGGGAACCAAAAAAAAGCCTCCAATAGCATTCACCTAGCCACCCTGACATGTTGGTGTAGTTGGTTCGGTCCCATTAGCTTTCGTTTGTAAACTACAACGTCTGGCAGCCCTACACTGACTCAAACTGCACTATTTCACACATTTGCAAACAATATGACAGTGTGAGAACCGAATGGAGATGGAGAAAACCACGAGAGAATTTTGTATAAGGACCCAACATGGAGGTCTTGAATCTGATGAGACCTCTCTAGGTGTCACGGAGTCTGAGAAATCACTCGTCGACAATATGGCATGTTTTGGCTGCCATACATTGTAGTTTGCAAACGGAAGCTCATGGGACCGAATAGACTATGCCAACACTTCAAGGTGGCTACATGAATGCTAGTGGAGGTTTTGATTTGGTTCCCTACACTCTCCCTAATTTCAGGCTACCTCGTCCAAGCATAGTCCCTTAAGAGCCTTGAGACCCAAACATGCCATATCTTCGACAGGTAATTTCTCAGACTCCGTGGTACCTAGAGACATCTCGTCAGATCCAAGACCTCCATGTCAAGGCCCTCTATGAATTTATATTGTGGTTTTATCCATCTCCATTCGGTTCTCTCGTTGTCCTATTGTTTGCAAAGGCATGAAATAGTGCAGTCTGAGTTAGTGTAGGGCTGTCAGACACTGTAGTTTGCAAACAAAATCTCATGAGACCAAACCTACTACGCTAACACATTGGTGTGGCTAGGTGAATGCTAGTGGAGGCTTTGATTTTATTCCCTAAACTCCCCGTGCTTTCAGGCTACCTCGTCTGGGTGTAATCCCTTAAGATCTCTGAGGCCCAAACACACCATATCTTCGACGGGTGATTTCTCAGACTCCGTGGCACCTAGATACATCTTGTCAAATCCCATATGTCCATGTCGAGGCCCTCTACAAAATATTATCATTTTTTTATCTATCTCCATTCAGTTTTCTCATTGTCCTATTGTTTGCAAAGGCACGAAATAGTGCAGTCTGAGTCAGTGTAGGGTTGTCAGATGCTATACTTTGCAAACGGAAGCTCATGGGACCAAACCAACTATGCCAACATGTTGGGGTGGCCATGTGAATGCTATTGGAGTCTTCATTTTGGTTCTCTACACTCCCTGTGCTTTCGGCCTACCTCGTCTGGGCGTAGTCCCTTAAGAGCCCTGAGGCCCAAACACGCCATATATTTGACGGATGATTTATCAGACTCCATGGTACCTAGAGACGTTTTGTCAGATCCAAAAGCTCCACATTGTATGAAATCCTCTCACAATTTTCTCCATCTCCTTTCTATTCTCTCGTTGTCCTATTGTTTGCAAATGCAAGAAATAGTGCAGTCTAAGTCAGTGTAGGGTTGCCAGACGTTGTAGTTTGTAAACGGAAGCTCATGGGACAAAACCAACTATGCCAATATGTCGGGGTAGCTAGGTGAGCACTAGTAGAGGTTTATTTTTGGTTCCCTATGCTCCTTGTGCTTTCGGGCTACCTCGTCCGGGCATAGTCTTTTAAGAGTCATGAGGCCCAAACATGCTATATCTTTGACGGGTGATTTCTCGGACTCCAATGCACCTAGAGATTTATCATTAGATGCAAAACCTCCATTTTGAGGCCCTCTATGAAATCCTATCACATTTTTATCCATCTCCATTTGGTTCTCTCACTATCCTATTGTTTGCAAAGGCGTGGAATAGTGCAGTCTGAGTTAGTGTTGGGCTGCCAGAGGTTGTAGTTTGCAAATGGAAGCTCCTGGGACCGAACCAACTATGCCAACACATTGGGGTGGCCAGGTGAATGTTTGTGGAGGATTATTTTTGGTTCCCTACGCTCCCCATGCTTTCGGGCTACCTCGTCCAGGCATAGTCCCTTAAGAGCCCTGAAACCCAAACACGTCATATCTTCGACAGGTGATTTCTTGGACTCCGTGGCACGTAGAGATGTCTCATCAAATCCAAGACCTCCACATCAAGGCCCTCTAAAAAATTATATCACACTTTTATCCATCTCCATTTGGTTCTCTCATTGTCATATTGTTTGTAAAGGCACGAAATAGTGCAGTCTGAGTCAGTGTAGGGTTGCCAGACGTTGTAGTTTGAAAACAGAAGCTTGTGGGACCAAACTAACTATGCCAACACATTGAAGTGGCCAGGTGAACATTAGTGGAGGATTTGTTTTGGTTCCCTACACTCCCTATGATTTCAGGCTACCTCATCCAGGCGTAGTCCCTTAAGAGCCCTGAGACCCAAACACGCCATATCTTCGACGGGTGATTTTTTGGACTCCGTGGCACATAGAGACGTCTCATTAGATCCAAGACCTCCACATCGGGGCCCTCTATGAAATCCTATTGTGGTTTTATCCATATCCATTTGGTTCTCTTGTTGTCCTATTGATTGCAAAGGCACAAAATAGTGCAGTCTGAGTCAGTGTACGGCTACCAGACGTTGTAGTTTGCAAAAAAAATCTCGTGGGACTGAACCAACTACACCATCATGTCAAGGTGGCTAGGTGAATGCTAGTGGAGGCTTCTTTTTTGTTCCCTCCACTCCCCATGCTTTCAAGCTACTTCGTCCGGGCGTAGTCCCTTAAGAGCCCTGAGGCCCAAACATGCCATATCTTCGACCGGTGATTTCTTGGACTTCATGGTACCTAAAGAAATCTCGTCAAATTTGAGACCTCCATGTCGGTGCCCTCCACAAAATCCTATTGTGGTTTTATCCTTCTCCATTTAGACCGAGTCAATGTAAGGTTGTCCATTGCCAATCACCTGAATAATATAAGTGGTTCATACAATATAGGTGGTGAAATGAGAATTTTAATAAGATATTTTTCCAATATAGGTGGCGAAATGAGAATTTATGTTTGTTGTTCCTTTCTAATTATTAATTTCTCTTAGCTTCACTTGGCTTCGAGAATAAAAAATTCTCTACTAACAGTGCCAACCACGTGAAGGTGGAAGCTTTTTTGGCACCAGTAACCTACATAAACATGTTAGTAAGTGATTAAATAGAATTTTAAATCATACAAAATTTAAACAAAATCATTTAAGTAAATATTCAAATTAAATTCATGAAGAATGTACCTTTGCAAATTCAATCCAATGAACCGCAAGGATCTACTCTATTCTTGACAGTAGCAAGAATTACTTCATGATCTGATTCATGAACCTTCTACAAATTCTTGTTTGATGGCTGACCTCGATATTTGATCAATTTAATATTTTTTGCAAGGACCAAATGTGAATAGTGAAGTATCTTCCGATGTACTTCTAGTCTTCAAACAACCAAATGTTTTATTTTTTTATAGGATATCGTCGAAGCCAAGTTCTAGTGACTACCACTGATCCAGTGGGATACTCAAGGTCTTCACCATCAATGACTATGTAAGTCAATTTTTTTCCCATCTACACAATGAGACAAGAAGTAGTATATTCCCTCTTTGTTAAATTCTATTGCAATAACTGCAAAAACATGCCTTATGTATCACAAAGTAAAATTGTTCAGTTAATTTAAAAATACATTAAGAGTTGATCTTTTACTAATTTATAAATCTAAAACATGGCATGTACATATATGTATGTACCTTGTTGCACTAAATCAAAGACTTGGTCAAAGTCAGGTGATGTTGTCATTTGATCTGAAGACCCTGCAAGTTGTAATGCTCATGGAACTTTATGTGTGTCGAGTGGAATTAGAAGTCTACAAGTCCATTCATCCACCCATTGTTGTGACTCACATTCATTCCACGTAAAATCAATGCATGACATACCAAAACATGTCATACACCTAGTATAAATCTAAGCATTTACATCTAAACTACGGAATGAGTGCATATCACTTGATCCTGCAACTGTCATACAATCTTCAAAGTTTGTCAGATGTTGTTCCCATATAAACCAAAAATATCTACGAACCATTGATCTCTCTTGAGATTCATGGCCCATATTCTCAACACACCAATCAATAATGGTTTTTGCATTTGTAAATTTAGCACCATCCTTGAACTTTAACTCTTCTCTTGCAAGTGTGATTTTCACACATGCTCTTGCACCAACATGCTCTCCTTTTCCATACCCTGCCTTAGTAAAAATCAAGATATATTGTACATATGTTTCTTTGTGCATCCTTCTTAGCCAATAAAACATCTGTGCATTCTTGAATTGTGATGTGTAGTTCTCCAACCAAATGTAATGTTGATCGAAACTAATGTTCCTCTCATTCAAGTTCACATAAAACACCTGGAAACAGCCTTGTACATATTCTGTAGAATGTGTCCAATCATCACCGATGTAGAAATCATACTCTCTTAATATTTTTTGATCTTTCTCAGTGCTTTCAGGAGAGTGCATGAATTTTATATGCACAAAAAATAGAAACTTGCACTGAGTTAGAATATTGAGACTGAACCTCCATTTGTGGCTGCAATGTGTAATTATTTGCGAAGTCAACTACTGAAACAATAGTACCAAGTGGGAATGTGTCCTTTCTTAACTTCAATTTTTCATCCAACCATCGAGTTCTATGTGTGTTCCTTGCATACTCATAAAAAAATTCCTCTTTGAATTTCACCATATATTCTGATACAGGTAATTGTTTTCTAACAAGCTCACAACTTTTAGATTCTTTTCCATATTTTAATTGATATGCCACCGATTTATATTTGGTGAAATCAACCAATTATTTTCCTATTGAATATGTACTCTCCTCATGGATATAAATTTTCAGATTTGGCAAGCCATCACATACATTGCACATTCCATCCAGACATGCTTTGTTATAAAAAATTGTCTTGTTGATATTTCACAAAATATTGTCGAAATAAATTCCCTTAAATATTTTTATGGTAAATTTATTCCACACTCCTGCAACATTATGTCAGTATGCAAAAAACGGCGTATTTGACAAAAAACATCATAATGCATTGAAAATTCAACATGATGCCTGCAACAACAAGTGGTACGTGAGTGATTGATTTTCACATAAAAGGGTTTGCACATTTCAAAGAATCTTTGGCTAATGTTAATTTGTGAATTTTCATTCTTAAATTTAGAGAACAATTCTATTTGATTCATATCTGATAAAATTTTTACACACAATTCATGATTACGAGAACCTATTCTTCTTTTTACTGTATCTCTTCTATTTAGTAACACCCTTGTGTTTTCCTTCCAAAATTTTACAATTAATTCTTTTATAATACCAGATGTATTCTTGTCTTTTCATGGAAGTCTGCTAGAGAAATCCCAATAGTCAATGTTATTGACTAACTCAAGAATTTTACGTCTCTCTATTGCTTTCATTAGTATTTTTCTGTTTATCTTCAAAGAACTGCTTGTTTTTCTAATCAAGCGTTTATTAACCATTTTATCACTTACTATACAATTAGTAAGTGCACATCATGTAGTATTACTATCTTTGGTGTGTCTTTTGCCACCTACAGTTTGGTATGCTTTATGTATGTTTTCAACAATTGATGCATTTTGATCAACAACATTAGATGTTCTTAACCCCATTGTCTTCATTATAGGTCTCATCTTAATTAATTTCATCAATGAAACAAATATCATTGACATCTTTATGTGTCATTTAAATTCTCAAAGTAATTATCCCAAATTCCACTAGCTTTTCTTCTCGCATTTCTTTCAGACATTTTGTTAGGCATTCGTTTTATAATTCTTTCATCAATTTCAATTAAGTGAATTGGTTTTATTCACAAAATGGAAGGAGGTGTTCTTAGACGTGAAGATTCATTTACATGCTTACTTTCTTCATTCAGTGTTTTCATACAAATTTCGGGGTTAACATTTTGATTCTCAGGTAAGGGGTTCAACAATTGGATTCATATCAATTTCTTCATCCATCCCAACATTATCATTCAATTCAATATCATTATTCATTGCAAAATCATTATCCTCTGCATTTTCATTATGTATTTCATCCTCATTTTCTAATACATAAGCTACATTTGATATAGCAGATGTACCTTGCCCTCCAACTTAAAGTTTTTTCCTTCTCTTCAATTTCTTTATTCTCTTCTCTTCCAATTGCTCCAGTATCTTGTTTTTGACTTTCCTCTTGTCATTAGCTTGACATTTATCACGCATGATTATAAAAAATCAACTAGTGGGTAGGGGACAAAATGAACTACTAAAAAATCATGCAAGAATGTAGAGAAAATTGCAGACAAAACAGAATGTTTACAGAATTCCTATGAAAGAGATGAAAGGGATGACCCCTATCTGGGGGGCCTGTTGTTGCAAATCAGTAGCACCCCTGGATGCTGATCAGATTTCTAGTTTGATCATACTGAGCATCCAGTGTGATTGCACAACATTGAATCCTTTCCCCAAGTGTGGGACTTGTAAAATGGGAAAGGAATCTCCAGTTTAGAGGCTGGTTCCTCAACTCCTCTAATCAGATATATCACTTGCAAGCTATGTAGAGGTTTTCAAAATCAAAATCCTAGTCTAGATTCCAAAGTGGGCAGAGATAGAAAATGTAAAAAAAATCTAAAACTAATGCTAATAGGTGATGCACCAAAGGAGTGGTGAGCATTTCCCGCTTCTGTAGATTGACACAATTCATAAAAGTGCAACAAAAATTTATGCACAAACTGATAATTGTAATGGGGAATCAGAAATTAGTCTAACAACACAAGCAGAGGATGGAAACTTAATCACAGGGCCTGTATTGTTATTTTAACATCAAAATCACTTGCATTACAACACCTGAGAGGAAAAACCAGTTGCAGTCTAAAAAAAAAGGTTTGATTTCTCCACCAAATCACTTTCAAGGTGAAAGAGAGATCCTGCAATACAAAATAAATGTTCAACCCTTTGAAAATGAGCCAAATCTGGCTTTTACAATGCAAGGGACGAGCCCAGGAGAGAGAAACACGGGAAAACATGGAAGGGATTCAACCATTGACCAAAATGCAATCAAAATAGCATGGACATCCCTACAGACCCATCCCCTGACATTTTTAGCCATGCTGGGAGAGAATGTGAGCCATTCTTCATTAAAAAGGGTGGTTGAAACGTCATTTATGTCCATGACCACGTGCCAGAGGTGTTTTTCAATTTTCTCTCTCCTAACTCCATCAAAATACAAAAATGATCCAGGAATCTTGTAGATAATTTCACCATCTTTCCATTGATATAAAGAATGTGAAAATCTAAGCTCTGGATCGAAAGATATGGCCATTTGAAGTTTTAGGGAAAAATAGGGCCAAATCGGATCGGCGGGGAAAAAATTTAAATTTTTTCACATTTTTTGCATTTGGAAAAATTTCCCCAAAAATCCCCGCACTCTACCATTCTAGGTACTATGTGGCACATTTTTATTGGGCACGGGCCCATCTTGCTCCATTTTCCTCTAATTTGCCCTTTGGGAAATTTTCCAAAAAATCCCTGTCGGGCTGGTGAGTTAAGGCCACGTGGCATGCGCTGATTGGGCATGGGCTTGTCCTTCCTGAATTTTCCGCGGACCGCTTGACCATTTTCCCCTCAATGGACACGTGGAAAAACCCCATTGGATGTGGGTTTTCCCCTTTGAATTTTTCATGCGGGGCTTTTCCTTTATTTTTTGGCGCCACCTGGACACGTGGCGAGATTCCATTGGCTCGCATTTTGGGGGTGGGATTTTGCCTTTTAAATTTCCTTTTTTTTTTCCTTGGGAAAATTTCCCAATTTATCTTCGCCCTCCACTGGTTCGAGAAACATGGCGACATATCATTTTTCGTGGGCTATCCACAAGCATTTTTACTTTTGTACAAACACTTAGGGAAAAAATCCCAATTTCCTCCCATGCTCCGCCATTCCAGGCTCTGGTGACACGTGGCCTAATCTGATTAGTTGGCGGGGGCGGCGGGCCCAAAACTTTCTTCATTGAAATTTAGAAAAACACTTCACCAAAATTCCAACTTCTCTTCCTCCCTCCGAAATTCTGGCTACATAAGACACGTGGCATGTTTTTATTGGGCGCGGGCCCTTCCTTTAAAATTTTCCATGTGCAACACTTAGCCAAATTTTTCAAATTTCCCCCTGGACACGTGGCATCACCTTATTCATCGGCGGGCCTACGGGGAAAATATTTCCTCTTGAAAACTTTTCCAAAACACTTGGTAAAAAACCAAGTTCTCCTCTGACCCCCGCCACTTCCCTGGACATGTGGTGGCATCTTATTGGCTGCGGGCCTCTCAGGGGAAAATTTCCCACAAAAACTCCACCGAGCCATAACTTCAAAAATACATGGAGTTAGCAGGAAAACTTTACCTTTCTGGAAAGCTGAGAGAGAGCTCTATCCAATGGTGTCATTTCCAAAAAAATTTGAGTGCCTGAAAAGTAAAAAATCGTGTCTGAGGCACAAGAGAGGGAAGAATGAAATAAGTTAGCCACAAAATGAGCAGGGGGGCACATTTTGGATAACAATTTTGGTGACTCAGATGGGTCATCTACCTGCTGGGTTAAGTTACCAGTTGCTTGAAGTAATCCATTGGGCATGGAGTCATCAAATTCTCTGTTTGATACCCCAACTGACTAGAACACTGCAAGGAGGAAGATGGAATACCATCTGATGGAGCAAGTCCTACAAACACATCCCCAGGAATAGCAAGCTTATGCCAGAGCACTTAGGGAAAACAAACTAACCTACAGCAAAACAATGTGCACAAGCACTTAGAGGAATGGAAACCTAAGCTAATATATATAAGGTGGAGAATTTCCCTTTAATAGCAATGCTTTAGATGGATTCCATTGACTGGAATCTACAGTTCTTCACCATCCAATGAAGACA
The DNA here is from genome assembly GCA_019776745.2 of Taxus chinensis. Lineage (NCBI taxonomy): Eukaryota > Viridiplantae > Streptophyta > Pinopsida > Cupressales > Taxaceae > Taxus > Taxus chinensis. Next base: position 691,710,836 of record CM034148.1, read on the forward strand.
ATTGGAAAGCATTACTGCCCTTCGCACCTTGTGACCATATAAGGGCCACTCCAAATGGCATCAAATTTTGAATGCCTTCCCAGTTTTGCTCTATCTGCATCCCATTTTAACACTAGATCTCCAACTTGGAAAGATCTATTCTTGACCTTTCTATCAAAGGTTGTCTTTATCAAAGCCTGATCCTTCTCCATTGTTTGGGATGCCTAATTTCTGATCTCTTGGAGCTCCATCAATTCTGCATATCTGAATTCCATGGGCTCAAACTCCAACAAATCCAACTATTTCATGAGTTCCAATGTTGGCAACTCAAGTGACATGGGAAAAATTGCCTCTCTCCCATAAACAAGCTTAAATGGAGAGTTACTTGTAGATTTCTTGGGAGTTATCCTATCAGCCCATAAGGCTGATTTCAATTTAGTATGCCAAGACCTTTGATTTTCATCAAGAGTCCTCCTAATGATCCTCAACAAGTTCTTGTTTATAGGCTCAGCTTGGCCATTACTCTGAGGGTAATAGTTTGATGAAGTGCTTAGGTAGATCCCATTCTTGACAGCCCATTCAGTCACCTTGGACCCAATGAATGCCAATGTGTTATCTGATATTATTGTAGCTGGTATGCCAAACTTGGTTGTTATTCCCTCATAGAAGTCTAGGATGTCAGCAATTTCATTTTCCTCCATGAGTACTACTACCTCAGTAGAACGCATTTGGCAAAAGTAATCTAAAAATGAAAGAATCCACTTGAAAACTTGGCAAGAAATGGGAATAATGACAACCAATGAAATCCAAACCCCATTGCATGAATGGCTGGTCAACTAAAACTGGATGAAATGGAAGGGCATCTAGTCTCTCCTTACCTGTGAAGAATGCACAATTATTGCACCTCTTGATCCATGGCCAATAATAACCAGCCTTCATGATCTTTAGAGCTATCACTCTTGGTGTAAAATGACCACCAGTTGGTCCACCATGGAATTCTTCCAACATCCTACGAATCTGATTTGTACCAATGCATCTCAGTAGTACTCCATTCACATCCCTCTTAAACAAAACACCATCAACAAGGGCATATGGGATAGCCTGCAATCTGAAGTGTCTTCTTTTGGTCTTGTTCATTTCTAGAGGGCATAGACTTCTGCTTAGGAAGTACATTATGTCTTGGGTCCAACAAGGAGTGCAGATGTCATCATTATCTTCTTGAGTGCTTCCTTGCTCATGGCTGTCTTGCAACGCTAAAACAACCTCCTTTTCCTTGCATGTTTCCTTTTGTTTACTCAAAATCAGCGGCTCACACAATCCTTTCCCTCTGACCAACTTGGTGACTTTGATGTCAATGTCATAATCCATAACACGAGTAATCCAACCTTCCCTCTTTTCATTCAAGTCTTTGTTGAGGAGGAAGTCTTTAACTCCCACGTGAGAAACCAACAACTGGACCTTGTTGTTTGAGACTAAATGCTTGAATTTTTTAAAGCTTCTGATTACTACAAGAACATGCTTCTCAATGAAATAATATCTCACCTCATAATCCTCCAGGATTTGGATGAAGAAAGCAATTGGCTGCTCATCATTTTCTTTGTTCTACTGTACCAAAATTGTAGAAATTGTATCATCACCCCCAAATGCATAGAGGATGAAATCCTTGAAGAAATTTGGGATGATGAGAGTTGGGGCTTGAGAGATGGCTTTTTTGATTGCCTCAAAACTATCCTTTCCTTATGTTGTTCATTTGAAAGCCATGCTTTTCTTTAACATCCTGGTGATAGGTTTGACTAGGGCTGCAAAATTTGGGACAAACCTTCGGAAAAAATTTATTCTTCCCAAGAAACTCTGAAGGGCCTTCTTGTGGCTTGGCAATGATAGTGCTCTTATGGCCTTAACTCTCTCTGGATCAATTACTAATCCTTCTTTAGAGACAATGTGGCCAAGGAGCTTTCCTTCATGTGCTAGAAAAACACACTTTTTAGGATTCAAGGATACTCCAAATCTTCTACATCTTTGGAACACTTGTCTCAAATGGAAGAGGTGGTCTGCTGCGTTTTTTGAAAAAACAGTGATATCATCAAGATATATCAGCACTTTGTTGTTAATCAAACCCTTGAACGCCATGTCCATTGCTCTTTGGAAGGTAGTTCTAGCGTTGGACAGCCCAAATGGCATTTTCCTGTATGCATAAGTTCCCCATTTGGTTGTGAAGGCTGTCGTGAACTGATCTTCTTCCTTCACCATAATCTGATTATACCCTAAATAGCCATCAAGTAATGAAAACCTTTCAGAGCCAGAAATAACTTGTAAAATCTGCTCCATGGAAGGAAGTGGATAATGATCCTTGAGAGATGCTCTATTTAAATCTCTGAAGTCAACACACAATCTGATTTCCCCACTCTTATTTCTTACTGGAACCAAGTTGGCTACCCAACTGGAATGCTTGATAGGGAATATGATTCTTGATTCTATCAACTTATTCAATTCTTTTCTCATGAGAGGCTCCATGTGGGGGTTGACTGGCCTTTGTTTTTTCCTGTTGGGTTTAATACTTGGATCCAATTCAATGGTATGTTGAGCTAACTCGAGATTGAAACCTTTCAAATCTTCATAGCTCCAAGCAAACACATCAGGGAATTCTTGACAAAGCTGTATGAACTCATACCTTTCTTGCTCAGTTGTCATCTTACCAATTTGGAGTAATTTGCCTCCTTCTACCGAGATGGACACTGAATCTTCTCCCTTGACTTGGATGTTTTCTTTCTCCTTCCTAAACTAATCATTAGGATTGAAAATGGACTCCAAATTAATAAGCGCCTTTGGTATCTTGTTGGTTCTCAGCTGCACCACTTGGTCACCATACTGCTGCCCTAACTTTTCTTGATTTTTAACTGAAAACTCAGCCTCTTCTTGTAAGAAATGGATGATTTGCTGATCATTTTCAAACACTTTCCAACTTACATTGTTGTCTGGCACTGAAGGGCTCACAGTCACATGGATGCTTGGCTGTACTTTGTCCTTTTGAATTCTGTCAACAATGTCAAAGGCTACCCCAACTACTGCAAGCCTATCAGCAGCTTGGTTTTCCTTTCTAGGAATGAATTTTATGCCAAAACCCTCAAAATCTTCAATGAGGTCCCACACCCTATTCTTGTAGCATTTGATTAGATCATTCTAGACAGCATGCTGCCCCTTAACTTGTTTGACAATCAACTCACTGTCACCAAAGACCTGCAAGTTCTTTATTCCTCTCTTGATTGACCAATGCAATCCTTGTATCAAAGCTTCATATTCAACAGTGTTATTAGAGCATGCAAACTGAAATCTAAAAGCTGAATAATACTTAACTCCTTGTGGTGAAACAAGCATAGCTCCCCCTCCTGCACCTTGTCTACTCCTTGATCCATCAAAAAACAACTACCATACCTCATTGCCATCCTTGTGGTCTGGCTTGGTGGTGCTAGGTATAGGTTGATTTTCTTCATGCATGCAATAGACTCCTAACTCATATTTTTCTATTTCTTGATAAGGATCAAAAACATGCACCTTGTTTTCCCATTCATCAAGAGTTAGATTTAGGATGCTTCATACCTTGGTGTCAGCTTCATCAGTGCTTGGATAATCCTCTTGATCAAACGCTGAACAATTGGTATTGATTTGGCTTGGAATGTAAGGATCAATGGGAAAGTTTGCTATAGGTTTAGATCTAATCATGGCTTTAGTTCCATATCTTGTCCTAAACAACATGTGTGACCAATCAGTAGATAAGTAACCTCCCATCTTGGCTGTGAAATCCCTTGATAAACATAGGGCAAAGAGTGGTGGAATGTCTATTACTGAGACATCTTGCAGAACAACAATGTTGGGGCAGGCATGCGAGGTAAGACTCAAGTTTTCTATCACTCTGACTATTATCATTGCTGTCCCATCCAATTGCACTACCCCTTTGGATATGACTTCATGTTGAATTCCCAACTGATCAGCTATCTGCTTAGGCATTACTGAACTACTTGCCCTGGAATCAATCATGAAATTGTGTATTAATTGATTTCTAATGATCAATGAAACATATAACGGAGGGGGCTTCAACATTTTACCTTGCAGTCCTCCTTTATTCCCCTCAGGATGGGCAGCATTTGTGAGCACCTTCTCTTACATTTAGACATGCTGATTTGAATTTGACCAGTCCTTCATGGTAGCTTGCAACAAATCTCTTTTGCCTAGGATAGATAGTGATTCCCACATTGATATTTTTACATTTGTCTTCTTCATCTGATCAATGATATTGAATGGAGATGAAGCATCTCTTTGTTGTCCCTTGGCCTGCACATTCACTCCTTGTGTATGGGCAGCAACAATTGGCATTTGAGTTGTCCTAGGAACTGTTTTAGGTAGTCCTTGTGTATTTGGAGTTGGATTTTGTTTGCCAATAATTTGTGGAGTGACAGAAGGTTGTGGATTACCTGGGGCTAATGGTTGTTCTTCACCCAAATTTCTCCTCTTTGACCTTGTGTTGGCTAGAACACTTTGGGAAACCATTTGATTCATGCCACAAAAATCTTCTGCCTGTCAGTTTACTAGTGTGGCATCATTTGGAGCTGATTGTTGCTGGAATGTGTCTTGTTGTTGGTTATTTCCTTGACTACTTTCACCCTCCAGACTGGTTTTTGTCACCATTAATGCTTGATTCAACGCACCGTTGAAGCACATAGATTGGTTATGAGGTTCATTGCATGGGAAACACCAATCATACTCTTGAGCTATATTGTTTTGTACTGGCACTAATGCTTTAGAGGTAGATGTGGCATTGGGATTATAAGGCTGAAATGGTCTATTGGCAGGAGGCCTTGCTTGATTTAGATTTGCAGCTGAATTGGGTGGTCTTTAGGGTTGATATGGCTGCTTGTTAGGCTGAGCTTGAGGCTGGAAGGGAGGTCTAAAACCTTGGGCTTGCTACCTCTTGAGTGTAACCAGCTCATTGCCTAAATTTTGCATATGCTTCATGACTTCTTGAAGTTCATTTGAGGCACTAGAAGATGAAGTAGAATCTTCACTTGAATTCTGATTTCTAGGAGTGAGAATAGGAGCTAAATTAGGTGTTTGATTAGTGTTTGGGCTCTCTAAACTTGGAAACAATGGCATTGGAGGTATAGGAGCTAGCTTACCAGCTTGAATCAAATAGTTTTTAGCTCTAATAGCAATGCTATAAGCAATGGGGATAGTTGTGCCTCCCATGGATTGAATTAACATAGAGATATCAGAATTTAAAGCTTTAAGGTAATAAAGAAAAGCACCTTCTGTTGTTGGCCTGACTGCCACTCGGAATTCTCTCCCAAGTCCTTTGAAATCTGAAATTAAAATCAGTCAGCTGCTCATTGGGAGTTCTCTTGATGGTTGTCAATTGCTCCAAAAGGGACAAGTTGTCTCCCTTCTCTCTGAACTGCTCATGGAGGGCTATGCATAGCTTATTCCAATTTTGAATAGAACCTGAGGCAAGACTCCTGAACCATTGCAAAGCTTTCCCTTTGATTGAAGATGCCAGCAGTTTGACAGCAACTTGCATCTCATTGATTTCATGGATTGCACAAATGTTAGCAATATCCTTGACATGATCACCAGGAGTATTCTGATTCTCTCCAGTAAAGTATGGGATGTTCTTCAATGCTACAGCTAGGATTGGATTTTGTGCATTGAGAGCAAGTGGGCTGCTGCCAGTGAAATTGACATAGGGGTTGTTTTGTGCCATTCTAATTGGCCTTAGAACCCTTGTTGATTGAATGAAAGGCCTACCAGGTGGAGGAGTTGAGAGAGTTCTATTTGGTGGAGATGGAGACCTTTGAATCCTCCTCCCTCTTTGTCTTCTTCTTGGAGATAACTGCAAATATTCAAATAGCACCTCTTCTTCTCCAACTCTTGACCTTGTGGTGATTCTTCTCATGAGTTTTCAGGCTTGACTACTAAAACCAGTTGATTCTTCTTCCTTGGAGTCGTCAGATGTGCAATTTATAGCTCTTTAAAGAAAGAAACTTGAAACAAATGCACATCAATTTTGTTGCAATGAAGATGGAGACTTCTAAGTCCCACCGGGCATGCCAAAACTATTGTTGCAAATTAGCAACACCCATGGATGCTGATCAGATTTCTAGTTTGATCATACTGAGCATCCAGTGTGATTGCACAATATTGAATCCTTTCCCCAAGTGTGGGACTTGTAAAATGGGAAAGGAATCTCCAGTTTAGAGGTTGGTTCCTCAGCTCCTCTGATCAGATATATCACTTGCAAGCTATGCAGAGGTTTTCAAAATCAAAATCCTACTCTAGATTCCAAAGTGGGTAGAGATAGAAAATGCAAAAAAAAAAAAAAAACTAATGCTAATAGGTGATGCACCAAAGGAGTGGTGAGCATTTCCCACTTTTACAGATTGACACAATTCATAAAAGTACAACAAAACTTTATGCAGAAACTGATAATTGTAATGGGGAATGAAAAATTAGTCTAACAACACAAGCAGAGGATGGAAACTTAATCACAGGGCCTGTATTGTTATTTTAACATCAAAATCACTTGCATTACAACACCTGAGAGGAAAAACTAGTTGCAGTCTTGGAAAAAAGGTCTGATTTCTCCACCAAATCACTTTCAAGGTGAAAGAGAGAGCGTGCAATACAAAAGAAATGTTCAACCCTTTGAAAATGAGCCAAATCTAGCTTTTACAGTGCAAGGGACGAGCCCAAGAGAGAGAAACATGGGAAAACATGGAAGGGATTCAACCATTGACCAAAATGCAATCAAAACAGCATGGACATCCTTACAAACCCATCCCCTGACATTTTTAGCCATGCTGGGAGAGAATGTGAGCCATTCTTCATTAAAAAGGGTGGTTGAAACGTCATTTATGTCCATGACCACGTGCCAAAGGTGTTTTTCAATTTTCTCTCTGTAAACTCCATCAAAATGCAAAAATGACCCAGGAATCTTATAGAGAATTTCACCATCTTTCCATTGATATAAAGAACGTAAAAATCTGAGCTCTGGATCGAAAGATATGGTCGTTTGAAGTTTTAGGGAAAAACAGGGCCAAATCGGATTGGCGGGCGAAAATTTGATTTTTTTTCACCTTTTTTGCATTTGGGAAAATTTCCCAAAAAATCCCCGTGCTCCGCCATTCCAGGTGCCACATGGCACATTTTTATTGGGCGCGGGCCCATCCTGCTCCATTTTCCTCTGATTTTCCCTTTGGGAAATTTTCCAAAAAATCCCTGCCAGGCCGGTGAGTTAAGGCCATGTGGCGCACACTAATTGGGCATGGGCCTGTCCTTCCTAAATTTTCCACAGGCCGCTTGACCATTTTCCCCATTGGACATGTGGCAAAACCCCATTGGATGTGGGTTTGCCCCTTCAAATTTTTCATGCAGGCTTTTCCTTTATTTTTTGGCTCCACCTGGACACGTGGCGAGATTCCATTGGCTCGCATTTTGGGGGCGGGATTTTGACTTTTAAATTTCCTTTGTTTTTTTCCTTGGGAAAATTTCCCAATTTGTCTCTGCCCTCCATCGATTCGAGACATGTGGCGACATATTATTTGTCGCGGGCTATCCGCAAGCATTTTTACTTTTGCGCAAACACTTAGGGAAAAAATCCAAATTTCCTCTCGTGCTCTGCCATTCCAGGCTCCGGTGACACGTGGCCTGATCTGATTAGTCGGCGGGGTAGCGGGCCAAAACTTTCTTCATTGAAATTTGGCGAAACACTTCACCAAAATTCCAACTTCTCTTCTGCCCTCCGAAATTCCAGCTACATAAGACACATGGCATGTTTTTATTGGGCGCGGGCCCTTCCTTTAAAATTTTCCATGTGCAACACTTAGCCAAATTTTTCAAATTTCCCCCTGGACACGTGGCATCACCTGATTCATCGGCGGGCCTGCGGGGAAAATATTTCCTCTTGAAAACTTTTCCAAAACACTTGGTAAAAAACCAAGTTCTCCTCTGACCCCCGCCACTTCCCTGGACACGTGGTGGCATCTTATTGGCTGTGGGCCTCTTAGGGGAAAATTTCCCACAAAAACTCTGTTGAGCCATAACTTCAAAAATACATGGAGTTAGGAGGAAAACTTTACCTTTCTAGAAAGCTGAGAGAGAGCTCTATCCAATGGTGTCATTTCCAGAAAGTTTTGGTTGCTTGAAAAGAAAAAAATCATATCTGAGGCACAAGAGAGGGAAGAATGACAGAAGTTAGCCACAAAATGAGCAGGGGGCACATTTTGGATAACAGGGCCACAATATATAAAATAAAGAAAAATGTGTACGTGTTATAATGCGTACGCATGTTATATTTTCTCTTTTTCCAAGCCATCCCTCAAGGCTTGGGATCTAGTTTGGATCCCCAAGCCTGAGGCATGGACTTGTACAAACCAAGCCACTTCCTCTATGATAAATCAAAATAAAACAATCGATCCATTTTTTTTAAATTATACCACGACGTATAGCAGAGTTTCTTCTTTCTAAAAATATAATTTTTCAAATTTTATGACTAATATAAGGTTTCCTTATTATTTATTTTCTAACTATGCCTTTTTATAGCTATTTTTTGAAGTGTAAATATGTCTATCTTTCATGGTGTATCTCTTTTTTGGGTGATCAAAATTTTAAAAAATATATACTAGCCCAAACTAGGGATAATTCTATACATATTCAAAAAAAAAACTAATTTTTGATATTTTTTAATGTAGTTAGGGGGGAAGCACGGTCGGAGCTCCATTATTTTTCAAAACAAAAAATTTTTGTACTAGAAAAATCATAAATAAACAAATATTCGCTAAAAAATATAAAACAAATGGAGCCCAAACTAGATGATCCTAGCTATGTTTCTTCCAAAGGGTTTTCAAAAATATTAAATGGTGCTCAAAAAATGGTGGGGGCACGAAAGTCACTCTATTATGTTTTTTAACAAAAACAGGAGCATCTATTGGTATTTTAGTTGTTTGGCCCACTTACACTTATCTGTTTTCAATAAAATTTAGTAGCTTAGAAACTAGACTCAAAATGCTATGATTCATATTTCTACAACATCTTCCAATTTTGAGTGTAACTATTTTGAAAAACTCGTACAAGTTGAAGTTTTTTTAAAAAAAATGCATCCACTTAAGACCCCCCTTTGGCCCCCCGTCTCGGTGCACTTACCCTGATATATTTATACTATTGTAAAATTGTAAAGCAATGTATCACTTATCATCACTCAAACTTTCATAAACTCTCATGTTTAAGAAAATACATGTCACTTCTCTATATAGAAGTTTGTCACATATTTTTGCGCTTATCCCACGGAAAGGCTTACTTAGAGGGATTAAATTATCCAATGAAGAATATTAAATTAGAAAATCATATGGAGGATATGTTGGTCCAAAATTGTACAAATTGGTGAGGAATAGATTCCACAAGCTGACCAAAGTGGACATTTCTAGACAAAAGAATACATGAAAACAAAAGGTTGCATTAGATCAAATGGATTTTATGCATTTAATTCTCAAAATCTATCAATGTATCAATGTGTATGAATAAGAAAACCAGACAAGAAACCTCTGGAAGTACTGAGGGGGATAAGAAGAGTGCATTGTCAAATCCAACATTGTCAAAGGGTAATTTTCTAAATTTGAGTGTCTTCATTTTCCCCCCTTTAAGTATGAAATGGATATTACAATCTTTAAGGAAAAGATACTTGGTTGTGTAGACTCACTTTTTCTTCACTTAGATTTGTTTCTACAGTGTCCCATTTTGTTAGTGTTAGTATGCTTCATTATGAAACCCACTAACATAATGTAGTCAATGCCCATAGTAGAGAATTCAAAATTAACTCAAATGTAAGATATAATTTAGAACATTTGAATTTTTATAAAGTGAAATAAAGAGATGTAAAATATGAAATGAATACACCTATTTATTTTGTGGAGGAAGAAAATCCAATTCTTTACTTGCACTTAGAAATTTGGATTGATGATCTTTCCAAATTATTTGGGATGATTAGACCCCAATTCTGTCAAGGAGAAACTAAATTTTTGCGTACATATAGCCCAACATGGAATGGAGAAGATATAGATAAGAAGAGTGAGGTACCAGATCACCCAATGATGGAAGAAGAACAAGCATAAAATTTATTCAATAACTCTAATATCTTCCCATTTCAATGTAAGAGGAAAGAAAGGAATTCCTATGAATAACTTATTCATTTTTATACATTTCATCACCTCGTGGACTACACCATCGTAGATATATCTAGAATCAATTTTGAAAATAGAGACACAGTGGAAAATAGAATGAAATCTATCACGCCCTTCAAATGTGCCACACATCTTAATAGAAACTTAGTAGAAAATTTAATTTTTTAAAATGTAGATGAAGAAAGGAGGCCCATTCCCTTAAGATCTCTAAATTTGTAAATGATATTGAGTTCCATCATAGAGGAGTGAAGAACTTAAAGCCCCCTTTAATAGATTTAAACTATTCAAATGAACCTGAAACTATTTTAAGAAATTGTTACTATGGGTGGAAATATGAAAATTTTGAGAAAGTTGATGTAACTGACCTAAGGGTAAAACTGTGTGAAAAAGGTCTTAACCATCTGTAAGCTTTTTACCATGATTTACATTTTTGAACCTATCCATGATTGTTTGAATTTCTATGTCTGATGATGTTTATGAGTAGATGTACCTTGTATATACCTATGTCTAATCCCATTTTTTTTTTTCTATTATAGGTGTAGAATATACATATATGAATGCCCACTCTTTTGACTTGCGTGTGATAAATAATTTGAGTTGGTGGCTCAAAATAATAGATGTGTAACCATCAATGATGATTCTGATAATCTACATAAAATTACATAGAAGTTTGTAGTGGTGGCCATACATGATGGAATTATAAAATTAAAAGGGTGGTGTGCAATGTTGAAACCATGGCGTGAAATAATAGCAACAATAGAAATAGTTAAAACAATATTAATAATATATGTATAATAAAATAAGTGTAGAGTGATAGAAACAAAGTTTGAGTCAATAGTATGTAAACAATGTGACATAAGAGGTGCAGATCCAAAAACATGGAACACCCATGGTCTCACAACAAAATCAAGTCCCTCAAGCCTACAAACATAAGAAGAAAGATCCAATAAGATAGGTATACAACCACAAACATGGTACACCCATGGTGTCATAAGAAAAGAAAGGCACTCAGGCCATAATAAGTGAAGAAAGAAAGTAGCAACACACAAAACTAACAATTATGTATAGAAAATAGGATTTGCATAGTGTAATGAAGTAATATAACTTCATATATCAATATAAGCATGTGAAACACGAGGCGTGAATGATACACAAAACATGTGTATTAGTCTTGTTAGCTCAAAATATAACATGCAAACAATAAATGTAAGAAAACATGATGAAGATGGAAAAATTAACTATAATGAAATAATAGCACCTTTTTATAGTGTATAATATATTCCCCCGTATATATAGGAATCATTGGTAAAGGGTAGGCCAAAAATTGTCATCACGTACTGCTTTATTTATGTCATGCATTAAGGTCAATATACCACAAAACACATATGTGTAAATATTAAAGAGATATTATATCTATCAAACAAAAGTTAGAAACATGTACAATGTAAATTTCTAACAACATAAGATATGTGTACGAGTTTTTGTTTTTTTTTGCAAATATTTTAATTTTTTTATATTTTGAGAATATTTCAAGGTTTGTGAATATTTGAATATTTATCGAAGTACAGAGAGAGGTACCACAAGAGCTATTGAATGAGAAACCTTAAATATATGAAACAATTGTCAAATAATATGGATGCTCGGGCCTCAATTTTTCAAAATTACATTGCTCAAATGCAAGTGTTAAAGTAGTGGTGATGTATGTCAAAGAAGGATTTAGAGAAGAACTAGGTGAAGAATATTCTTGAAATGAATCTTGCAATATATTATATGTATTATTTTAAAAATATTCAAAAGTAACTTATTTTTTATGTTTATTATTTGATATTATCCCTTATCTCACCAAACTAAGACTTACCTATTACCTTATCACTATTCACTCACCCTTCTATGAGGTCCCCCTTAGCTTATGCTTTATTATCTATGTAACTAATCTATCTTATTCATTATCAATTATGTATTACTTGGGTTGACATAACATCTCTTTCTACAATCTAGTGATTCACTATGTGTCCACACTCAGAAGAAGGTACGTATACATGTATATATTCTTTATTTGAGTTTATGTCTTCATTATTTTCTATAATACATGACATTTTTAGTACTTTAATTTTGGTTTTACAATTTCTTTTATCAAAGACCATCTCCTGTATAATTTTTATGACATGTGATGATATTCAATCAAGTTATATGTATACACCTAATTTTTTCACATTTCTTTTTTTTCTTTGCATGCATCATTGGTATATTTACTTCCTAGAATGGTGTCATCAAGGACATTTATGGGAGCGGGAAGTAACTATAAATGTTGACATGCATACTTCATTAGTTATATTGGGTCGATTAGTAATGGTTCTTATGAGATATCATTAAGTGTATCCCAATAATATCACATTTCATATTTATTCATGCCCCTACAATCATCTTTTATACCCTCATTATGGTATCATCTTACCATTCTCCCAAAGACCTATTTTAGCACATAAAAACCTTCATTAAGTTTCAAAATTTTATAGCACATCTAAGCTCCCTTCATCTGTGTCACCTACTTGTTTACCTCCCCATGATTAAATTAATTTTCCTATCTGACACTATTAAGTTTATTTGATATGGTCAACTGTGTATAATTCCTTAGTTGAAGATATCAACCATGGTCAATACTTCCAAGTGATAATTATTTTCATAGTCGATGGTGTCCACCACAATCGATACCTTCATCTAACATAAAATTAAACTTAAAATCATAACTAGTGTGTGGGTGTGTGTGTGGGGTGGGTGTGTGTGTGTGTGTGTGTGTGTGTGTGTGTGTGTGTGTGTGTGTGTGTGTGTGTGTGTGTGTTTTATTTTTTTGTTTGTGCATGTGTGCGTGTGTGCGTAGTATTGAGAAAACATTCCAATACATCATCATCACACATTCAGTCTCCTGGCATATTCCAGTCTACCATTAAAGCCTTAGAGGTTTCTAAGTTTTTTTTATTTATCTTCAATTGAGTTTACACTTTAAGAATTTGAAACCTAGGATCTTCAAGCATAAGAGTTGCACTTACCATGTTTTTTTGAATATTTAGAGTCTTAAACTAGATTTTTCCAAGGCTATCTTCTAGTCAATTGTGATCGCCCACGTCAATTATCTCATAAGGTGTTTCTCACCATGGGGGTTGTAGTGTTTTTAATTTGGTAAGTATATCTAAACTTTGTTTTCCTTTAATTCATTTCATATTTGAATTCTTTTTTGATGTGCCCATGTATATGTTAGATAAGAGAAGCATATCCTTTATCTAATTTTTTTTTCTGTCAAGTCTTACCAGACAATCCCCATTTTGGGACTTACAACCTATCGATCTTTGAAACCTATATTTATAACCTTAGTAAAAGCATCATCACCTTATTATGACCTGATTATAAAATAATTAGATATTTATGACCATCAAGTTACTATTGGGATCAATTTTGACCCCACTACAATATCCTAGATTTAGAATTCGAAACACTACATCTCTAAGAGGGTGTGGAGTATCGTATACCTAGTTTCATGTCTATAGCAACTTACAACTTCAAGATTTGCATTTTTAATATGGCCCTGGTCATCATAGTCTAGATTACCCATTATAGAGAGACAAAGAGGATATTTTAATAATAAATTCTTTATTTGTATACAAACATCACAAAGATGGATGTAGATTTCTTTATGCACATGTTTTTCCTTTATTCAAACCTCTAATTCAGGTACTTACTATTATGTTGTCTGTTAAATATTTTTATCATGAAATAGGTCTATGGTGGATACTATATTAAGTAAATCATGACATTAACCTTAATTGTTTACTATAATCTATCATCTTAATCCTTTGTCCATGGATTTAGTTTACCAAAAACATGGATCATTAAAATAATCCTTGTCTTTAAAATAAGAGTATAAGTGTAAATATTTAGTATAAAGCTTTTTTTTAAATTGAGTGATAAATTCTTTCTCAACAACATGAACATTAGTCATTCACGTCATAAAGTATCAACACATTGTGAGAAAATCTAAATGGAAATTCATTATTCTTAGCATGTTTCACATTTACTTCTTAACTATACTCATCCTCTATATTTGAAAGAGAATTATGAATGTTACTTTTCTATTCAAACTACATGTTGGTTAGGGTTCATATCTAGGGAAATATCTCAATTGAGATGCTAGTGCTACAAGTGTAATGCAAACATGTAGGCTCTCATGTTGCTTGTATATGACTATGTGAGTTATATGTAAACATCTAAGTACTCTTTTGCTAGAACTAGGACTATAATAAACCTTGAGTGCTAAATATTAATCCAGTTATATGATGGAAATCTTATATTTTGTTGTGCATTTCTTATATGAATCATGTCTATGCATTTAGGGCATTATGATCCCAAAAAATCATTTTATTAAACATTATAAATGTGTGTGTGTATGTGCGCGCATGCGTGTGTGTGTGTGCGCGCGTGCGCGCGTGTGTGTGCGTGTGCGTGTGTGTGTGTCTGTGTGCTTGTAGATGTGTATGTGTATACATGTGTTTGTGTGTGTGTGCATGCGAGTGTGCACGCATGTGTGTAAATTTTCTTGTGCTTGTGTGTGTGCGATTTTGTATCCGTGTGCGTGCATGTGTGTGTTGTTAGTACTCTTGTAGGTGAGTGGACCTACACTCTAAATGTATTTGTGTAGTACCATGTGTAATAACTTTAAAAAAAATATAAGACTAAACTATAGGGGACTAAGAAAATATTTGTATTACTATTTTTTTGTGTTTCCACAAGTGCAGTATCCGAGATTGTGTTAGAATTAAGTATTTTTCTATATTGGTGAAACATTATTCTTTAAATTGTTTTGGTACCAAGTTGCATATGAATTTTATTTATATTTTGTTAGTGACATTGATGGAATCCCGAGTACATGGATCATGCTAGTGTAGATCTTGCATAGTAGAAGGTTAGTCAAGTATATGTAAGGTTTAGTTGTTCTTGATGCATGCTAATAATGGTATCCCCTTTTACATGTCTTCCGTGTTGAATTTTAGGCATGCCAAAAGTTGACTTTTTAATATTGTTAATAAGGGTTGTACCTGTCTAGAACTCATAATATTTGATATTAGTTTTGTTTACATTGTGCTTGAAAACGTGATTAAGGAATGTGTCTTTATATGTACTTAACTTGGATTAAAAAAATAGAATGACACAATGGATTGGTTTTCGTTGCTTGAGGAAAATCCTTAAATGAAATGACAAAGGGTTTTAAACAAACTAGTGGGAGCATTCTTTAATTGGCTTCTCTAGAAATTGAAACCCCTTCCCAACATCAAAAGGCCTGCATTAACTTAACATGATTATGATAACGTATAATGTGCTTTATCCTCAGTCTTAATACTTAAGATTTCTCGATCTAATATATGGTAAAATACATACATACATACACTCCTTTTTTTGCTTCTTTCTTAAGTTTTATGAGAGGATTTTGGAGTTAGATACATTACATATTATACCCTTAAGACATAGCATATTCATATTTAATAGCTTCATGAAATATAATTATCAACAACATGCCACAGGAATCTTCAAGTAGTCTTATTACATTCACTGAATCCCCAATCAATATTATTCGCAAGAAAAATCATTCCTAAAATCTAATTACAAACTTTAATATAAAACATTCTTGAACATCCCAAGAAATAATAATTGTTAATACAATAGGTCCTCTTTATTACCAAGAGCATAAATAAATTTGTTCTTGAAATTATAATAATCTGTCATGAACATCAATTATGAAATCAGGGCAAATACCTACTCGAACCAAATTACAAGATAGCTGATAACATTGATGGAAGCTGAAAATTTAAGACTTCAGCGAAATTTACAGACTAGATGATGATAAATAAAATAAATTTAAGAGTTTTTTTCATGATTAGGTAGTTGTGTGTTAATCAAATAGTTGTATGACTGTGATCATGAAAAAAAAAATCATGTTGACTACAACGTTGTCTAAATTAAAAAAAATCAATGTATCCATTCCAACCTTCTACTATTTCTTCACAATAAGTTTTGGAAATGTCGCTATTACTAGAGCGAAAACATAGCATGAACGGAATACTTGTAAAAACACTGACTGCGATGAGTGGAAAATTAATGGAAATACCTGTCATTCCTGTCACCTCAAATATCTAATCATATTTTTCCATTGAATTTTATGCAAAAACGTATGTATCCTCTTCACGTCTTGTATTTTCCATCACATGATATTTGTTCTGGCATTCATTGTATTAGTTTCTTGTTTTCCATCTTTTAGTCGTTTAGGTAGTTGCAACAGGCTTGTATTTCCCATTCCAACATTTTTCCCTGATATGTCATTCATTGTTTCCAAATCACATACATTCCTCCTCCTTTCTCTATCCTCCTCGTTTTCTATCTCTTTTCTTTCTTTTCTCTTTATTTTTCCCACATAAATGAAAAATCTACCTTACCTCCAACTATGTATTCTGAAAAGACTATATTGAAAGAAAAAGGTAAGTCTCTCTCCTTTTCTGACTTCCATTCACATATATTAGTACATAGGTGTCATCTGGATTTGGGTTCAGATTAGTTAATTCAATATTAACATTTCTATTGGAATATACCTATATACAAATGTGCTAGATAGATCTATCGAAACAAGTGTTAAATAGATGAAAACAAAAGAAGGAATATACATTTAACTATTATATTACTTTGGAAGGTGATTTCGTTGTGACATAAGGATGATAGGATTGAAAATGATCTATAGATGCCTCACTTATAGTTCTAGAGGCACAAGACGAGAACGGATGAAATTGTTATTTATGTACATAACGGTTTCGCGATTCCATACATGTTTAGTTATTTCATACATCGATCTAGTGGCATTTTGTAACTTTTTACATCTATGTGATCGATTGGAATATGATTCTATGTAAAACCCTAGGTCTTGCAAATATGAGAAACCCTTTATATGACCCGAAATAGCTTCAAACCCTAACCATGGTAAAAAAATTTACAAAGAGGATAGTGGTTAGATTGAAATGAAATTCGTACACCACATACATTGGCACTACTCCGAAGGGGACTCAACCCACAAGTAGTTCTCCACCCATAGGTATGATATCTATATGGATGAAGCTATCTTTGATAACTTGTTCATTTGATAATGCTTTGTAGAGGTTTGGTGTGCTTGTGCTTGATTTTTCATGGAGGCTTGTAACTTGGAAAGGTATACTCGTGTACCTTGTTAGGAGTGCTTTAAACCTACGTGGGTGTTGTTCCTAATGTGTACTACTTCTTTTGGGAAATTTAGGAGAACATGGATTGATTTTGGAATGATATTTGTAGGTATTACTCTTGAAAATTCTAAGTGAGTAAATAAGTGCATTTCAATTGTTTGCATAGGCTTGTAGATACAAAATCTATGCACTTGGGTACATTTCTAGGTCCTAAAAGCATGCTAGCATTTACATGACTCCTAAGCAAGAAAACTAGTAATTGACAACTCCCTTTGGCATTTTTCTTTTTCTTCTACACTTTTATTGGCTTTATACATCTTTTACTCCTCCTAGAATTTGACTATTTTATTTTTATATGGCCTCGGACACTAACACCCATTTGGGACAATAGCGTCAGACGCTCCTGTCTTCGTGGGTGTTCATGTCCTTCTTTACCTTTTTCTTATCCTTTTGGGCCCCTTTCACTTCCTGATTACTTTTTATTGCTTTGGGTCGGCCTTCCAATTGTCAATTATGAAATTCAAATAAGGGAATCCTATAAACACATAGTTATGCTTTCAAGATGAAGGAGACAAGCACTAAGAATTACCTATCATCACCTAAGATTGCATTCAAAGGAACAAGAACACCTCAAAGGCACTGAAGAGAGCATATCAGAATAGTTGCAGATAATAGACAAAATAATAACAAATGATATTCGGTTCATCTTCATATTACACACAGATTATTATATAGGAATTATATTTCCTATAATATAGGAAACCACTCACCTAAATTATACAAATTGTTTTAACAACTCGTAACAACTCTAAAACTGATACAATACAAATAACATGAGTTGTTATAATATCAACTCATATAAACAATATACAAAATATAATATTGCTCACACATTAACATAATGGAGCACTAATATAATTATTTCCTAACATTCCCCCCCTTAGTGCGAACATGGGAAAACATGCTTTGTACTGCAATATGCCGCTACGTAGCATGCTCATGATCTGGATGGTTTCAAGGACAATACCAACAACCTCTGGATGGTTTTCCAAGTGGTTAACCAACAACCACACAACAGATGGTTTTTGAGGACAGTACCAACAACCTCTGGATAGTTTTTCTGGATAACTAACAACCACGATATCATGATGATGCAGGAGTATCAACAACTCTCACCACTATCTCACTGCAGGGAATAACATAGGAAATTCTACTGAAATCTGTGGCACGTACATACATAGAAAAAGCTGACATACTGGAAATGGAACATTGGATCATGTTCCCCCCCTCAATGTGAAATTTCCACTATTGAAAATAGGATCACTGCAAACTGAGGCACACCACACTAGAAGCACTAAAATCAAACTGCACACACACATGTCACCAAAGCTGATATGCGGCCCCCGTCGTTGGCAACTGACGAGAGGTCGCTGAATGACTTCCAACCTCCGATGCCTCCTGCCTCCGGTTTCATGCTCAGAACAAGAAGTCTTCAGAGCCACTGTCTTCATTTACTTGTTCTTCCTCATAATCAGATTCATCGTCTATGCCCATATTTGCTTCTTCCATTTTGATTGTTCCATTTAGAAGATCACGAGCTCGATTTTTACAAAATGGAGTTTTATGCCCCTTTCTCTTGCAGTAAAAACATTCAATTTCCTCCTTATTTTTGGAGAAATTCTTGTACTTCTTTTTTAAGTACAATGCAGTTTCTTCTTCTACACCTTCTTTAGTCCTTTTTTCCTCAGCTAGAAGAGCTGATATCATATCTTCCAATGAGTTGGAAGGCATCTGACCAAGTGTGAAGACAATATTACTGTATTTGGGAGGCAAACTATTTAACAGAATAGCTTTTGCATCTTCATCATCTACAGGAGCTTTTACTTCTGCTAGCTATCAGAGAAGAGACCGTAAATCATTAATATGACTGGACATTGTAGTTCCTTCACCCATTTTTAACTTGAACAACTACAATTTGAGAGAAAATTTTGCGTTCACTACTTTAGCACCAAAGGTTTTGTTCAAGTTTTCCCACATTTCATGAGACGATTTCTCGAGATCAACATAGTGTAGCTCAGTATCTGAGAGAGCAAGACCAATAATGGCTTTGGCTTTATCATCTCTCATTTCCCATTCTGCCAATTTGGTCAGATCTATAGGTTTTGGTTCTTTTCCATCGACTATCCACCAAAGATTTTTATTCATCAGCTGCATCTGGATCTGTATGAAAATTGAGCCCATTGAATTTTTCTAGAGGGACTTCCATTGTGAGATAATACTTTTGACGTTTGACAAGACAATAATAACTTGAAAAATGATGACAACTTTGATTCTTTTGATTGCTTTTGATAAAAAATCCTAAAATCACCTATATGAAATACAACCTATTATTCACCTAAACATATTTTGACGATACAATGATGAAAAATATATTAATAAACATGTAACAACATGCTCTATTTGACAACAACTTCTTGATATTTGACATATTAATTTTGACTTGACACTCCTAATAATACAAACATTTAATTTTACATAAGAGACAAGAAAATTATTAACAACAAAACATAGACTTTATTCCTAAAGATATTAGGAGACGGATGATTAAATTTCAGATATTTTTAAAAATGCAGCAAACTTATCTAACAAGCATCCCGAAAGCCATAAAGACCGACCTCTGAATAAAAGACACGAGTCTTCTAATATATATCAATTTCCTTTTACGAATGGTGTCAACTGAAGATGATTTGGCACGTATATACTGGATAATGGCATCAACTAGAAAATCTGAACAATAAGGAATCTGCACACAGAACATTATTCAATGAGGATGTCGATCAGATCCTTCAAATTTTCTTTGCTGGGTTTTAAAAGCTCCTGAATCAATTAAGGCAGTTTTAATGTGGACAGATGGGATAGTAGATGCAGCTAACGTGATCTGGAATGATGAACAACAAGGAATATTTTATCAATCCATTGCAGCGTCTCAACAATGTTCACGTTTTGTTAATCTGGCTCAAATCCTCACGTTGAGATCGCAGAATGCTAGTCTGGAAGATTGGTCAAATATTTGATTAAATGAACTTGCATGTGAACGCATGGAGTCATATTATTGTTTAGATGCATGTAGTGAACGCATGCAGTAAAATACGAGGGCCGTATGGAGCTCTTCATTCACCTTCCACGCAGCTACACAAAAAATTGACATAGGTCTGTCATCTCGCTCTAAAACCAACTGAAGAGAGCATATCAGAATAGTTACAGGTAATAGAAAAAATAATAAAAAATGATATTCGGTTCATCTTCATATTACATACAGATTATTATATAGGAATTATATTTCCTATAATATAGGAAACCACTCACCTAAATTATACAAGTTGTTTTAACAACTCGTAACAACTCTAAAACTTATACAATACAAATAACATGAGTTGTTATAATATCAACTCATATAAACAATATACAAAATATAATATTGCTCACACATTAACCATAATGGAGCACTTTAATATAATTGTTTCCTAACATGCACTCATCTAGCACACTCACTCAAGGGACAAGAGATGCATTGTTCTACATACACAAAATAATAGGGGAAATTTATTGTATTCCATCCCACACATTCTATGCATTTGCCACATTCTAGATCTAGCCGCTATCATTGTGCAACTTGCATAAGGGCATCGTTGGGCATCATTACACACACAAAAATACATGGAGTCTGAAATGTAGTGCAACACTCGGTAATAAGTTCACTCTTCGGGTGACCACCGGGGTCGGTCTAAACTCCACATTCTGCATCTTTATTTTTTACGATTTGATGGGGTTTGTGCGGATGTGAACATAGACATTTGTTTCACATGTTAGAGGTACAATTAGAAAAATTGAAGTGAAACCAGGGTGATAATCAGAAATTAACAGCAAAGCTCCTCTCGCACAAAAAAAATATAATATATGCACTTGGGTAGACGCTAGCACCCAAATCTAGTCGTCAGCGCCTGGGCACTCATATCCTCATGTGGGCGCTTATGTCCTACATAGTTTCATGTTTCAAAACCTCCAACGAGACTTGACAACGTTGCTTCCAATCTTTTCTATCTATTCATCTACCCATATTGCTTCTCGGTTGCTCAAGAATAAGCTAAGTCTCTCTATCTCCCTCTCTTTCTTAGGATTTCATATTATTGCTTATTTTTTGCTTTTCCATTTATTGTATTTTACTACTTGTATATCATACACTACAGTAGTTAATATACAATTATATTTTAGTTCCATTTACATTAAATTATTTTGGTGAACCTCACTCATGATCAAATAATTGAATCCTTCTTTTTCCTACTCGATCTGATCTTCCTTCATGGATCCTAAAAATTCTCCAATCTCATTACATCAATTGCTTTGAATACACCCACCTTGCAAATATGTTATCCATAAATCCCTAAACACTATGTATCTCCATCACAATACGCCACCTGCATAAGCAAGTGCCATCTTCGATCATCTATCTCAAAACCCTATTGGTCCTAATACTTCATCCAATCATCCCATCTTAGTGTCAATTCAAGCCTTACACCATGCTTTTCAAGACATAGCTTAAGCTATGGAAACAATGATTTCATCTTTTAAAGATAAAATCCAACATCTTAAGACCTATGCCATTTCTTCTTCTATACCTCATCATAATCTTATTTCTTCTACATGTGCTCATATAAGTGAACCCCAAGTTTTACTACTACCAAAAAAATATCAAGTTTGATCTCACTGCTAAGCAACATGATATTCTTCTTGAGCTCCTCAATCACTACTTGATCAATTTTCCAACTACTCATTGTTACCCTCCTTATCAGTTTGTCAAATACAAAGGTCTCCCATTTTACAATTTTCACAAACTTGATGTACATCATGGCAATGATTGCTATGATTTAAAATGAATAATTAAGCACCTTGAGCATGATGGTTTTATTTCATTTTATTCACAACATCTTGCTACACCTCCAATTGCTAAATCCCATTGGGCTCTCAAATCCAATCCTTCCATGTCTAATGAGCATCATGCCATAATTACTAAGTTTCCTTCTTCGGTCAGTCAAGAGTAACCTATCTAAACCATCCTAACTAGGAAACCTCCTCTCAAAATATGTCTTCCCTCCCTTCCTCCTATCAATTCTTCTATGATGTTTCCAATTCCAACAAAGAAACCACCTCTCAAAATCTGTCCTCCATCCCCTCCTCCTATCATGTCTTCTACGATGTTACCAATTCCATAATAAGAAACCACCTTTCAAAATACTATACCCCAACACTTCTTATTATCCAATCCTCTACAACATTACCAATTCACCCTGTGACAACTAACCTCTTCAAACTTCCTCCTGTCAACCAAAAATCCAACATTGGTTCTACTCTTGTTTCTACCCGCTCATCGTGGTGATAATGTACTTTCTTATGATAAATTTAAAACTATGTCACCGCCACAATATCTCTCTAGCATAATCACATAGATCTCCATAACTGGAACACTTCGGGGGCATTGCACTTTCTCCCCCCTTGCAGCACTATCAGTTGTCACTAGTGTCTACTACCACACTTCACATGTCATACTTCATGATTATTCTTTCTCCGCACTCCTACATCTTTGGTACACACATTGTACCGTCATTATCTGATGCTGCACTCTAGTGTTACGATTCTAATTAACAAAAATAAAACGATTCCTATAGGCCTAAAGGAATATCTAGGGTATTAATGTTAATATAGTTAGGAGGACTAACACATTGTAAATGAACGAAAGCAGTATGAAATACATGTAAATAAATGATTCTAAATGAAATAAAACTCTAATATGTAAGAGAGAGGAAGGAAATAGGTTAGCTGATAATAAAAGATTGCCACACAGTGTCGCAGATGTGGAAATAAAATCTTGAAGTGCAGATAAACCCTCAGTGACCCTGTGAAGGGTAGATCTGGACTGTCTGAGGTGACACATGTGCCTGGGAGTGTATTGGGGTGCCTCGGGGCACCCTGGTCTGTAATTTGGTTTCTCAGAACAATGTAAACTCTCAAAAGCTCAATCTGGTATGGTCATTAAGTATCTTTGAGTACTTCCCGTCTGTCACGTTGGATTCGTTAGAAAAACTGGAGAATGACCCATAATGCAAGGATAAATATTAAACCCTAGAAAAATGAAAGATTCATATGAATGGATCAAACTGACCTTAGTTGCCAAACTAGTGGTCTTATTATTGAGCGTTACACTACATTTCAGACCTAGATGTAGTTCTGGTGTGTGTGTGTGTGTGTGTGTGTGTGTGTGTGTGTGTGTGTGTGTGTGTGTGTGTGTGTGTGTGTGTGTGGTGTGTGTGTGTGTGTGTGTGTGTGTGTGATGCCCTAGGTGCTCTCATGCCAATCACACTTTTTGAAGTAGCGAGTAATAGTAGCTATAGAAATGTAAGTAGCATCAGTGCATGGAATAGAATGAAATCCCTCCCCCTCTAAAGTGTGTATGACGTAGATCTCCTATATTGAATGCATGGAACTATATGGATGGATGTGATGTAATGGATGCAACCCTAGATGGAGTGGTAGTACTGGTAAGATGCAATGAGCTATGACCCTCATCATGGTCTTATAACTTTATATTTATAGGGTTCTCAAGCTTAATTTTTTAATTAATCCTAACAAGGATGACTGAGAATAACATAAGGATGACCAACAGCTAGAAGTAACCCAAAAAGAAGTGGAAGAGGTTGTGCATAGACTGGGGCACCCATAATGGGACCAAGGTGCTTCAGGGCACCCCAATACAGGCCAGGGCACCCCAATATTAGGCTAAAATGTTGGAAAGGTCATTAAATGGGTTGATATGTATCGGGAAATATGCGGGAAAGATGAAATAAAAGATAAGAAAAATGGGGCCAAAAGGTGGGATTAATTAGTACTTTGTACACTTGAGAACCTTCTAAATAGTAATATAAGACCGGGCTAAATATTGTCTAATGTACAGTATTTGTGTCTACATTTTCCCTCACTTTATGTTGGTGAGTAGAAAGCTCGGTAACATAAAGTAGATAGAGATGCATACTTGATAACCATGTAGAGTGTAGAAGAAGGAGTGTGCCGACGGACTAGACTCAAGCGTGGAATGAAAAAAAGAAAAATGTGGAGGAGCGTGGATTTTAAAGATGAAAAATGTGTATAAAAAGTGATGAGAGTGAACCTTGGGCGGAACACATGTGTAGTTGTTGTTGTGTGTAGTGTACCTACATGGTTAGTAAAGGCAAATGTCTATAGTGGTGTGTTGTTGTTGTCATTGTCATTTTTGTTGTAGTTGTTTCCCCCCAATTTGACTCTTTGTTTCTCATATGGTGGACCTATAAGGATAAAATGATGAAGTAGTCAATAATGTATGTATGTAAAAATGTTGTGTAAAATACATCAAAATAGAACGTGTAAATTGAAAAATGGAAGATGTGCACCCGATTCTTGTCGATAAAAAGGGTGTAGAAAGATATCCTATAGTGTCATGACTTTTTCGAGTGATCTCATGCCACCCTGGATGAAGGAGTATAGGGAGGAATCATGTTATATCCTCTAACTTTAACCATTTTTGCTGAAATGTTGGAAGAGATCTCTGGCCTGTTGTGGTTTTTGTAGGTGATCCGATGCCACTGGATAGAGAAGTGTAGAGATGCACACCCACTATAACCCCCAAGCTTGTAACTGCTTCGTAGAATTGTTGAAGGACACCATGTCCTGTTGAGGCCGTTGTGTATAGAGTTCATAGACTGGTCTAAACTCACTCGATATGTTTGAATTGGTGTAAATACGTTGTGTTAGTAGAAAAATCACAATGATTCCCCCCTCTTTGAAGGCGCATGCAATGACCCTAGAAAGAGAATGCATCCCCAAAAGAAGACCAACCACACTCTGACCTGTAAAACTCTTCCCTACAAGGGGAAAGGGAAACACTTGGTAGATACCAAGGTGCATACAAAAGGGGATCGCTAGCCAATACAAGTGTTAGTATGAACACATATATGCAAATAAGACAAGTGTAAAATATGTAGACAATGTAAAACTACCAAGAGAAGTAGTGTAAATACACAAGAACACAAGAAGACTGCAGAAATCAGGTTTTAGACATGGGACATCACTCACGATGTCGCAAGACACGCAAGGCCATCATGGCCGCAAATAACAGTCAAGTGTGTACACAAGTAAAGGGAAAGTCTTGGACATATAATGTCAAACAACGCAGACAAGTAAAAACAAATATGTAGTCATGGAAACATGTAATCCTGTAAAACAAGTATTGCACATGGAACACCCATTAGCATGTTAGAGTGATAACCAATATGTCAAAGCGTGTAGAATAAAGTAGTAAAAGATGTTAAGTATAAAATGAAACAATAGAACATGGATAGGATGAACATGGATGCCCTAGTAACCGGTATAGGAAGGGTAGAAGGCAAGAATCCATGTCATGTGTAGAGTCTTGTATTTTCAATCACACTAGATAAAGGCTATGAACGTGCATGTGTGTATTTTAATGACATATAAGAAAGAAATATAACATGTGTAGTAGAATGTTCCGTCAAAAACATTAGTAAGCAATATTAAATGCTACCAAGACAATGTAGTATGCCGTGGATGGATGGAATGGAATGCAATATGGAATGATAGGATGAATTTTCCCCCCCATGTAGATGGAATGTGTATGCAGTGAGGTTCATTTCTTTCCCCCTCATAAGTCAAGAATGAATCCTAAATGAGAGTGGGTCATCGGGAAATGGGTCGATTAGTGTTGGTTATAAATAGCGAGTTGTGATGAGTATGTGACATGTAGAGAGGTGTGTGTGGACCCTATAGCCTAAGCATATAGCATGATTGATTGAATGAAGGAGTGATGATTTATCCCTAAGCATATATCACTATAAAATAAATGAATGGGAGTGGGTCATATGGAAAGATGCACGTGGACCCTATAGCCTAAGCGTATACCATGACTTTTTGAATGTACGAGTGATGATTTATCCCTAAGTGTATATAACTATAGAAGGAGTGGATGGTTAGGAGAGATAAGTGTGGAGCCTATAGCCTAAGTGTATACCATGACGTTTTGGATTGGATGAGTGATTATTTATCCAAAAGCACATATCACTACATGATGGAAGACGAAGATGACAATTTATCCTATATCGTATATCACTATGAGAGATGGGTGATGAGGGTGTATGAAGCGTGGATGAGTATGCGGTGGATGGTGGATGGTGGTGATTTAGCAGTAAGCATAGATCACTACGTGATGAATAAGAATGAGGTGGTGATTTATCCTAAAGCGTATACCACTACGTGATGAAAAAGGTGATGGTGGTGATTTAGCCTAAAGTGTATATCACTAAGTGATGAGTAGGATAAAGGATGATGTAATAGAATGACTTAGAATAGGATACTATAATATGTGATGATAGGATGTAAGAGGATAATGAGACATCAATGAAGAGAGTGGTGATTTAACCTAAGGTGTACACCACGACAAGATGATTAAAGGTTTGATAATGCAATGGAATGATTTGGAATTGCAAAAGGTATAGGATGATATAATAGGAGATGAGAGAATGTCATAGGATGATGTAGAAGTGATGAAAAGAGTGGTGATTTAACCTAAGGTGTATACCATTATGTGATGTTGGGTTTGGATGAGGATATAGCCTAGAGTAGTGGTCACGAGTTCGATTAATGTGGTATGTGACATGTTACATGTAGGTAAGGTACATTTTATTGGTAAACCCTTAGAATTTGAGTATGGACCAAGGAACTAAAGTGTGTCATAGGGTGATGAGTGCAGTGCGTAGAAGACAACGGAGTGTAAACAACCAAGGTATGTGGATGTGTATTGTAGGAAATGTAATGTACAGTGTGTAATGGGTATGGAATGTAATGGAATATGTGGGTAGATAGAAATACAATGTGTGATGATGATAGATAAAACTAGACCCAAGTATAAGGAAATCTAGTGTAGGATCTAGAATAGATAATATGTAGGAATGTAATGATAGTAAAGTATAGAAATGGTGTATGGAACGATGATAGGTGGAACTAGTCCCATGTGTAATGTAATCTAGTGTAGTGGGTAGGATAAATAAGGTACATGAAAGTAATGTGTGTGTAGAATGTATATGTAGTGTGGAAGATATTATGATAGGTGTAGGTATAATATGTGATGGTAAAAGCTAGACCCATATACAACGTGAGCTAGCGTAAATGTAGAATGAGAGGATGGAATGCAAAACTAGGCTCATATATAATGATGACTAGTGTAGTATATGCTATGGATATATAGTGTAGGATGATGGAATGTAAATGTATAGGTCTTGTAGTGAAGTGTGTGGGATTCATTGTAGTGGCAATCCCTCAATAATCCAGTGTGAACTGAAGTACTAGGGTGCGTCATCGGGTAACAAGGGTTCTATAACATGTGATAAAGATGTTGATATGAAAGGTATCAAAGGAAGGAGACACACAACCATGATAGTATGAGGATGGGGGAAATCTATAGTGTGTATTCCCCCCATGTGACAATGTGAAAAAGGGGACTATGAAAATCCATGAAGAAAATCATCGTTGTCTTGATTGAAACCGACAGGAGCTGTGCTGGAAACTTGGTAAGCGATAGAATGAGGAAGATCATACAAAGATGCATTATGACGAAGGAGATAAGCATTCATCGCATATACCTCATCTGTAAAAGCAACTAGTGGGCATATATGTGCACACCAACATGAAATTTTAGGTACATATGTAGGAGAAGAATCATTAGCAATGGTGTTGGTTGGATATTTTGTCAAGCCAAAATATGAGGTTCAACCATAGTACATGGGATTAAATCCCTCCTCAAAGACAAGTGAGGCTGCCTATTTATTACTAATCTAAAACACAAAAATAATATATACAGTATTCATAATAATCTAACCATTGGGGTTGGGATAGAATCCCAAAATCCAAATCCGCACCAGGTGAAGATATTGTTGTTTTTCTAAATGGAAAGGATTAGAAAGGAAATTATTATTATGGAAGAAACACAATGGAAAGGAAATGAGAGGAACGTATTTTCTTTCAAGAAAATGCAGATCATGAAATAATCATATGAGTTTTAGATAAAGAAATGTAATGTTTGAAATGATTAGAACAATCAAGATGCTAAACAAAGAATAGCTTAAGATTATGAACATAAGAACAATATCTTAAGAAATATACATCTCAAAACACAAAGTTTACAAAAAAAGCATCGGTTTCTATTCCTCAAATGATTAAAAGAAAACACAAAGTTTTTCTTCTTCAAAATAGTTCTCAATATTCAAAAAATCTCAACGCCCTTGGAATGCATAAGCATCCCTTATTTATAATAAAAGGAGTTGAGAGAAAGTAGGATAAATCCTAGAAAATATTCATTTAAATGAGAGTCCTATTTTTCTTGACTCTCATGCAGGAGACTAAGTCAAAATTTGCTTCCTATATGACGAAACGAAAATGAAAAAGACATGTCAATTTCAGGATTGAAATGACATGAAACATTATGCCTCTTCTGTTTCATCATCTTTGTCTTCCTCCAGCAAAGCCTGCTTGTCCGAAATTCTTAGAACTTTCAGATTATGCCCTACATCTCATCTTCATCAGGTGCGGTGGAATGATCACTCAGGACTTCACCCATTTCCTGAGTATCGCTCACGTTACCAAGAAGTTTCTTCAGTCTCTTGTTGAGTTTCCTCAGTGTTTCTAGAGAATTTTTAATCTTTACGAACCTATCAATGATTTCTAGGTTAAATCCATAAGTTGGTTCGTGTTGAATTGATTCTTGAATCTACTTGTAAAGATCATCAATGGGCAGAATACTCAAGCTTTCATTCAACACTTTAGCACAGATCTTGATTAGCTCTTCTTCTATGTCATTTATGCCATCAACCAATTGATCGCTTGAGTCCCTCAATTTGCTGCAAGCTTCATTGAGAATCTTTATTCTAAATTTAATGGCTATGGTCAATTGAAAATTCTTATCCCCATGTGGAATGATGCCTTCTCTGACCAAGACGTGGGATGGAACCTGTTTCAGCGTATTGAGACCTTCAGAAGTTAACTCTAGGTTCCCAACTTCTAAAAATTCATCATCCATTTTCTCTCCATCCTTATTTATATTCTCTAAGGATTTGCAGACTTCCATGGTGTCATCAATGACCTCATTTCCTTGCAGGAGCAGCCTCTAGATCCATTCATCAACCATTCTCCCCTTCTCATTAATCTTCTCAATCATGGGTACTGATGAAAAATCAAACATGATAGGAGTAGAGGATGAAGGTGTTGACTCAAGAGGCTTTGAAAGCTTGAGTAGTACTTCTATCAGCTGCTCTACTTTCTCTTTTAGCTCATCTCTGTTTTCCTTTGTTTCCTTTAGCTTCTGGCACAACACATTCATGGCATCTTGTGCATCTTGTTATGCTCCCTCTGTTGTTACTTTTCCTAGATCAACCCTTGTGATCTGATAATCGGTGACCATTATATCATCCTTGGTTTTATCAGCTACGGGAGTGGAAATTTCCGCAAACTTATGCCCTAAGGAATCCACTGAAATCCTTGAAACTATTTTGGGTTTCTTGGTAGACTTGGTAGGAGTAACCTTGAGGGAGCTAAAATCAAAGGCTACGACCTTCCTCTTCCTTGGGGTCTGATCTATTAACCATTGAGGTGTATTGGAAGAAGGTAGGTTTTACAGTCACATCTTCCAGTGGAGGAAGATTTTCTTGTGGAGTGGTGGTCACTTCAAGAGTAGTGTCCGTGGATATGGACTCAAGAAATGAAGGCACAGAAGGAGGAGGCATATCCATGGTTATCTTGGGTCCAGTGGGGAGAGGTGAGAGGCCAAAGAAGATGCTAGCCATGGCTAAGGAACTTGGTGAGGAAACCTGAAGCAAAGGAGGTTAAATGGGGGGAGGTAATGATTCTGAGGTTAGATCTTGAGAGATAAGAGGAAGACTTACCTCTGATGAACCGTCAACCAAAAGGGGAATGAAAGGTTGACCAACCTCTTCTCCTGAAGGAATATTTCCTATTTCTAGTAATGGAGGCAAATCAAGAACCTCAACCGTTTGTGGGAGAGTGGCCACTGATGTGTTCACTTACTCTTCTCCCTTTCTGAAAAACTTAAACTTTATTGGCCTCCTGGAAGGGTTCTTATCCTTTTCCTTTTTACCCTTGGAAGGGTCCCACTTCCAAAGTAGCTAACTTTGAAAAACTCCCTTCTTTATAACTCATTCCCCAAGAAATGAGCCACACCTTATTACGGGAAAGAATTTGAGCAGCTCTTCATGTGATAGAAGCTTTCTCAGCAATGGATCAATCAATGGATGGGAATACATATTGGTCTTCATTCAACCCATCATATAAGGCATCAAGGACACTCTCATTGTCCTTAGTGCCTTCTAGGATGTCAGATAAATCTAGCATCTGGATTTCTTCAATTTTCTTGACCTGCTATTGTCTTTTCTTTGGATGGAAAATTCATCCCGAAGATCATCCCAAATGTCTTCTACGTTGGGCACATGTAGATATAAGGTCCCATACGACTTAAGGTCTCCTTAGAAATCAAATCCATCTATGTGCTTCATGTGCTTTTTCAAATTTTCTTTCAACTCATCCACCATGTTCTTGGCTTTAACCACTGTTGATAACGTGTACCTTCCAATGGAAATAGGGAAGGAGATGGTGGCCTTGTGCTTACTCTGTTAGAATTTGTGAAAATCCAACAATTTTCTAACCAACTCCATCAGGATTAGCTTATTACTTGGGAACCTGGGCAATCGGAAAGGATCACCCAGGTACATGACCACCCAAAGGTATGTGAACTTCTTGAACTACAAGAAGATACAACCCCATTTCGATACTTTGGCCCATGCTTCGTAAGAGACTCCTCTTTTCCTTAGATCAGGGTTCATCCTACAGATATTTTCATAAAAGAAGGCACCGTTCACTCTTCTGAATTTATCCTCAGAACCCTTCATTGTCAGCTGAGGGAAGTATCGATATATGTGTTCTGCTACCCTATCTCCCTTTGCATCCAACCCTGGATAATTTCTCATGTCGGTTGCTGCATAGGTGACATATGACGACATATAAAAATTGTCATTAGTCAAGACTGTCTTCATCTAGGAATCAATCTCATCACTTATAAGACTGCTCCAATCGATCCCTTGTTCATTCTTCTTTATAATGACCATGAATTGATACATCCACCCTTGGAACTCTCTTGACTCGAGGATTCCAAATACTCAACTCAGCAGGGTAATAATTTCACTGCTTTCAAGGATGAAATCACTCCTAGGGACAAACTTGGGAAACCTAGAGACAGTTGGCTTGGCCTTGATCAAGAACTTTTTATTCACATGCCTGATGCATTCTTCTTGATCTTTGTCCCAGGATTTATGTGCTAACTTAAGATCTACATTAAAATATTCCTCAAAGTTGGGCAATCTTAAGAGGTCATCAAAGTAACCCCTGTCCAACTTCACTATGATTTCTCTTGCTTTATTTTTCACTTAGCAAGAATCTGAGTCATAATTGGAAGCACATGCTAGAATGAACTCATGGCATTGAGCAAACATTGGTAATCCTGCTACAAGAGGGAGGCCATTGCTGGTTATTGAATTCATCCAGGGACTCTAAGAAGAATATTTGGTTTTGTTCCAAAATTCCTCCATGTCTATGTTACCAAGCTCCGCGTCTCGGATGTCATAGTTGCAATATATGTAGGAATGGGAATCCATCTTATGGTACTTGTACTTCATCTTTCCTGACCTATCTGAATTATCCTTCGATGATCTAGGATCTGACATGAGAAGTCCTGAAGAAAGAATGCCTAGATAACTCCTAGTTGAACAATCAGGCTTGAAAGCTTGTTAAGCGACCCTACAAACCCGCCACACTAACCAAACTTTGAGACCTGTCAAGCACTTCGTGAAATCCAACACACTACAGTGTATATTGGAAAGTAGGTCGTGTCAGACACTTCGAGAAACCTGATACAATTAGAAATTAGAGGATGTTGAGCACTTGGAGAAACCCGATACAAGCAGAGAAACGATGGTGTTGAACATTGATCGAAACCCGATATGCTATAGAAACCAAAGTATGTTGGACACTTCGAGACACCTGACAAAATTAGAAGTTAGAGGATGCTGAGCACTTTGCAAAACCCGATACAAGCGGAGCCAAGGTGATGTTGAACACTCGGTGAAACCTGATACATTGTGGAAATCAAATGGTGTCAGACACCCTATAAAACCCAAAAAAAGCGTCAGGTCTCTAGGATGTCAGAATAGGTAAAATCTCCACCAAGCTTGTAAGTTACATTTTATAGATTATTCTCAAAAACCACAAGACTACATCCATGGAAGAAAATAAGAAAACATCTTGGATGAATTTTTAAACAAGGGGTTTTATGGGAATACCTCAAAAAATGAAGAAAACAATCCTAAACCCTAAACCCAGAGGAAAGAAAAAGAAAAGAGGAAAAAACACCGAGTGAATACTTCAAAAACAATCCCAAAGGACACAAAATGATAAAAAGAGAAAAATACTTTCAATAAATTTGAAAAATGGTCGAAGACGAATCACAAAATCGATTAAGAGGTTCAATCGGGTTTGGAGGCCGAAGGAGCATGTACGAAAAATCCACTCAGCAAAAATATTTCAGGTAAAAATGACATGTAAAATTGGACTATTTATAAAACCCTACAATTTATTACACCTCCTCCGACACGTGTGCCAACTAACCGACAATTCGACGTTAATGCCATGTCATCATGCTTAGCATGTCTAAAAACTCGATACAAAGGTTTTCTTATCAAATCGGGTTTCGGGAACTGACTGACATGAAGCATGCAAAAGACATGTTTGGATGTTAACAAGTTTTAAAAATCTGATATAAAGGAAAGGTTCGGGTTTCAGGTTTTGGGAAACAAGTAACATGAGGCATGCTTTTTGAAAGGTATGTTCCGATGCTCCTGAGTTCCGAAAACCTGACACACTAGCATGTAATCGAGTTTCGGGTTTCAGAAGAAAATTGACATGAAGCATGTAAAAGACATGTTTCCATGTGATGGAAACCCAAAAACATGAAAATCTCCTTCAAAGGGCATTTTTAGGGGATTTTGTCAAAAAAAATTCTCTGATTATCTCAATTTTAGTTGAAATCACTAAAAACGAGATAAAAGTTGGCTCCAGTTGGGGACTTTATTTGTGACATCAAAGGAAGAGAACTCATATATCAAAAAGCTTTATCCATTGGGCTACAGATTCTGAAGAAGAAAAACCAAAAACAAAGAAAGAAAGAAAGAAAGTAAACACACAACAAAAAATAAATTATGATACAGTGCAAGAGAGCATCTTGCATTACTAGTGGAACACCTTCAAATGTTGGCCACTGAAAGGTAGAGGGAGTAACTCTCCATCTAGATACAATAGACAGAAACTATTTTCACCATTCAGCTGGTGTATTTTGAAAGGACCTTTCCATAAGGAGTCAAGCCTTCCATGCATCCCTTTCTACTCCTTTCTCTTGTCCCAGAGAAGTAATAGATCTCCAATTTGGAAATCATGTTGCTTTGATTTCTTGTAAAATATCCTTTTGAATTTACTCTGATGGTCTGCGATGTGATCCACAGATCTATGGATAGACAGGCCAACAGTGTGTAGGGCATAGCCCCTCTTTGAGACAGCAAAGTGAAACTAGTTTATTGTTATTCTACCAGCAGGAACCTATGCAAGTCCAACAGTATTCTACCTTCAGGGGGGTTTGGGATCTCATCCCAGTAGAGTTAGTTCCGATGAAGAACAGAAAGGAATGAAGGAAGGAATGGAAGAAAGATGGATCTGAAGGGAGAAAAGAAATGAATTCCAAAGTAGAAAGGTCAGAGGGTTTATGTTTTGGGCCGGTAGTAAACAGAGCCAAACTTACTCACATAAACAAATAAAGCAATACTGATAAACAAAATGACAAAAGTAGATATGAATCTAACAGAATAGACACATAGATCTGACGTAAGAAAGATCTAATGCATATAACACATGAATTCAGCACAAAGTCTCAATATTTGTATTAATGTTTTCTTCTGTTACAAGAAAGCTCAAAGTCTTTCTCTCCTCACTTCTATTTTTCATACAAGATTGTTCACCCCCTTGAATACTACAAGTATCCAAGTATTTATAGAAGGAGAAGGAGAAAGAAGACAAAAAGGAGCCAACAACTTATTTACAAAATATCTAAAAGTCAAATGTTGACTTTGGGGCAATTTTGTGGATGACAACATCCCATGGTGCAACATGGATGATGTCATCACGTGTGCCAACATACTTTTAAATACTTTTACAAAAATGGGATTTATCCCAGAAGGAGGAAGCCTATTCATCATCATCCCTTTGCTCGAATGGAGTGTCTTGTTTCTGCTCTAGAGAGGCGATATGATACTGAGCTCGATACTCCATAAACTTGTTGATCATCTTCTGAAGTTGATCATGATCGGGACCCTTTGTGTGGTCTCCGATGACTTCACAAGTTTCTCGTTCATCTCTGAGCCTATCAGGGAGCTTGAAGTATTCATTTCCTACCTCTATTAAATACCTGATGAAATCGTGGCAAGCCAGAAGGTTGTTAATAGATTCTCGGTCAAAAGTGACCTCTGGCATCAAACCTTGTGATGCAATTCCCTTGAAAAGCTGAATAGTATCGTTTGCTTCTCTTAAGGTGAACGATGTGTTAAGCAACCCTGGAGACATCCTCAAGACGATCTGCTCCATTTGATGTTTCGCATCTAGGGCTTCCTCCTTGATTTTGTCTATCTTTTCTAGGACAAACTCCATTTGATCAACCCGATAGTCTAAAGCGACAAGCACTTTGTTGTGTGCTCGCGGGTGATCAATGACGCCAAATTTTAACAAGTCATCGGTCGGGCAGTCGATCATTTTCTGGAATGTCTCATGTTGCAACCTGGCATGGTCCAACTCTTCGGAGATAGGTCCTGCTATTGCCTGGAGTTCATTGTTTGCCTTATCTATACTTTGGTAGAGGCCTGTGAACTTCATGATTACTTCCTCACTGTCTCTGAGGATCTGCTCTCTCCAGGAGGACACTGCTGCACCTTGTTCACCAATCTTGGCGTATTCATTTATCTTCTCCTGACTAAGGACTTCAGGAGTTTTGGCGGCAGCTATAGGAGGTGCATTGCCCATTCTTTGCAGAGCTTGGAGAAGATGTTCGTTTTGTTCCTTTAACATTCTCTTCTTCTCCTTTTCTTCTTGCAGTTTCTTGCAAAGGGCATCCATGGCTGACAAGGCCTCTCCTTGCAGGCTCTCTGATGATGTTCCCATTGTGACCTGGGTCACTGTAAAATCTGTAGGAGACAGATCTTCTTTCTTCTTTATGGGATCTGGGTAGGCTATCTCCATAACCCTTTCACCTGAAGCACTTTTTGAAAAGTGAGTTATCACTTTTTGCTTCTTTGGTCCTTTAGCCAGGATGATGGAGAAGTCCATGGGTGCAATGGGGACTTTCCTCTTGTGTTGGCTTAGGTGGTCTGAGATCCAGCTTGGACTTATGGGAGTGGGACCAGAGGACGAAGAAGAAACAGGGGTGGAAGGAAGAACAACTGCAGTGGACATGGGGAAGTGTGTCGAAACACTTGGTGGTGGCATGGAGAAAGGGGCCGACACACCAACGCTCATGGGATTAGGAGTCACTACAAGAGAGGAGGCCATGGGGGTGGAAGGGATCTGTGAGATGAGGGAAGAAATGTTGGGGGACAGATCCGCAAGGGAAGAGAAGATGGAGGAAGAGGGAGGGGGAAAGGAAGAAGATGGAGGAGAAGACACAACCAAAGGAGTGGTTGTTTGAGTGACATGAGGAGGGGAAGGAGGAGTGAGAGAGGGAATGGTTGGTACTTCACTAGTTGTAGTTGTGACAACATCCTGAGTGGATGTGTCTGTTGGAGCACTTACCGCTTCTTCTTTTCCTGGGGACACTAAGTCCACAACTTGCTCTTCTGCGGTAGTAGGAGGGCTTTCAGGAGCTTTCTCTTGAGCAGTGCTTGCCTCTCCCACTTTATCTTTTCCTTTGCCTTTAGGCAAGTGTTTTGGCCTGGTGGGTGCATTGCCCAGGGGAGATGTGATAAAATCTACCCCAAGATAGATGATACCATTTTTCTTACACCAATGCTCGGTGCGTTGCAGAGTAGGTTGAACTCTTTCTTGGATGGTCTGGGGCACTTTGTTCCTGTCAATATCTGTGAACGGCCAATCATCCCCTTCTGTGTCTAGGTAAACCTGATCAATTTCCTGATCAGTTTCTAGGAAATCCTTTGGGATGATGGCCATGCCATATTGAATGATCTCTGCCAGGGCCAGCCGGGAGTGATCCTTTTGCCTGAGTTCAACTTCATGATTTAAGTCAATGTAGATATCCTCGATCTGAGGAATGTGGATAGGATCAATCTTTTCCCCTGGAAGGAAACCACGAGGATCGAAGGTTGGCCTTGCCAGGAAATTATGCTTCAAATTGAGCAATTCAAGCTCTGCATACATCTCCCGAGCTTTACTTTGTGAGGGGCACGTGTACCTACCTACTGTGAGGGGGAATGGAGTTCCTCCCTTCTTCCTCTTCATACACTTCTCGTGATAGGTGATAAGCTACCTTGACAGCTCCAGAAGGATTAGTTTAGGCCCCGCATATCTCGGCAATCTTGTGGGTTCTCCCAAGAAGTTGGCAGCTCTGAGATAGGTAAAGGTGGGGAATTGCGTAAACAATGCTCCCCACTTCCTTGTGGTGGTGATCACGCTTTTGCTTGTCTGACCATGAGTCATGTTGGGCCTCAAGAGGTAGATGATGCCATAGAAGAAGACATCATTGATCTTGTTGAACTGAGTTATGTTGTTCTCGAGCCTCAACTCTGGATAGTATTCGTATATTTTGACCTGGGGCCATACCCCATACTGATTCAACCCTGGGTAGTCTCTCTCTGCGGCAGCTGCATATACTACATAGGAGTTCATATAGAACCTCCCAGTTGTTGAAAGTCATTGAAGTTGTTCCGAGATTGTATCACTGATAATTTCGGCCCAGCCAAAACGCTGATCGGGCACATTTTTATTCATTGTTTCCAAATACCTGAGCATCCACTTGTGAAAGTAATGGGCATCAGGGAGCCCATGTACTCTGCTTAGGAAGGTGATCGTGTCACTCAGCTCTTCTGAAAAATCACTGCGATGAATGACTTGGGGCCACCTACTCGCCACCTTTTTATTCTTGAGGTATACCTCGTTCATCATCTGCATGCACTTGTCCTCATTATCGGTCCAAGTCTTCATGCAGTCTTCTTGACTTACTGCCACAAAATGTCTGTGGTGGGGGATGCCCAAGATAGTTTCAAAGTGTCAGGCTATGAGGTTGATTATCACCTTGCCCTCCTCATTTTTGACACATCTTGTGTCCTTGTTGTAACAATGGCCCACCAACATGATGAATTCATTATTAATTGCGCTCACTGGGAGCCCTGCAGCAAAGTGCAGACCACTGCCAACCAATTTATCCATCCACGGGCTGCCTGTGACCTTCTTGGTTCTGGCCCAAAATTCATCCATGTCTATATGCCCAAGTTCTGAATCTCTGATATCGAGATCACACTCTGCAAGTGAGTCAGGCATCCTGACCTTTTGGTATTTATACTTCATTTCCTGCTCCGTCAACTTGGCTTTGCCTTTGGACTTGGTTGGCTTCTTACTCGATGAAGACATAAGTGCACTCGAGGATTGTTGTTGCTCTGCAAGAAGAATCAGAGAGTTCCAATGTAGAAGGGCCATGTTAGCCATCAAGTTGTCCATAAAAGCTTTGCAGAATGAAAAATTACCAACTTATGAGCCTCTGGGCGCAAGGCGCATCCTTACTGCAGGCTGCAGGGGTTTTGAAAAGCAAGGCACACTTTTAGGGAGTGTTGCATGGGGGAAAGTAGTGCCAAAAGGGGCACGGGGCATGGAAAGGCTACACACAACATTCAGATGTTGATGTCAAGGAATATGTGCTTGCGCATAGGAAGTGCTTTAACTGGGTGTAGTTTTGTTTGGTGTAGCAAGGTCTCAGGGTGCGCCATTGGCACAAATGTGGCAGATGTTGCATGAGGGTGAGGTGTGCCAAGCACATTTGTAGAAGGTGTAACACATAGGTCAAGTGCACCAAGGGGCTTGGTTTGCGCGGCGCGGAAAGGGTTTGCACAACATGCAGTGTTGTTGTATGTTGCTTTGGCACCAGCGCTTGCGCCTTAGGAATTTTGTAGTTTATAGGGCATGAGAAGGGCTTATGCTGTGCGGTCCTTTAATGTGCCAATGGCATGACTGTTTTTGATGCAACATAGTGAAATAGTGTGCCAAAGGGGCATGACTGTGTTTAGTGTAACAGGAGTTTGCAATGCGCCATAGTGAAAATAGTTTCACTATGTGGGTAGATTTCCCTTTTTCTTGATTTTTACTCTTTTGGCTCAGATTTTGATGTCTAGGAGGGAAAACCTAGCAAGGCAAGGAGTGAAGGACAAATGGGCATGAGTTATTTTTGAGGCCGAGCCTTCCAGATTTGCAGATCTGGAAGAAAAGGAAAAGGAGAGTTTGCAGGTGGGTACTTGGGTTTGCAAATGGTGTTATCCTTTCCTTCTAAATTCATTTTTATTATTCAACAATCCTAATCACCTAGCCCAACATCCATAAAAACAACAACAAGGATGGTAGAAACCACTTACCCGGTATAAATAATGACGAAGGGATGAGGTGGGGTCCACGATCACGACAAATGGCATGCGCGGGCTGACGAGAGCAACTGACAGGCACAGAGGAATAACTTTTCACATTTTTTCAATTGTGAAAATGACAGGTTCGGGTGCGCCTATATATAGAAAAATGTGCATTTATTGTGCCACCACTTTTTCCTTTGGCACACTTTACAGAGTGTCGACATGGGGAAGGTTGCGCCTAGGGTGCAATGTTTAATATGTCGACATCATGTTACATGCACCTAAGGCACACTCAAAAAGGTGTTAACATGCTTAGATGTGTCGGGTGCACTTTAAAG
The DNA here is from genome assembly GCA_019776745.2 of Taxus chinensis. Taxonomy (NCBI): domain Eukaryota; kingdom Viridiplantae; phylum Streptophyta; class Pinopsida; order Cupressales; family Taxaceae; genus Taxus; species Taxus chinensis. The sequence continues at coordinate 691,750,444 of CM034148.1, forward strand.
AGGGCGCATCATTTAATGATGTTGCAATAAGCATGAGTGCGCCTAGGGACCAAAGGGGTGCAGTTTTGAGAGTGTTGACACTACATTACTTGCGCCCAAGTCAAAAGGTTTGAAAATGGCTAAGTTCTTTGAAACTTGATTTTCTGAAAGGGAGTTCTAGGCCTTTCAGAACATTAATAGACCTTATCAGGGGACCGAAACGGAATTTTGGTATGGTTACCTGCAAAATTGCCCTTGTCAATTTTACAGGATAACAGCTGGCTCTTTCTGGGGACTATCTTTGAGTGAAGCTTAAGGGTAGAGAATCCCATATTTTCATGTGCCTATCCATTGGGTTACAGGGTCAAAAACAAGGGCGACGAAAAAGAAAGGAAAACACACAACTAACAGAAAGTAAACACACGACAAAAACAAACACACAACTAAAGAAAACTGTACAAAGAAGAGAGCAAGCTCTACTTCCTGAATATTTTGAGATGTTTCCTGCTATAGGGAAGTGGGAGTTCAGTTCCATCTAGATATGAGAGATAGAAGCTACTCTCTCCATTCAGTTGTCTGATCTTGAATGGCCCTCTCCAAAGAGAATCAAATTTCCCATGCATGCCCTTTGGTTCTCTTCGCTTGTCCCATAGGAGGACAAGATCTCCCACCTGGAAATCTCTCTGCTTGGCCTTTTTATCGAACAGTCTTTTGACTTTATTCTGATGTTCGGTGATCCTGTTGACCACCCTTACCCTTTTTTCTTCAAGTTCTGTTAGATACATGATCCTCTTTTCAAGAGAATTCTAGAAAGTTTCATCTTCGATCGCTCGTGCCAAGCGTAGAGCAGGGAGTTCCGTGGAGATAGGGATCTCAGCGTCAATTCCATATAACACTTGAAAAGGTGACATTCTAAGAGACCTCTTCAGGGTAATACGGTCTACCCACAAAGCATCATACAATGACTTGTGCCATGACCACTGATTCTCATCGACTAGCTTCCGTATGATAGTCACTAGGTTTTTATTGCTGGATTCAGCCTGACCATTCCCTTGAGGGTAATAATCCGAGGCATGGGCCAAGGTTATTCTGTATTCATAGAAAAAACCAATAACTTCCCATGAGGAGAAGTTGGAAGCATTATCAGCAACGATCTTGTGTGGGATGCCAAATCTCACAATGATATTTTCTTTGATGAAGTTGCAAACAACTTCAGAGGTGGCATTCTTAACAGGTATGGCCTCCACCCATTTGGTGAAGTAATCTGTTGTTGTTAGGACATAACTATGTCCTAGCACTTGATTGGGGATGGAGTGCTTTGATAAATTCAATTCCCCATTTCCTGAATGGTTCGTCAATAATGACGGGCCTGAGGGGAAAAGTAGCCAATTTTGGTTTACCAACGAACTGTTGGCAGAGCTCACATTTTGCTACCCAGGTGGCTGTATCCTGAAATAGCATTGGCCAGTAGTACCTGGCCCGAATGATCTTATGTGCTATCACAGAAGAGGAAAAGTGACCACCAAGGCTGAATCATGAAATATTTCTAGTAACTTCACCTGATGTGGCTTGTCAATGCATCGCAAGAAGATGCCATCAATCCGCGCTTGTATAAACCGTCATCCCATATGACATATCTGGCTGCCCTGAGCTTTACTGTCCACTTCTCCTTTGAAGTTAGATGGGCTGGACACTCACCGTAAGTGAGAAAGAAAGTGATGTTGGAATACCACTCGTCACTGGTCACAACAAATAGAACCATAGGTAGAGAATCAACTTTCTCCAGCTCACCCTGCGCTCCGTCGATGCAATCAACTTTCTCTTCAGGATCTCCTGAATCTTTATTTTCAGCCATGAGCTGACATAGGCCTCTACCCCTTACCAACTTGGTTGGTTTGATGTCCAGATCATACTCTTGGACCTTTGTGATCCAATTCCCTCGTAAGCTTCCTAACTCCTGTTGAGTTAGGATAGACTTAACTGCCGTGTCAGGAACCAGCACTACCGTATGAGAGTTTAGGATGTAGTACCGGAAGTTCTTGACTACTTTGACTACTGTGAAGGCATGTTTTTCTAACTGAGACATCTTCAATTCATGAAGCTTGAGAGGGGAGCTCATGAACGTGATTGGGGATTCAACATCCTCAGAGTTCTTCTGCATTAAGATGGCAGATACAGTATGCGGATGCATAACTGTACATGATGAAATCTTTGGAGAAGTCGGGGCACACCAGAACTGGTGCATGAGCAACAGAGGCTTTTATATCCTTGAATGATGTCTTTCCTTCTTCACTCCACCAGAAATTTTGTGACCCCTTCATCATATTTGATATGTGACGAGTCTTTTCAGTGAAGTCTGGAACAAAGCGTCTGAGAAAATTCACCTTTCCGAAGGAGTGAACACCGGTCTTGCTTGTGGGCAAGGTAAGGCTCTGAATAGCCTTGAATCTTTCGATGTCTATTTTTGTTCCTTCCTTGCTGACAATGTGTCCCAGCAACTTTCCTTCAGTGACCCCGAAAAACAGACTTTTTTGGATTTAGGGAAATCCCGTGTTCTCGGCATCTAATCAATACTTGCTCCAAATGATCACAGTGATCACTTCACTTTTTAGAGAACACAGTTAAGTCATCCAGATAAACTATGATGACCTTCCCCATCATACCTTTGAATGTGAAGTCCATAGCTCGCTGAAAGGTGGCACTGGCATTGGTCAAGCCGAAAGGCATCCTGCTGTAGGTGAATGTGCCCCAGGGAGTAGTGAACGTTGTTTTGAATTGGTCTTCAGGTGAGACCTCAATCTGATTATAGCCTGAAAAACCATCGAGCATGGACAACATCTCTGAACTAGTTACTGCTTGCAGAACCTGATCCATTATGGGCAGTGGATAATTGTCCTTCAGGGATGCCTGGTTCAGGTTGCGAAAATCTACGCATATGTGTATTTCACCATTCTTCTTTCGCACGGGCACAATGTTTGTGACCCAGGTACTATGATGGATAGGAAAGATAATTCTCACATCCAGCATCTTCTGTATTTCCACCTAGATGGTACCCGAGATCTTAGGATTGTAGTGCCTCTGTTTCTGGCGAAAGGGTTTGACATCGTCCTTTAACGGGATGTCATGTTGAATGTCCTTAGGCTTGAATGACTTTAGATCGGCATAAGACCATGCCAATACGTCCATATATTTCTTCAACAGCTTGAAAAATTTCTACTTTTCCTCGGGTGTACAACACTTCCCGATGTTCACAAACTGTGGATGCTCTGTAGAGCTTAGATTAACAGATTCGGTCTCTGGAGAAGAGCTAGGGTCATTCTGTCACTTTTTCTTGACGAAGCGGTCATGCTTGTCAAACAATCATTCCAGGGAGACTAAACCTTTCAGAATTTTGTTCCCCTTGAGCTGACAGATGCCTCCACCTTCTATTGATTCATTTGATTGACCAGTGATGGACTCACGACATACTGAAGTAGATCCTTCGAAATGAAGCTCATTGAAATTGTCTACTTTCTCTAGGAAAGCAATAAGCTGATTGTCATCGTTGAATACCTGCCAGTGGTGAGAATTGTCTGGCACGCTTGGGTGAAAGACTACCTCAATGGTATATGTGTCTGTTTTCAGCCCTGGGTGAGGGAGCATAAGCAAGGCAGAGATGGCCAATGAATCGGCCATGTCATTTTGGGCTCGTGGAACCACTTTGATTGAGAAGGCATTGAACTCCTCAATGTTGTCCCATACTGTGTTGCGGTAGTGCCTGAGTCTGTCATTTTTTACCTGGTATACTCCCTTTACCTGATTGACAATCAGTTTGGCATCACCTTGTACTTTTAGGTTCTTGATTCCTCTTTCCTTTGCAGCTTGCATGCCGAGTAGCAAAGATTCATACTCAGCAGTATTGTTTGTATTGAAAAACTACAATTTGAAAGAAAGAGGGAAAATCTCCTCTTCAGGAGATATCAGGATGGCTCCAGCGCCACATCCACTTGTTGCACAACTGCCATCAAACTGCAGCATCCATATCTTGTTAAGGTCCTCCTCCTGGATGAGAACATCCATTCTATCAGACTCAGTGGATAAGAAGTAGTTCCCCATCCCTGATGATTCGAAGAGAATCTGGGCCTTGGGGTCGTCAGAGTTGGTGACCAGGTACTTCTTTTGTGATTCAGGCTCCAATGTCTGCATTACTCCTTTGACGGGGATTCTGGCTTTGGACCAGTCCATATGAATTTCTCCACCGACTTCCCTACAAAAACTTCTCCCTAGTAAAATTCCATATGCTGCTGGAATATCAGCAACGAGGATGGTCATCTTTACCCTTTTCTCTGGGAATGCTGCAAATGTGAACTGTGCGTCTTTGATCTGACCAATTAATGGAACCTGTTTGGTTTCCATGGAGTAACATCTACCGAAAGGCTTGGTAAGAGTGAGGCCCAAAGCATGGGTGACCTTTGCCGGCATGACATTATCGGAAGCCCCAGAATCAATTATGCAGTTGCTTAGTTTGTGACCATTGATTAGGAGGGAGAGATAAAAAGGTTCAATTTTTCCTGATGTGGAAGTCGAGGCAACATTTATGTGAGATGCAGGAGGAGTGGAAAGGATTCCTTTTGGGGAGATAGGAGAGGGGATGGTAGCTTGGCTTTGGATATATTCAGTTAATCTTACAAGCTACTCAGGGTTAGACTGAAGATATTCAGCCTCAGACATTTGAATCTTGGTCTTTTTAGTGTGATCGACTATGTCGAATGTGACCAAGGGTTGCGTTGACGAAGGAATGAGTCCCTCATTTCATGATGGTAGGGGAGGGTTACTGGTCTTTATGGAAATAGAAGAAGGCTGATTTGGAGGAGAGATAGGAGGAAAATATTTCTTCACAAAAGGTTTAATAGGAGGTTGAGCAGGGAAGAGGATTACCTCTTTTAGCAATTGTTGGAGGTGTGTTCGACACAACCTTCTCCTTTTGTATCCTGGCAGCAACTTCTACTTCTTTTCCTTGTGAGTGGGTGAAAACAGCATATGACTATCCTGCTTGCATACCCTTGGGTACCTTCCTCTTCATCAGATTCCTCATCTTCAAATTCCATATACCCAATCGTAGAGTCGCCAGTCGGTTCACCGACATCTTGATCATCTTCACCTTGCGATGAAGGTTCTTCATAAATTTTCTCATCTTCTTCGATCTCGACCAGGGCATTAACCGGAGGGGCCTCAAGTGCTAACCTTGGAGCAGCAGCAGGAAAACGTGGCCTTTGTGGGGCATTGTTGGGAGTGAAGTTCCTCCATGGGATATCCCGGTACAGAGTGGTAGACGAAGCTTGAGCTAATTGCTTCTTTAAATGAGCAAGTCATTTGCCATCTTCTAGAATGCCAGATCTGATGAAGTGGCTTGAGAAGGAGTCAAAGCCTTTGATTTGGATGGCTCTCATTTTAACTCACCAGATATAAGCAGGTTATCCTCTATCCGAATGGCCGCAGCTTGAGCGAGGACCAAGGTGGTGATTTGTTCTTGTAAGAGTAAGAAACTTACTCTTGAACTCATGGCATTCACAAAGAAACACTTTTGATTTTCTGGTGTTGGCAACATGGCAGGTGGCACACGGTTAATCAGTGAATTGAAATGGGTGATAAAATCATGCATGGTTTCATTGGCCTCCTTCTTCAAGTGAGTAATCTTTGACAGTAACACAAATGCATCTTCTGAAGGCTTATACCTGTCTTCAAATGCAGTTTGTAATGTGGCCCAACTGGTGATAGATCCGGCGGCAAGTGTTGGAACCACTCTACTGCAGGTCCTTGCAAGGTCTCTAGAAAGAGGCATACCGACATGTCTTCATGGGTCACATCTAGGATGCTGCATGACATAATGAATGCAGATATATGTGAATCCATGCTTTGATTTCCACTCCCATCAAATCTTGGGAAATTCTTGCGGTTTCCATGAGGGAGTGTGTGAACTGGATGTGGCAATGCAAGAGGACCCATAGCGTTTCCCCATGGTACTGCCATTTGAAAAGCTGGAAAGAGGACGCGAGCCGGGAGTGCGGTTCCACTTAGTAACAGGGCACTACAAATTGACGTGGAAGCTCCCTGTGAAAACCGAGTTCTTTCGTGGAGGCGAGGCACTTCTTGCTGACCGATCAGCTGAACTCAGTGATGAGAAATGTGCTGGTGTAATACTGAAATTGTGCCTCTGAAGTAGATCAAAAATAGGATCGAATTCTCCATGAGCTCTTCTGCTACGGGTAAATGGTTCACCCGCCAGTGTATCTACTCAGATCGGCAATAATTTGGAGCAGATTTATAATAATCTTTTTGTTTGTACTTGCTGATTTTCTGATTTTTCTGGAAAAAATCAGCAGCATGCACTTTTCTAAATACTTCAAATTTATCCCTTTTTCAAACAACCGATTGCGGTTTAATGACAAGGATTAGTAGGGATAAAAAGTGGGATAATTTCAGTAAGCTGATTTTCGGATCTTAGATTTGATTTTTTGCAAGGGTTTGAAAATATTTGTAAAAATATCAAGATCTCAGATCTACGGAAATATATGGGTTTTTATAAAAACTCAGTGAACTAAAGGTTTCTAACTGGTCCAGATCTATAGATCTGCTAAGAAAATTTTCAGTTTGGGTCACTTTTGCAAAAATTTCAGATTTTAACAAAGGGTTAAAATTTTCAAACTGGTAGTGACTTTGACAGTTTTTTATTTATTTTCTTAGTTCGATCCCCAAGTAGAGTCACCAAAAACTATTGGTCTGAAAATCTGTCGGGTGGGCAGATCTATGGATAGACAGGCCAACAGTGTGCAGGGCATAGCCCCTCTTTGAGACAGTAAAGTGAAACTGGTTTATTGTTATTCTACCAGCAGGAATCTGTGCAAGTCCTACAGTATTCTACCTTCAGGGGGGTTTGGGATCTCATCCCAGTAGAGTTAGTTCCGACGAAGAACAGAAAGGAATGAAGGAAGGAATGGAAGAAAGATGGATCTGAAGGGAGAAAAGAAATGAATTCCAAAGTAGAAAGGTCAGAGGGTTTATGTTTTGGGCCGGTAGTAAACAGAGCCAAACTTACTCACATAAACAAATAAAGCAATACTGATAAACAAAATGACAAAAGTAGATATGAATCTAACAGAATAAACACATAGATCTGACGTAAGAAAGATCTAATGCATATAACACATGAATTCAGCACAAAGTCTCAATATTTGTATTAATGTTTTCTTCTGTTACAAGAAATCTCAAAGTCTTTCTCTCCTCACTTCTATTTTTCATACAAGATTGTTCCACACTTGAATACTACAAGTATCCAAGTATTTATAGAAGGAGAAGGAGAAAGAAGACAAAAAGGAGCCAACAACTTATTTACAAAATATCTAAAAGTCAAATGTTGACTTTGGGGCAATTTTGTGGATGACAACATCCCATGGTGCAACATGGATGATGTCATCACGTGTGCCAACATACTTTTAAATACTTTTACAAAAATGGGATTTATCCCAGAAGGAGGAAGCCTATTCATCATCATCCCTTTGCTCGAATGGAGTGTCTTGTTTCTACTCTGGAGAGGTGATATGATACTGAGCTCGATACTCCATAAACTTGTTGATCATCTTCTGAAGTTGATCATGATCGGGACCCTTTGTGTGGTCTCCGATGACTTCACAAGTTTCTCATTCATCTCTGAGCCTATCAGGGAGCTTGAAGTATTCATTTCCTGCCTCTATTAAATACCTGATGAAATCATGGCAAGCCAGAAGGTTGTTAATAGATTCTCGGTCAAAAGTGACCTCTGGCGTCAAACCTTGTGATGCAATTCCCTTGAAAAGCTGAATAGTATCATTTTCTTCTCTTAAGGTGAATGATGCGTTAAGTAACCCTGGAGACATCCTCAAGACGATCTGCTCCATTTGATGTTTCACGTCTAGGGCTTCCTCCTTGATTTTGTCTATCTTTTCTAGGACAAACTCCATTTGATCAACCCGATAGTCTAAAGTGACAAGCGCTTTGTTGTGTGCTCGCGGGTGATCAATGACGCTGAATTTTAACAAGTCATCAGTCGGGCAGTCGATCATTTTCTGGAATGTCTTGTGTTGCAACCTGGCATGGTCCAACTCTTCAGAGACAGGTCCTGCTATTGCCTGGAGTTCATTGTTTGCCTTATCTATACTTTGGTAGAGGCCTGTGAACTTCGTGATTACTTCCTCACTGTCTCTGAGGATCTGCTCTCTCCAGGAGGACACTACTGCACCTTGTTCACCAATCTTGGCGTATTCATTTATCTTCTCCTGACTAAGGACTTCAGGAGTTTTGGTGGTAGCTATAGGAGGTGCATTGCCCATTCTTTGCAGAGCTTGGAGAAGATGTTCATTTTGTTCCTTTAACATTCTCTTCTTCTCCTTTTCTTCTTGCAGTTTCTTGCAAAGGGCATCCACGGCTGACAAGGCCTCTCCTTGCAGGCTCTCTGATGATGTTCCCATTGTGACCTGGGTCACTATAAAATCTGTAGGAGACAGATCTTCTTTCTTCTTTATGGGATCCGGGTAGGCTATCTCCATAACCCTTTCACCTAAAGCACTTTTTGAAAAGTGAGTTATCACTTTTTGCTTCTTTGGTCCTTTAGCCGGGATGATGGAGAAGTCCATGGGTGCAATGGGGACTTTCCTCTTGTGTTGGCTTAGGTGGTCTGAGATCCATCTTGGACTTATGGGAGTGGGACCAGAGGAAAAGAAGAAACAGGGGTGGAAGGAAGAACAACTGCAGTGGACACGGGAAGTGTGTCGAAACACTTGGTGGCGGCATGGAGAAAGGGGCCTGACACACCAATGCTCACGGGATTAGGAGTCACTACAAGAGAGGAGGCCATGGGGGGGAAGGGATCTGTGAGATGAGGGAAGAAATGTTGGGGGACAGATCCGCAAGGGAAGAGAAGATGGAGGAAGAGGGAGGGGGAAAGGAAGAAGATGGAGGAGAAGACACAACCAAAGGAGTGGTTGTTTGAGTGACATGAGGAGGGGAAGGAGGATTGAGAGAGGGAATGGTTGGTACTTTGCCAGTTGTAGTTGTGACAACATCCTGAGTGGATGTGTCTGTTGGAGCACTTACCACTTCTTCTTTTCCTGGGGACACTAAGTCCACAACTTGCTCTTCTGCGGTAGTAGGAGGGATTTCAGGAGCTTTCTCTTGAGCAGTGCTTGCCTCTCCCACTTTATCTTTTCCTTTTCCTTTAGGCAAGTGTTTTGGCCTGGTGGGTGCATTTCCCAGGGGAGATGTGATAAAATCTACCCCAAGATAGATGATACCATTTTTCTTACACCAATGCTCGGTGCATTGCAGAGTAGGTTGAACTCTTTCTTGGATGGTCTAGGGTGCTTTGTTCCTATCAATATCCATGAATGGCCAATCATCCCCTTCTGTGTCTAGGTAAACCTGATCAATTTCCTGATCAGTTTCTAGGAAATCCTTTGGGATGATGGCCATGCCATATTGAATGATCTCTGTACCAGGGCCAGCCGGGAGTGATCCTTTCACCTGAGTTCGACTTCATGATTTAAGTCGATGTAGATATCCTTGAATCTAAGGAACGTGGATAGGATCATATCTTTACCCCTGGAAGGCAACCACGAGGATCGAAGGTTGGCCTTGCTAGGAAATTATGCTTCAAATTGAGCAATTCAAGCTCTGCATACATCTCTCAAGCTTTACTTTGTGAGGGGCACGTGTACCTACCTACTGTGAGGGGGAATGGAGTTCCTCCCTTCTTCCTCTTCATACACTTCTCGTGATAGGTGATAAGTTACCTTGACAGCTCTAGAAGGATTAGTTTAGGCCCCGCATATCTCGGAAATCTTGTGGGTTCTCCCTAAGAAGTTGGCAGCTCTGAGATAGGTAAAGGTGGGGAATTGCGTAAACAACGCTCCCCATTTCCTTGTGGTGGTGATCACACTTTTTCTTGTCTGACCATGAGTCATGTTGGGCCTCAAGAGGCAGATGATGCCATAGAAGAAGACATCATTGATCTTGCTGAACTGAGTTATGTTGTTCTCGAGCCTCAACTCTGGATAGTATTCGTATATTTTGACCTGGGGCCATACCCCATACTGATTCAACCCTGGGTAGTCTCTCTCTATGACAGCTACATATACTACATAGGAGTTCATATAGAACCTCCTAGTTGTTGAAAGTCGTTGAAGTTGTTCGAGATTGTATCACTGATAATTTTGGCCCAGCCAAAACGCTGATCGGGCACATTTTTATTCATTGTTTCCAAATACCTGAGCATCCACTTGTGAAAGTAATGGGCATCAGGGAGCCCATGTAATCTACTTAGGAAGGTGATCATGTCACTCAGCTCTTCTGAAAAATCACTGCGATGAATGACTTGGGGCCACCTGCTCGCCACCTTTTTATTCTTGAGGTATACCTCATTCATCATCTGCATGCACTTGTCCTCATTATCGGTCCAAGTCTTCATGCAGTCTTCTTGACTTACTGCCAAAAAATGTCTGTGGTGGGGGATGCCCAAGATAGTTTCAAAGTGTCAGGCTGTGAGGTTGATTATCACCTTGCCCTCCTCATTTTCGACACATCTTGTGTCCTTGTTGTAACAACGGCCCACCAACATGATGAATTCATTATTAATTGCGCTCACTGGGAGCCCTGCAGCAAAGTGCAGACCACTGCCAACCAATTTATCCATCCACGGGCTGCCTGTGACCTTCTTGGTTCTAGCCCAAAATTCGTCCATGTCTATATGCCCAAGTTCTGAATCTCTGATATCGAGATCACACTCTGCAAGTGAGTCAGGCATCCTGACCTTTTGGTATTTATACTTCATTTCCTACTCCGTCAACTTGGCTTTGCCTTTGGACTTGGTTGGCTTCTTACTCGATGAAGACATAAGTGCACTCAAGGATTGTTTTTGCTCTGCAAGAAGAATCAGAGAGTTCCAACATAGAAGGGCCATGTTAGCCATCAAGTTGTCCATAAAAGCTTTGTAGAATGAAAAATTACCAACTTATGAGCCTCTGGGCGCAAGGCGCATCCTTACTATAGGCTGCAAGGGTTTTGAAAAGCAAGGCACACTTTTAGGGAGTGTTGCATGGGGGAAAGCAGTGCCAAAAGGGGCACGGGGCATGGAAAGGCTACACACAACATTCAGATGTTGATGTCAAGGAATATGCACTTGCACATAGGAAGTGCTTTAACTGGGCACAATTTTGTTTGGTGTAGCAAGGTCTCAGGGTGTGCCATTGGCGCAGATGTGGCAGATGTTGCATGAGGGTGAGGTGTGCCAAGTGCATTTGAAGAAGGTGTAACACATAGGTCAAGTGCACTAAGGGGCTTGGTTTGCATGGCGCGGAAAGGGTTTACACAACATGCAGTGTTGTTGTAGTTGCTTTGGTGCCAGCGCTTGTGCCTTAGGAATTTTGTAGTTTATAGGGTGCGAGAAGGGCTTATGTTGCGTGGTCCTTTAATGCACCAATGGCGTGACTATTTTTGATGCAACATAGTGAAATAGTGCGCCAAAGGGGCGCGACTGTGTTTAGTGTAACAAGGAGTTTGCAATGTGCCATAGTGAAAATAGTTTCACTATGTGGGGGATTTCCCTTTTTCTCGATTTTTACTCTTTTGGCTCAGATTTTGATGTCCAAGAGGGAAAACCTAGTAAGGCAAGGAGTGAAGGACAAATGGGCATGAGTTATTTTTGAGGCCGAGCCTTCCAGATTTGCAGATCTAGAAGAAAAGGAAAAGGAGAGTTTGCAGGTGGGTACTTGGGTTTGCAAATGGCGTTATCCTTTCCTTCTAAATTCATTTTTATTATTCAACAATCCTAATCACCTAGCCCAACATCCATAAAAACAACAAGGATGGTAGAAACCACTTACCCGGTATAAATAATGACGAAGGGATGAGGTGGGGTCCACGATCATGACAAATGGCATGCGCGGGCTGATGAGAGCAACTGATAGGCACAGAGGAATAACTTTTCACATTTTTTCAATTGTGAAAATGACAGGTCGGGTGTGCCTATATATAGAAAAATGCACATTTATTGTGCCACCAACTTTTTCTTTGGCACACTTTAAAGAGTGTCAACATGGGGAAGGTTGCACCAGGGCGTGATGTTTAATATGTCGACATCATGTTATATGCACCTAAGGCGCACTCAAAAAGGTGTTAACATGCTTGCAGATGCGTCAGGCACACTTAAAGAGGGCACATCATTTAATGATGTTGCAATAAGCATGAGTGCGCCTAAGGACCAAAGGGGCGCAGTTTTGAGAGTGTTGACACTACATTACTTGCGCCCAGTCAAAAGGTTTAAAAAATGGCTAAGTTCTTTGAAACTTGATTTTCTGAAAGGGAGTTCTAGGCCTTTCAGAACATTAATAGACCTTATCAGGGGACTGAAATGGAATTTTGGTATGGTTACCTACAAAATTTCCCTTGTCAATTTTATAGGATGAGAAAAGGTTCTTCAATCACCATAGGATTCAAGGGAAGAGTTGTTAGCTTAGGACAACCAACAAAATGTTGACAAGCTTCACACTTGGCCACCCATTCAACTGAGTCTCGAAAGAGAGTAGGCCAATAGTACCTAGCCCGTAAGATCTTATAAGTCATTACGGAAGAAGAAAAATTTCCTCCGCATGCTAGATTGTGGAAGGACTCTAGCAACCTTACCTGTTGAGACTTATCAACATAGCACATGAATACACCATCGATACCTTTCTTGTATATACAATTGTCCCACAAAATGTATCTTGCAGACCTGAGTTTAACTCTCATCTTTTCTTTTTGGCTTAAATGTGGGGGACACTTGCCATAGGTTAAAAAGAAATCAATATCTGTGTACCATTCATTAGTAGTTCTTACAAAAATCACCTTGGGAAATTATGAATAAGTAGCTTTAGTTTCTTTTCATTTTGTCTTAGCATTGTTTTCTGTGATCAATTGGCATAGGCCTCTTCCTCGCACCAACTTGGTAGGTCTGATGTCTAATTCATACTCATGTACTTTGGCTATCTAGTTACCCTATTGACTACCAAACTCTTGTTGGGTCAGAATGGATTTAACTGTAGTATCAAGAACTAGAACAAGAGTGTGGGAACTTAAGACATAATACCTAAAATATTTCACCACTCTCACCACTGCATAAGCGTTCTTTTCAATCTGCGACATCTTCAATTCATGTTCCTTTAGTGGGTAGCTCATGAAAGCAATGTGAGGTTCAATTCCTTCTTTGTTTTCCTGCATTAGGATGGCTTATACTATATGTGTGGAAGCATAGCTGTACATGATGAAATATTTCTTGAAGTTCAGGCATACCAAAATAGGAGCGCGAGTAATTGCCCGTTTGACCTCTTTGAAAGAAATCTTCCCTTCAATGCTCCATCGAAATGGATTTTTACCTTTCATCATCCTAAGGATATCATTGGTTTTATTGGTAAAGTTAGGTACAAATTTTCTTAAGAAATTGACCTTCCCAAAAAAGGAATGCACCCCAGTTTTGCGTGTAGGTAGGGTGAGGTTTTGGATGGCTTTCACCCATTCTGGATCGATCTTGGTTCCTTCCTTAGTCACAATATGACCCAAAAACTTTCCTTCTATCACTCCGAACATGGACTTTTTAGGATTTAATTAAATCCCATGACACTTGCACCTTAAGAGTACCTGCTCCATGTGATCATAATTATCACTTCACTTTTTAGAGAAGACCGTAAATTCATCCAAATACACAACTATGATCTTTCCCATTAAATCTCTGAAAGCTAAGTCCATAGCCCTTTGAAATTTGGATCCGGTGTTAATAAAACCAAAAGACATTCTCTTGTAAGCAAAGGTCCCCCATGGGGTAGCGAATGTTGTTTTATGTTCATCTTCAGTAGCTCCCTCAACCTAATTATATCCTGAAAATCCGTTGATCATGGATAACATTTCTGATCTAGTGACAGTCTATAATACCTGGTCCATGATGGGAAATGTATAATTGTCTTTCAAAGAAGACTGGTTGAGGTTCTAGAAGTCAACACAAATCCAGATTTTGCCGTTCTTCTTTATGACAGGGAAAATGTTCGCAACCCAAGTGGAATGATGGATTGGAAAGATAATCCTTGCTTCTAACATTTTCTGAATTTCTGCAAGAATAGTCCCTGAGATCTTTGGGTTGTAATGTCTCTGCTTCTCCCTGTAGGGTTTAACCTCAGGATTCAAAGGAATGATATGTTGCACATCCTTGGGCTTGAAATACTTTATATCCACATATGACCATGATAAGATGTCCATATATTTCTTCAAAAGTGAAGATATTCTTTCTTTTTCCTCTCGAGAACAACATTTACCGATATTTACCATCCGCGGTTGATCAATAGAGCCCAGGTTAACTTGATCTACCTCTGATGAGGAATCACCTTCAGCTTTCCTTTTATCCTAAATGAAATGGTCATGCTTGTCAAATAGACCTTCCAGAGAGACCAACCCTTCGGACTCTTATTGTCTTTTAGCTAAATGAATTCACCATCAATTTCTTGATATGAATTAGAGACGGACTCACGGAAAGCTGATTCTGATCCTTCAAAATAAAGCTCAATAAAGTTATTGGATTTCTCAAGAAAATACAATACCTGTTGATCATCATTAAAGACTTGCCAATGTGTTGAGTTATCTAGAATGCTTGGATGATACACAATCTCAATGGTATACATGTCTTGTTTGAACTATGGGTGGGGGATAAGAAGAGATGCATAAACAGCTAAGAAATCAGCTTTATCATTGTAATCTCTTAAGACTACCTTAATGGGAAAAGTGTCAAAGCATTCCATGTTGTCCCAAACCTTGTTTCTGTAATGTCTTAGACGATCATTTTTTACCTAATAAATCCCCCTTACTTGATTCACAATCAAATCAGCATCTCCATGTACTTTGAGATTTCAGATTCCTTTTTGTCTTTCCATTTCTAATCCTAATAACAAAGCTTCTTATCCGGATGTGTTGTTAGTATTATCAAACTATAAATTGAAAGCAAAGGGAAAGATCTCAAAATCTAGAGATATAAGAACCACGCCAGCACCTGAACCAGTAGTTGAACAGCTCCCGTCAAACTCAAGGGTCCAAACAGTGTTAGGATCTTCTTTTTTGACTTCTACAGAGGGCACCTTAGATGTCAGGAAATAATTACCCAATCCTACATCTTCAAAGAGAATTTGAGACTTAGGATCATCTGAATTAGTAACCAGGTACTTCGTTTGTGCTTCGGGGTGAAGGACATGAGGAACTCCATTTACTGGAATTTTATCTTCGGTCCAATCCATGTTGATTTCTCCTCCAACATCTTTACAAAAACCTCTTCCCAAGAGAATCCCATAAGCAACCGAGATATCAGCAACTAGGATAGTCATTTTTACTCTCTTTTTCGAAAAGGCAACAAATGTAAACTGTGCATCCTTTATTTGGCCAATCAAGAGGACTTGTTTAGTTTCCATGGAGTAACACCACCCATAAGATTTAGTCATTGTGATTCCAAGGGCATGAGCTACTTTTACAGGCATCACGTTATCAGAGGGTCCTGAGTCAATTATGCAATTGTTGAGTTTAAAACCATTTATAAGTAAAGACAAATAAAATGGTTCTATCTTTCTCGAAGAAGTAGCAGAGGTCATATTACTCTGAGGTAAAGGCTGAGTGGGGCTAGGGAAAATTTCTTTCAAAGATGGAGGAATAACAACCTTGCTTCTAATGAATTTGGAAAGTTTCTCAAATTTCTCAAGGTTAGACTGAAGGTATTCAGCTTCCGACATTTGGATTTTGGTTTTCTTTTCATGATCAATGATGTCGAAAGAGGTATATGAAGGAATGATGGAGGGCTCAATTCTGGTTACATTAGTCTAAGCTGAGGTACTAGCCTTGGAAGCGGGAGAAAAAGAGTTGGAAGGTGAAGTTACCTTTTTAGTTATCTCCTTTTCAGTTTGTGCTGAGATAGGAGAGCCTCTTTTAGCCATAACCACAAGAGATTCTTTACTTTTCTCCTTAGAGATTTCAACTGGATTTCTGGGGTTCTGAGATTGGGATCGATTGAAGACTACAAATGATTTTCCATCATGTTCATCTTCATCTTCCTTGTACTCCAAGTACCCAATGTTGGAGTCACCAGCTGAATCATCAAAAGTCTCATCAGCATATCCTGAAGCTTCAAAAGCTTCGTGGGAATATTGATTTTCTAGTTCTTCATCTTCCTCAACTACTTCAATTTTTGCATTGACAAGAGGAGCTTCAATAGCTAGCCTGGTGGGAGCAGTGATCAATCGATTCCTATCTCTTGTAGGAGCACCATTGGCATTGTTAAAATTTTGTCTAGGAATATCCCAATAAGGAATGTTGGTTTCTTATTGAGACATTTGCTTATTTAAATCAATCAAGTCATTAGCCATCTTCTAAATCATAGGATCAGTAGTACTCTGAGAAGAACTCTAATTTTTAGGCTTAGATGATTATCTTCTAATCTTCCCAACCAGAATAAGATCATCTTCTATTTCAGTGGTTGTAGCCTGAGCAGTGACCAAATCAGGGATAAAATATCTTCTCAACAAGAAGCTTACATCAGGGGACTGAGCATTGATGAAGAAACACTTCTGATTTTCAACAGTGGGAATGACTAATTCTAGAATCTTACGAATCAGCTTGTTGAATTTAGCTATGATATCCTGCATGGGTTCATAAGACTCCTTCTTCATGTGTGTAAGATGTGCTAGCAAGGTGTGAGAGTCTTCATCCGGTTTGAACCTTGCTTTGAATATAGACCGCATGGTAGTCTAGTTGATAATGCATGCATTTGGAAGATGGTAGAACCATTCTGTTGCTACACTGTGCAATGTCTCAATGAAGAGTCAAATAGAGACATCTTCATGAGAAACTACAAGAACACCACATGCGGCAAAGAATGAAGTGATGTGTTCATCAGGGTGTTGCTTCCCAACACTATTGAACTTAGGAATATTCTTATATGATCCATGAGGTAAGTCATGCAACGGTGGAGTAAGTGACAAAGGACCAATAGCTGCACCCTAAGGCACAGGTTGTGTTGCCATTATTCTAAATGAAGTATGTACAGGAATCTGAGTATCAGACAAGAATAATGCATGACATGTTAAAGAAACTTCTTGGTGTCTTGAGGAATCTTAGTTCTTTGAATGGGCGAAGAACTTCTTACTTGACTAGATGCAACACTATTGGGTGAAAGCCTAAAATTATGTTGTTGAAGCAAATCAAAGAACGAGATCAGTTTCACCCCAGGCTCAACTTGACCGAGTGAAGATCTTTCTGGCCAGCTTGAACTGGAAAATAGATCTTGTGGGAAATAAGGAAAATACAGAGTCACCATACACCAATAGGATAAGCTTAGTCTTATCAATTTGTATTCCCCAGTGGAGTCACCAAAAACTATTGGTTGGATATTTTGTCAAGCCAAAATATGAGGTTCAACCACAGTACATGGGATTAAATCCCTCCTCAAAGATAGGTGAGGCTTCCTATTTATTACTAATCTAAAACACAATAGAAATAATATATACAGTATTCACACTAATCTAATCCATTGGGGTTGGGATAGAATCCTGAAATCCATATCCACACTAGGTGAAGATATTGTTGTTTTTTGAAATGGAAAGGATTAGAAAGGAAATTATTATTATGGAAGAAACACAACGGAAAGGAAATGAGAGGAACATATTTTCTTTCGAGCAAACGCAGATCACGAAATAATCATATGAGTTTTAGATAACAAATGTAATGTTTGAAATGATTAGAACAATCAAGATGCTAAACAAATAATAACTTAAGATTATGAACATAAGAACAACATCTTAAGAAAGATACATCTCATAACACAAAGTTTGCAAAAATAGCATCGGTTTCTATTCCTCAAATGATTAAAAGAAAACACAAAGTTTTTCTTCTTCACAATAGTTCTCAATATTCCAAAAATCTCAACCCTTTGGAATGCATAAGCATCCCTTATTTATAATAAAAGGAGTTGAGAGAAAGTAGAGATAAATCCTAGAAAATAGTCCTTTAAATGAGAGTCCTATTTTGCTTGACTCTCACACAAGAGACCAAGTCAAAATTTTCTTCCTACATGACAAAATGAAAATGAAAAAGACATGTCAATTTCAGGATTGAAATGACATGAAACATTATGCCTATTCTGTTTCATCATCTTTGTCTTCCTCCAGCAAAGCCTGCTTGTCCCGAAATTCTTGGAACTTTCGGATTATGCCTTGCATCTCATCTTCATCAGGTGTGGTGGAATGATCACTCAGGACTTCACACGTTTCCTGAGTATCGCTCGCATTACCAGGAAGTTTCTTCAGTCTCTTGTTGATTTTCCTCAGTGTTTCCAAAGAATGTTCAATCTTCACGAACCTATCAATGATTTCCATATTAAATCCATCAGCTGGTTCATGCTGAATTTATTCTTGGATCTTCTTGTAAAGATCATCAATGGGTAGAATACTCGAGCTTTCATTCAACACTTTAGTGCAGATCTTGATTTTCTCTTCTTCTATGTCATTTGTGCCATCAACCAATTGATCTCTTGATTCCCTCAATTTACTGCAAGCTTCATTGAGAATCTTTATTCTGAATTTAATGGCTTTGGTCAGTTGAAAATGCTTGTCCCCATGTGGAATGATGCCTTCTTCTACCAAGATGTGGGACGGAACCTGTTTCAGCGTATTGAGAGCTTCAAAATTTAACTCTAGGTTCCTGACTTCTGCTGAAAATTCATCATCCATTTTCTCGCCATCCTTCTTTATATCCTCCAAGGATTTGTAGACTTCCACAGAGTCATTAATGACCTCTTTTCCTTGTAGGAGCAGCCTCTAGATCCATTCATCGACTGTTCTCCCCTTCTCATTAATCTTCTCAATCATGGGTACCGATGAGAAATCGAACCTAATAGGAGTAGAGGATGATGGTGTTGACTCAGGAGGCTTTGAGAGCTTGAGTAGTACTTCTTCTCAGCTACTCTACTTTCTCTTTTAGCTCATCTTTGTTTTCCTTTGTTTCCTTCAGCTTCTGGCACAACACATTCATGGCATCTTTTGCATCTTGTTGTGCTCCCTCCATTGTTACTTTTCCTAGATACAACCCTTGTGATCTGATAATCGGTGACCATTATATCATCCTTGGTTTTGTCAACTGTGGGAGTGGAAATTTCCACAAACTTATGCCCTGAGGCATCCACTAAAATCCTTGAAACTGTTTTGGGTTTCTTGGCAGACTTGGTAGGAGTGACCTTGAGGGAACTGAAATCAAAGGCTGGTAGGGGAACTACCACCTTCCTCTTCCTTGGGGTCTGATCTATTAACCATTGAGGTGTATTGGAAGAATTTTCTCCCATTGTAGGTGTTACGGTCACATCTTCAGGTGGAGGAAGGTTTGCTTGTTGAGTGGTGGTCACTGCAAGAGTAGTGTCCATGGAAATGGACTTAGGGAATGAAGGCGTAGAAGGAGGAGGCATATCCATGGTTATCTTGGGTTCAGTGGGGAGAGGTGAGAGGCCAAAGAAGATGCTGGCCATGGCTGAGGAACTTGGTGAAGAAACCTGAAGCAAAGGAGGTTGAATGGGGGGAGGTAATGATTCTGAAATTAGAGCTTGAGAGATAAGAGGAAGACTTACCTCTGATGAACTGTCAACCAAAAGGGGAATGAAAGGTTGACCAACCTCTTCTCCTGAAGGAATATTTCCTATTTTTGGTGGTGGAGGTGAATCAAGAACCTCAACCATTTGTGGGAGAGTGGCCACTGATGTGTTCCCTTGCTCTTCTCCCTTTTTGACAAACTTAACCTTTATTGGCTTCTTGGAAGGGTTCTTATCCTTTTCCTTTTTTCCCTTGGAGGGTACCTCTTCCAAAGTAGCTAGCTTTGAAAAAATCCCTTCTTTATAACTCATTCCCCAAGAAATGAGCCACGCCTTAGTATGGGCAAGAATTTGAGCATCTCTTCCTGTGATAGAAGCTTTCTCATCAATGGACCAATCAATGGCTAGGAATACATATTGGTCTTCATTCAACCCATCATACGAGGTGTCAAGGACACTCTCATTGTCCTTAGTGCCTTTTGGGATGTCAGATAAATCTAGCATCTGGATTTCTTCAATTTTCAACCTACTATTGTCTTTTCTTCAGATGGCAACTTCATCCTGAAGATCAACCCAAATGTCTTCTACGTTGGGCACATATAGATATAAGGTTCCGTACGACTTAAGGACTCCTCAGAAATCAAATCCATCTTTGTGCTTCATGTGCTTTTTCAACTTGTCCTGCAGCTCATGCACCACATTCTTGGCTTTAACCACTATTGAGCATGTGTACCTTCCAATGGAAATAGGGAAGGAGACAGCAGCCTTGTGCTTACTCTGTTGGAATTGTTGAAAATCCAACAATTATCTAACCAACTCCATCAGGATCAGCTTATCACCTGGGAACCTGGGCAATTGGAAAGGATCACCCGGGTACATGACCACCCAAAGGTATGTGAACTTCTTGAACTGCAAGAAGATACAACCCCATTTTGATACTTTGGCCCATGCTTTGTCAGAGACTCTTCTTTTCCTTAGATCAGGGTTCATCTTACATATATTTTCATAAAAGAAGGCATCGTTCACTCTTCTGAATTGATCCTCAGAACCCTTCATTGTCACCTAAGGGAAGTACCAATATATGTTTTATGTTACCCTATCTCCTTTTGCATCCAACCGTAGATAATTTCTCATGCCGGGTGCTGCATAGGTGACATATGACGACATATAAAACTTGCCAGTAGTTAAGATTGTCTTCATCTGGGAATCAATCTCATCACTTATAAGACTTCTCCAATCTATCCCTTGTTTGTTCTTCTTTATAATGACCATGAATTGATACATCCACCCTTGGAAGTCTCTTGACTCGGGGAGTCCAAATACTTGACTCAGCAGGGTAATAATATCACTGATTTCAAGGATGAAATCACTCTTGGGGAAAAACTTGGGAAACCTAGAGATGGCTGGCTTGGCCTTGATCAAGAAATTTTTATTCACATGCCTGATGCAGTCTTCTTGATCTTTGTTCCAGGATTTCTGTGCTGACTTAAGATCTACATTAACATATTTCTCAAAGTTGGGAAATCTTAAGAGGTCATCAAAGTAACCCCCGTCCAACTTCACTATGATTTCTCCTGCTTGATTTTTCAGTAAGTGAGAATCTGAGTCATAATTGGAAGCACAGGCCAGAATGAACTCGAGGCATTGAGTAGACATTGGGAATCCTACTGCAAGAGGGAGGCCACTGCTGGTTATTGACTTCATCCAGGGACTCTGAGAAGAATCCTTGGTTCTGTTCCAAAAGTCCTCCATGTCTATGTTACCAAGCTCAGTGTCTCAGATGTCGTAATTACAATATATGTAGGAAGGGGAATCCATCTTCTGGTACTTTTACTTCATCTTTCCTGACCTGTCTGACTTATCCTTAGATGATCCAGGATCCGACATGAGAAGTCCTGAAGAAAGAATTCCTAGATAACTTCTGGTTGAACAATCGGGCTTGGAAGCTTGCTGAGCAACCCTACAGACCCGCCACACTAACCAGACTTTGAGACCTGTCAAGCACTTCGTGAAACCTGACACACTGAAGTGTATATTGGAAACTAGGTCGTGTCAGACACTTCGAGAAACCTGACACAAAGGTGGAAATCAGGTGATGTTGAACACTCTATGAAACCTGACACAAGCAGAAGTTGTAGAATGTCAGACAATCTGCAGAAACCTAACATAAGGGGAATTTCGGAGGGTGTGAGCACTTGGAGAAACCCGATACAAGAGGAGAAAGGTGGTGTTGAACACTCTGTGAAACCTGATACAAGTGGGAAACCAAAGGTGTCGGACACCCTGTAAAACCTGAATCAAGCGTCAGGTTTCTGGGATGTCAGAATAGGTAAAATCTCTGCCAAACTTGTAAGTTAGGTTTTATAGATTATTCTCAAAAACCACAAGAGTATATCCATGGAAGAAAATAAGAAAACACCCAGGATGAATTTTTAAACAAGGGGTTTTATGGGAATACAACAAAAAAATGAAGAAAACAATCCTAAACCCTAAACCCGGAGGAAAGAAAAAGAAAAGAGGAAACATGTCGAATGAATACTTCAAAAACAACCCCAAAGGACACAAAATGATAAGAAGAGAAAAATACCTTCAATAAATTCAAAAAATGGTCAAAGATGGATCATGAAATTGATCAAGAGGTTCAGTCGGGTTTGGAGGTTGAAGGAGCATGTACGAAAAATCCACACAATGAAAATATGTTAGGTAAAAATGATGTGTAAAATTGGACTATTTATAAAACCCTAGCATTTATTACACCTCCTCTGACACGTGTGTGCCAACTAACTGACAACTCGACATTAATGCCATGTCATCATGCTTAGCACGTCCGAAAACCCAAAACAAAGGCTTTCTTATCAAATCAGGTTTTGGGAACCAACTGACATGAAGCATGCAAAAGACATGTTTGGATGTTATCAAGTTCCGAAAACCCGATACAAAGGAAAGGTTCGGGTTTCAGGTTTCAGGAAACAAGCAACATGAAGCATGCTTTTTGAAAGGTATGTTCTGATGCTCCTGAGTTCTGAAAACCTGACACACTAGGCATGTAATCGGGTTTCAGGTTTCGGAAGACAATAGACATGAAGCATGTAAAAGACATGTTTCCATGCGATGGAAACCCGAAAACCTAAAAAATCTCCTTCAAAGGGAATTTTTAGGGGATTTTGTCAAAAAAAAATCTCTGGTTATCTCAATTTTAGCAGAAATCACTAAAAACGAGATAACAAATGGAGATAGTACCAAAAGGCATATGGAAGGAGAGTGAGGAATAAAGTGGGTTGAGTGTGCCACCAATATAATCAAGCCAAGATCATTTAAGTGTAAATGGAAACCCAAAGGGAGTGTGTGTAACAAATAATGTTAACTGAAAAACCCGTAATCCATAGGCCAATGTAATATGGAAATAACCATAATAAAGATGGGGTGAATGTAGAGGTGGCAATATGTCATTAAGCGTCATGCCAAACCTGGGTAAGCAATCACATGTACAAATAGTATCAAAACTAGCGAGATCAATATGAATGTGTTCCCTAAATGTCCTATTTATATAAATTACATGTGAAGGGTGGTTGCGAGATTATTTCTAGTGGAGAGGTAGATGAAACTGTGTCAACACTATTAAAAAAGCCCTTATATAAGACCATGGAATTAGTGGATGGAGTTTTTTTGAATTAGCATTCACCTGGGCCACCAGAAACAAATGTTTCTTCAAAATTATAATTTTCCACACTGAGAGGATTAAAATCAAATTGTTGTAATGTTTCATCAATGACTTTTACAACATCAACCTCTTCGTCAGGATCAGAGGAAACATCAGTGTGTACATCATTTGTTTGGGTACCACTATTGAGGACATTCGTAGGTGGGGTAGAAGTAGAGGTTGGTGGGGGTGGAGTACTAGTAGGAACAAATACATTATGTGAAATAATAGCCAAAGTGTGAGGAGATGTAGCAGGAGAAGGAATGACAGGAATAGTAGAGGCGGGTACATTATATTGGCCGACATCATATTTATCTAGGTTAGCATATGGAATAGGCTGAGGTGGTGGGATAGGCATAGAAGTGACAGGGTCAATATGACAATATTTGAATGGTTCCATGTCAGTGGAAATAGTATGTTCATAACCATCATGAAGGAATTTGACACATTGATGGATGGTGGAGAGTACGTCTTTCATGGCATGGATCCAAGGTCTTCCTAAGAGGAGATTGAATTGAAAACAAGCATCAAGGATGTAGAATTCAGTAAGAATGGTTTTAGTTTTGACTTCAATATGAAGGGAGACTATGCCTAGGCATGTACGAGTGGAGGAATCATAACCACAGATGAGAGTGAAGTTATGAGAAATGAGACTATCATAGATGCCTAATTACTATAAGAGGGAATGGGCACAAAGATTAATGGAAGACCCATTGTCAATGAGGACATGCTTAATACAGGTAGTACTAATGACAATGGTAATGAGCAAGGGTGAACAAGGGTTATTATGGGTGGCAGGTGATATGTCCTCATCTGTAAAGGAGATCAAATGGGCTAAACTACAAAGAGACTGAATGAAATGGGAAAAAGCTTTGGTAGAGTGATCACGTTCAACGTGAGTGAAACAAAGAGTAGCCTTAAGTGGAGTATGGTAGTCTAGTGCATTACGTAATAAATCATAAAGGGATATCTTATCTGGTGTATTTTTAAGTTGGTTGATAATATCATATCATTTGGACGCAGTTGATGAAGTAACAGTGTGATTGGTGGTGGTATGGAAATAGGTGGACTAACCGGTAGAGTGATATGAGTGCAACGAGTAGTGACTATTGATGGATGAGTCAAATAGAGGTGTGAAAAATCAAGGTGGATCCTGAGTATGGATATGCATGAAGTTGGTTGTGGTAGTAGTTATATTGGTGACCTTGGTAGGTGTATAGGTGGGGTACGAATATTGGGCCATGATGTGGTAAGGGGATGACATGGTATGAGAAAAGGGTGAGGACAAAACCTTAGAAGGTGGTAGAAAGAACATTCGGGTTCACCAAAATTATTAACAAAAATAAAAGGACTCCTAGAGGCCTAAAGGAATATCTAGGGTATTAATGTTAATCTAGTTAGGACTAACACATTGTAAATAAATAATTCTAAATGAAATAAAACCCTAATATGCAAGAGAGATGAAGGAAATAGGTTATCACACAATGTCACAGATCTGGAAATAAAATCGTGAAGTGCAGGAAAACCCTCAAGGACCCTGCGAAGGGTAGATCTGGAATGTCTGAGGTGACACAAGTGCCTAAGAGTGTATTGGGGTGCCCTAGGGCACCCTGGTCTGTAATTTGGGTGCTCAGAATAGTGTAAATTCTCAAAACTCAATCTGGTATGGTCGTTAAGTATCTTTGAGTACTTCTCATCTGTCACGCTAGATTCATTGAAAAAAGTGGAGAATGACCCGTAATGCAAGGATAAGTATTAAACCCTAGAAAAATGAAAGATGCATATGAATGGGTCAGACTAACCTTAGCCACCAAACTAATGGTATTATTATTAAACGTTGCACTACATTTTGAATCCAGATGCATTCCTGGTGTGTGTGTGTGTGTGTGTGTGTGTGTGTGTGTGTGTGTGTGTGTGTGTGTCATGCCCTAGGTGTTCTCGTGTCAGTCGCACTTTGTGAAGTAGTGAGCAATAGTAGCTATATAAATGTAAGTAGCATGCATGCATATAATAGAATGAAATCCATCCCACTATGTAGTGTGTGTGATGTAGATCTCCTAGCTTAAATGAATGGCACTATATGGATGCAAGTGATGCAATTCATGTAACCCTAGATGGAGTGATAGTAGTGATAAGATGCAATGACCTAGGACCCTCATTATGGTCTTATAACTTTATATTTATAGGGCTCTCAAGATTAATTTCGTAATTAATCCTGACAAGGCCGACTGAGAAAAAGATAAGGATGACCAACTGCTAGAAGTAACCCAAAAAGAAGCGGAAGAGGTTTTGCATATATCGGGGTTCTCAAAATGGGACCAGGGTGCCTTGGAGCGCCCTAGTACAGGCTAGGGTGCCCTAACTTCAGGATAGAATGTCAAAAATTTCATGAAATGGGTTAATAGGTATCGCAAAATATGAGGGAAAGACAAAATTAAATATAAGAAAAGGGGTCCAAAAATTAATTAGTACTTTGTACACTTGAGAACCTTCTAAATAGTAGTATAAGATCGGGCTAAATATTGTCTAATGGGGAATATTTGTGTCTACAGGTTCACACTTGATTGTTGAGAGAACACTTATTCCATGAACCTCACATCATCCACACTTCACACTTTGTACATCATTATATATATTTTCTAACATCTACTCTCATATAACACACTCATTACCCGATGGCGCACTCTCATGCTGCGGTTCACACATGAATTTTGAGGGATCACTTCTTTCATGAGCCTCACACTATTTACACTTTACGCTCAATGTTTCACAACACATATTTCCATAGCACCCACTACTCACTTTAGCTATGTGCCTCATGTCTATTAATTTCAAGCAACATCACATCATTGGTTCGCACACCTTACTTCATTACCAGATGACACACTCTTGTTCTATGGTTTCATTCTTGAGTGTTGATGGTTTCTATAAAAGAACCTCATCTCACACACATACAAAGGGGCCAACACAAATCCTCTCATCCTCACATTTTACATATCACACCATCACATTCATACAACATTTTCATATCTTGGTTTCATTTACTTTTGCTTTCTTGTACTACTTACATGTTGCACTTTGCTTATTATGCTATTCGAATTCTTAGTATGTCATTATCTATTTCTATATACAAATACACATTCACTTGGTATCTTGAGGTGAATGCAGGACCTATCACAGACTCAAACACATTCCATGATGCTCTACACATCTCTTTACCATTCCCACTAAGGCTATTAGGGGAGTCAACTTATACTACTCTCACATTCTACACATCATAGGTTCTTTCGCTACATTATTTACTACTTCTCATTACTGTTACTTTAATTTCTATTGATATATACACACTTTAAAATACTATTTATATTTTCTAACAGGCTAATGGGTGCTTCACGTGTAGCACTTGTCTTGCAAGATCAATACAAAATGGTTATCTGACACATTTTTCTTCCTCTTGATTGTTATTATATGTTATTTTTTGTAGGCTATGCCTCATGTCTTGTTTGATCATTATATTCTTTTGTCTTCTTTGGTCCCAGTTGTCTTGTAATAATGTGAGTGATGTCCCATGTTTGAAACCCACTTTTTTGGTCTATCTTGTCTTCACACTTTCTTGTTACATTGTCTTATCTTGCATGTTATCTATTTTTAGTACAAACACTTTCTACTAGCCTCCTTTTTTTTGTATGTTCCTTGGTTTCCCCCATGTACATCCCATAGCCCTACAAGTATCCATTTAAGATCAGTATCAGGTCCTCTCCTTTGTACTGCATGTTACTACAATTGTTACATGCACCGCAAATGAGGGGAACATCTATTAGGTGAAAAAATCACCCCTACAGAATCTCAGAGTACATTACATATCAACACGGTATAGAAATGACACTATAACACATTTACATATTGGCCCAAAATTAGACTTAGGTCTAAAAATTAGAGAAGACACTAGTGTCTAGACCTGGACATTAGTGGTTGGTTTTTGTGTCCCCCTGGGCACTAATGTCATGGAGAAAAATAGTCATTTTCTCACTCCAACACCATTTACAACAATTCTCATAATACTTCTCTAGTAGCAGGAGCATGCCTCTAGCCACATAATTTAGTCTATTAGATATAATCAGTTATGAATTGGAACGTGTCGTCTGTAGTGAAACTTTGGGAAGTAGTCATAGAAGGAGGCAGAAGCTAGACCTATGTTCCAAACACTCTTCTCCTTAGTGTGAGATCGCCCAAAAACTTGTTCTTGGCTTGAAATTTCCCAAAACACTCACCCTCAACATGAGACCACCCAAAAACTCACCCTTCATTATAGGACATCTTCCTATCCTTTACACTCTTACACATCAGGTGTACACTTTCCTTTGTTACTAATTTTACACACTTTTACATACTTATACATAATTTGCTCAAATATTTCATATACTGGAATTTGACTACTCTTTCTCTCTTCTTTTACAGTTCCATCCTTAATACACAATAAGGAGTAGATTACATCATCAAACATAGGTTCCAATAGCACACTATGCACATGTTTCACCCCTACGGTCCACTTCCACTTCCTAGTCTTCATGCTTCACATTGCAATCACTCCACACTTCACTTTTCCACTCAGAACGCTATCGAATAAACACTTCCCTACAAGGTTATAAGGTACGTACGTATCTTCTATCTACTTTATATTATTGAGTATTCAATAATCAACGTGTGGGAAAAATTTAGGCACAAAATCAATGCACTTAAAAACGGGTAAATGCACAAAGAGGGGGAGCCAAAAAAAAGACAAAAACTATTTTTTGGCCATTTTAGCCATAACGCGCTCGCGTTATGGCTCGGTCACGTTATAACGAGACAGAAAATCTAGGGTCACATTATGGCTCGGTAAATCTGAGCCATAACGCACTCATGTTCCTCCTTCCTATGTGGCATATGTGCTTATGGGAGGGATATATTTACTAAAAATTATTTCTTATACTTTTATTAATATTTATACTTGAAATTTATTTTAGTAAATATAAGAAGTTAGGGTCACTCTGCACCTTATGGAACTAGTCTCACATCTCCATTTATCACAACTTAGAAGATAATTTTTCATATTCTAATATGGTCAATACATAGGTATTTTTCATGATTCATCATTCGTCCTTCAAGCTTTTAGGGTTTAAATTATACAATCGATATACTTTTTTTGAAAGAATATAGTCTTTGTTTATGTTTTGGGGCCTTTTGGATTGGTTATTAACATTTGTAGGAGTGTTAAATGTGTCAAATTATAATTTACAAACCTCACAACTCTCAAAGGTAGCGACAATTGATCGAATATATGGCTCATGCAATTCTTTATAACACATAATAAATCAATACACATTTGTAATCTTTTATCAGCTCAAATAATCAAGGGAATGGTCATCATGAGGTCTGTGAAGGATCTGAAACATCATGAGGTGATGTAGAGCTCTAACATAGTTTCATGTATTCATCAACTCATAACAACCAATTTCAATCATTCTCATTAGTATCATGTTTTTAGAAGTATTTCCAACAAGATCTATAGGCTCAAATACGCAAAAAGGGCACAATCAACCTAAAACTTACCCTTCCAACTCCCATATAATGATCTCACATTTTGTACACAAGCCCAATCAACTATTAAAATGACTCATTTTCTTGTAAAACCTCATTTCCTCATACTTTCCACTCTATTCCTCTCACTAGTTTTAAGTGTCCTAATTCATAATCAAGCACAAATTTGGAACTTTTTGCTTCCAGTTTCTCCTTCCAACTCTTTATATTGTTTCACCATGCTTAGACTAACATGAAACCATTCAAAAAAAAGTGATAATTAATCAAATAAATCATTAATTCTCTCAATTTTAATCAATCATGGCTTGTTTTAACTCTCAAGAGACATTTCAATGCAAGATCCATGATTATTCATATCCACAACTAAACAAACACAACCTTAGATACCCTTCGGGCTTAGTGTAATGCATGACAAATTTCAAATTTCAACCCTTTAAAATTATCTTGTTATTACCCTCTCTAATTTTTAGCCTATTAACTCTCTTCTAGCTCTAGTCTTGTGCATTTTCTAGTGTACCTTTCAATCTAGGGGGTTTCAAACCATACTGATGGGTTTTCTAGATACTCATTTATGCCTTCTTCATCTATGCTAGATTTCAATATGTGCTTCATGAAAAGAATCTCATTCAGGAAAAAATACTTCCGTCTACATTGTGAATACCTATTTCAGTAAGTGATAGATAATTAGAAAATGGTTTGAGAATCATAGAGTTGATTTTTTATTGCTATGTTTAAGTGTGGAGGTCTTGAAAAATAAGAGAATGATCCTCATTCTTACCTTGTAATTATAAGAGAGCATCATATTCCCATCACAATATAGGTCTCATAATAGTGTTTATAAACACTTAAGTCATCACTTGAGGTTTTAGAAACATGTTTGCAACTCATGGTAACTCAATTTTTACCATTTTTTCATGTTATAAATTTTTTCACTCAAAAACACAACCCTAAACTCTAAGCCCTAAATATTAAACCCTAAAACCTTAACCGTAAACCCTAAACCCTAAACCATAATCCCTAAATTATAAAGCCTTAAACCCTTAACCTTGAATCTTAAACCCTAAGCCCTAAGCCTTAATCCCGCAACCCTAGACTCTCTTAATTTTAAAGGCCTCCAAAATTAACCCTAGTGACCACAAATCAAATCCATGATGTTTAAACATTTTTTTGACTATCTATCACTTGGTGAAATAAATATTCACCATGTAGATGGAAGTGTTAATCATTGAATGATATTCTTATCATGTGGTCACCTATTACACTAAAATGAGGTGGTTTTAATTTCCTTCATCCTTTGAAGTGTGATCACACTACAAGGTTCAAATGAGTATTTAAGAACACTACCAAGTGAGTGACATCAAGTGAAACTTAGATGATTTATCATTCTTACATATATGGTGCTCTATATGAAGATCATCCTCTTACCCCTCCTCGCTCTAGAATTCTCCTTGGATGGAATCAACTTCAAGATACTCATACACCTCTTTTCTCATATTCCTCTTATAGAGACAGAGGATGCATTGATCATGTTATCACTGAATCATAGTACCCCCCCTGATTTACACAAGTTTGTGTGCTTGAGATCTCATTGTGACTAGGTAACATGGGTATTATCTCTAAGTTGTGGGACTTGCTACTTAAGATAGACCTCCAGAGAAAGTTGGTTTTTCTTCGTAATCCTAGTGCAAACTAACTCTACCGAAAGCAAGTAATTAACTACTCCTAATCTATCACTTCCAAGGGACTAGGGAGAGATAAAGAGCATGAAAATAACAAAATATACACTACAAAGGTGATGCACAAAAAGAAGGGTAAGATAATAATCCCCCAATGTGTGAAAATGGAAGAAAAATCCAGATTAGAAAGGGTGACAATAGTTCTCCATAGTCTAATATAAGCACTCACAACAACATTTCCATGTATGCACAATAGTAATAGATCCCTACAAGACCACAAGGTAAACACAATATATTTGCAACAATATTGAAGAGGGAAGAAGAATGCAAACAACCACATCAAGGGAAAATACATCCACAAACTTGCATCTATTACTTCATTGATATACACAATTCAAGCTATTATAAAATAAAGGTTAGGATCACCATGCAAGGATTCCACTATAAAGGCCAGTAGTACATAAGCTTAAAAAAAATACAATAATAGAGTTTTTCTACTCAAACTATCCTCCTCTTGCAATGAGCCCAACCATTCAATTTATAGAATTTTGGAAGAGAGAGAGAGAGAGAGAGAGAGAGAGAGAGAGAGAGAGAGAGAGAGAGACGATGCAATTCCCAAAACCCACTTTTCAACCAATTGCAAGTCATGATAAATGAGTGTGGTAGGAGATTTTTTACCTATAAAATAAATCTCAAGGTATCCCATAACTCACAATAGTGAAATAATGATTTCCCATGCTCATTTAGTGTTCCTTCAACCACCAAATAGAAATGGGATCATTTTCCTTAAAACTATCCATAAAATCTTCATTAAATTCTACATTTATTTATTATTGTTCTTCAAGCTTAGGACCATGATTCCAACAACACTAATTTTTCATGGTTCCATTGAGAATTTCTCCAGTTATGGCCTTCCAAGTACCGGTAGCTAATTGATTTTTTTGGTCATTTCTTTATTATCAAGGGACTCATAATTAATTTTTGATAGTTGGAAATAAATTTTATTATTTTTCCTCTCCTTCTAATGTTACCCTACATCCTTTTAATGTTTTTGTATTAAAAAAAATGGTGGGCCCACCATATTCTCATTCTTGTTTTGAATGGGGGGAAGGGTTGGGTCTTTATATTGGGTCTCTTAATAGCCAGCTCGGTCGAGTTGGCTCTTGCTTTTGCAATCTCGACCTTTGCATTTCCAACATTGACCATTTACTCTCCATCCATGTTAGGCTTCATTTATGTTTTACTGGCCAGATCACCATATTAGATGTCGAGTTTTCCCCTATACCTTGACTTGCCACCCAATGTTACCTTGCCACATTACACATTAGGCCATGATGCCAACTCAGTCATAACCCCAAGCTCATTGGTTATTTTGTCTTGGCGTGGCCCATTTGGTCTGAGTTCAGAAGAACCCTATTTCACCCGAACACCTTTTCTTCTGCACTAACCCACCTTGCCTCGGTCGATTCGAGGGCCTTTTATACCTCCGCAGACCTGAATCCCTTACTTGTCCTTCGCCAACTGGGCCACATGGGCCATTAACCCCTGCCATACCCACATTGCACTATGCGGGTGCTTCGGCTATCTCAGGTACCACAAGCCCTCGTGTCCCTATGCATCCTGAGAAACCCCCATTCGATTTCTCCATAATGGCATATGCGGAATTTTTGGGATTTTGTATCCTTTTCGTCCCGTGCTGCTCGGGCCACTTCTACCTGATTTTCCCGCATTATACCACCTCCCCCTTTAGTGGATTAGGTACATTAAACTCAAGATATTCATCTTATGGAGGTTGCAGAATTTGGCCGCACACATGTTCCACGGGCCATTTGGGGTCGTGCCTTCCTGCTACCCCCACAAAGCTTTTAGCGTCCCAGTGAGCCCAAAATAAACTCGCCCCGACATTTTCATGAAGGCATGTGACTTGACCATGTGTCACCATTAAAATGGCATAACTCCTCTATGATGTGTCTGAGATGGAATTGTTTTCATGACTCGACTCACGAAATTTGTGTCATGAGTTTTGTCACTTATATTTCTGCAACAAGTTCGAGTCCCCTTTTTTATGGTTCTCGTTTGTCTGAGTCGACCGAAACATTCAAGATTTCTCGAACGGAGATCGGTATAGATGATGCAACGAGAACGACCTGACCTCTATTCACTCACCCATGTAATGCTTCTCATTCATTGATGCGATCTGAGCTCTTCCTCCCACTCTGATTCGAGCCTACAATAAAACTTGTCATTTTGCATCTAATGTATCTCGAGTCGTGATGCTTTGATTTTCCCCTTCAATACTTGGCTGCTCGAACCCATTTGTGACTTGTCCATGCATGAATTCGGCATACGACTTGCCTCCTTGAGAGTCTTGTATATATCACTCAATGGCTTACTCTTGGCTCATTTTTCAAGGAAATGGTTCACCAATTTAACTCAAGCATAACTTGGTCCTAAAAACATTTATCCCCATCTCCTTGAAGAGATGATGCTCTCTGTAATAGCTCAGTTTTCCTTTATATAGCTTGGTCTTTTGAAAAGATAGCTTGATTCTCTTTAGCACTGGAAAGTTTCGTTTCCATATCGAGCTTGACACTTTACAATAAAAACATGGCTTGGTTAATAAAGAAACGAGCCCAGTAGCACCATACTAGCTTGATTTTTCTGAGGGATCCCATGGCTCAATGAGATCTTCATACTTAAGGAACCTTGGCATGTCCAAAGAAACAACTTGGCTCCTTCTTAATACATTACACAAGTTTTTGATGCCCTCTATAAATATGGAGCTCAACATTCATTTTATTTTCTTTGCATGTGACTCAGCTCTTCATTGTTAGGATGATCCTGATGAGCTCCCGGTGTAATTTTTTCCCTAAAACAACTCAATCTTTGTCATATAGAACTCGGTGCTACATGGGTGGGGGGGACTTTGGCTAGTATAAAATAAACTTGATGGCTATTTACATAGCTTGGTTGAGTTTATAATGGTGCTCGGTGGGATTCCTCAAGGAATGAGTTAATGCATAATGTGGCAGTTTGGTCCTCTTCCTTAAAATAGCTCAGTCATTGAACTCGGTGTGTATGGAAGTTAGCTCACCTCGGTCCCTCAAGCTCATAGCTCAATTTGACTTTAATTGAGCTCAGTTAGCTCTTCAGTCACTTGAACCATTTTTAAAGAAATATTCTAACTTCTTGGAGACTTCTACACCTTCCATATTTAGGTAGCTAAGCAGTAATGTCGAAGTGTCTTTTGAGACCATAATGTTGGATTTTACCATTTCTTCCAAAGTAGGCCTTTTAAATTATTATCGCAATAAGATTGCTTGTTATCTAATTTCATTGGGGTAACAAAATTAGATAATAGATCCTTCACATATGATGCTCATGAATGCCCCGGTAGCTTGACTACCTCATCTTGTCTTGTTCCTTGAAGAGGTTTGAACATGATAGAAGAGTTAGGATATGATGATCCTCAAATTACTCTATGAGCTTCCCATTTCACCTTTGAGCATGATGATACCCTTTTTAACTTCACAATGCACTTCCCTGACCAAGATATCCAATGAGTGGAAACATGATTTTAGTATCTAGAAACATATTTGCTCAATTACTCAGCATGGAAATAGGTTTCCTCCTATATATGGAAGGATTGATCCCTGGATTATATTTGAAGGAATGTTTGAGGGTGAGATCCATCTTCTTGAACTCTAACTACATTGAATCACTACAAAAGCCACTCTTTCAATTGAATCACCTTGTTTATGAGAGGTGGGACAAGTAACTAAATTGATATGGCATCTACCTTGTGTCTTGCAATGTCTATTACACATCTTTGTCAAACTTGATTCTCCCCACATATATTTGCACTCTTGAATGTCAATTTCTTCACACTCTGAAATAAATTTCACATTTATCATATTTCCATGTATGGTATTATGCAAGCCAGGATGACCCATTGGAAGCTACAAACAATAACCACATTTTCATATTCACATTCATGATTCACTTTAATACATGTTCATATTCACAAGAACCTCATCTTCCTTGAAAGTGTCTGGTTTGTGTCACTAACTCAGTAAGGACTATGCACACTATAGAAACTTCACATTTCACATGATAGATATGGTTGTTGCCATATAGATGTTCAACATTGGAATCCAAAATATAAAAAATGAACCTTTTATTTTATTGAAGAGAAATTATTCAAAGGATATCAATAACGTTTGAGGTAATTATTTGGGATCATGGCAATTGGCCAAGAAAAGAAGTTATTTAATTAAATTCGGACATATATTTGAGCCTCCGTAAAATATATTTTTGATATCAAGTCTTAGGTGATCTTCAATAATAATAGATAAATTTGTAACTATAAATTGAATAGCTTAAAAGTTCAAAGATAATCCTGTCCTAGAAACTATTAAGGAACAAAATTGTTATGAATGTAAGAGCCTACCAGTGGACTGACCTCTTTAGTTATCATTGGCAGGTTATAGTCATCCTAATTAAATAGGTCCTTCAAGATATCCCTATATACATATTTTATGGCCACCATCACAACACAAACATTAATCTCAACGGAAATGAAACAAACATGAAAAATATACCAACGCGGAGGTGTAGGATCATAACCAAATTACCTGTTGTATCCTATCCTCTAGAGAAATAGAAAATTCTTCTGCTATTGAAATGGATAGAGCTTCCTCAAGTGTTCAAAATAAGCATAGCAACATGGGAATGGCTAAGAACCCACAGGGGTTATAAATCACCTAGTAAATATTTCTTGTTTAGTTTTGAATGGGAGTCATTTGACCTATGGCTTAGTGACCTTCCATTCATTGATAATTCCTTCTATGATAAACCCATGAATGCTTTCAAAAGTGCCTTAAAAAAGATAGGGGTAGTCATCAAGCCTAGCGAAGGGTGTGATTTGATTTCAAAACAACTTGAAATGTATACATATTTAGAGGTCATAACATGAATTTACAAATATCTCTATCATTATAAATGGAAGCAAAGTAACAGTGTCTCCTTGTATCCAAGGATCGAGGACTATTGGGGTCTGTGGCAGGATTGGACATTCAAGAATCATTGAGTGTCTGAATCAAAATTTCGTTGCATCTGGAGAAACATTTTCAAACATTGGAGTAATGCATCTTGTTAAACAAAATTGAACCTCAGAAATCCTCTCAAATTACCAAATTAAACAAAAAATGCATATATCAAGCTTTATTCTTTGAATTAAACTTATGTTCTCGATTTCTTTCAAATGAAAGAATTATTCAAAACAACGTAAAAAATGATCAAATTTTATTGGTATCCTAATCCTTCAAACCCAAAAATACCATTGGAATTTTTATTCTCAATTCATAACACTCTTGGAGGTCCAAATATTTCACAAGCTATATAAGAAGAGGAGATAGTTGTATTGGGTAACATTTCTTTGTACTGAATTGTTCTTGGCTATCTAAAATTTCCCTCCTTCAAAATATCAGCAGATGAAAGTAATTAAATTGTGATAAATCTCTTTGAATGTTATGCCTATGAAGCATATGAACCATTTTTAGTTGAATACTCTTTGTTAATACAAATAAGAATGGGTAAGACACATAACATTACAGTGAGTGAATGGGTAAGCCTAAATCCTGAGCCCTAAACCGTAACCTGTAAACCTTAAAACGTAAACCCTATATCTTCTTCCCTAAACCCTAAAACCTAACCCTTAAATCTTAAACCCTAATCCCTAAACCATAAACCATAAATCCTGAGCCCTAAACCCAAAACCTTAAACCCTAAGCTTTAAACCCTAAACCCTTATCCCTAAACCCTAAACCCTAAACCCTGAGCCCTAAACCCTAAAACCTAAACCTTAAACCCTAAGCCCTTAACCCTAAACTATACACCTTAAACCCTAAACCCTAACCCCTAAATCTTAAACCGTTAACCCTTAACCCTAAACTCTAAACCCTAAATCCTAAACCCTAAACCCTATTTTTACTACCTAGAACCCTTATCCCTAAACCATAAACCATAAACCTTGAGCCCTAAACCCTGAACCATAAGCCCTAAACCCTATCCCTAAACCCTAAACCTTGAGCCCTATACCCCAAACCCTAAACCCTCAACCCTCAACCCAAAAATAATGTTAACATTTACATGATTCCTAAACAAGGAAACTAGTAATTGACAACCCTCTTTATCCTTTTGTTTTTTCATCTACACTTTTATTGGCTTTATACATCTTTTACTCGTGCTAACATTTAACTATCGTATTTATCTATGGCCTCGAACACTAGCGCCTAGTTGGGATAATAGCGTCAGGCACTCTTGTCTTTCTTACCTTTTTCTTATCTTTTTGGGCCCCTTTCGCTTATTGATTAATTTTTTAATACTTTGGGTCGGCCTTCCAATTATCAATTATGAAATTCAAACAATGGATTCATACAAATACATAGTTATGCTTTGAAAATGAATGGGCCAAGCACTAAGCATTATATATCATCACCTCATATTGCATTCAAAGGAATAAGATCACTTCAAAGGCACTCATATAGCACACTCACTCAAGGGACAAGGGTTGCATTCTTATACATACACAATAGAGGAGGGAATTTTATTTTATTCTATCCCATATAGTCTATACATTTGCTACATTCTAGATATATCCCACTATCATTTTCCAACTTACACAAGGGAATCCTAGGGCATCATAACACACACTTTCATACAGAAATACATGGAGTGTGAAATGTACTGCAATGTTTGGTATAGAGTTCACTCTTTGGGTAACCGTTGGGGTCTATCCAAGTCCACATTCTGCATCTTTATTTTTACGATTTCATTTCATTTGTGGGTATGTGCAACTAGACATTTGTTTCACATGTTACAGGTAAAATTGTCGACATTAAAGTGAAACTAGAGTGACAATCAGATACTAACAAATAAGCTCCTCCCACACTGAAAAAATCAGAATCTGAGCATCTGGGAAGATGTTAGTGCCCATATCCAGTCACCAGAACTCGGGCACTTCTGTCCACCTGTGGGTGCTTTTGTCCTACACAGTTTCATGTTTCATAACCTCCAGCGAATTCTGATGACACTGATATAATTCTATTCCATCTATTATCCAACTCAGATCACTTCTAGATTACTTGAGAATTAGCTAATTCTCTCTATCTCCCTCTCTTGCTTAAGGTTTCATAGTATTGCTTTCTTGTTGCCTATCTATTTATTGTATTTTATTACTTTAATATCATACACTACAATAGTTACTCTGTAATTAGATTTAATTCCATTTACATTAAATTAATTCCATTATAGATTTAATTTCATATTAATGTTGACATATTAAAATTACCAACCCACAAAAGATAACAAATTGAGAAAATAAACATTTGGGAGGCTTGGGATTAAATTGCTAGCATTAGACCAAACCATTTGGAAGTTTGGTCCATATTTTTTGGTCTTGTATGAGTAGGGAGTGAGGTGGTTGAATGTTCTAGGCATGAAAGTTATGAGTGATAATATGTTGTATAGTGATGTAGGCAACTATGTGAGAAAATAACTAGTGTAATAAGGAGATAAAGTCATGAAATATGGATAAGGATATACAATTGATCTCAGAAAGTATCCACAAGTCATCATGTGATCTGGATGATTTTTTAGATGTTTGAATTTTCCTAAACCTCCCTATATCATTACCACATTGTAGAGTGTTTTGAGACCTTTCCGACGGTATACGGAACTCCAAAATCGGAGTCTAGATGTAAAAGTTATCGTAAGTCAAAGTTTTGGTTTGAAAATGGTGAAACAAGGTCAACTGGCGAATCATGTGTTGACACGCGGATTTTTTGGCAAAAGGTGAAAAAGGTTAAGTTTTGTTATTTTGACCTCTGGCCTTCAAAAAATGGTTAAAAATTTGGTGGACCCCGCTATTTGTTGGTCAGGGGCCCTCAGCCAGATTTGGTACACTCTTTTGGAGGAGGAGTACCTTTGTTGCATTTTCATTCACATTATTATTATCGTTTTAACGATTTTAAATGCCACATATTCTCTAACATTTCCCATGTGGGATTATTGTTATTTAATAATACATATACGTGCATTACAGGATTGAACCAGCTCGGGAGAGCTATATTTAACAGCTTCCCAGTGGGGTGATCGACTCCCCACTGAGTTGATCACTTTATTATCCACATTGTTAAGTGGTCGATTTTCTATTACCTTGGCGAGCACATATTTGGAGGTTCTCAACATTATAGCATATCTATAGTATATCCTAACAATACTCAGCGGAAGTCGCTTGCAAAAAAATCGGCCATCAGGACAATCAACTTTTGCCACAATGTGGCAAACAAAATCTAGCTCGACACCTATATATAGGTGCAACCAACATAAACCAAACATACTTGGCCCTCACAGTTGGCCAATCAATATCCAACCAAACACATCATAGCTCTAATGCTCAAACACAGCGCAACTCGGTGGGAAAATTGTGTGGTTGAACAAAAGGC
This sequence comes from Taxus chinensis, assembly GCA_019776745.2. Lineage (NCBI taxonomy): Eukaryota > Viridiplantae > Streptophyta > Pinopsida > Cupressales > Taxaceae > Taxus > Taxus chinensis. The sequence continues at coordinate 691,789,528 of CM034148.1, forward strand.
CAAAATTTGATGCCACATATTCTCTAACAAAACCTATGTGGGATTATATATTATTTGATAATTCATTTAGTGCATTGTAGGATTGAACCAACTCAGGAGAGCTATGTTTTAGCTCGGTGGGGTGATCAACTCTAAACATCGAATTGATCATTTTATTATCCATCATTGTTACAAGGTCATTTTTCTATTACCTTGGCGAGCACATATTTGGAGGCTCAACATTATAGCATATCCACAGTATATCCCAAGAATACTCAGCGGAAGGCTTACGACTCGGCCACCGGGACAATCAACTCACCAACAATTTGGAAAACAAACTCCAGCTATACACCTATATATAGGCGCAACCAACAAACCAAACAATCTATGCCCTCACAGTTGGTCGATCAAGATCTAACCAACACATTGTACACAACTTGAATGTTTCAAACACAATGCTGAATGGGAAGATTGTGTGGCTTAAATATCTTTAAAGGCCAAAATGTGCAATTCCTAAGCCATGTAACCCTTATAAATACCACCCATCCTATATAAAGATAATTAAACAGCTCCTCCCTTGACAAATGTGGGATCTTATCCCAAGCAAAGCAAAGTGTGCAACTAAGAATAATAGGGCCAATGAGCCATTGAACCTTTGACCTCCACTCCCTAAGACCCGTTATCAACCAACACACCAAAGGGGGCTCGGTGGTAAAGATTAGGGCGCCTTTGGGATTTAAACATAACACAATGTGCTGACTTTATGGAGGGACAAGGAAGGACCAGCTTGAAAAGATCACCATTTTTGAGTCCCTGAGAGGCCAAATTTCTTAATGGTGTAAAAATGAGACTTGTTCACAATTTCCGAAGGAATCCAAATATGTAGATTTGTTTTCCATTAAGTTTTCAAACATTTTCCGGTGTAGGTGATTTTCCATCACATTGCATGAAACAAAGCACTGGGAGCAAACAAAGATGGATTTTTTCAATCACGTTTTTCGACAGGGATAACCCAAGTCAGCGTACCCGGTGAAAAAGAATGGCGATGAAATGGTCACTAACATTTCACCTGAGGATTCTCACTTTAAATGCCAATTTTGCTCAAGTCTTAGTGCTTTATAAATATCCTTGTAGGTGTTTTTTAGGAATAGTTGCAGGGGGTCACAGTATCGAAGACTTTGATAAAAACGTATGGATGTATGGGAACGTTTTCTAGTAACATTGCAGAGTTCTGTGAGAAAATGCCTTGATACGAGCGTGCGGGTACTCTTCTGATCCCTTCCAAAGTTCGAAGGGGGCAAATTGGAATATTCTTTGGCGTACCACCTTATCATTTGCAGAAATAAATACGATCTATGCAGTTAATACAATTCTGAATTCTGGGGAATCTCCCTTTTTCACAGTCATTAAATTGATTAGTGAAATTCCAAATACCGTTAATCAACTCCTAGCTGGATTACAGGGATATACCTTTGAGAACTGTACATTGATTTTCTCATGAGCTTTTATTGATATTTATCTTGATCTTGGGCATATGGCAATGGTGATGGCAGGGCGAAAATCAGATTTATCCCATGAAATTAATCTCATCCGCTTTGTGGTAAATCGATTTATTTGCGAGTGAATTCCTATCAGTTCTTTTACATTAAGGTATTGTAATTCCTCTCGTGTTGAATGGTCAAGATATATTGCGGTTTCGTCGTCATAACAACATGTGAATTGAGAATAGTTAGGCCATAAAGACTATTCCTTAAATCTAAATGTCTCCGTCATCTAGAGACTTGGTGCCAAAATCTCCCTGGAGAAAACAGGTGGAAACGCAAAGAAAATCTATAAAGCCGAATAGGCATGCCGCCTTAGAAGGCCTTTGACTATTTCCTAAACCCGTCACCCTGTGTTGAGAAGTGATAAAATCTCCAACTAGTGATAACAAAAAAGGTATTATAAGCACCACCATTATTATATATTGTGTACAAAACCATCCAAGCTTTCATTGGTGATGATTGCAGGGATATAATTATTCTATGTGTGGCAAACCTATTGTTGTAAGCATATTTGCATGGTTGAAGACGAGCTCATTGAAGAATTTTACCTCGGTCAGATATTGTGATGTCTGCTCTGCCTGCCCCTGATTTCTTTCTTTGTGTGGTTCTCCTTGATTGAGAAACAATGGGCTAGTATTTTGGAGTGCATTTTAATGAGCAGATCCGTCAATAGGATTCATCTTCTTGCTAAATTTCCACTAGTAATGCCATGTTTTTAATGACAGTCTCTATGGGATCCTTGGTGCTCCTTACTAGATTTGATCGTCTAGGTTAGGAATTTAACAGGGACATTTTGGAGTGTTTTTGGTAACGCATCTGGTCAAGTGATGGGTGGAGATTAATTATTTCAGATCTATGGAGTGATATTTTGAGGGTTTGGAAGCAGATAACAAAGGTTGGAATTAATTTATATATTTTCTCCTAGTCCCTATCGACTTGGTTTCATTTTTGGGGTTCAGATTCTGAGGTGGCTATAATATTCAGAAAATTAGAAGATTTAAAGATGTTGCAGAAAGCTAAAAATATGTACTTCCATTTGCACTTGATTTCATAGACAAAGATTGAGTTTTGAGGAAGTTGTGAATTTGCTAAGTTTTCAGTTGTTCTGGTGCTTTCTAATGTGATTCGCACTACTGCGCATTAAGAACTACATTCAAGGCAGCATTAACTTCTAACTAGTTCTCTAGTCTCGCACACATCGCACTCCACCTTCATCTTTTTCCAACCTCTCTCTCTCTGGACGGATATTATGTCATTGTTGCTGAATCAGCATTATTGTGAGGTGAACTAGGGAATGGGGATGGCGATGGCTAGATTGGGATGCCTGCATAAATTAATTTGCAGATATGTGGATAAAATCCGAAAGAAGGGGGGAATTACGGGAATTCCGCATACTTTACAATAAAAGGAAATGTTTTCACATGTTCACAGCAGACCCAAACATGAGCTATCATTGTAGCCCCCGCTGGCAACAATTTTTAACAGTGCCTCGAGGATAGGACCACTGTTCTGCTTGGCATCTGCTCTGCACAATAACTAGAGGATTTACGATATGGTTGGAACGAGTGGGATTTTTTAATACAATAATGCCACGATTCAAAGCTTGCATGTTGGTGTCATGATAGGAAATACTTTTCTACATGTGGAAGAAAAAAATGCCAGTATATGCACCGGATTCATCTTCACACTGCCTCTAACTAGGAATAATAAAGTATTCGGCTAAGTCAAGGACTTTCCGCGAAGGACTTTTTCTAAAGTCTGCAGAGGTCATGAAAATACATGGGACCATTCAAAACGGGGGATTTCCTCGGAAGTCTAAAGAATCTCATATGGATCCTTCTAGAAATATTCTACGACTCAAGTTGAGAATTCAATTATAGAATGTTGTTTGACAGAATGTCTACTTTGGCACTAATATTTTTCAAGAGTAAATTTGTAAGTTGACTCGCTAATATTAACATTATCAGGTGAATTGTCTGGTCAAACTCTAAAAAATGTTGCTACAGCTTTTTGCAAAATGAAATGATATAAAATGTTTAATTGGCTCATGTGGTTTGTAAAGAATTGTATGTGGAGAGCAGTGACATGAGGGGTTCATTAACTAGGCAATATCCTAGCATGTGGGTTCATATTGAGGTAATTAAAATTAATAAAATTAAATTCAATATACCGGTAGACATGAGGGGGTGAAAGGGTTTAATTTATTAATGTTTTGAATTAGGTATTGGGGGTAGGTTAGAGACGTGGGCCAAAGGAAAGGGAGTTTTAATTTAATATAAAACTAAAACAATTGAACCATAGTTTTTAAAAGTAAATACCTTAAAATTGCAAAAGGAGTGTGGTCATAAATTAAATTATAATCTCTTTTTTAATAAATAAATCTAGATTCTTAACAAAGAAATAATAATATGGTAGAAAACTAGGATTGAGTATACTTTTCAACACAAATGATATTATTTCACCATCTTAATTATTTAAGAACTATTGATAAATGATTAAATCTTTACGTATATAAGTGTGAATTGATAATAGGTTTTCAATGGCTTCAAACTATCTTTCGAGAGGAAATGCATATTAAAAAAATTGAGTGAGAAATATAATATATTTTTTGTCTAATATATTAGGGTAGAAATAAAAAGGGGTAAATAAAATTGTAATTGAAAAATGGGTAAGTAAGGTACATGGAAAAAATAGGGGGTATTTTCATTCTAATAATATAACAAGAGGGGGTATTATCAATTGAATAATTAGATGTAGAAACTAGAATTAAGGGTATCTTTTAATACTCTTCAAACGCACGCGATATACCATACTTTTACTACGTGAACCCCCCTGTGAGCATTGAATATGAGAAAAGTGAAGTTCTGAAGAGCATAGTATTAAAAATGGAGTAGAACAAGTACACAACAAGTATGTAAAGTTTGGGGGAGTGAGTTTTTGGAGCAACTAATGAAGACGTCCATTTGAATCTCGCCCAAATATCTGAGCATAGAGTAATGACGACTTTATGAAGAAAATGCAAGAGAAAATTCAAGCAAAGTAGAATGTCAAGGTCTTGAAGAAGAACGAAGAAGAAGTACTGTATAAACAAAGTGTGAAGCGTGGGTATATAGAAACAACATGAAGAAGTGAAGAATAATATAATTGTCATCGTCAGGTTGAAGAAGCAACTACAGAAGGTGGATCTTTGTATTGTTGGGGTTGGTGCCTCATACAATTAGGGATTGGTGTCTCTAGTAGGCTGGTGCCTATGAACTAGTTGAGTTGGTGCTCAACATTGAGGATTGGTGTCTCCAGTGAGTTGGTGCTCACAAATTAACTGATTTGGTGCTCGGCATTGGGGATCGGTGTCTCCAGTAGGTTGGTGCCTATGAATGTATAATTGAGATATCTTCAGGGTGGATTTGGACAGTATATCCAAGTAGTTTTTTTGTGGTTTTGTTTTCCCGAAAGGGGTTTCCATAGAAATCCTAACTTGTGCAATTGTTATATCTTATATGATTGATATGTGTTATAGATGTTAATGTTTATATAAGTATAATGATTCAGTCCCCCTCTCGGTATTTGTGTGGTTTGTATAGGATAAAATATTCTCCACGCTTGAATTGTACACGATTCATATGTACTTGTTTTTATCCTCTTCTTATACAACATGCACTTTCCTCCCACTCCTTTTGTCTGCTTATTTTGCTTCTAAGGATTTCTCAAACATTACACTCGTTATGGCCACACTTGAAGCAAGTCTTGGCAAATCATCTACCTCATCTTCTATTTCCATATTCTCTTCCTTTATAGGAATTTTAACCCCCTCTTTGATTATGGTATGAAGAACTAGCTTCCTCCTTTTCCTTCTTTGCATAAGATTTTCCTTTGAAGTATATAAGATTATTTTAATTTCCTACTCCCTATTCCTTTTCCATGTTGGTAATCCCACTCAAGATAAGGATGCATTCTATTTCAACTCTATGCATCGTATCTCTAACACATGTCCTTCACCACTAACAATTGCAGTTCTAAGGGTTGAACTAGATGATGTGCGGCCACTAAATAAGAAAATTATCCCTAAAAGAAACAATTTAAATAAAGTAAACAATAAATATAAATGGATTAAAAAGTCTCCTACGCTTAAAACAAGACATGAGACGACAAACATGACAAACGAGGCGGATTAAACCGCACCAAAATGAACACCGATTATCATTTTATATTATTATTTGGGTACCCACTCCATTAACCCATTTTCGCTTCCGACAAAACCTTATAAATTGTTTTTATATTTTTTTATTGTTCAATTTATATATATCCATCTTCGATTATTTTGTCTTTTTATTCATATATTGCACGTGTTGATGCATGAACCTTTCACGCCGACACTCTGCCCAAGAAAATCAAAAATTGTCAAAAGAGACTAGAAAACAGTTTTCTAAATTTGACGGTATACCTATAAATGTAAGAAACGATGAATGATTATCGGTAGACTGAAAATATGCATGCATTACCATGCTTTGGTGTGTGCATACAAAAATATTTAAATTTGAGTTTTTCCTTAGTTGTTTCATTATTTTAAAAAAGATGAAATAGAGCTATTTTACTTAAATTTAAAAATAGTAGTATAGATTATGTAAACTTTATAACGAACAGATATAGTATCACTCTTTAATGTTCAACATCCTAGGTATAAAGAAGGTTACAAAGGTAAAATATATAAAAAGGTTCTACAACCAAACGGTTTGTATATAATTACACATGAAATAATCATAAATATTATAAGAAAGATGAAATTAAGTAGTTAAAGTATAGAAGGGCAACAACACAAGGTGGATCTCGGTTGTTTAGTTTTCCCCAATTCTCATATGACAAGTCATCACCTTTATGTATAGGTTCCCAACTAGTGTTAGCATGATTTATTTCCTATGTTGCCTTTGAAATTTTCTAGTCATTAGCTTAAGAGTCATTAGGTGAAGTCATGCGAGGAAAGATAGTCAAATTCAGGTGAACAAATTAATCTTGGTAGGGAGAATGAGCTGAAATTTCATGGTGCACCGTAGGAGATGAACACTGGGGGAAGCAACCAAATCTATTATGAAATTGATTGCGAGAGCATATATTCCAGTTGTCCCTTGTAGAGTTATATCCTAAGAAGGCAAAGGGGGAGGTGCACGAGTGTCTTTGTTGGAAACACTACACCAATGATATAACAAAGATGGGTGACATCTAAAGCCTCTTTGTTAGCTTAAACATGAGTATGCATTAATGCAATATATATTATCAAAGAATTTTTATATGTGGAAAATAAATGCCCAAAAAAGAGTTAGAAAATATGACAATGATAGCCTGATGATGGATCATGAAGGGTGATCCAAAACGTCGATAAAAAATACATACATAGGATTCTGAGAAGCTCTTGTCTCTGATCATATGGACTATGGAAACATCATATCTTCTAACATTTCTTTGTTTTCAAATAATGAAGAAAATTTCCACTCCAAAATTATGCTAAATCTGTAGGAATTTTGTGTTTACCATGTACTAGTCCCCGAGGAAAATATTATACCAATTAAAAGTCTCTTGATGAAAGGGTTTAAAGAAATCATGAATCCAAGAATCTACACATGAGATTTGGTGCAAAATAATTGAATAAAATACCCTATGTGTCCACTAAAGGGACACTTAAGATGAGGAATGCACAAATGTGTAAGGTGTTACCCCAAGGGAAGTAAAATCCCTTGATAGAAAAAACATCATGAAAAATGTGTAATTTTGTGCTCAATGAGGACTTTCTAAATGGTGTGAAGTAACCTCCCATGGGTGTAGGCAATAGACTTGAGAGGCCATATCTCATTAAGAGTGTCATGCATCAGAAAAATTGAAAGTTTCCATTCATATCCTTTGTTAGGAGTATAGTTGAGGAATAATGTGTCAACATAACATTCTCAATCCTTCCACTAATGACTTATGGAGATCTTTACAATTTTGTGAAGCATTTATGGTGGCATTAAATTAGAAATTTCTTGGTAAGCCTCATGTTTATTATTTCGCAAATGAAATTTGGTTTAAGCATAATGCCAAGAAAACCTATCTTGAGATTTTTTAAAAGAGATATCTTGTAAGGTATGCATGTAATGTCTAAAACACTTCAGAGCATGAACCAAGGAAATTTCCAAAAGTGGAGAATCATGAAAGTTGTTAACTAGAGAACACAATAAGGAATATTGGTTGATAAAGAGGCCATCACTAAACCCATCAGTATTCCACATATGTTAAGGCCTTGTGTCTTCCCAAGATTTTGATTTAATCTTTTAAATAAAGGACCCCCAATTTAGATTGGAGCATGAAGGATGGAATTTTTTGAACACCTAACCCTGTTAGAAACATAGTGGCCGAGAGGGGGGTGAATCAGTATACAAAAAACTTTATTTCATTTATCATTACATACATTCATCGTTCAAACCATCCATTCAACATCCATAACCAATTATGAACTTATTATGTGTGCAACATCCATTCAAAAGAACATTAAACAAGAGAGAGTACAAATGAACACCATATATAAAGTGGAAAACCCTCAAGGGGAAGAAAACCCACTAAAACCTCTACTAATATTACTCATAAGAAAGGACTTGCAAGAATATTACACATCAAGAAAGATTTGTCTAGTGAGGCACTAACCCATAGTTTAGTAGGGCACCAACCCTACAAGGAGGCTACAACCCCCAAGATGACCAAGCACCAACTCAGCCACCTAAAATGAATGATCACTAAAAATGTTTTTCTCCCACAACTGATTGTGATCACAAATTCATCTCACTACTCTTCAAACTCTCTCATACAATCTCTCTCTCTTAACTCTCTCAAATATGCTCCTCTATTTATTGATTAGGTCTATTTACCTAGAACATCTAATCTTAAATATTTCTTATTTCTTCATCACTCTTCTTATCTATTTCCTTGACCCCTCTACACTCTTATTCTTCCTTCTCTAGCTCGCTCACAACCCCATCATCATCACTACTACAAACGAGTCATTACAACTCACTTATATGCATGACATTAGCTCATAATACCTATAGTTCATCCATAGCCATATAGGTCAGTCATACCAACAAGAATATACACCTACAAGATCATATAAATCACATCAAGATACCCAAGTAGGTCAACAAGGGTCACACCATCAAGGACTAGCACAATACTTCTCAAACAAGCCTAAAATAAGGTCTTCTCCTCCAACAAATGCACTATGATCTGTAAGGGAATATAGAAATTTTTTCATGGCTCTGTGAGCTCCAAAAAACTTAGGGAAAATATCTCAACATCACCAACCAACAAAATAATCTCAAAATTTGCTAACTCCACCATGAAGCACACTAAGAAACAAGCATGCACAACTAGGTCTTTAAGCACCCAGAAAATAGTTCTAGAAAATAAGAAACTTCACCTATCAAAAATCTTCATCATGGACCATGCAGTATACCAGTGGAAAGATCTTTGAGTCCACTTTTTTTAACAACTCACTTAATTCATCAAAACATAACACACGGCCTCTTACCAACTCAATCTCTAAAATAGGTCAAAACTGCCAACAAGGACTCAAGAACCAGTCTTGAGAGAAACATACTCCATCGCCTCTAGAGCCAGTTCCAAACCCAAAAAACCATATGAAAAACATCAAGGGAAACCTGATACACATGTTCAATCACTTATATTCATATGTTATATGGAGAAAAGCATGCCTTCATACATGTTCCATCACACCTTCTTGAGAGACCTAATAGGGCTAATTATGTCGCTAGAGGTTCAACATGAAACTAATTCATATGATCAAACCAAAGTCTCCAAAAACATCATTTTAGGTGTCTACAAGCTATCTATCACCATCAAATACTGCTACATCATGAAAAACAACTTAGCTCAATTCAAACCTCCATGACTAGATTTTAGCCCAAAGGCCAAAAGCGGTAGGGAAACTTTGGAGACATATATCTTCAATTTTATCTATTGTACCTACTAAGAAATTTTCATGGTCATATATCACATCTCCCAATATTCCTCAAACAGTTCACTTTTCATCATGAAGCGTCCATCTCAACCTTAAAACTATAAATCTCCACAAATCAAGGGTTTTATCCTACTTCCTGAAACATTTTCAATATGAATCCACCACCAAAATGAGCACCGAATAATCCTCTACAACCTCTATGTATCACCTTTTCTTTCTCAAACAATTTAGAGACCATACACTTTAAATCTTCCATATCGCTATGTTATGAGAGTTTAACTAAGGTTTAAGAGCACTTTACCTTTTTAACATTCGTTCATAAAAATTTGCCAATCAAATCAATCCATTATTTTTTAAAAATGATCTTAGATCAATGAAAAATCATCCTTGAAATCCATATGGTCTCATGGAAATTCTATGTGAGTGGGTGAGCATTTGAAGTTATCTATCGACCTGGATTTTACACTCTCAAAAGCTTGGGTTTTCCAAAAATTGATTTTATTGCAATTATTTCATAATATTGACCTGAAATTTGACTTGAAGCATCATATATATGTCATTTAATTTTCCCAAGTCTCAACCATGCCAAAATGCATATGAAAATCTCTCACTGGACCAAGACTTATCTGTGTCTTCTAGCCTTGTCTTCACTATATTACTTCTCAAGGACCCTAAACATGTACTTACCAGCTGAGATATGACATGATACTCCAGATATACATGTTTTAAAACATAAACATACACTCCACATGATTTAATAAGTCTCCCCTACTATGTTTCTCATGTTACTCACCCATGCACCATGCACTGGGTCTAGGAATAATCCTCGAATGACCCGACTCAACACATGACACAAGATAAATGACCATGAAGACATCTTACAGACTCATTAACACCTCTCACATATCTCATGGAATATGTTTGACCTCATACCATCCTTTGACAAACTTTATATGTCACTTACAATACCTAACTTGCTTGACTATGCGATAAGGAAACATCACAAGACAACATGATTGGACACTACCAATCAACCTTCATGTTTGACTATAAATGACACCTCATGGAGACACGTATGCCACCTAGGCTTCCTTTTCCATCAATGAAATTTGACATCAATGATAACACTATAGACACAATTGCCAACAAACCCCTTTGAAGAAATTCTCATATAGTATGTGCCAACAATAATAGTTTATGAATAATGTTATCAAATGCTTAGTTTCATTATTAGCTAGAATGATTCATATTTTAAAAATTACAATTCCTTTCTTATGGGTGTCTAGAAGTCCCAAACCTACTGCCTCATTTGGAAGATGGTATTATTCCAAAACAACTAGATGGAGCCCTTTCTGATGCTCAAAACTTCCCCAGATGAAATCCCTTAGACCTTTTGTCAATATTTTTGGAACAAGATACAAACGGAACCTCACAAATGTAATAAACATGGGCTGTAGAAAGTATGTTCGATAAAATATGAAACTTTCTTTCCATAAAAATTGGTTTAGTGATTAATTAATATAAAAGATATTCTGAGAAAGATAAAGATTTTGTCATGATAAATTAATTTTCAAGAATGGTTTGAAGATAAAAAGGAGGGGGAGTGGAATAATATCTATTACATTTTGTCATCCTCCATTAAATTATAACCTAAGGAACTCCATATAATGTTGTATATTAAGTTATTCCTCATTAAATTATGAAGGAGTGAATGGAGAAACTTTAATTAACAAGTTTGGTTAAGTTTTTTATATAAAATATAATACTTTTAACTATTTGTATTATCAAAAATAGAGTTAATCTAATCAAGTTAAATTACTATGTGTTAGGGTTCATTTTAAGACCTCCCCTAAAAAAAATTATTATAGAATGGGTGGTGAATCTCTGAAATTGAATTTTGAAACAAAGGTGAATATCCGAAAAATCATTTTGCGCTAAAGGCAATTTGACAGGACATTTTTCCCAATGGTTTTGTATAGATGGACAGATGTTGGACATACATCTATCCACTAGTGGAAGGTTGGACGGTTGTCTCTTCATTGTTGGAAAGAGACTTTGTTGGGCATCGCTCCCCTGTTGGACGAGCAGTCCGGATGACCATTTTCATCCTTTTTGAACAACCATCTAATCCTTATTAGACAGAAGTCTTTGCATTGTTGGACGATCATCCATTCCTTGTTGGATGGAACCCATTTTTTGTCTATCCTTCTTCTGAAAACCAGTTGTCCTTTCCTTTTGGATGGTTGTCTCTTTACTATTTGGTATTGGACAATCATCTTTTCATGTTGGATGGTTCCATTTGGGCGTTCGCCCTATTCATGTTGGATGTTCATCCCATTTATGTTGTACTATTTAGAATGTCATCCTTTTCCTATTGGAAAAGTTTCGTTGGTTGTTCGTCCTATTCATGTTGGACGATCCAATATATTTGTAGGAATTTGTTTATTAGACAAACCATGATAGTCATTCATCTACTAGAAATTAGATGGGAAAACATACACATGAGTCCCTAGGAATGTGTTAACTCCAACTTCTCCACCTATCGTTTGTCACCACATGTCTAATACCATGTACCCAAGCCCTATATATTCCCCTACAAGGTTCATTTCTTCACTTTTTTCCATAAAATTTTACAAATCTACAACATTCCTTGAGCTCTCCAATTTGATACTGAACTAACATGTACCTATAGTTTTTCCCCTCCCGAATCTACAACGTTCTCTGAGCACTCAAATTAGATGGGAAAATATATGCATGAGTCCCCTAGGAACATGTTGCCTTGAAATTATCCACCTATCATTTGTCACCACGTGTCCAGTACCGTGAACTCGAGCCCTGTATATACCCCTATGAGGTTCATTTCTTCACTTTTTTCCATAAAATTTTACAAATCTACAATGTTCTCTAAGATCTCCAATTTTCTACTGAACCTGATGTGCACCTATAGTCTTTCCCCTCCCTCTCCTAAAAATTTACACCAATTTCCAAATATTTCAACAATGGCTAGCACTACAGTTACTCCTGCCTCCAAATTCTAGTACAAAAATCTCATGTGCCCTCATATTACAACATTGATAAAACTCAAAGACACACCTAAGGAATGGATGCACAAAACACAATTCATGGGGCTTGTCAACATGCCCCAATTTGAAATAGATACTACCATCCTCAATTACCTAATTAATTCTTACAACCAGGCAGATGGAAATTTTTTCATTCCCCTGATGGATCGTACATTTTCATTCCACATGGATCCTATAGACGTTCCATCAATTAACTAGGTTACCTTTTCAAAATTAGATTCTCGTGACTACAAAGGCATTCCTAACTGATGAAGACAAAAAAATTGGAGTCTCATTACAATGTGCAGGTTGATGGTAAGTTCAATTTTATTTTCAATTATTTGTTTTCTTAATATTACTTGACTACCCAAACATCTAACTTTTCTTGTATCTTGTTGTAGTTGTAGTTAATCATTCCAAAAGAGGCCTTGTTATACAAGGTGTTACAAAAAAATTCTTTCATGTAATGATATCACTATTTCAGTTCAAGATTGTGTTACAGGGAATCCATCCAGACATTCTATTTTGGGCGGTTCAGTATATATTGCGAACACTGGCAGGGAAACAATTTGATTGGTGCACATATTTGTCCAATCAAATTAAAATATATGTCAACAATGCCCTTTGCCAGTATGAATGCATTTGATAAATCCAAGACTGTGTTTTCTTCTGCCAATTATCTACTTATTTTCTATCATGAAATATTTCCACCAATTACAGAACAGACAAATTCTGACTATAATAAATGACAAAATGATTAGTCTCTCATTTGAAGAACAACATGTAACAATTAATTTTAACATTATAATGATTAATTATTTTTTAATGCAATAATAATAGTAATTTTATCTTCTGCAGAGAAGAATTATAGTTAGTAATATCTCATAAGGAGGCTATTTCTTCGGGGTAAATCCCCTCAAGAGGCCTAAGTGATTCTGATATGGATTTAATGGAATCAACCCCACTTTGATTTCCTTGACAAAAATACCTAGGGGGTCAATAGCTCCACCACCTATCCCATCACAATTTTCTACAGGTGTAAATATTATTGTTTATAACTAAGCTACTAGGAGGAACCATAAACAAGCTATATGTTATGTAAGTGGTACAATATTTTAATATTTCTAATATTTTTGTTTTCAGAATGTTCTGAGTTTGACGATCTTGATCAAACTTCGTCTTAGTCACAAGGTTGAATGGTCACATCTCTGAGCATGCAAGGTAATTTATAATGTTTAGCATATTTTGTTTACTTGCAAATATTTTATTTAGTATTTATAAGGGTATAATGTTTATTTTTTAATACTTTTTAGCTTCTTACAGTTAATAGACCTTGAAAACATATTTACAAAAGGCCTCTGGTACCTCCAACACAAATTGTAAAAACAAAAAGAAAATTTGTAGGCAAGAATATAAGGTTTCCTTCCGACTCCACAGGACCAATTCATCCAATAACCTCATAATTTCAGGTTTTTCACTAGGTGGTGTCTTCAATACAACGGGTACCTAGATTTTGAACTAGATTGAGCTCGACGATGATTTTTTGGGCTTTGATAGTGGTGACACAGAGACGAGTAACTATTTTGACACCCATGGTATGATACAAAATAATCCACCTCCTCAACCACAAGCACAACAAGATGTCTGTGAAATAAGAGACTCTTCTCCTCCACCAAGTCAAATTCCACTCATGGATGATCAAAAGAAATATTTTTCCTTTGAAAATATGATATCAGACAATATGGGGGCCAAAATTCAAGAAGTTGTTATGTCTGATGTGGAATCAGTGTGCACTTGGGAGAAAAGGGCCAAAGTTTTGATCAAAGAAATAAATACCCGATACCATAATCATGCTCAAAGGCATTTATTGTTCACTATGGTAGAGAGCCAACGAACAAGGCTTGACCATTTTGCTAAACAAAGCTCAGTCGAGAAAAATTTTGTATAATAATGATTATGACATGATGATATTTTAGATATAATGGTAAACAGGTTGGAGAATCTTAATGTTGAAGCCCAAGCATACTACAACAAATGGGCTAGAGACAAAAGTAATGTTTTAATTGCAAATGCAAAAAAAGAGAAAGATGTGGTAGGTCATCTTTTACATGTAAAATTGTGATAATATGAGCATTGCAATAAATTATTTATGACTTATCTAATAGATTAATACATTTCTATTTCTATTTTGTAGGAAAAATATGAAATTTTAAAGAAAGAAGTAGATGTATTTGATGCACATTTGAAGAATGCCCCGCAAAATCTTGAATGCATTTATACAGTTGAAGGAAAAAAAATTATTATTAAATAAAATAATAATACATTGAAAAGGATAATCAAGGAGCATAAGATGGATCCAGATATCTTACTGAAAAGAAAAGACAGATGTTGATCCATCATTTTTTCCATCTAGGAGATGTTTCGAGGGAGGAGCACAATATTCTTCAAAATATCAATAGTGAAGCATAGGATTTGCAAGAATTAGGAGTTTTAGCAGAGAGCACTATACAAACTGAGGAAAACTCCACCTCTTTTGCAAGAAAAAGATCAAGCTTCCCCTACAACAAAAAATTGAAAAAAAAAGTTAGTTTCACCATGTGACAGGTGTGTTGTCACAATTCTGATTCTAGCATAGGAATTAAAAGATAGTGGCTAGCCATTTTTTTTCTTTTTTATTCCATGTGGTAGACGTAAGGACAACTATGATTCAGAATCATAGGCAGAAAATAGGATTCCCTCGTAATGTGTTCTTATATGACAGAACTTTCCTCGAAGCTTTGAAAAAAATTGACAACCCATCATTTTGTAATTGTATTGGTCGACAATGCTTTATGAAAACATGTATGTCTTCATAAAGTAATCCACCTCTTGTTAGAATGAATACAAGTCTAATTTTGAATTGGAACTATATTTACTATTGTATCACATTTATTGAAAGTTTTCAACAATTTAATATGCAAACTTGTAATTGGATTTTTGCTTACTGTGAATGTTTTTATGTTACTATTTGGAGATGTAAAGCATGGTTTAAGAAATTTAGTGTCTGTTTGTTTGAAAGGATTTATGTTTCATGCAGAGATAAAATATTAATCAATAATCACACAGATGGATCTAAATAAATCAGTCTTTATTTCAATAATAAAACAAAATATAAAAATGAATTTGTTACAAGTAAAACAACATAGTCTATTAAGACCAGTTAATTATCATTAATCAATATGAAATATATCAATATATCAAATCATTGTCAATAGCATCAAGAATTCATACAAGAAATTAGAACTCTGGCAATTGAAACAGTCCTGGAGCAACCTGTTCATAAGTGTCTTGGAATTCTACTAAATTAGTAATGTGTTTGATGGATGTGTTCAAATCCCCCAAATCAGTCAGAATGTTACTGAATCCTCTTCTTTCTAAGAGTGAATTCCATAATGCAAGTGCTCTCTCATAAGGAAAATTTTCCACAGAAGTAACTGGATACATACAATCTCAAACAACTTTCTAAATTTCTATCCAATCTACTACGAACTTTTGATTTTACAAAGGACAATGCATTGAATACCCTCTCATCTTCAGCAGATCCCATAATCATACTACATAGTTTGACAAAGTTCATATAGCTGAAAATAATCACTCAAATCCTCTTGCAAAATACTACTTGAATAAAGCTTCTTCCAAAGTCTTCTAATGGAACCATTTTCATTTGGCTCGTCCAGAAACCAAAATTCACTCTAGCATAGTGGTGGAAAAATGATGTGGTTGAGAACTCAGTAACTTCTTTTACAAAATACCTTCAACAGAAACTTCTTTTTATCTCTTCATGATTACAAAAATGTTCCATTAGACTACTCATGTATTTTATAAATATAGTATTGATGGATGTTTCAGGTATGCCTCCAGCTGTATTCCAAAACCGTGGATTGAAAACTCCCATTGCTTCAAGTAATTTATCCTTTTTTGAATCATTCATAGATCTCAGTAGATAAATATTGAGAAATATTTTTCAATTTATTTTGAGTGTCACATAATACTATTTCATATAAATTGTGTGATCACTCTTACTTCTTCCATCTCTGACCCAACCAAATTTGCTCTTCTCTGAAAAGTATGAAGTGGTATCTCTTTCCCATGAGTTGTTATACATAGATGATCATTTATATTGAATTTGAAGTAGAAACTTAGATTCTTAAGTTTTTTTAATGCATTCTAGCTTTCAAAACAAGTCCTCGAAAAACTTCCATCTAATAAATATAAACTATCTAGACTCATGCACACATGTTTTATCAGTCGTATGAAGTTTTTTATGTAAATGCAACGCTCTTTCACATGCTTCGTCAAACCATTTATCTCATTCAACATTGGAAAAATACGACATAGTGTAAGTAAAGTTTTAATATCTGTTAGATGGTACAAAAAATCTTTATCTTTATCCACTTCCTTGCGGTATTTATACATAAAACCTGTCAATGAAATCCAAGTAGGCTCATACATTGAAATCCATTTGGTATCTACATATTTGAGAAGATTTTTCTCATCTATCAATCTAATTACAAATTTTAGAAATTATAAAAATATCTTTGGACTAATTGAATACTATGCATGCGGATCAACTCCTCCACTTTGGAAACACTTTGGAATGTGCTCACAATTTTATATTCCAGATCCATTATGTGATCCATGCAATGAATTGCAATCATATAGGGGAAAAATTTGTCTGTAATCTTACACATAGACCATTTTTGGCCCCTTGCTTTACAACTGCACCGTCAGTTCGAAGACAAACTAACTTCGTTGTAATGGAAAATCATCCATACCTGTAGTATCCTTAAAACTTGACACCGCTGATTTGTAAATGTTTTCAGAATTGCAATTTTCACTCATTTTATGAACTGCCAAGAGATGTAGATTTCATACTTCATTTGCGAATGTGTATACATGAATACAAACCCATGAAGTATTTTCCACTGTTGTAACCTCATCAATTGAAAGGGAAATAAAATTTGCATTTTTAACAGCCTCTTTCAGATCCTCCTTTTCCACCAAAGCAAGACATTTTGTAATTTCTAAGCCATTGATATCTGACCAATGTGATTGTGGAATGTTCTGTAAGCCAATAACTTGATATAAAATTTTCTTATCAGAGAAATATGAAATAAGTCTTCAATTTTTCAAAATATGGAATACAATAAAAAATTGAATACTTTTGGCATGCATTTCAGTCTCCATAGGTTTGCTTAACTTTGCTACGATTGTGCCACCTTTTTCATTTAGATTTTTCAGACGGTTTTTGTTGGTTTTCATACTCTTCTGCATACTTTACATGCAACTAGTATTTTCATTTTTTCCATTTATGAGATCTTACTATGCGCCCATCCATTTTATTTTGGGAAATATACATTTTCCTATAGTATTTTCAATGGTGTTTAGTTTGAGTTGCATTGTATGATCTTTCCCTTGTTTCCAGCTACATATTTTACATCGACATTGAGTTGGAATATCATTACCATTTTTTAGCTCCACGGGTTCAATAAAAGGATATTTGGGTACTCATTCGAACATGAAAAGTCCTTCCTATTGTTCAATTTTTCCACTTTCTTATTAATTTTTTTTTACTTTCTTCGGCTTCAACTTGTGCCATTTGGGATCTCATCAGAAATATCTTGATCTTCAAGTCTCCTTTTTATAGAAACAAACATTGGAGTAGAAGCTTCCTCTGATGTTGGTGTTAGATGATAATTTGATGAATCTTCTCTTAGTTCGATGTCATCAAGGGAACAAATGTTTTCATCAATCGGATCATATCGAAAAATACTAGTTTCATTAAAACCAAAAGGATCATCTAGAAACACATTAGTTTGTTCAGGTGTTTGATAAATTTTTGCATATTAAAGTGTTACATAATTAATATTAATTATTTATATTATTTAATACCACTAAATAAACATAAAACAGGAGTGCAAAGAGTAAATACTCAATTTTTATAAATAGGAGTACAAGAAACCATACAATATGAAAAAATATAAAAATAAAATTCCGTAAATTAGTAGATAGTGCATTTCTATATTTTCCACAAATCTTGACATAACATTCATTTTTTGTGAGTTTCCAAAACATCCAAACAATGTCTTATTACTCTTTTTTGAACTGGCAGTAACTTTCTTACCTTGCTTTCTAGAATCCATGGATATGTCTGTAGACACAAAATTATGCACTTTACACATAATTTGGCCCAGTCTTATACTACTATTTAGAAGGTTCTCAAGTGTACAAAGTACTAATTAATTCCCACCTTTTGGCCATCTTTATTTTATATTTTTTTTTGTAATTCCCATGTATTTTCTAGCACTTATCCACCCATTTCACAACTACCCCAAAATTCTATCCCTAAATCAAGGGTGCACCCCGAGCCTATACTAGGGTGCACCCTTGTCCTACTCTTGGGCACCCCGATCTATGCAAACCTCCTTTTCACTCCTTTTTGGGTCACTTCTAGTCTATTGGTCATATTTATCATTTTTCTCAGTTCGGCCTTGTCGGATTAATTATGAAATTAAACTTGAGAGCCCTATAAATATAAAGCTATAAGACCATAATGAGGGTCCTAGGTCACAACACTACACACTACTATCACTCCATCTAGGGTTTCATCCATTGCATCACTTGCATCCACATAACACCATGCATCAAGGCTAGGAGATCTACATCACACACACTTCATAGGGGGAGGGATTTTATTCTATTCCATACACACATTCTATTTACATTTTCTATAGTTACTATTGCTCGCTACTTCACAAAGTGTGACTGGCACGAGAGCACCTAGGGCACAACACGCACACACACACTAGAACTACATCTGGGTCCGAAATGTAGTGTAAGTGCTTAGTGATAAGTCCACTAGATTTACGGGTGAGGTCAGTTCTGACCCATTCATTTGCATGTTTTATTTTTCTAGGGTTTGATACTTCTCTTTGCATTGCAAGTCATTTTCCAGCTCATATGACAGATCCAACACGATAAACAGAAAGGTTTCAGGACCAAGTTGCGACACTACCAAACTTAGGTTTTGAGCATTTACAGTGTTCAGAGTGCCTAAATTATAAACCAGGGTGCCTCGGGGTAGCCCCAGTACACTCCCAGGTGCCTCAGACTATTCTCAGAATACCCAGATCTACCCCTTCGCAGGACCCCTTGAGTATCCGTCTCCACTTCCAGATTTTGTGTTCAGACTTGCAACAACCTGCGATAGTCTCTGTTAAATCAACTAAGCTATTTCTCTCCCTACTCTTGCACATTTAGGGTTTCATTTCACTTAGAATAATTTACTTGCATTTATTTCATATTGTTCTAGTCTTTTATTACAACGTTTTAGTCCTCTTAATTAGATTAACTAGGATTACACTTTCCTTACTCCTTAGACCCTAATTTTAGTTAATCATTTTGGTGAACCTGACGTCTCTTTCTACCACCTTCTAGGGATTTTTTGTTCCACCATCATGAATATCGATATCACTAAATATCTTCTTACCCACCCCTGCTTTTGCTTCACCATGTTCACCAAAACCCTCTTTTGATTTACTATTGTTATGTTTCTGCTAACATGCATCCAAATTCCAACTTGTATGAACTCAATATTTATCAAGGCCTTTTCTCAACATATAGCCATTTCTGGGGAAAGTCCTTCTCACTGACCTATTCACCCTTTTGACAATGACCCACCACTTTACATCATGTCTTGCATCTACAGTGTTGCACATCAAGCATACTCTTATCGATAATGGATATGAGATTAATCTATGACCTATGTCCTTTCTCCAAGGCATTAGGTTTGTCAAATTGTGACATTAGGCCCTTCTTCCATTTCACTCTGTGCTTATGATGGTTCTGTTCATCCATGTCTAGGCCACGTTACCATATCCTTTAACTATAGGTCCTCTAGACCCTCCCTACTTTTTTCTTTGTCACTGATTTCCCATGTCTCATATAATTTCTTGTTTAGGTAGACCATGGATCCACACCATGCAAGCTGTTGCTTGTACCTTCGACTATTGATGATCAAATTCTTACATGAGTTCTTAGTGTTGAGTATACCATCTTCCCAGATTGTGATCCATTCCAATATTGTGTCCATGACCCTCGTGCTAGCATTCATATTCCTCGCATTGATACTATAGATGAACCTTAACCTATGGATGATCAACCTCATTTACCACCACTTAAGGGTGATTATTTTGTTTGCTAGATGTTATTACCTCTACACTATCTCCTACTATTGGTTATCCTTCCACATCATCAATCTGATTCTATCCATACACAATAGGCCTTCCTTATTTATCTTCACCATTAACATATCCCATTTTTACATGTACACTTTTCTTTCATGATTACTTATTTGGAACAAGTCCCATTCAACCCCACATGTGATGAAACCATTTCTTGGCTACTGCTGGTCTAGCTAAATCTTGGATTTACTTTTGAATACCTTCAACCACTTCTGCCTCCACACCTCTCATCTATGATTATGAGTTTTCTTCACTATCACTATCTGCTTATGGCTTGCATGTTTCTTTGATATTTTAGTCTATCTCCCACATACCCCTCGTCCCTCACACAGCTACTCACATTACCAGGCATTCTTGGATTACTTACATCGGTGGTCAACCTTAGACCCCCCTAGTCACACTCATATTTCATTCCATTATGCCTTTTGGTCACATTCTCATTTGTAATAGTTCCTTTCTTGGTTATTCATCTAATCACACTTGATAGTATGCACACGGTTTCCCACATCCCTCATTCACTGAACACAAGAATACTTGACTCCATGGGGCATGTACCATTTACTTCTCTCATCTTGGCTCATTACATGATCAACCTCATACTATAGCCTACCAAGTTTCCAATTCCAACTCCCTTTGACATTTGATCTCAGAGGACGGTGATCTCCTTGATGAGTTCACCTAAGTCCCATGCATACTACCACAAATAGGGGCCATAACACATTATATCCCCCCTTATTTTATCCTCATACACTTCTATCATTTTACACTATATACTTTATCATTCTATCATCCGTCATTTCTATCTCACATGTCGTAGCACCCTCGTTACCCGATGATGCACTCTTGTGCTTTGGTTCACACTCGATTATTGAGGGATTACCATTACACTGAACCTACACACTACACTATAGATTTTACACATTTGCATTCTATTACATACATCGCACATCTACATCATATCCTTTTTCTACATCAGACCTACATCTTATATCATCCTATACATACCTCATCTATTAGTCATTTATACGTCATCTAGTCATCATACACGTTACACTAGTCGTCATGTCATCTTTGTCTATTTTTACATTCTATATTTATGCTAGGTCACATTATCTTTGGGTCTAGCTTTACCTCTCATCCCTACATATTCTATCTCCACTTACATCCACATCTTATCTAGCCTACACATCATACATCTCCTACATTGCTTAGTTTCCCATCACACATTTATCTATCATCTCCATTCTACATGCTACACTAGATTCCATTGTATTATGGGTCTATTTTTCCTCATTTTTGCATATTTCACCTACATTACATATCCATATATACATTATACATTTGACATCTCACACTAGGTTGCCTTCATATATGGGCCTTGCTCTACATTTTATTACTACATATTCTATTTCTTTCTACCCATATCATCACACTTTCTACATGATACCACACATTTACATATCCTATCCACCATTTGGTTACCTACACTATGTTGTTCTATGCATTTCAACTCATCACCCTATGACGCACTCTAGTTCCTCGAGTCCATACTCGACTGCTGAGGGTTTACCAATCAAATGGACCTTACCTACATGCGACATGTCATCATACCACATTCATTGGACTAGTGACCGATGCTCTAGGCTATATCGTCACCCACACTCATCATCACATACCATAGTGGTATACACCTTAGGTTAAATCACCACTCATTTTCATCACTTCTACATCATCCTATTACATTCTATCATCTTCTATTATCTCCTCCTATTACATTTCTCTTTTCTGAATTCCAAATTATTTCATTGCATTATCATGCCTTCAATCATCAAATAATGCTATACACCATAGGTTAAATCACCACTTTCTTCATCAATTACTCATTATCCTATTACATCCTATTATCACACATTTTATGATCCTCTCCTATGTCATCCTATTACATCATCATTTATCCTACTCATCACTTAGTGGTATACGCTTTAGGCTAAATCACCACCCCATTCTTATTCATCACGTAGTGGTCCACGCCTTAGTGTTAAACCACCACCTTCTGGTTATTAGTGCCATATACTCACCTTCCCATTATTTCACTCCATAGTGATATACTTAGGGCTAAATCATCACCCATCTGGTGGTAGATGCATACGTTATAGGCCAAATCATCACCTTCTTCTTCCATCATAGGTAGTGATATACGCTTAGGGCTAAATCATCACTCTTCTACCTCACACACATTCGTGGTATATGCTTAGGCTATAGGGTCCATGCACATCTTTCCATATGTCACATTCCCATCCATTCATCTTATAGTGATATACACTTAGGGCTAAATCATCACTTGTCTATTCAAAAAAGTCATGGTATATGCTTAGGTTATAGGGTCCACACACATCTTCTCCCCATGTCACATTTCATCACCACTACACATACACACTCATCACAACATGCTAGACACAACCAACACTACATCGAACATTTCCCTGATGGCACACCTCTCATTTACAGTTCATTTCTTGACTGCTGAGGGGGGAAAACAAAATGAACCTCACTGCATACACTTCCATACACTTCAAGGAGGCATGTTGCTCCTATCATTCCATTCTTGAATTCCATTCCATACACCCACATCATACTACATTGTCTTGGTGGTATATAATCTTTGTATACTAGTGTTTTTCATGCTCACTTTATTACACATGTTAGCTCTTTTTTCTTATGTGTCATTATCATACACACATGTGCGTTCATGCCTCTGTCTAGTGTGATCGCAGATACAAGGACTGTACACATAGACATGGATGCTTACGGCTTCTACCCTTCCTAGACCAGTTGTTGGGGGCATCCACATTTCATCTTATCTAGGTGATACTGTTTCATTTTGTACTCTAGCATCTGATACTATTTGTTCATACACACTTTTGACATATATGGTTATCACTCTAATATGCTAACGGGTGTTCCATGTGTAACACTTTTTTTGTAGGATTACATGTTTCCATGACTACCTCTTTGTTTCCACTTGTTCCACTTTGTTTTCTATTGTATGTGGGACTTTTCCCTTTGCTTGTGTGCACACTTTTATCTGTTGTTTGCAGCCATGATGGACTTGCATGTCTTGTGAGCATCATGAGTGATGTCCCATGTTTGTAACGCTACCTTTCTGCAGTATTCTTGTTGTTTCTTGCGTGTTTACACTACCATGCTTGGTAATTCTTTCTACATTGTTCTGCTTATTTTACACTTGTCTTATTGCATGCATGTGTTTTTGAGACTAACACTTGTATTGGCTAGCCATCCTCCTTTTGAGCACATGCCTTGGTATCTACCAAGCACTTTCCCTTTTCCCCCTTGCAGGGAAGAGTCTTATACAGGTCAGAGTGTGGTTGGTCCTCTTTTGGGGCCGCATTCTCCTTCCTAGGGTCATCGCATGCACTCACAAAGAGGGGGGCATCATTAAGGGTTTTCTACTAACACAACGTATTTACACCGGTTTAGACACAACAAGTGAGTTCAGACCAATCTAATGAACTCCATACACAACGGCCTTAACAAGACATGGTGTCCTTCAATAATTCTATGCAGAGTGGTTACAGGCTTAGGGATTACAGTGGGTGTGCCTCTTTGCACTTCTATCATCCAGTGGTGTCGGATTTCCCAAAAAACCAAGATAATATAGAGATCTCTTAAACAAATTTTAATAGAAGTAGTTAGAATTGGAGGACACAGAGCATTTCCTCCCTACACTTCTTCAGCCCAGGGTGGCGTGGGATCACCCGAAAACACTCGCGATAGTACAAGAATATCCTTCTACACCTTTTTTTCTTGACATGGATCAGGTGCACATGTTCCATTTACACTTTTTTTCTAGGCATATTTTACATTTACATACTTTACATTTGTGTATTTTTACACAATGCATTTTTTACATACATACATATTTGACTACTTGATCATTTTCTCCTTGTAGGTCCGCCATATGAGAAACAAGATAGTCAAATTTGAGGCAACAACATCAACAATGACCATAAAAAACACACCATGAAGGTAATTTCCATACTAACCATGTGGGTACACTACACACCACAACGAGCTACACATGCATGTTCCACCCTAAGTTCACTCTAATCACTTTTTATGTGCATTTTATCATCTTTAAAATCCATGTTCCTCCACATTTTTCTATTTTTCCGTTCCATGCTTCAAGTCTAGTCCATCGGCACATCTTCTTCTACACTCTACATGGATATTACGCACGCATCTCTATCTACTTTATGTTACCAAGATTTCCGCTCACCAACATAAATTGGGGACAAAATGTAGACACAAAATTATGTACTTTACACATAATTCGTTCCAGTCTCATACTACTATTTAGAAGGTTCTCAAGTGTACAAAGTACTAATCAATCCTGGACCTTTTAGCCATATTTATTTTATATCTTTGTTTCGTAGTTCCCATGTAGTCTTCCCACCCTTATCCACCCATTTCACAACTGCCCCAACATTCTATCCCTAAATCAGGGTGTCCCAGCTTGTACTGGGGCACCCCGAGGTGCCCCGGTCCCACTTTGGGCACCCTGATCTACGCAAACCCCTTTTCCCTCCTTTTTGGGTCACTTCTAGCCATTGGTCATCTTTATATTTTTCTTAATCAACCTTGTTGGGATTAATTATGAAATTAAGATTGAGAGCCCTACAAATATAAAGCTATAAGACCATCATGAGGGTCCTAGGTAACAACACTACACACTATATCACTCCATCTAGGGTTGCATCCATTAAATCAATTTCATCCACACAACACCATGCCTCAAGGCTAGGATATTTTCATCACGCACACTTCATGAGGGGAGGGATTATATTCTATTCCATGCACACTTTCTATTTACATTTTCTATAGTTACTATTGCTCGCTACTTCACAAAGTGTGACTAGCATGAGAGCACCTAGGAAACAACACACACACATACTAGAACTACATCCAGGTCCGAAATGTAGTGTAACACTCAATGATAAGTCCACTAGCTTGGAAACTGAAGTCATTCCAAAACCATTCATTTACATCTTTTTTTTTTCTAGGGTTTTGATACTTCTCTTTGCATCGTAGGTCATTTTCCAGCTCATCTGAAAGATCCACCACGATGAACAGACAGGGTTTTAGACCAATTTGTGACACTTCCGAACTTAGGTTTTGAGCATCTACAATGTTCAGAGCACCCAGATTGCGGACTAGAGTGCCCCGGTACACTCCCAGGTGCCCCAGTCACTTCAGATCATTTAGATCTGTCATTTACAGGGTCCCTGAGTATCTGTCTCCATTTCCAGATTATCTGTTCAGACCTGCGACAACCTGCAATAGTCACTGCCAATCAGCTAAGCTATTTCTCTCCCCCTTTTCTTACACATTTAGGGTTTTATTTCACTTAGAATATTTACTTGTATTTATTCCATACTGTTCTAGTCTTTTATTACAGCGTTTTAGTCCTCCTAATTAGATTAACTAGAATTACACTTTGCTTATTCTTAAGAACAATTTTAGTTAATCAATGTCGCAGATACTTACTTTTGAAAGACGCCTACAGGTATGGACATAAAAGAATTCAATGGAAGGGGAAGGAGGTTTAAGAGATTAGGAAAATAGGGAAAAACAAGCTTGGGGTTAGACGAATAAGTTGGACCGTAGAGGGTGAAAGGTATAAGCTTGGATAGATTGTAGGTAGACAAATTGTAGTTGGACAAATTACATATGGAAGGATTAACTTTGGATGGATTGGGGTTAGACGGATTCCTTCTAGACAATTGGATGGAAATGGGTTAGATGAATTGAAGCCGAATGGATTTTAATTAAACGGATTACATTTGGATGCTTGCAGTTAGACGGATTGCAGTAGGATGGATTGAGGTTGGATGGATTGGGGTTGGGCACAGATCTTGGAGTTTAAACAGAATATGTTGGAAAATAGAGGTTGGATGGGTTGGGGTTAGGCGGCAGAGCTTGGAGTCTAAACAACAGAGGTTGGATGGTAGAGGTTGTATAGCCAAGGTTGGATGATAGAAGTATCAAATCAAGGCAGCAGTGACACTCGTAGATTTCTAAAAGGTTGGATGGTTGTATATGTATTATACCTAAGTGCTATGTATAGTAATATAATTTTCTGAATATGTGCACAAATTGATTCGAAATGTTGGCAAATTACAAGCATAAGTTCATTTATATGTGTAAATAGTAGGAAACCTGATCCATACAAAGGACATGTCAGATGAATTTTTGGTGAACTAGGTGGTAGCCAACTACTAAATATTCACCATATTTGATTTCTAAAAAACCTGAATATTTACGAGTGTACGAAAATTTGCTACTAAAATTTTCCCTACTATGTGTAAATTCTATAATCTAGAATAAAAAATCCATTAAAGTTTATAGAACCAGATATCATAAATCATGTGTTGATAAATACGAAAATATATAGGCTCTTTAAATCTAAATAAATTTTATAAGCTCCAAGATTAGAAAGATTTCATTGTGGCAAACGATCAAGAAGCTAACAAGTAGACTTAGATTGTAGAAATGGGTTGTGTAGAGTTTTTTCAAGCCACTTGCAAAATCTCGAGTGTTGAAACTGAGTCCAAGGTAGGTTCACCCAAACTAAGCAGAAATGCCTAAATGATTATGACCTTTGTGGCTAGTTCTTCCCTCATACTCCCTAATCTAGATCTAGATTTTGGCACCCAGTTATTTTGTGTCTCTAGGTTTATAATCTACTATCAAAATTTTGTGATGGTGCTTATGTGACTAAATACAATTTCTTGTTATGAAAACCCTTCTCTTAAACACCTAAGAAAGGGGTTAATATGAATGGGTTGAACTAACTTCACCCTGTCCCCGATGGTGTGATGAGAATTGTGTTACGTACCAATATTGTGAAGATTGATAAACATAATTCTCCCTCCTGGTGAATGTGTGCAAAAAATAATGATTTAGTAACACTCTAATAAGGCCTCTAACAACATCCTTGGACTTGGAATTATAAGCATAAATTAGTAAAGTGGAAAGAGTTACAAAATTCAAGTTAATATAACATATTTAAATATTGCAATCTATGTGAGCCAACAACTCTTGTAGGAGCTCAAAATCGCACTCTGCCCTGAGTCATAAACAACCCATGATTTTGAGGTAACATGGGACTGTCTACAAGTTGTGGGACCTTGCAATGTAAGAAAAACCTCTGGAGAAGGATGGTACCTCTACCTATCCTAATGCTAAAAATAATCTTAATGCAGAAAGAAAATCCTAAACTAAACATGCCAAGCGACTAGGGTTAGAAGGAGATTTAGAAAAGGGAAATCCCAAGCTAACAAGGGAGGTGATAACACCAGAAAATGGGTTAGTTGAGATCTCTCCACGAGGGGAAGGAAATGGAGGACACAAGAGAGTGATGGAAGACAAACATGCCACAAATAAAGAACCAAGCATATTTCACTTGCCCATGCATTTACAACACAATAAACTTAGAATCTGTAAGCACAAATACACATAACATGCCCAAAAATGAAAGGAAAGGTAAGACTACAAATAAAACTAGCTAGGGTAGGAAAGACATGCCACAAAACACATTTTATTGCTTAAAATATGCATAGGTACATTATATTCATGGTAGAAGGTGTGATATTACATTGAATAGGCCAAATTCAAGGTTTAGAACTCATGGGAAGTCACATACCATTTTGACACGGTGGCGCTACAACAAAGAAAAGGTTAAGAACACCTTTAAATGGGAAAATTTTACACATATATAAAAAATGATATTTCACGTACTAGGCATTAAATTCCTGACATGTAGTTGAGATAATTCGTATAATGTTCATTAATGTCTGGATCACTTCTGATGCTCCTTTTGACGGTCTCTTGCATCTGTTTCCTTCGTTTGGCTAGTAGCTTTAATTTTTCCTTGTGTCGATCGGTAGCATGATTTTCTGTTACCGGTCGATTGCATTGGTACTCCCTTTCATTGGTGGGTTGGGCTAGTTGTATTCTCCTCTTTGTTTCCTACTCTAAGATTTCCAAGCTGACCATCTTCTCCCATGCTACTGGTCGGTAACATGTGTGAAGATGGTCGACTCGGAAACAAAGGAGGAAACAAAGAGGAGAATGTAACTAGACCAACCCACCAATGAAAGGGAGTATGGATGCAACTGACTAGTAGTAGGAAATCATGCTACCCGGCCAACACAAGGAAAAATTGAAGCTATCGGCCAAACAAAGGAACAATACACAACTGGTCGCCAACAGGATCATCACAAGTGAGCCAGACATTAGTGAACATTGTACGTAGTAGCTCAACTACCATTTAGGCATTTAATGCCTGGTAGGTGAGATCTCATTTGTTATATATATGTAAAATTCACCCATATGAAGGAGTTCTTGATATTTTCTTTGTTGCAGTGGCACCATGTCAAATTTTTGGCAAACTTCCATGAGTTCCATTCTCCAAACCTCAAATCTGGCCTTTGCAATGTAATCTCACACCTTGTACCATGAATATAATGGAATTATGTATATTTTAAGCAATAAAATGTGTTTTGTGGCATGTTTTATCTGCCCTAGCTAGTTTTATTTGTAGTCTTTGCTTTCCTTTCATTTTTGGGAATGTTATGTGTATTTTTGCTTGTAGGTTCTAGGTTTATTGCATTGTAAATGCGGGGGCAAGTGGAAGATTATTAGTTCTTGATTTATGGAATGTTTTTCTTCCCTCTCTTCCATGTATCCTCCATTCACTTCCCCTCATGGAGAGAGCTCAACCACCCCCTTTTCTGTTGCTATCATCATCCATGTTAGCTTAAGATTTCCCTTTTCTGCATCTCTTTCTAACCCTGGTCTGTTGGCATGTTTAGTTTAGAATTTTATTTTTGCATTAAGAGTAGTTTTAGCATGAGGATAGGTAGATGAACCGACCTTCTCCAGAGGTCTGTCTCACGTCACAAGGTCCCTTAACTTGGAGAAAGTCCCATGTTACCTCAAAATCTCAGGTTGTCTATGACTCGGGGCATGGTGCGATTTTGAGCTCCAAAAAATCCATAATGGAAATAACATGGGTGGAAAGAATAAAAGGAAAAAATAATGAAATAGATGTTAGTGCAGAATCACAGCACCCCCGAATAGCCCTAGGCATGGAGTGGGGCATTCGGCATAATTGCACAACATGGGACCATCTCTTAAGTTGTGGGACTTGCAAACTTGAGATGGCCCTCGGGAGAAATCCGGTTCTTGCTTCCTAATCTAACTGCCATAAGCTACTCCAGTGCATACAAATTTTAACCAATCCTAATCTAACTATTCTAAGGGGACAAAGAGAGAGAGAGAGAGAGGGTGGAAGAGCCTACACTAAGTGGTAATACACTAGAAAAGGAAGTGCGAGATACTCTGTTCACGGAGAATGAAACATGGAAAAGGGGACTGAGGGAGGTCAGAAAAAAGTGACACAGACCCAAATCTAGATCTTCCATAGAAAATCCATGAAGCATGACGCCCTACACCTGTAATCATGAAATGTATGCATAGGGAGCAAACAAGAGATAGAGAGGAAGAGAGAAACAATAGAACAATGCTAAGGGTTGAAAGATGCCACGAAACAAGGTTTTATTGCTCTGTAAGGTGTACAAACTATTACATGCGGTGCTCAGAGGAAAAAATATGCTCTCTAAGCGTAGGAGAAGGCCTACAGCTCAAATGGAGTCAGGAAACGACTTTGACAGAGTTTCCCTACCCCCAGAATGTCTCCTTTTCTCAAAATGAGAAGTGTTACAATATATAAAAAGAATAAGAGAGAGAGGAGGGAAAATTCAAATCCTGCTTCAACCACCATTAATCAATTCCCCTCCCAAATCTACCTACAATCTGTCAAGTTTGGTTCCTTATGTCTATTCTGTGTGTTGAAGAAGGAAGAATGGTGGATCGAATCAAATCAGATATGGTAGTTGAAGAAATCAGATTCTGCATTAATGGCATGGAAGAAGTTTTCCAATTTTTTTCCTACTATATCCTACTAAAGGTAATATTTTATGCTTCTATGGCATAGAGGGGTTCGAGACGTTTTCAAAAATTCTTCTCCTACCCAAATCTAAGTCTCTAGTTAAAAGATATGGCCATTTGAATTTTTGAGTCGCGGGTGCACAATATTTAAAGAGTCTATCCATACAGGGTCCACGTGATAGCCCTACGCTCATTTGAGTTTTTCCCCCATCCTTCACTCTTGAAATCACACCAGACTGACATGTGGTGGCTTCTACAAGCTCCTCAGGCTCCCTTTGTATTTTTCCTTTTGCTGGACGGGCTAAAGGTTTGACCCTGGACATGTGGAGGCATTGCACATGTTTGAAAACTACCTCCAGAATTTCCCTTTGAAGTAGCATCGTGCTAACACTTGGCTCACTCTGCTGGCCTGCATCTGTTTTGACTATTCACCCCCTGACTCTGTCCCTTTTTATACCTGGGACATGTGGAAAGCCCGCACTTATTTGAAAACTCGCTTAGGATTTTACCCTTAAGGGAGCATCATTAAGACACGTGTCACCTTCCACCTGCATTCTATACTTAGTCATTTTGGGCCCACTCTCCTTTTTGACCTTTTGTTGACCATTGGCTATGTGGAGGGATGGCGCAAGTTTAAGTCTCCGCCCAGGATCCCACTTTTGAATGTACACTGTTTGGACACTTGGCACCTTCCATAGAGTCGAAGAATTTTCAACAGCCAGTGAAAATTTTGGGGCCCTGGATGCGTGGAGGCTTGGCACTTGTTTGGGTCTACCATTTGATTCTAATCTTTGGAGATGCACCACTTGGACACTTGGCAGTGTCCGCTATCTCCTCCATACTAAGTCAATTTTAGGGCTCGTTTTGAGTCATTTTAGATCCTGATGACTTCAAGCCTTCACTATTTCTTTTCCTTTGATCCTCTAGTTCCTTTGACATTGTCTTCTCCTTCCCCGACCCTTCTATTCCATCTTAGAGCCCGCCTGTAATTTGTTTGCTGGATTTGAAGCATGGTTTCGTTTGATGAGGCTATTTCTTGAATTTCTTCTTGCACGGGTTCGTTTGATCTTTTGTAAACCCTGCCACTCCATTATAGAGTCCCTTTTTTGCATGATTGTAGGATTTGAATGTGATTTCTCTGGTTTCTTTTGTGCGGGGTCATGGCTGACCAATTTTATTCGAGGGAAAAATTGGGATAATAATTTTGCAACTCGCATGGGACATCTACCTACTAGATGAAGAGACCAATAGCCTTGAAGCATCCATTGGGCATGGAGTCTACCTGATAAAAATGAAACTAATATGAACTTTGAAGATCTGCTCCTTAAGCCACCGCGAGCCCGACTGCTTTCACTTTCCATGTTATGCCTGATCTTGAGCCTGCCCATGCGTCTACGCTCTTAATTTTCATAAGAAAATCTTGGGAATGAAGTTTCTGAGAGTAGAAAATTGTATTGACCTGCGGCTTTCATTTTTCCCTGAGATGGACTGTAGGCATGCTGAACTGCATGGTGATATCCTCAGAGCAACAAAACATAACAACACGCAACAACATGCACTATGTACAAAAGATCAAATCATAGATGCCTCAAATGAGACATGTAGAGTGTGCAAGAGCACTTCTCCTACTGAAAGAAAATCTACTCCTAATCCTAAACTAATCAGAGAGAAAAGAAAATCTTAAACAAAGCCTTCCATAGGCAGGGAAAAATAGCTTCCTTTTCTAAAAAGGGGCAACCTTGTAAATGGTTTGTCACTAAATATGACTACTTGGATGAGTAAAAAACTTACAATAAGCCGGTCCTCCACCCAAATCAACAAGGTATCAACATCAATGGAAAATACCTCCGTAAGCTTATGTGCATTGGACTCCTGGAGGCGTTGATGGCAACCCTTGGCACTTTGAGGCTCTTCCTCATGCTTAGAAGCAAGCATGACTAGTTTTTTCTTCTCCCTTGGCTCTAATGAAGCCAAGTACCTTATTGGGCATGGTTTCATCCTTTGGATGTGCCCATTATTCTGATTCTTAACTCCAAAAGTGGAGTCTTCTTTCAGATCTTCCTCAATGGATGATGTGAGAGGGATGATGACATCCTCCCGCCTTTTCTCTTCCTTCTCCTACTGTAAAGAACATGGAAGATCAAGATCTTCCAACCTTAGTTCCAGAGGGCCATTGTGGGACACAGGTTGATTTTCTTGAATGCTCTCCTCTATGGTAGTAGGGTCATGTGCTTGGAAGGTGGATGATGGAGGATCAAATGATATAATCTCCATGGGCTCTTATCTATCAAAGAAATCCTCCAAGTCAGACAGATAATCTACCTCCTCGTTGTCCTGATGCATGTGCTCTACCTCCTCCATGGTGTCCTCTTAATCTGCAACTAGCTCACCATGGTTCCCTTGATCCTCAAACATGAAGTTTGAAAGATCAAACTCTTCTTCAACATTAGAGCTTGAAGGGGATGAAGTGGGAGGAATAACTGAAGGTTCTCCTGTGGCCTGCTCCGCACTTGGAGCCTCTGAAACATTATGATCCTCCTCTATAGCTGGAATGTACTCCTCTTCTTTTGGATTTGGAGTAGCTCCTTCTCCTGCAAACTCATCCTTATCCACCACTAGATCTTCAATCTTTACCTCCTTTGTTGGCTCAACCATCAAGAGGATCTTTGTAAACCCAAATTTGGAAGCCCAACGCTTCAGATCTTCTATCATATCTTCTTTGTTGGGTTCCTCCTCTTGTTGTTCTCCTTGACTGGTCTTTGGAATCTCTTCCCCACATGGAATTGGAAAGGAAAGAGGAGTGACAGGTTGGGGTTCAAGGTCATCTTTGTAATTGTTTATGGTGAGGAGGGAGGTGGAACTTCTTGTTTCTTTGGAGGGAATGAATGCTTGTGAAAGAAAAGGGGAGAAGAATTGAAATGGGGTGGAAGACTACGATACGGAGAAAAGAAATCAACACTAGGGGCATTAAGTGAGGGGTATGACTCTTGATCATGCTAAAATGATAGAGTTTGAGAAAGAGAAAATGAAGAGCTAGGAGGTGGTGGACTTACCCATTGACAAGGTTGTCTCACATTCTTCTCATAAGCCTCAATGTCCTCAATCCATTGTGTAAGTTGAGGCAACACTTCAACCATGAAGTCAAGCTTCTCTTAAGGGCTATAGTGTCTTGGAAAAGGGCCTTCCCATTGACAAGGTGCCCTGCAACCAATATTGAATGCCTTCATTTGTGTTATGACCCTTGAATGAACCATGCCAGCCTCCATTTTTGGATCTTCTCTAGAAAACCAACATTCTCTGTGTAGTTTCCACCATTATATGTGCCCCCTTGTTCTTGATAAGATTCATAGCCAAACTGGTTTTGACCTTGCTCATATGAGTAAGCATAATGGTTCTAGATTTGATCGTACTGCTGATTTGGAGGAGTTGGGAAATGCATTGGAGGTAAACTACATTGCTGCTATAAGTGTGAGTTCCATGAAGGGAATGAAGTCATGATTGCACAAATTCATGGGATGGGAGAAAATGAAAGAGATGGAAGAAGAAAATGGATGAAAATGAGTAGAAATGGATGGAAAAGGTCTGTAACTCAGAGAATGGGTTATTGACTAGATGGAGTCGCTATATGTGCTTGCATGTGCCTCAAAAGGCTAAAAATCACCAAGAACACATCAACTTGATGAAATGAAGTCGTAAGGTGCTTCAGACCTGTCCCACCAGGTGTGCCAAAACTGTTAGTGCATAATCATAACACTCCTAAATGGCCCTAGGTGTGGAGTGGGGCATTCGGTGTGATTGCAGAACATGGGACCATCTCTCAAGTTGTGGGACTTGCAAACCTAACATGGCCCTCCAGAGAAAGCTAGTTCTTGCTTCCTAATCTACCTACCACAAGCTACTCCAATGCAAGAAGAGTCTAACTAATCCTAATCTAACCGTTCCAAGGGGACAAAGAGAGAGAGGGTGGAAGAGCCTACACTAAGTGGTGATGCACCAGAAAAGGAAGTGTGAGATACTCTGTTCAGGGAGAATGAAACATGGAAAAGGGGACTGAGGGAGGTCAGACAAAAGTGACACAGACCTAGATCCAGATCCACGATAGAAACTCCATGAAGCATGATGCTCTGCACCTGCAAACATGAAATACATGCATAGGGAGAAAACAAGAGATAGAGAGGCATAGAGAAATAACATAACAATGCTAAGGGTTGAAAGATGCCACGAAACAAGGTTTTATTGCCCTGCAAGGTGCACAAACTATTACATGTGGTGATCAGAGGAAAAAATACACTCTCCAGGCATAGGAGAAGGCCTACATCTCAAATGGAATTGGGAAACAACTTTGACAGAGTTTCCCTACCCCTAGAATGTCTCCTTTTCTCAAAATGAGAAGTGTTACAATATATAGAAAGAATAAGAGAGAGAGGAGGGAAAATTCAAATCCTACTTCAACCACCATTAATCAATGTCCCTCTCAAATCCACCTATAATTTTTCAAGTCTAGTTCCCTATGTCTGTTCGGCATGTCAAAGAAGGAAGAACGACATATCGAATCAAATCATATCTGGTAGTTGAAGAAATCAAATTCTGCATTAATGGCCTAGAAGACGTTTTCCCATTTTTACCTACTAAAGCCTACTAAAGATAATATTTTATGCTTCCATGGTGTAGAGGGGGTCGAGACGTTTTCAAAAAGTCTTCTCCTGCCCAAATCTGAGTCTCTAGTCAAAATAAATGGCCATTTGAATTTTCAAGTCGCGGGCGCGCAATATTTAAAGAGTCTATCCATACAGGGTCCACGTGATAGCCTTGCACTCATTTGAGTTTTACCCCTTGCCTTCGCTCTTGAAATCATGCTAGAATGACACGTGGCGGCTTCCGCGTGCTCCTTAGGCTCCCTTTATATTTTTCCTGAGTCTTTTTGCTTGACGGGTTAAAGGTCTGACCCTGGACACGTGGAGGCTTCTCGCATGTCTGAAAACTACCTTCATACTTTCCCTTTGAAGTAGCGTCGTGTTGACACTTGGATCCCTCCGTTGGCTTGCCTCTGCTTTGACTATTCAGCCCCCTGACTTTGTCTCGTTTTTGGACCTGGGACACGTGGAAGGCCCGTGCTCATTTGAAAACCCGCTCACAATTTTACCCTTGAGGGAGCGTCGTTAAGACACATGTTGCCTTCTGCATGCATTCTATACTTAGTTGTTTCGGGACCACTCTCCGTTTTGACCTTTGTTGACCATTGGCTACGTGGAGGGCTGGCGCAAGTTTGAGTCTCTTCCCAGGATCCCACTTTTGAATGTGCACTATTTGGACACTTGGCACCTTCTGTAGAGTCGAAGACTTTTCAATGGCCGCTGCAACTTTTGGGGCCTTGGACGAGTGGAGGCTAAGCACTTTTTGGTGTCTTCCTTTTGATTCTAATCTTTGGAGATGCGCCACTTGGACACTTGGTAGTGTCCGTTGTTTCCTCCATACTTAGTCAATTTTAGGGCTCGTTCTGAGTCATTTCAGAGCCTGACGACTTCAAGCCTTCACCGTTTCTTTTCCTTTGAGCCTCTGGTTCCTTTGACATTATATTCTCCTTCCTTGACCCTACTATTCCGTTTTAGAGCCCGCCTATAATTTTTTTATTGGATTTGAAGCATGGTTTCGTTTGACAAAGCCGTTTTTTGAATTTCTTCTTGTATAGGGTCATTTGATCTTTTGCATGCCCTACCACTCCATTGTAGAGTCCCTCTATTTCCCGATTGTAGGATTTGAACGTGATTTCTCTGGTTTCTTCTATGTGGGGTCGTGGCTGACCAATTTTATCCGAGGGGCAAAATTGGGATAATAATAGAAGGACGATGGGTGCACTTCACAATTGTGGGTTTTATCGCTAAGATAAAAGACCTCATTTCTAACTTTTAAATTCAATCATGCAACTCAAGTATGTCTCAATATTTCAGAAAATTGAAAGACTCAAATAACCCAACAAAGGATAATGATATGTGGTTTTTTATTAATTATTTCTTTATAAAATGTGCACAATTCAAATTCGACGATTATATAAATTCACATGCAAGCTAGGAAAGATTGTTCACTTAAATTATATGCCTAGAAAACAATTTATACAAACAAAAAACTGTCAGGTGTAAAGTAAAATATATAAACGCTATGAAGGTGTGAAAATGGATATGACATGACCAAAGTGTTGCTTTAAATTTATGGGTTTCATCCATGTGATAAAAGACCTCATTTCAAACATTATATACCAATCATGCAAGTCAAATATGCCCCCATTATTCAATAAAGACCTAAGAAATGGATACCCAAAAAAGCAATCAACACAAACAAACAATTCTCGGGTCCAAAAGAAAACATCTACATGTAGTGATGGTGTGAAAACACATGTTTACCAGATCTCTCTGTGCTCAAAACCAATGACAACACATCCAAATCAAATCGAAGAGCCTTTGTAAAAAATGAACATCATGTAATAATGAAGCAAAATCGAGTTTGAAGGAACAGGTAAAACAATATTGAATTGATGTTTCAGGGTGTTTTCTTCACAATTATTGGTGATGGAATGTGGGTGGTTGGTGGTGGTAGATGCATCAAACACGTACAACAACTGCATACATCAATTAAGTCCCTTCAATGGGTTATTTTTTGCATTTTTATAGGTGCCAAATGTGTGTGTGTGTGTGTGTGTGTGTGTGTGTGTGTGTGTGTGTGTGTGTGTGTGTGTGTGTGTGTGTGTGTGTGTGTGTGTGTGAACACTCACACACATACACATAATTATTTGATCAAGTAGGAAAAAAATGGAGAGTTTGTAAAAAACACAATTTATAGAGATACACATTGTTTAAGAAATCGTAAAATGCACCTTTGTGTCATAGTTGTCATATGTCATACAAGAGTTACATTCCATTTTTGAATTGTAACTCCTTTCTCTTTGTTGGAGGTATGATTAGTTAAGGCATGGGAGTTACACAACACTCCCAATATGTACTCTTGTTTTTGATCTATGAGTATGAGTAGACCATTTTCTTTTTGTATTCACAAGTTCCTCAAGTTCATTTTTTCTTGCTAATTACTTGGAGAATTTTTTTGTTATCATTTGAATGCAACCTTGTGGATATGCACACCATTACACGAGATCTTTGTGCTCTCTTTCACAACTCGTGATTAAAACAAACTAGGTGTAAAGAAGAAATGAAACCAATACTGAGATGGAAGGATAATGCATTTGCTTCACAATTTTGGGTTTTATGGCCATAGATAACAAACCTCATTTCAAATTTTTTTATTTCAATCATGCCACTCAAATATGCCCCAATATTCCTAAATACTAAAATAATACAATAACTCAACAAAGAAATATGATATATGGGATTTTTCATTAATTCCTGCTTTGATGAATATCCACATTTCAATATTTATGCAATGTATTAGTTCACATGTATGCTACACAAGATTGTTCACTTCAAATTATATGTATTGTATAAGTTCGTAGAGAAGCAATACAAAATAGCCAGTATACCTCATTTAAAATACGGTACGAAAACATCCTTGCACTGGGATCTATAAGCAGAAATTAGTAAAGTAGAAAGAGTTATAAGATTCAAGTTAATATAACATATTTAAAGACTGCAATCTATGTGAGCCAACAACTCCATAATGGAATTAACGTGGGTGCAGATAAGACAAGAAAAGAACAATGAAATAGAAGGACAATGGTTTCACTTCACAACTGTAGGTTTTATCACGAAGATAAAAGACCTCATTTCTAACTTTTTATTTCAATCATGCAACTCAAGTATGTCCCAATATTGCAAAAAAATGAAAGACTGTGACAACCCAACAAAGAAACATGATATATGGTTTTTTTATTAACTCTTGCTTTATAGAATGTGCACACTTCAAATTTTATGATTGTTTAAGTTCACCGACAAGCTATACAAGAGTGTTCACTTAAAATATGTCAGGAAATAGTTTACACAAACAAAGAATTGTCAAGTGCAAAGTTAAATATCTAAACGTTGTGACATCGTGAAAAGGGAGATGACATGACCAAAGTGTTGCTTCAAAGGGTTTCATCCATGCGATAAAAGAAATCATTTCAAACATTATATACCAATCATGCTAGTCAAATATGCCCCCATTCTTCCATAAAACCCTAAGAAATGGATACCCTGAAAAGCATTCAACACAAACAAAGGATTTCTGGGTCCAAAACAAAACATTTCCATGTAGTGATGGTGTGAAAACACATGATTACTAGATCTTTCCTTGCTTAACATCAATGAAAATACATCCAAATCAAACCGAAGAGCCTTCATAACAAACAAACATCGGGTAATAATGAAGCAAAAGCCGATGTGAAGGAGTAGGTAACACAATACTGAAATGACGTGTCAAGGCGTTTGCTTCGCAGTTATCGGTGATGGAATGTAAGTAGTTGGTGGTGGTAGCTGCATCAAATGCGTTACATATAACAATTAAGTCCCTTCAATGTTTTCAATGGATTGTTTTATATATATGTATGTATGTATGTGTGTGAGAGAG
This sequence comes from Taxus chinensis, assembly GCA_019776745.2. Lineage (NCBI taxonomy): Eukaryota > Viridiplantae > Streptophyta > Pinopsida > Cupressales > Taxaceae > Taxus > Taxus chinensis. The sequence continues at coordinate 691,828,976 of CM034148.1, forward strand.
AGAGAAAATTGAGAATCTACCAAAAAAAAAAAAAAAAAAACACAATTTATAGAGATATGCATTGTTTAAGAAATTGTAAAATACACCTTTACGACAAGTAGACTTGTAAAACTACACTAATAAATCATTTTTATGTGAAAAAAAATGTATTTTCTAATATTTCCTTGACAAATATCTTTTGCCATAACCGACATAGTCTATTCAAATTTCTATGGAACGATAACGGCAAGCACAATGGGGAGTCAAATTTCAACTTCGTACGCTTCTGCCCGCAACTTGCAAGGCAGCCATTAACGACATACATTACAAACCACAAATACCACCGTAGAAATATTCTGAACAACCGTTGGACCACGTGCATTTATTCCTTTTATATATATTTGCTAATTCCAATGTTTTCCACAGTCAAACTTCAACACCCTTCATCACACGAAATTGCGTAGCAACTTTGCTGAATTGATGTTTTGGAATTAATAAAATCCATTCCACATGTCTATAAATTGCTTTCTCAGTCGTTTCTAATAAGGAGATGATGTTGAGATCCTTTTTCTGCTCAAATTTCTGATTTTGGCACGATGGAGGAGATCACGATGCACGAATCGGGGTACGGATTTGTTCTTAAAGACAACTGGAACACTACATCAGATTTTAATGAGGGGGCTTTCTTAGATTTTAATGAGGAGGCTTTCTGGAACGATGTATTCCAACAAGAAAAATCCATTTCCTCAATAGAAGAGGACCTAATGCAAATTACAGAGCCGCCCAACAATCTCATCATCGATGATTGTGAGGATTTCATTCTTTCTGATGAGAAATTCTCAGATTTCAGCTCATTAAAGAATGATAAATTCTCAGATTTCAGCTCAAAAAATTGCGATGGATCAGGAACTCTTTCAGCAGTAACGGTGGAATTCTCTTCCATGGAAGATGATTTAATGGATGTTATAGAGCTGCCCGGTGACGGCGAAGGAAAAATGATGGATTATGAAGGCGTCTGCGAAGATAGTGGAGCTGAAGTTTCCAGTCTACAAAGTTATAAGAGTATATCAAGTGAGTATGTTAATGATTGCTCAGTTTTGATTCCATCCAGCACCGATTCAGAAGAATACAAGGGACTCCGCCTGGTACATCTTCTGACTGCCTGTGCAGAAGCGATTTCAGATGGCGCTCATGATCTTGTTGGGATTATACTCTGCAGATTGGGAGAGTTGGTTTCTCCAACTGGGTCTACTATGGAGAGGGTGGCTTACTATCTCTCTCAATCCCTGCAACACCGCCATCGCTGTGAGGAGAATATCTACAAAAGTAGTAAGGATCTCAATTATATGGGGGCTTTTAGTTTACTGAACCAAGTCTACCCATATACCAGATTCACCCATTTCACTGCCAACCAAAGCATTTTGGAAGCCGTTCCCGCTCAGACACAGAAAGTGATCCATATCATTGATTTCGACATAATGGAGGGCATGCAGTGGCCGCCATTAATGGAGGCTCTGATCAGTGAAAATTACGAAATCGGACATCTCAAAATCACAGCGGTGAATTGGGAAGACGACGATGAGGACGATTCAAGTTGCCGCAAAGACACCGGAAGAAGATTGTGTGAGTATGCAAGTTCGCTGGGGATCCCATTTACGTTCCAGGAAACCGAGCTGGAAAATGTGAAATGTGTGCTCAGTTCCAATGAGGAAGAGATCTTGATGGTGAACTGTATGTGGGGATTGCCGCATATGATCGAGCGAAGCAGAGAGCAGCTGTTGCAGTTCATAGATGGAGCACGCGGCCTGAATCCAGGCATCCTGACATTGGGTAGTGGGCCTAATGGCATTGCATCCCATGAAAATCTCAGCTTCGTGGATCGTTTTGCTCAATGCTTGAAAAATTTGAGTGCAGTGTTTGATTCTTTGGAAGCAGGATTGACAGAGGAATATGGGCTTGCGCGAGCAATGGTGGAGCGTTTGTTTATGGGTCCATTGATGTGCAGGCCCATTAATTATTTGTCGGAGGAATTGGGCATCCATGTGGTAGACATTCCGATCAAATGCGGATTCGGATTCGCTCAGGCGGATATAAGCGAGAAAAACACAATGTATGCAGAGTATCTGGTGGAGGGGGGAAAAAATTACAGAGTGGAAAGAGTAGGCGATAATCAGCTGGTTCTTTGTTGGCAATCGACTCCATTGATGTGCGTCTCCGCATGGAAACCCACGAATTGGCGATGAAGAAAAATGTTGAATATGATCCTTCCGTGAACAAATTCTCAAGAAATTCTGACGCATTGAACGAATGCCCATCTTATATTTGTCGAAGTAAGATGAGAGACTGGGAAATCGAGGTTTACACAATCTTGCACAAGTGTCGCCCTACAAAAAATTGTATTAAAAAACTTGTACAAATAATATTAATTTTTTTATTCATTTAAATATTTTTCAATATTATTGTTTTTTTAAGAGTGGTAAATAATTAACCTTTTTAAATTTTCCTAGTTACCGTATTATACTTTTAATATCTTATAAACTATATTTATTTGGAAGTTGATTTTGTCTCCCAAAGTGTGAAGCGACAATTTTTTTGGTCAATCGTTATCATTATTATTAGTACATGTTTATAAGTGTGCTATTGTTTTCATCAAACATAATTAATTTGCCTTTTTAAAAATAGAGCCTGCACTTTCAAGATTAATAAATAGGTGGGGCCTGCACTTTAAAGATTAATATATAGGTAAATATGTAAATAAGTTTAAGATATTAAAAAATAAATAAATTTATCATATAAGTTAAATAATACAGTAAATAATTTTAGCATATTTTACATAGATTTCTATAAGATAAGTATACTAGTTATTAGTACATGGCTACAAGTGTTTTCATCAAACATAATTAATTTACATTTTAATTTGTCTTAACATAACTATTTTTTATAGAGTTCATAACATTTACAACACTAAAAAGAAATATATTATATTACAAATATCTATTTTTAAGATAAAACTATTTAAATTTTTAGAATCAATGTTTTGGATCACAGACCATAAAAGTGTGTGGATTATTAAAATCAATATTTCAAATTAAACTTCTTATCTATCATTAGAATGCAAAAGATATCGTGTTTGTCTAATCCTCATCTTCTCAAGAAGCCTCTCTTTAACGCATATCTCACCCATGATACCAGACATGATATTTCCACAATCTATGAGTATAATAATATCAACTTCTGGTTAAAACCGTGTAGATTTTTAAAATCAATGGTTCAAATTAAACTTCATGATCTAGCATTAGGAAGCGAACAATGATGGATCATAGAGTGTGATATATAATGTTGATTCTAAACATCTACACAATTTTATTCAGAAGTTGATATTTTTATACTCCCATAGTGCGAAATTGTCATGTGATATTATTACAAAATAAGGAAATTTTAATCTCTCTAAATTATAAAATAAACTAAGTTATTTAAGTAATAGATTGTATGTTGTTAAATTGTAAATGCCATAATTTTTAATTTTTAATTTATTCTTTTACAAGATGAAGTTTATATAAAAAAATAAATGTAGATTTTGTAAATTATAAATTAATAAGAAATGTCCATTAACAATATGTTTTTAGTCATTATAAAATAATACTGAATTAATACAGATATTTTAAATAGATAATTTACTTACAAGACACAAATAAATATTAGTATAGATATCTTAAATACATTTATCTAAAATATGCCGAGAGATATCAATCACGAGGCAACTATCTATCTATGCAAGTGTAGTATAGTATACTGCAAAAAGTAACAATTAAAAATAAATCTAATATAATACGTATATTATAATAAATGTATCTATATGAAATACATCAATAATATCAATTTTAAGGTTCTTAAGTTTGATTTTTTACACACCTCTTTAATCAACAACTTCATTAAATTTTCTATTAATTTCTCATTGATTTGTGGAAAATTGAATAATTTGGCTACGTTATTGTGTTAGTCTAAGAAATATCTATTCAAGAAAAAAAGACCTAAACATTACTACATGGCCAAGTTATTATGATTTTTTATTGACTTCTCTAAGAAAAAAGAAACAAAATTATTTAAGTGATAGTCCAATAAAACTCAAATTTATGAATCAACTGTTACATGACGGTTAGATGAACATCAAATTTAATTTTGAGAAAATGAACAACACACTCCATTACAACCTTTCTTGCCGTTATGGAACGCCTCTCGACGTAATTAATCTAGAGGCACTTACATTATATTTGTTACATAGGTTAGATAGGTACCTTTCAAGAGTGATATCTCCCATCATTTTTTTACGCCTATATGTACTGAAGGGATGTTGAGGGTTGTAATATCCAAGGTAAAAAAGTAATTAACAATCATTTGACCATCATAAGGTAATTTTTTTACTTGCAAAATTAAATTAAAAAGTGATGTATTACATATAAGGTGGAGTTTGGAGCCCATTTTGATTTTTTAGAAAAAAAATTTAGATGAAGATAATGATTATAAATTGATATTTGTTATCATGTTTCAAATAAAATTTAAAATTTATTTATAATCTTTTTAATTGGAAAAGACATGGAATTCCATATACTCTCTCTTTGTATAGATAGATAGATAGATAGATAGATAGATAGATAGATAGAGAGAGAGAGAGAGAGAGAGAGAGAGAGAGAGAGAGAGAGAGAGAGAGAGAGAGAGAGGCATTTGTAGCCTTTTGTAGCACCTATCAATAGGTAGTAGTATTATTGTTTTTCCAAAAAACTATTATTTTGCTTACAAATTCATACGAATAAAACTTAAAGTGCATTTAGTAATGTTTTGTAGAGTAAATTTATAATTTTTTGTATTTAATAAATATTTATTTTAGTGAGGATAAGACACTATAAGATATTCCTCATTGATGAATGATATTTTTAAAATTGGGATTCACTGAACTACATAGAATTTTGGCATATTTACTGAAATTTTGAAATAAACATAAAACATATATTATAATGATGAGTAAGAATACATATTAATTAGTGAACCCTTTTAGCTATGCATTTCCATGATTATGGGGAATCCAATTTGTCAAATTCATCTCATTCATTCGACCCTTTATATCGGGTACCTAGAGGGATTTGTATCTTGTTGGAAGGATACAAGAAACTAATTTTTTATATTATTTTCAATAACACATACCACAAACATTTGTTAGCATCCAATCATTTTTTGTTTCCAAAAACATGTTAATGTTTTTGGGTTGGTAGGGAGATAAGCATCTATATATTGAGGTCAAGTTTTGTAGTTATTAATTTTTTTTTGTTTTATTTACGAACACCTAGGTTGTAAGGTTGAAAGTGACACATCATGTGTGTGTGTGTGTGTATGAATTTCTATGTGTATGTATATATACATACATACGTGGACATAAATACTTATTCATGCATATATATAGACATATGTACAATACATATAAAATTATACAATACAATACATACATACATACATACATACATACATACATATGTATGTATGTATATATGCATGCATGTATGTATACACACACACCCCTTTACATACAGTCACATATCTATTTCTAAACACACCCATACATACACACATATGTATATATGTGTATGTAGGATATATCCACACACATTTAATGATGTGTGTGTACACACACACACACACACACACACACACACACACACACACACACACACACACACACACACACACATATGTACACACATGCATCTGTGTGTGTGTAGATGCCCCCAAACAATCACTACGTATTATAAACGTTCAAAATATTACTAAACATGTTGTTCTTCTCTAGAATTAATTTAATTAATTCAATTTCACCCTATCACCCCCTTAGCTAATTTTATTAGATAATTTAATATCAAATCAATTCAGCAAATCCATATATGTCCACTTGAACATATTTAAATAAATTATATATCCTCAAATCCTATCCAGCTCTTTAACTCAAGTTGACTAAAGTCATGAATAAAGCTAAAAAGAATTATTATAATCAAGATTAGGATATCCTCAGATTAATTCAAATCATGCATTTGAGTTAATTGAAGATATCTCCTAAGCCATGAAAATCCAAAAACAATTCACATTCTTCCAAAAACCAACCATTCATGACACTTTTTGGGTGAATAAATTAAAAGTCAAAAACATGTACAACCCCTTGCCAACTCAACAATGACTTGTTCTCACAAATCTAGAACAATAGTCTAACTCTTCAATCAATATGAAAACTCAACTAAACAACTTAATCATGTTTAGTTATCTTCAAATAAAATCAATCTAAACTTAGCTTGAGGATTAACGTTCCTCAGTTATAAATCAATGGTCTTTCCTTAACAAATCATCCACCAATAAGCTTGAGAGTTCATATTGTTATTCTTCTGAAGTATTTGGTGAGTCAAATCAATCATTCATACTGTTATTCTTCCCATATCATGTCAAATCAACCATCATCTGCTCGTAGTTTGATCTATCTTCCATTCAGAGTATCTTGGAGCATAAAAAAATCAACAAAAGATCAAAATGAAAAGAATATCCAAAAAAGAGCATCACTAAACCCTTCTCTTTCAGTCATATCTAATCTGAGGTGGCTTTGGGATTTTATAATGGAAGGTTTGCATTTGCTTTGTATTGATTTTCCTCTTTTATTGTAATTTCCAAGGTATACATTTTGGTACGCTTCGTGGTACTCCCACGCATGTTTTATAATTTTTAGATTTTTTCTCACTAATCTAACTCTTTCTTTGTGTTGTTTAAGACTTACTATTAAAATTTTAGGGTTTTTGGTATAGAAAACAGAGAGAAAATCTAAAATATACAACATGTTTGTCATTTTTTCTTCATTTATGTCCATGTATAGGTTACACATGCTAGGGTTAAATGTGGTTTACAGTAGTGTATCACTTCACGTGCTAGCGTAGTATTTAACAAACTACCATATCCTATTTTTTGTTCATTTTCCATGTGTACACGCTTGCATACCTTTGCACGTGCTACCGTAATCATTTTGTTATATTTTACAAATTTTTGTTACGCTAGCGCATCTCCATGAGTGCATTTATCTGAGTAGTCACACTAGCACACCTACTTAAGTGTGTTACCATTAATTATAATAGCACACCTCATTACATGTGCTAGCATATCAATATGTGTGTTACTGTAACCTATCTTCCAGAGGCCACAAAATTTGATCCCGAACTTGAAACAACTCCGTTTTTTTTTACGACATAAAGGTATCTAGATGAAATATACAAAGAGCATATAAGGTTTGAATTTAACCTTACAGAAAATTTAGGTTTTCCTTTCTCCTAGATATTTTCATTTTATTTGCACGTTAGATTCTTTTTTTTCTCCAAACTACTAAATCTTGTGTGTAGGTTTCCATATTTTCTTGCCAAAGACAAATTGCTCAAAATGGTGCTAAGATATGAAATATTTATTGAAGTTATATTTTATTGTGTCTATCAAACCAAATGTGTATTCTCTTCTCTTGTACCTTCTTGAGTGATCTTGAGAATAAAAAATGATGAGGTTTGTTTCTTTATTTTACATTATGATTTCACTACAGGAAAACTACTAACTCATTATTCGCAAGACCACATCATTTAAATAATACCTTGAAAAATAAACCAAACTTATAACATCGTATGCAAGTTTCCTTGATTGAAAATAAAACAAAATTTATCTTATTAAAATTTATAAACTTGTATTACAGGTTCAGATAAGGGTGTATTCATGTCCTCTTTAATTATGGGAAGTTATTAGACATGGTCCTAAAACTCATTTTGAGGAAAACCTTAAGAACCCCAAAGTAGTTGGAACTTTGAGGGAATTGACGAATGAAACAAATACCATTACCTACTTTATTAGTACACTCATGAGATTTAGAGCCAAGGTTATGCTTAGTAGTGTTCCTAGTTTGATTGATCGAGCATAGTAAAATAAAGTTTTATTAATCAAGGGGCTAAAGTAAATCTAGCGACTAGGAATTTTTTAGTGTACCATGTTCATTTAGATAACACTTGGTATTTAGAGAGATATTTCATATATAAGAATCTTAACCAACTGAACCAAGTTACTTGAAATCTCTCCCTACCACCTTTATTTTCATCTAAGTTACTGAATCATATTAGTTTGTGTTCCACATTCTTCTCTCAAATCATAATAATATTATTTTTCCAATCAAAATCATATTCTAATCCAAAATAAATTCATCACATTTAATTCTTACTCTTTGGATTCATTTTCCAAAGTTTAAACATGTCATTCAATTCAAATCGAAGTGTAAGTCTTAATTTTTAGATACCCATATCCTAATTTAAGAAATCCATTTCGATCAAAGTATTATCCTTTGGTATTCACCTTATCATGTTTAAGCACAATCAAAATTCAACCAAAAGTATTTTCTTTGGGTACCTTATCCAAAATAAGAAAATCCGCAAGAAGTCTTAAAATTTGGATACTCATATTCAAAATTAAGAAACCTCTTCCATCTTTAAGTATTAATTTTTGACATTCACTTTGTCAAAATTTAAACAATATTTCCAATATTTATGTCTTATATTTTGACATTCACTTTGACACAATTTAAGCAATCTCTTCTAATCTCTAAGTCTTATAATTTGAAATTCACTTTGTCAAAATTTTACGAAATATTTTTCATTTCTAAGTCTTGTATTTTGACATTCACTTTGTCTAAATTTAAGCAATTTGTAGACACAAAATCTATGCACTTGGGTACATTTCTAAGTCCTAGAGCATACTAATATATACATGATTCCTAAGAAAGAAAACTAGTAATTGGAAATGTTTTTCGGGCCTTTTTATTTGTTTACTATACTTTATTAACCTTACACCACCCTTACACACCCTACAAACATGTCGGTATTTGAATGATTATCTTTTATGGCCTCAAACACTAGCGCCTAAGTTCTCTTATCCCTCGTGGGTGCTCCTGATCCTTTATCCCATTTTCTCACTCTTTTGGGTTTATTTTATTTCTTGGTCATCTTTTATACTTTTGGGTTGGCCTTTCAGTTGTCAATTACAAAATTCAAACAAGGGAATTATATATATATATATATATATATATATATATATATATATATATATATATATATATATATATAGCTCCCAAATGAGGGGCCAAACACTAACATTATCTACTATCACCTAAGCTTGCATCTAAAGGCACAAGAGCATAAAAAAATCCATCTAGCACATTCACTCAAGAGACAAGGGCCGCATCACTCTACATACATAACATAGGAGGGGAAGTTTATTCTATTTCATCTCACATATTTTATAGATTTGTTGCATTCTAGATCCATATCTCTATCATTATGAAATTTGTACAAGGGCATCATAGGGCATCAATACACACACATACACAAAGAACTACATGGAATATGAAATGTAGTGGAACACTTGGTACTAAGTTCATTCTTCGGGTGGCCGTCGGGGTTAGTTCAACTCCACATACTACATCTTTATTTTTTAGGATTTGATGTGGTTTGTGGGTATGTCTAGCTAAACATTTATTTTACAAGTTACATGTATAATCAACGACGTTGAAGCGATATCAAAGAGAAAAATAGGGACCAATAACGAAGCTTCTCTTGCACATAAAAGATTAGAACTTGAAAATATGGGTGGACACTAGCGCACAGATCCAGTCATTAGCACCAGGGTGCTACTGTCCTCCCGTGGGCACTTCTGACATGTACAATCATGTGTTCCAGAACCTTCAGTGATACCTGATGCACTCTTCTCATTCTATTTCAGCAGTTCCTCAGTTCAGAACACTTCTTGATCACTTAAAAAATCGCTAAGTCATATCCTCTATTTCTCTCTTGCTTAGGGTTTCATATTATTTCTTATTTTTTCTTGTCTATTTACTGCATTTTATCATTTTTATATCATTCATTAGAGTATTTAATCTAAAATCAGATTTAATTATATTTATATTAAATCATTTATCAGACCTTTGTCATTTGTCATTGGTGTTTTCATTGATGTCAAGCAACATTGATGGAAAAACTAATGGTATAGGTATTGTACAGGTGTCTCAAGGTCAACCATGTATGAAAAGGTGCTAACAAGTGTGTAACATGCTTCAGGAAGCAATTTAAGAAAGACTCATGCAAAATAAATGTGAAGGTTGATTTGGTAGTGTCAGCTCTCAAATCATTCAGGATTATTCTAACGGATTTAATTATGTTTTTGAGAAAGCTCACGGACATTAGAAAGAAGCCGGTAAAGTCTAAATAAATTCATCGTTGAAGTCATGAGTAGAGGCCGCGAGATTTTTAGTGAGAGGCCGTGGGTAAAAGGAAAAAAATTGCAGGTGAAAAATATGAAGCCGCAGACATATGAAGGAAAAGTCGTGGAAGAAAAGGGAAACTAGAGGAAGCTCCAAAAATAAAGAAGAAAAGCCATGAAAGACTAGAAATAGTTGTGCGAGTGACTAAAAAGAAGTCAGGGAGTGGAAAGGAGAAAATGTCACGTGGTAAAGGACTAGAAAATACATTGTGGAAGACCATAAAAGGCTGCGGGTAATCAAAGGATAAGCAAATGTAATGTACAAGGAACTAGTGGAGTGTGGATATGGGTTCGTGAATAGATTAACCTTGCTTTACATATGGTTACAAGTCTTACTTTGTTCGATCAATGAAGGAAATTGATAAATGATCTGAACATAGGATCAAGGAGAGGTAGTACATTGTAGACTATGTATATAACTTGTGCTCCACGAAAACACTCATACCCGATTTGAGAAATAAATCAAGACTACAGTTGTCAGTAATTTAATTCTCTTTGACTTTGTGTGAAAAGTGATTACATCCTCTCGTATCACGAAATCTAAAATCTTGATTTCTGAATCACAATTAAATATCAGAGAGGAAATATGGATTGCATTCTTTTTGATCAGTTGAAAATCCTAGAATGATGGGAAATCTATTTTTAGAAATCATCTCATAAATGCCTCTTGAATTAACGACGCCGAATATTTAATGCATTGAGAAAACAACAAAGTCAGGCTTTAAAAGCTAAATATAGAGAGAATAAATCTAGAGTTTGTAATGCACTTATTCAATATAGACCAAATTTGTAGACAACATAGTGGAAGAGTGCACGACACACTGATGAAGTGATGGAGAATTTTGATTGTTTATAAAATCAAAACTCCATGCAAATACAAAAGTTGCTCGAGTAAGAAAAAGAGAATGCATTCAAGATGGAGTAACATAGGAAGAGAGAGATAAAAAAGAGAGCCAATAGATGAAGTGTTGACAATTATATCAGATGAGAAGAGCATCATTGTGGTTGATCCCTTGAGAAAGAGAGTTCAACTCATAAGTGCAAAAAGAGATACATAGCACATAAATCAGAAATCCATATTGAGTTTGAAAGCCAAAGACAAAGAGATAGAGAATGTTGAATGTGAGAGCCTGAAAGAGAAAACACAGAAAGAAAAGAAAAGTGATCATAATCCGTTGTGTAAGCAATTTTGATTCTAAGTGATCAATGAATTTGAAATATTGTATTTCTAAGTGGGTTCTTAGATTATAGGGGTGGGTACTCCTTGCAAGTTGGAGCTTGCTAAAATATACTGATTAGGTGCTCAATCATCTTCAAGTGGGTGTTGAGAGAATCTAAAGTTGGTGCTTCAAAGGTTGAAATGGTGCTCAACCGAAACCAAGATATTTTATGTTTTGGAATTGGTGTTCCTAATAAAGCCTTGGTTTGAAAGTGGGTTTTTCTCCCGAAAGGGTTTCCCACTATAAATTTTGTGTTCAGTGTTATTATTGTGTGACATATATTTTGTTTAAATTCTCATGGTATATTTATTTACTTTACTAAAGAATTCCTGATTAGAATTATTTGAAAATTTTTAATCTGCACTGATTCACCCCCCTCTAAGTGCTTGTGATCTCTAACAATTGGTATCATAATGAGTCTTTCTAGTATAATATTAACATCTTCAAGGAGACCATCTCTTCACAAGCATGACAATAAGTCAAGAACAAGGTGGTTTATCACTATCAAGATCACCTCTCTTCACTGGAACAAATTATTCATTCTAGAGAATAAGTATGAAGACATATATCATGTCACTTGGTTTTGTTATATGGGAATGTGTTGAGAAAGGATACAATCCTATAGTCATGGCAATCACTTATGCAACAGAAAAAGGAAAAATATGAGTGCAACTTAAAAGCCATGAATGTCATCCTATGTGGCCTAACTGAAACAAAGTTTGCAAAGGTAATGCATTGTATAACCAAAAAGGAAATTTGGACCAAGCTCCAAAGTATTTATGAAGGGGATGAAAAGGTCAAGTTAGCCAAATTATAGACCTAGAGAGCTTAGTTTGAGAATCTAAAGATGAAAGATGATGAAAGTATAGAAGCCTACATGTAGAGAGTATATGAAGTAATCAATATGATCAGAGGCCTAAGAGAAACAAGAAGAATCTGTTATAGTTTAAAAAATTCTAAGATCTCTAACTGCCAAGTACGATGCAAAGGTTTCAGCCGTGGACGAAGCCAAAGACATGAAGACTCTAACAATGGATGAATTACATAGAGTTCTTTCAGAATTATGAAATGAGGGCTATTGGATCCAACTCTAGTAAGAAACAAGTAGCATTCAAAATGCAATAAATATACCTCAGTCCAAACAAGGAACAAGAAGAATCATACTCGGAGGGATGAATTAGATGATGAGAAGATTCATGTAATGTTCACGAGAATATTAAGAATATGATTCAACCATGTATAAAGTTAATACTTCCATTAAAATCTTTTTAATGTGGAAAAGTAGTCCTTTTCACTTGCTAAAATCTCCAAATAAGAATAAATAATCTCAGTCTGATCAGTGACGCATAAAGTCACAAACACAACAAGCAAAAAGACGAACATAAAGAATAAATATGGCAATAAGGAATTAGTTTAAGAATAAAAGGAATTTTTACACGAAATAAGAGTCAAGTGAATTTAATTCAAGCAACCCAGGTCAGCTCTCAAAATTTGAGGATGATTAAATTTAGTCTGAAGGTTTGTTTATGGTCATGGATGTCTCTGAAGAATGCAACTCAAAGGGAAAGAATGAAGTTAATTATGAAGACTCTGATGAAGAAGAAGAAAATGTAAATTTGGAAAAAGAACTTGTTTTTGATCTTAAAGAACTAAAATTGTGTAGGATAAATGATCAAAAGTTGAGATGCACATCAAAACATTATAAAAAAAAAATTTACATCTTTAACAAAAGGAAAATTTTAAAGGAAGAGGAAGAAACTAATGAGCTCAAAGAACTATAAAACTAGCTGAAGAATATTTTAAAAAATTAGAAATCAAAGGATGATGAATGCATGAATCTGAACCCAGAATTTAAGTGGCTAGAAATCGAGCAAGAATAAATGACCAGAAAGCTGACAATGTATGAAAATCTAGAAAAGAGATCAAATATTCTAACTGCTATACTGAGTAGTCAATGGGATACAAATGAAAAATCAGGGATTGGTTTCAAGGGAGAAAGTAAAGAAATAGATCTTGTAAAGAAGGAAGTAAATAAGACTACATCAATACCAAACACCTTTCCTTTTGTAAATAAAGAAGTCATCAAATCCACCAAGAGGAAGAATTTTTCTCCTAGAATCACCTATGCTTTGAGGTACACACATTCTTTCTATGGTTACTTCTTTTCATTTAACCAGTTTGGACATAAAACTACTAAATGTAGACTATATGGTAGAGGCTATGTAAGAAACTATAGCTCATCATGCACTAGAATGAAATATAATGTTGTTCACTACAAATATCACAAAAAGGTCATGTGTCTTCAACAAGTTAAAAAGAACCTCCTAAAAAAGAGATGGGTGTATGTTGTAAAGGAAGGTGCGAACAAAAGAAAAGAGTCTTGCTCAATAGTAAAAAATGCATTTCATGTACAAGATGAAGACAAAATATGCTATTTGAATAGTGGCTTCTCCAGTCATATGACAGGTGACAAAAGAAAATTCATCTCTCTATCAAATAGTACATCAGGAGCTGTTATATTTGGTGATAATAATTCAAAAAACATAGTTGGAAAAGGAACTTTGAGTCTAGATAATGGAAAAACTATTACTGAGAATGTTCTATATGTTGAAGGACTCAAGCACAATTTGTTAAGTGTGAGTCAAATGTGTAAGAAAGGATATAATATGATATTCCATGATAAAGGATGTGATATTATCAATGAAAAAATAGGAAAGAAAGGTGCAAAAGCTAAACAAACCAAGAACAATATGTATGTTCTCAATGAAATAAATAAGAAAAATGCCTCATAAGTAAAGTTGATTACAACTAGACGTGGCACAGGATATTGGGACATATGATTTTTGAAAATCTTGTGAAAACTAAGTTTTAAGGGTGGTGTGAGACATTATGCACGATTTTTAAAACCAAGATTACACTTTGCAAAGCATCACTTGATGGGTAAACAAAAATAGTATCATTTAAAATCAAGGATCACTCCAAACCACACGACCTTAGAGTGATCCATACAAAGGATGTGTGGGCCATAGAAAACCTGATCGTCTAAAAGGAGATGTGTATTTCATGTACTAATGATGATTACACTAGAAACAATGGGCTAGCGTTCTTGAAGCACCAATAAGAGCGCTTAGACAAAAATTCACTCCTTCAAGGCACAAAATGGGAATGAGGAAGAATTCCAAAATCAAAAATGGCTAATTAAGATAAGATGAGGTGGAATAATTTTGGTCGAATGAATTTGAGATTGTGAAGAAATTTGATTAAAAGGAAAATTATTAGTGTAGAAACCTCAAAAAAATGGGGTTTATGAAAAAGAAATAACATGATGTATAAGAAGAAATGGAAAGAAGAACTATATAAATAGAAATTCTTAAGAACAAAGGATTTCTAATCAAACGAGAGCAAGTGAATCTGATTCAACAACACAAGAAAATCTGAAAATTGAGAATGCTAAAACTCAGTCTGAATGTTTGTTTGGCCATGGATGTCTTTGAAGATGCAACTCCAAGGAAAGAATGCAGTAATTATGAAGACTCTGATGAAGAAAAGCAATGTAAATTTTGAAGTAAACTGTTGTGCTCGTGAAGAATTGAACTATGCAGAGAAAGAATCAAAATATGAGACTCAGTAAAACTATGAAGAAAAGTCCATATTTGATAAAATAACAAATTTTAAAGGAAGAGGAAGAAACCAATGATTCACAAGGCTGACATTAGCTGGCACATCTTACAAATGAAAGGAGGATGAATGCATGAATTTGAACTTAGAATTGGAGTGACTAAAGACTGAGCTTTGGAACAATGACCAACAAGCTGACAATGTATGAGAAGCTAAAAAGAGCTCAAATATTCCCAACTGGTATACTGAGCAATCAAACAGATACAAATGACAAATAAGGGATATTTTTCAAGGAAGAAGAAAAATAAATGGATCATGCAACAGAAGGAAGGAAATAAGACTAACATCAATCCCAAACACCTTTCTCCTTTTGTAAATAAAGAAGTCATCAAATCCACCACGAGGAAGAATTTTTCTCCTAGAATCACCACTATGCTTTGAGGTAACACATTCTTTCTATGGTTACTTCTTTTCATTTAACAGTTTGGACATAAAACTACTAAATGTAGGACCTATATGGTAGAGGCCTATGTAAGAACTATAGCTCATCATGCATAGAATGAACTATAATGTTGTTCACTACAAATATCACAACAAGGTCATGTGTCTTCAACAAGTTAAAAAGAACCTCCTAAAAAAGAGATGGGTGTATGTTGTAAAGGAAGGTGCGAACAAAAGAAAAGAGTCTTGCTCAATAGTAAAAAATGCATTTCATGTACAAGATGAAGACAAAATATGCTATTTGAATAGTGGCTTCTCCAGTCTATGACAGGTGACAAAGAAAATTCATCTCTCTATCAATAGTACATCAGGAGCTGTTATATTTGGTGATAATAATTCAAAAAAACATAGTTGGAAAAGGAACTTTGAGTCTAGATAATGGAAAAAACTATTACTGAGAATGGTTCTATATGTTGAAGGACTCAAGCACACATTTGTTAAGTGTGAGTCAAATGTGTAAGAAAGGATATAATATGATATTCCATGATAAAGGATGTGATATTATCAATGAAAAAACTAGGAAAGAAAGGTGCAAAAGCTAAACAAACCAAGAACAATATGTATGTTCTCAATGAAATAAATAAAGAAAAATGCCTCATAAGTAAAGTTGATTACAACTAGACGTGGCACAGGATATTGGGACATATGATTTTTGAAAATCTTGTGAAACTAAGTTCTAAGGGTGGTGTGAGACATATGCCAAAGATTTTTAAAACCATAAGATACACTTTGCAAAGCATACTTGCATGGTAAACAAACAATGAGATCATTAAAATCCAAGGATTACTCAACCACAAGACCCTTAGAATTGATCCATACAAATATTTGTGGGCCTATAAGAACTGATAGTATACAAGGAGATGTGTATTTCATGCTACTAATAGATGATTACACTAGAATCACATGGGTAGCTTTCTTGAAGCACAAATAAGAAGCCTTAGAAAAATTCCAATCCTTCAAGGCACAAATGGAGAATGAGAAGAATTCCAAAATCAAATGCTTAAGATAAGATAGAGGTGGATAATTTTGGTCGAATGAATTTGATGAGTTTTGTGAAGAAAATTTGATTAAAAGAAAATTATTAGCTGTTAGAACACCTCAAAAAAATGGGGTTACTGAAAGAAATAACATGACTGTATAAGAAATGGAAAGAACTATACTAAATAAATCTAAACTTCTTGATATATATTGGACTGAAGTAGTCTACATTATAAACAAAGCCCAAATGAGAATAAATAGTGATAAGACACCCTATAAACTTTGGAAAAATAGGCCAGCTAATGTAAAACACATAAGAGTCTTTGGAAGTAAATGTTACTGTTTCACTCGGAAATGCTTCGTTCCTTATAGAAACAGATAAGGTTAGGGTTAGGAGGAATACCTGTAGAATGTCGAGATGATGTGCGCGTACCGTAGAGAAAGATCAGGCTGACTGCGAAGAACTCCTTTTTGTCTTGGAAGGACTACCTGCAAATAAGAACACAAGACCACAAGATTTTGATTAGATAATAAATGAGGGAACTGCCTTGGGCCCAGGAAGTATGAAACTTCCTTTCGAAGGTGGTCAGTTCCCCTGCTAATATGAATTAACACAAAATACTGTAGGGTACCAATTAAATTGTTTCGTGGAACTGGGTAGGGAAAAGGCTGTTTTTCTTGGTTTTGATCAAAGGAACCGATGCCGGTTATCTATAACCGATGGCGGTCACTGATAACCGATACCGGTTGGTTCTAGGATCTTCTGGGCTGGTTGTGGTGTTTGTAATGGCTGGTTTTTGGATAGTATTGAGAAATGGGATGGTTAGAAGCTAAGGAATGATGGTTAGAGGCAATGGTACGTTAGATAATGGGTTCAGGAACAGATTTGGGAAGATTACAATTCCAAAAGCACAAGAAATGTTATAATGGAGGACATGCAAGATATAACTTACTGGTTTTTTTGATGAAGGTGCAAGTTGATCTCCTTTGGCTGCCAACTCTTTTGTTTCTTTACTCGTCTCTGCTTGGTCAAGTGAAGTTCTGGACTCTGCTGATCGCTTTGGACTCTCCTTTGATTAAAAATCCTTCGACTGATCTCCAAAAATGAAATTCCGATCCGTTGTTTTGGTTTGGGAAGCCCATTTACAGGGAACCGATGGCGGTTGCGTAACCGATGGCGGTCGAGTAGGAACCGGCATCGGTTAGGAAAAAGTAGGCTATTTTTAGTAAAATAGCCCACCTTCCCTGCTTTTCTCCCGAGAGATCAGTTGCGGGCTTGGTCAAGTGGCTAGAAGGTCGGCTTTGGGTGCGAGTAAGGAGGCATTAGTTATGGATGTGAGTCTAGACCAAGTCATGGGTCCTAATTAGGTTAGTTTAGGGTTAGGGCTAGGTCATGGTGAGGTGGCCAAGTGAGGTGGTAGGTAAGGCGATGTGGATTTATCAATTACAAGGTAATTAATAAATAATTGTGTGAAGTTTAGGTAATGAGGTTAGGTTGCGAAATGGGATGCGGGTCACAAGGGGTCGTGAGACACGAATTTGGTGTCTACATTAGCCCCTTATTGTCGTGTAGCTTGTTCTGTAAAGCTGCGCGGACAATATATGAAGTGGTTTCTCATGTTAAAGATATAGGTAATCCCCCTCAAATCTATCACAGATTGAGTGAACGGGAAATCAGGGATAGGGTTGATAAAGGGTATATGTGGTAGAGAGGATGGTAAGGTGATGGTGTAGGTCCAAGGAAGCAGACGCATGTTGAAATGCAATAGTACGACTAGGGTACATGATTTGACGAGCAAACCAGCAATGTATAGGCAAAGGTCGATAGTTTATCCAAACAAGGGTGATATAATCCTGGTATCCAAGGCATAGGAAGTAGCTCCAGGGTATATAACAGGTAAGGTACAGGAACGTTTAGGCATGTTCGGCAGTACCAAATGGTTGGTTTGGTTGAGATAAACGTCACGGTCTAGGTCTAGACAAAGTTGGTCGACAGATCAAGTCAAGGACCCTAATCATGCTAAAACACGAACAAGTGAGCTCGATTGAACACAAGGTACAGGATGGATGGATAAAATAAAACATTGGTCGGGCCAAATAGGTAGGGCGAGGCCTTGGGTCGGGCCAATTGGTAGGTTGAGGCCTTAGGTCGGGCCAATTAGGTAGGTTGAGGCCTTGGGTCGGGCCAAATAAGTGGGGCGAGGCCTTGGGTCGGGCCAAATAAGTGGGTTGAGGCCTTGGGTCGGGCCAAATAGGTAGGTGGAGGCCTTGGGTCGGGCCAATTGATAGGGCGAGGCCTTGGGTCGGGCCAAATAAGTGGGGCGAGGCCTTGGGTCGGGCCAAATAAGTGGGTGAGGCCTTGGGTCGGGCCAAATAGGTAGGTTGAGGCCTTGGGTCGGGCCAATTGGTAGGTTGAGGCCTTGGGTCGGGCCAATTGGTAGGGCGAGGCCTTGGGTTGGGCCGGACCAGGGAACAAATGTTGTGCAACAAAGGTGGACAGAGGCGATATTGGTAAAAAAGAGGCAAGGAGTAAGGAACGGCAAAGAATGGGGTAAAAGAGGTATCAAACCGACGTCGATTCATCATGACCGATATCGGTTAAGGGACCGATACCGGTTTCCTAGGGCAAAAGGAAACCGACATCGGTTTAAGTTCGAAAAACCTATAAAAAGAAATATACGGCCTGTCATTGTCACTTTTGTTTTTTGTAATCCAAATTTTGACTTGTCTGACGTGGAGAGTTGATTTGGAGGGGTATTGAGTGAGGTGGAAGCTATTTGAGTTGGCGGAGAGAGTTGATAGTGGGCCAGAAATAGTTGAGGAGGCGGCAGGTGATTGGCCGGGACCCAGCAGATCAGGATTGGAGCCATGGCACAGGCAGGAGGAGCTGGAGGGGCTGGACCATCTGGACCGCCACCACCCATCCCACCACGACGACGTGTTGTCGTACCGGTAGGTTCTAAACTCTTTATTTTGGTGGTTTGGTTGAGTTATGTTGTTTTTGGGATTTGGGTAGGAATTGGTAGTTTGTAGGAACTCATGGGTAAATGGCGGTAATTTGAGAAAGGGAGAGGGTAGATAGGTTTAGATAGGCTAAGGGCGGCTAGGTGTGTAAAATTTTAGGGTTTTTGGGTGGGTGGATGGGTAGAAATAGGTAAAAAAATGAGTTTTGGGGGCCGTGCGCGGGTTCGGCTCGGGCAGTAAACAGGGGACCGATGTCGGTCACTAGGCGACCGGTATCGGTCGCAAAACAGAGGGTGAGGTTTATAGGGGGACCGGCATCGGTCTTGTATCGGCCGGTATCGGTGGGGGAGGGGAGGGGGTTGAGAGTGGTTTTTAGGGTGTATGGTGTTGGGGTGTTGGGTTGGGTTGGGAGTGGTTTTTTAGGGTGTATGGTGTTGGTTTGAGAGGTGGATAGGGTGACTTGGTGGGGTGGGTTGTGTTGGGTTGGGTAGGTAGAGAGTCGGGTATGGGTGGGGTTTAGGGTGTTGGGTTGATAGGTTGGAAGGTGGATAGGGTGACTGGTGGGGTGGTTTGTGTTGGGTTGGTTGAGTGGGTTGGGTTAGGTAGAGACCCGGGGTATGGGTGGGGTTGAGGGTTTTGGTTGATAGGGTTTGAAGGTGGGTAGGGTGGCTGGTGGGTGGGTTGTGTGGGGTTGGGTTGAGTTGGGTTTAGGTAGGTAGAGAGTCGGGGTAGGGTTGGGTTGGGTTAGGTAGGTAGAGAGTCGGGGTATGGGTTGGGTTTAGGATGGGGTAGGTTTAGGGTTTTTTAGGTTGGGTTTCGGGTGGGTAAGGTAGCGGGGTGGGGTAGGGTGTAGATTTTGGGTGTTACAAAAAAAAGGGGGGTAGATGGTAAAGTAGATGTTATTATAACGAGTGGGTCTAAGAATGTGGGTTGATTTTGCAGGCACGTCAGGCAGTTGACGATGCGTGATAGGATGCCTCCACTATTGAGTCGGATGAGGCCACACATCTCTGCGGCGCATTGGGCCATCATGCGCGAGGTGGGGCTTGGCGGGGTCCAGAGGTACAGAGCGATCGACAGAGATCACAGCCTGATGGTCGCCCTCATCGAGAGATGGGATCCGGCGGCCAATGTGTTCCATCTGCCGACCGGGGAGATGACCGTCACATTAGAGGATGTGTATCGCATCCTGCGGCTACCGATCGAGGGAGAGGCCATTTTCCAGGTGGATTCAGAGACTGCCATGGATAGCATACTGCAGGTTTTTGGGGATGCAGCCGCGCTTCTTACATATCATAGCGCGAGCATTGGATATGGGGACATGTACCGCGCACACAGACATGAGACACGGCTTTGCCGTGTTGATGATGATAGGGGTCACCTGCTTCGCCCTCCCGGATTCAGAGGGAGGGTCGCTTCCCACGGGCATTGATGGGGGTGCTACTGGAGATGGTGGAGGAGCACACCTGTTTTGCATGGGCACCAGTATATCTGGTGCAATTATACAGGGAGTTATGGGGCTATCGCCGTAGGAGGCGATTTGGTATTTGTTCGACCTTTTTGTTGCACTGTTGGGCATACGAGCACATCGTATGCATCAGGCCAGTAGGGCTACCCCAGCAGCCAGGGCCACAGATCGTATACCGATATGGCTTTCAGAGGTGTTGGGGGTTGTGGGCCAGCCACGAGCAGTTGTTGCAGGTCGGGATGTGGCCTACTATAGACAGATGCTAGAGGGCCTTACCGCAGTAGACATTATATGGAGACCCTACAGAGGTCACCATCCTGGCAGAGGAGCCCGCATACAGCTGCGCCTGATCCAGTATACATTCTGGATAGCAGGACGGAGGCCGGGAGAGTACGAGCGGATACCCTTAGAGAGGGTACGCAGGCAGATGGGGCTGCCACAGGACGAGCCACCTCCCTTCCCTCAGTACAGGAGGGATGATGTAGAGGCCCCACTGCCAGCACCACAGCCTTGGGATCCAGACTGGGTAGCGGAGAGACCAGCAGGTGGGGGTGTGGGATGATGCCGGGTGCACGGCAGCATACAGGGTCTGGTGGGCTGGACAGAGAGCGCGGCGAGGTAGCACAGCCCGCACAGCCAGACTTGGCAGCGGTGACTGCAGAGAGAGATCAGCTCCTGGGCAGGTGCAGCTATTTACAAGGGACAGTTGGCTGCTGCACAGGTACAGATAGGGGTTTTACAGGGGCAGCTAGCCCAGGCTCAGGTACAGGACAAGGCAAGCACCACCCCAGCAGGCACAGCCACAGGTGCAGGTACAGGTACAAGGCAGACGTACCACGAAGTAGCACACAGCCACAGGCCCAGAGAACCACCGACGGCCCACAGGTTGCAGGGTACAAGGCACAGGCAAACACCTCCACCAGCGCCACAGCCACAGGTGCAGGTACGGTACAGGCTCAGGGGATATGGTGTTGGGTGCCAGGGGACCAGCCCAGTTCCCCGTCAGTGGCCGCGAGATCGCTATATGGAGGTTAGAGCGGAGGCCCGTTATTATCAGGATATTCTTGATAGTACCGGAGTCGATTATCAGGCATATGCAGCTCATAGAGCAGAGACCTCGCGTAGCCAGAGATCTCAGGGAGGGGCAGCCACAGCTGGCGTGTCTGTGACAGGCAGGAGGCGGAGAGGCGCCACAGGGACCAGCGGGGAGAGGGTGCCGAGGGCGGTGGGGAGAGCTGATAGATCCCCGACGTGGTTTTTGTATAGGGACACGGGCACCGGTCTGTGAACCGGTTGTATTGATAGAGGCCTGCATGCCTACATTTATTCATTGTTTTGATTTATTTATTTATATACCGGCCTGCGAGCCGAGTACGGGTTGTACATTTGATACCGGCCTGCGAGCCGAGTATATTTTTGATATGAGAGACCGGCCTGCGAGCCGAGTCGAGATTTGTGGTAGGTATTGCGGCCTGTGTGCCGGCTTTGGTATATTATGTGATCACAGAGGCCCCGATGTAGGGCACATTGTATTGTTGAAAATTTGTATATATATATATATATATATATATTAGTATAATATATAGATGATGTTTTGATCCACATGCTGTGTTTAAAATGTGTTGAAATATTTTGTTAATGGTTTGGTAATATATAGAATGTGTGATGAGTTTAATTGACCATGTTGATAGATAGATGATGCTGATGTTTTGTGCGTATATAGGAAGGACAGTTTATGTGATAAATTGGTGGTTTTGTGACAGTGTGGATATGTAACTGATGAGTTGGATCCAAATGATGTATAGATTGATAGTTTTTTGATATTTGTAGTTGATGGTTGTGTATTGGTATAAATGATGTTTAATGAAATTATAATGCTATGTGTGGTGGATTGAACAAATGTGGTAAATTTTGTTGTTTATGCAGGCAAAGAGGTGGGCGCGACAAAAATTTAGAGGAGAAATGAAGAAAAGAAACCTGTTTAAAAGGAAGGTGTGTAACCGATATCGGTTACGTATAACTGGTACCGGTTACTGGAGAAATTTCCAGAATGTTTGAAAAAGACCCTAACGGGTTGAATGGTTGTTTGTTGTTTTGGTGTATGCAGGCAGAGACAAGGGTTGAGGATGAATGATAGTGTGCCAGCGCTGTTGTCGCGAATCCGAGCGGATGTAAACACCAGCGGAATGGCATTGATAAATCGTTTGGGGTTAAGTGGAATCCGTTATTATTCACGAATCGCACGTAACCATGGTATGTTACAGGCGCTGGTTGAGAGATGGAATCCTGAGACAAATACCTTCTATCTGCCAACAGGTGAGATGACAGTAACATTGGAAGATGTGTTTCGGATTTTGAGACTCCCTATTACAGGAGAGCCAGTATATCAGGCACTACCTAGCGCGGCACGGGGAGCGATAACAACAGTATTTGGTCATCCGCACGAGATTTACACTTGATGTTTATCTTTTACTATGGGTAAGGTATGCAGCTACACCCGGAGAGACAGGTTAGCAGTGATAT